>CM053608.1:52456873-52475557 GCA_028646535.1 Procyon lotor
AGGGTTTTTTTCCCTCCTTAAGTTAAACTTTAAAACTGTATTTAAGAAATCAAATCTTACAAAATCCTGGAAGATTTTGGTAATGATGTTGATAATTTCAGGGAAATTAATCAAGTACCTATTGATTTAAAAGTGTATTTTATTCAATAGTTTTAGTATCTTGCCATGGAAGATACTAGCCCAGCCTAGCAGAAAAGTGCAATATGTATAGCATACTTTGACATTTTAAAAGTCATATTAATTCCATAACCATTTTGAAATGCTGGGCAAACTTTTAAAAAAAGAATCCTACATGATGTTATTTGTATTTGCTTCACAGTTAATCAGGCATTTTGAAAGCTAATTGGATAAAACACCATAATATGGTTGAAATTTGGTAACATTTTAATGTTAATTTTTACTCTACTGTGAAAGTTTTTTATATGACATACACACCCTAGTTTATTTTTGTGTCTTAGTGTGGATTTACAAATTTACTACAGGTATCCCGAGCCAGGAACACAATCAGGTTTCAGGCCACTTTGATACTGGCTATTCTTAATTCTCACGAGTGTAGGACTTTGGACTAAATGTTATGTCAGTGGGACTGTGCTGTCTGTGGAACTTAAAGTAATCATTTTCTTCAGATTTGAAGGAGAGTGATAAAATTTGGAGTCATAGGATATTGATATACAATTTAAGGATTAAATTTTTTTATAAATCAGTTGTGAACAATGGATTAAATTAAATGTTGACTTCCTAGTATAAAACTGCAAGAATAAAAAGTAAAGTTCTCCAGCTATATTGACTAGTGTCTTGAATTTATCTCTTTGAATCTGCCTGATGTTTTCTGAGAGTCCTTCTTCATTTAGATCAGTATTAAAGTCTTCTATAGTTTGTTAAGTGGATAATTTCAAATGGCTTATAAACAGACTCTAGAGTTCTGCTTCCTAATGGAGAGGATTAGATAAATTGGAAAGGAAGATTATGTGTAAAGTCAAACCAGTGATAAATATAGGTTCCTTGTGTAGGCTCATAGGGCACTATAAGAAATGAAAATAGCCATCCTTGGGTCTGAAAGAATTAACATTGGATTTGGGTTGAAAGAGCAGACTGATTATATATCACAATCATTGACTTGACCCTAATTTTTCATTTAAGCCCACCTTTATTTTCAAATTTTTATTTTAGGGGCGCCTGGGTTGCTCAGTTAAGTGTCTGCCTTTGGCTCAAGTCATGATCCCAGGGTTCTGGGAGCCTGCTTCACTCTCTCTCTCTGCCTGCCTCTCTGCCCACTTATGATTTCTCTTTGTCAAATAAATAAAATCTTTAAAATTTTTATTTTGAAAATTAATACATATGACTTACAGTTTTGTTTTCAATCTCGTTATAGAAAATTTAAAACAACAGATCCAAGAGTAAATAAAATAGTGTAACGAAGCTCTGTGTATCACCCAGTTTCAACAATGATCAGTTTATAGCCAATTTCATTTCATCTAAACTCACATCCACTTCCCATATAATATGCATATTATTTTTGAAGCAAATCCAAGATACCATATTTCATCTATGTATTCCTAAAGATAATGGCTCTTAAAAAACTATAAAAAACTAGAAGTATTAATGCCTAAAGAAATAGTCAAAATAATGTTGAACTATCAAATACTCATTGCTCAAATTTTCAGTTATAAATATCATGAAAAGTTGTTAAATCTAGTCAGATATAAATAAGGATAAATTATTGCACTTGATAAATCCTTTAAATCTGTTTAAATTCATGGATTCCTCCTCCATCTTTTTTTGTGTGTTCAGTTAGCCACTGTATAGTACATAATTAGTTCTTGATATAGTATTCAGTGACTCATCAGTTAAGTATCACACCCAGTGCTCATCACAGCATGTGCGCTCCTCATTACCCATCACTCCATTATTCGCTCCCTCCCTCTTCCATCTTATTTTTTAACTTTGATTTAACTTTGATTATCTCCTAAGAGTATCCCACCATATGGATCTTATTAATTGTATCCTCAAGGCCATTTAACATCGTCCTTTTTCTGTATTTTCTATAAATTGGTCATTTAATCTAAAGGCTTGATCAAGTTCACATTCAAAAAAATTTTTTTTGGTGCAGATAGACTACTGTATAAGATGTTTTCTATCAGAGGGCAGTATCATACCTGATTGTCTTTCTGTGACTTATCAGCCATTGATGACATGTATTGTTTTTGAAAATCAAATAGTGCTGTAGGCTGCACTGTCTAGTGTGATAGCCACTGGCTACATGTGGTTATTAAACATGAAAATGTGGCCAGTTAGAACTGAGATGTGCTATAAATGTAAAAATATGTGTTAGATTTCAATACTTAGTACAAAACAAAAGAATGTAAAATATCTAGTGTTTATAATTACACATTTATTTTTAAAGATTTTATTTATTTGTTTGTTTGTTTGTTTGTTTGTTTATTTATTTATTTATTTGACACAGAGATCACAAGTAGGCAGAGAGGCAGGCAGAGAGAGAGGGGGAAGCAGGCTCCCTGCTGAGCAGAGAGCTCAATGCAGGGCTTGATCCCAGGACCCTGAGATCATGACCTGAGCCAAAGGCAGAGGCTTTAACCTACTGAGCCACCCAGGTGCCCCTGTAAGTACACATTTTAAATGATAGGACCAAATAAAACACTATTAAATGTCACCTCTTATTAAAATGTAAGACAATCATCTTAATGTTGGACTATGCTGCTGTAAGACAAGGAAGATGTTAGACCCCTGACCCATTCTCCCTACTGCTCATTCCTGCTCCCCAGAGCAACTTTTGCTTATTTCTTTGCTGTTATGTTACTTCCACATTTCCCAATAATAAGCATGTAATTATAGCATTTATTGAGCACTTAGGTGGCAAGAATTTTCTCTGCTTTCTACATTATGAAGTCATTGAATTCTCAGAACAATTATTGTAGAGAGGAGGAAACTCAGGAACAGAAAGTTAACTTACCTCATCAGAAGTCAAGTAAGTGACAAGAGCTTGGATTAGGTTCTAATTCTTAAAATCTGGGCAAGCTGGGCTCCAGAGCCCATGTTATTAATGACTTTATTGCCTCCTCTGTTTACCCTCCAGTTTTTTATTTTGATTCTTTTTTTCAATAGTAAAATTATCTAGTAACTTCCTACTCTGGAAGATGAAGATTTCACTTTCTCACACATCCCCCTCTATTCTGCTTCCCCACCAGCCAGGTTCTATGCTAAGACTTCTATTCCATGGGGCATCTGGGTGGCAGGTTCTATTCCATGGGGCATCTGGGTGGCACAGCCATTAAGCTTCTGCCTTCGGCTCAAGTCATGATCCCAGGGTCTTCAGATCAAGCCCTGCTTCCTGCTCATCGGGAAGCCTGTTCTCCCTCTCCCAGTCCCCCTGCTTGTGTTCCCTCTCTCGCTGTGTCTCTATCAAAAAAATAAAATCTTAAAAAACTATTCCATCGCCTTCCCAATTTAATTGTATAATTTTTATTAAATTCATATGTATTAAGTGTACATAGTAATGTATCCTGTAGTGTACTTTGGTTACATTTCCTTTGAGAATATGTTTATCTTTCTGAAAGAAGTAATTGCCTTATTTGCTCAATTTGCTTTGTATCTTTTATTAATTTATCACCAGAATAACTTATTATTCATTTACTCCCTAAGTCACTCATAAGAAGACATTCTTCCCCAAGTCCTTCATCTTTTTGTTTTGGTATCCAAGATAATGGAGAAATCCACTTATTTTTCTTTGCCTTTGTTTTAATGGCATCCTCTAGTTGCTTCAGAAAAGGAGCTTTAAGTAGCACCTTGTTCTTATTTAAGAATGCAGTGTGTTACCATTCTACTGATAGTAATGTAGGTTTTTTTGTCATTTTAAAATTTTCTTTGCTTCCTGCATTAGCACTTTTTCCTTGAAGTTCCTTTTTTCTGTTTGGTCATAATTTTTCAAATTAGAATCTTGCTTTAATGGTCTCAAGATCCATATTTGAGATATATAGGGAGATAATTGGGAGGTCTGTGTGCATGGGTAGGACTTTACAGTGGTGGGCTTCATCATACAACAAAACGTTTCATTATTAGCCCTCCCACCTCCAACATCATATTCTTCTTTTTTTTTTTTTTTTTTAATTATTTATTTATTTGTCAGAGAGAGGACAAGCAGGCAAAGGCAGAGGGAGAAGCAGGCTCCTTGCTGAGCAAGAAGCCCGATGTGGGACTCGATCCCAGGACCCTGGCATCATGACCTGAGCCGAAGGCAGCTGCTTAACCAACTGAGCCACCCAGGTGTCCCTCCAACATCATATTCTAAAGCTTTTTCTTTGCCAGTGGGGGTGACTTTTTCTAGAAAGAAAGCTTCTGGCTTTATCTGTGGTGGTATGAGCCGGACTGTTCAGAGTTCTTGGAGACAAGTGAGGTCAGGGGCCTAGGTATTTCATTGTTCAGAATTCATAGTTTCATTTTACCTTCCAACCTGCAATAAGAGATCTCACTGCCATTCTTGCCACCAGATGTTTAAATGAAAGTTTCACCTTCCTTCTTTACCTATTAATTGAATGCAAACAGCAACCCAAAATACCAGCTGCCTATAAACAAGTACCATACTGTACAGATCCACAAAGCAACAATAAAGCATAGTATTAAATATTTAGCATGTTATCTGATGTAATCTTCAAAACAGTATTATTATCCCCACTTGAATATACTTTAACCAGATCCTACCATTATAATACTTTTATTAAATTTCTCTCTTTTTTGGGGGGCACCTGGGTGGCTTAGTTAAGTGTCTGCCTTCAGCTCAAGTCAGGATCTCAGGATCCTGGGATTGAGCCCCAACATTGGGCTCCGTGATCAGTGGAGAGTCTGCTGCTTCTCCTTTTCTCTCTCCCTCTGCCTCTCCCCCTGCTCATGCTTGCTCGCTTGCTCTCTCAAATAAATAAAATCTTAAAAAAAGTTTCTCTCCTTTTTCCTTCCTATCCTTGCTCCTAGAGACACCTGTAGCACTGAAAAGGTGACAAAAGTAGACTTTTCTGTTAATAAATTGCTGCCCTTTTAGACACTGAAAAATAACTTTTACTGAATGGTGGGAGAAGCATCAGTTTTCCATTTGTCAGTAATAACCAATTTCTGACAGGTTAACTACTATTCCTACCTCTATCCAGTATTTCCATGGCAAACACAGACTAGATAGCAAAAGGATGCATTATCACAGAATGCAAGAGACCTCACTAGGATCATAAGGCAAGTAAGAAAGAGGGAATGTAAATGAAGGAAACCTGAGACACTTTAATTCAGAACTCTGAGCCTGTCCGCTGTTGCTACTTTTTCTAGGACCACTTCCTTTTATCCCATTAGGAGAACTAGGAACAGTACATATGGTATTTTAAAATGTAATTTGGTTATTCTACATTCTAAAACTTTTGATCTACCCTTGCATTAGCAGAGTAAAAGGGGTATTCTCCCATGACTGAAATAAAACAGCCACTTCTTAAATTATGTATTAAATCATATGCTATATATATTTTGAGGCATCCAATACCATAGAGCTTCGTAATGATTTTACTCTTAAGACTTCTAGTGTAAAGGTCGCTGCAACTACAGATACATTTGTTAAATTTTTATTCAAAATAACTGACAACGAAGCTTGTCTTTATAAATTTGAATATAGAAAATAAATTATTCTAACCTCTGAACCTTTTGCTTCTTCACAAATAGACAAGTGCAATTATATTTGTGTAAACAGGATACATATCATATATGATATGATACATATCATATCAAACAGGATATATTTGTGTAAACAGGATACATTATCATAAGTTTTTTTTAAAGTACCAGGAATCCAAGGTATTGTAATTATAAAATCTGGTTTAATTTCCTCCAAGTTGGAGATACTAAGTTCCTATCCTATACTTGCAAAGGTAAAATATTGAGTGTTCAACAAATATGCTAAATTAAAAGTCTCCTGTGCTCTCTCCCCAAAGGCAATTATTCTGAATTTGGTTATTTATTAACCTCCTAATTTATACTTATACCATATAAGTACATCCATATACATATAGATACCAGTACTTTGCATGGTTTCAAACTACATTGTACACGTTTCTGTAGTTTACTTCTCTCAACATTTACTGTGCAAGTCATGTTCATGTGTACCTCAGTTTTTCCATTTTTATTAATCCTCATCAGCTTTGTCGGTTAAGCCCATCTACCATCTACAGGGTTTTTAATTTCAGTTATTGTATTCTTAAATTCTAGAATTTCTGTTTGATACTTTTTTTTGTAGTTTTCATTACTTTAATAATTTTTGTCATCTAAATTACTGAATATGCAAATCGATTTAAAGTCTGTCTGAAAATTCCAACATGTAGATTATCTATAGATATGTTTCTGCTGTGTCTTTTTTTTCCTTCTTTTGCTATCTTATTATTTTTATTTTTGAATCATGAGGTCTTATTTATTGTTATTTCTAATAAATTTTATAGAATTCTGAACATTGAATATGACAAACTGTAGGGAATGTTTGTGGCTGTAAACCGTGCCCCGTGGGCCACATCTTCCCTGCCATCTAGTTTTGCCCGGCCTTTGAGTTAAGAAGATTGGCCATATTTTTAAAGGCTTGCAAAATAATTAAAAGAATAGGTGGCAATACATGAAATATAAAATTCAAACCTAAGTGGCCGTAGTTTTGTTGGTATCCAGCCACACTCATTCATGTCTGTACCGTCTGTGGTTGCTTTGTGCTACAGTAGCAGAGTTGAGCAGTTGCAACAGAGACCTTATGGCCCACAAACCTAAAATATTTATTGTTGCCAACCCCTTGCTCTAGATAATGACATCTCTCTCAAAGAGAGAATTTATTGCTGATAGGCTTTTAGGTTAGCAGAAAGATCACCTTAATTCATTCAGGGATTTAGTTGATTCAAAGCTGGTCTTAACATTTTATGAGGGTTGCTCAATTTCTGGTTCACCTTTACACTTAGGGTATTGTTTCCCAGGGATTCAACTTCGTCTGGTGTATTTACCCAGGTTCTCATTCCTCGATGGGCCCAGTTCTTCAACCACAACTTCTCTTCTCTCTGAGACTGTGGCTCTTCAAATCCCACCTTAGTATATTTGTCCTAGTACATTTGTTTATATAGATACATAAATAAGATCAATTTAAAGGCATGAAGGAATCACTAAAGCAGCAAGGATTTGAAAAGCTATGCTCCAGAGAACAGGAAAGCCGTAGAGGACGACCCAACATTGAGGGGCGTGCATGCATGAGTGCATGTGTGTTCATTTTCCAGCTTTTCTAGTCCTTATAGGGAGTTTGCTCTACTAGAAACTAGACTGACATTCTCAGAAATAGAAATTCAAGGTGGTCACATCACTTTCCTACTCCAGATTCCCCAGTGGCTTTAGTTCTAAGAGTTAATTCTTAGGCCTTACATGATCTGAATGACTACTGAAATGAGATGATACACATTTGGGTGTGAAGAGGCACCAAGGGAAGAAAGCACAGAGTTGTACCGTCAGTACTCGGAGGCATAAACCCATGCTAGTGAGAGTCCTTTACATTTAAACTTTTTTTTCCTATTTTCCTTATTTTTAATTGAGATATAATTACAGAAGATATGTTTTCAACTGTTCAATGAGTTTATACTCTGGTATCTCTTCAGATCGCATAAATCTTTCACCTTTTACAATGAGTTTTGATAAATGTATTACCTGTGTACCAACACCTCACTGAAGATCTAAAGCATTTCCATCACCCTAGAAATTTCCCCCCTTGCTGCTCTTTCCAGTTAATCTTCCCTCTACAGAAGTAATCATTTTGTTATTTCTATTTTTTTTTTTAAGATTTTATTTATCAGAGAGAGAAAGCATGAGTGGGGGAGAGGCAGAGGCAGAGGGAGAAGCAGGCTCCCTGCTGAGCAGAGAGCCCAATGCAGGGCTTGATCCCAGGACCCTGAGATCATGACCTGAGCTGAAGGCAAATGCTCAACCGACTGAGCCACCGAGGCACCCCTGTTATTTCTATCTTTATAGATTATATTACCTTTTTAAGTTGCAAATCATATCACTACGATGCTGGTTACAACACTGTCGTAAGCCTTTTAGATGGTGTTAACATATTTTCATTGTTCATATTTCATATTATTTTTTAACATTATTTTTTAACATTTTCATAACATTTTTTAACATTTGGAATATTTAGCATAGGATCTAAGCCAAGAAAAGGTGTTCAAGAAATGATTACTAGCCGTTTTTATTTTATTTAATATTCATTATGGGTGAAAGGTATATCCATCAGAAATATCTGTACTGTATACCATTACAGGAAAACAAATTTTATGAATTTTCTAAAATGGTAAAATTTACAAACTGAAATATATTTTAATCATTAAAAAATAACTTGTCTAGTTCATAGCCTCTTTAATGAATATAAGCTATGCTAACACAAATGGTCATACGTTGTGATTAGGTACTATAAGTAACCTGGGCTTGGGAATACTATTGTACTATTCTAAACTATTTTAAAAATTAATTTCTAGGATCCCAACCCCTATATTTCCATGGCAAGTCACATACATTATTTCAATCCTCAGTAGCCTTTGAAAATAGGCAAGAGCGAGTGGAATTCTCAACTTACAGTTAAGGAAAAGATCCAACAAATAATTGTATTACACAAAACCCTTCCCAGTGATGCCAGGGCTAGATTGTTATTCTTTTGTTCATTTCAATATCGTAGGCTGCATATACACAAGGGAAGAGCCAACTTGTGTTCCAGAATTCAATTTCTGTGTTTCTTCTCTGAAAATTCATAGGTTGCCCATTCCTTCCATCCTCCAGCATAGTGTTGAGCACTGAAAACATATAGCAAGGTTAGTAATGTAAACATTTTCTCCTGCTTTATAACACAAGGTTGATAGGAACTTCAGAGATTTAGAGATGCAATGACTACTCTAGACTTTAAATCTACTTAAAAGACTCTTATTTTTGAGTAGGATGAAAATATAGAGGCTTAGTCTCCATCCTGCTATTACTAACACAGTATTATAAGACATTTTTCAGTCGACCAGTAAAAACATAATACATATGAAACATTGCTATACACATTCTTGACTACAATTTTATACTTCATTTATGCACCTGTTAAAGCCCAGAGATATTGCCGTGTCCAAAGCCTTCTTGCTTCTCACTCCAGCTAAACAAGAAAACACTAGACTGTCTGATTTGGATGGTTTTACTTCGTTGTACTTCTCTTTGAAGTCTTTTGGGTTCATCTGTAGAGCTTCACCTACCTCATCCACTGGAAGAAAATGTTAAGAATTTCAATTAAATCTTAGATACAGTAAATTACTGAATATATACTTTTGTGATGAATCAATTCAAGTCACATGTCACTTACGTGGTATATTGATGGACCCAGGAATTTTTCCATACTCGACAATTTCCCATGTCTCTCTAACATCAATTAACATAATTTTTTTGGAATTCAAGAGGTTTTTAAGTTCCTTGTAAGTGACATCTTTAAAAATAGCAGTACAAAAATTATGGCAGCTTCCCTTTATTGACTTCAAACCTGGAAAGAATAAAATAATTTAGGCATCTTCAAAGTAACATTGCTAGTAATAACTGGAAGGCAGGTCAAAGGAATTTCTCCCCTGGTTCCAGCCAGCTAACTATGTTGATCTTTTGACTTCACTGACCTGTGTATGTATTTTGTACACAGCCTGACGGAGCCACGGGATGTCTACCCTCTTGCCCTCCATGCTTAATGGCTGGCCTTGTGCCAGCTCCATATTCTACTCTCCAAGCCCTTAATTAGGTGGAACTTGTAAATATACATTCAGCATTTGGTAACTGAATACTGCAAGTAACTTGTAAGTCTAACCATAATCCAAATTACAATGTTAAGAAAATTTTAATTTTCCCTTGCAAGCAAAGGTAATAAGCTGTATGTTAGATGTGGGAACCTTACATTTGAAACTACACTTGTAAGTACTTAAAGGCTGTTTCTATCTGTTAAATAATTGGTGGGGCACCTCGCTGGCTCTGACAAAAGAAATTGCAACTCTTGATCTCAGGGTTGTGAGTTCAAGCCCTATATTGGGTATAGGGATTACTTAAATAAAAACTTAAGTAATTGGTAACATAACATGGCACTGGGTAATAACCTATAAAATAAATCCATAGGTCCACACCAATCTAAGGATATAATTGAATAAATGAGAAGAAGGGATTGTTTCAATTGATAAATGTAGAATGAAGGATGAAAAGAGAAAATCACCATTAGGTTAACATCTGAGTAATAATTATTTCAGCAAGAGCCATTGACAGATGCTAGAGTTAGTGGGTGAAATTTTGATTAGAAATAGGATGGAGATACTTACTAAAAAAAAGGAAACACCTGAAAGATATTACTTTAACCAATTATTCAAAGGTCACTTCACTAGTAATGAGAAATATCAACATGTACACTTTGATATGATACTCAAAGAAGAGCACATTACTTCCTTAGTATTTTTGCCAAAATACATACCCTGAATCAAATCAGAAGAAAATCTCAGACAAACCCAACCTACAAAACAACCAATACTCTTAAAAAAGTGTCAAAGTTATGCAAGACAAAGACTGTGGAACTGTCTAAGTAGACTAAGGAGCCATGACAATGTAATAACAACATAGAATCCGGGATTGGATCTGGGACTACAAAAGATCTCGGTGGGACAAGTGGTGAAATTCAAATAAGGCCGGTGATTAGTTAACAGTATTATGTCAGATTTACTTTCCTGATTTCAGTAATTGTACCATGTAAGATGCTTACATTAGGGGAAGTTGAGTAAGAATAAAGGGAACTCCATTTTATTTTTCCACCAATTCTATAGGTCCAAATTGTTTTAAGTATGAAAGAAAACCCCAAAGATTTTTAAAAATAAAATAAAAATTTTTTAAATTTAACAATCATACTTCACAACAAAATGACCACTATAAAAGTAAATAATGCTCAAAGGTTGTTTAAAATATTAAGTATCTTTTTTTTTAAGATCTTATTTATTTGACAGAAACACAGTGAGAGAGGTGAACACAAGCAGAGGGAATGGGAGAGGGAGAAGCAAGCTTCCTGCCGAGCAGGGAGCCCGATGTGGGGCTCGATCCCAGGACCCTGGGATCATGACCTGAGCCGCAGGCAGATGCTTAACAACTGAGCCACCCAGGCACCCCTAAAATATTAAGTATCTTATAAACTGAAATTGGTTTAAACAGTATAAGCTGGCATAGGAAAAGGTTTAAAGATCTAAGTCTAGAAACAGACACACAACATACCATCTATGAGAATTCAGTATTTGGTAACAATTATATTTCAGAATAATGGGGAAATTTTGTTCAACAAACACGCAGGGCAGCTAGCTAGCCATCAGGAAGAAAGTTTAAGTAGGCTATTCCTTACATGTAAATAAATTTAAATTTCAATGTAAAAACTAATATCTTAGAAGTACCAATAAGAAACGTGAGCAGATAATTTAAACCTTGGGATAAGAAGACCATTCTAAACATGGCAAAATCAGGTGTCATAAAGTTGACCTCATAAATACGCTAAATTTATATACGGGAAAAGAACAATGAATAATTAGAAGACAAGTGGCTGGTAGGAACAAAATATTCATAAAACAGAAAAGACAAAACATTAGTATTAATAGAACTCATACAAATAGGAAAAGGACAAAATTCCCAATAGAAAAATGGTCAAAACGGAACAGGGAATTGGCCTGAAAAATACCAATGGTCAATAAAATGTAAAAAGATGCCTTATCTTACTATTTATTAAGGAAATACAAGATATAAACAACATTTTTCAAATTTCAAATTGTCAGGTTTGTAAAAATTAACATCAAATATTGATGAAGGTATGAAGAAATTGGTACTCTTTTACAGTGTTGGGAGTGTATAATTTTAAAACCTTTTGAAAGGAAAACTTAGCAGGAATAACACTTTATGTATATATTTTTACCTCACGACTTTACTTTTGGGAATCTATCTTACTACAGGAGTTATTAGCATGAATACATACAAATGTATATTTGTATAAATATATTAATTTATACAAATTTATACAAATGGAGAATGGGCAGCATTCTCCATAATACAGAAAAATGGCAAGAAGCTGGAAGTCTATCCATAAAGGAATAGTTATGAGTGGTACATTTATACAATGGCATATTATTTAATATAGTATTAAATTAAAAAAAAAAACAACTAGTTAGAGAGGACTAGGTATAAACCAGGGGTTCTTTGTTCATCCTTTCATGTCTTAGTAAATTTTCTGCAGTGTGCGTAGGCCAAAAAAATGTTTCATAGTTCTATTTATTAAGTAGTTAAGAAAATCCAAAAGTGAGTTGTGAAAAACCACATTTTCTTGTAAAAACCAAATACTGTTCTTATTTCATTTGTCTTTCTCACTGATAGCAAAAGATGGAAAAATGGACAAATACAATAGTTAAAAAATGCAGGTTTCCCAGGAATTCCACTTCAAGGTATGTATCCAAAAGATTTGAAAACAGAGACTCAAACTCAGACACCAAAGCTCATGGCAGCATTATTCACAAGTACTCACAGTAGCCAAAAGGTAGAAACAGCCCAAGTGTTCATTCAACACAGGAATGGAAAACAAAATGTGGCTTATACAGACAATGGAATATTATTCCGTCATAAAAAGGAATGAAGCTCTAACACGTACTACAGCATGTAACCACAACATGGAAAACATGCTAAGTGAAGCCAGACACAAAATGACAAATAATTTATAATTCCACTCATGAAATATCCAGAACAGGTAAATCCACAGGAAGTAGGTTAGAGGTTACCAGAAGGTGAAGGGAGGGGTGTTATTGCTCAACGGGTTTGAGTTTCTGTTGGGGGTGATGAAAATTTTTAGAAACACAGTGGTAATGACCCCCACAATGTTGTCACTATAATTAATGCCGCTGAATTGTACCCAAAAATGGCCAAAATGGCAAACTTTATGTTACATATATTTTATCACAGGAAATACAGTAAAAAAATAAAAATACAGTTTTCCCCATCTTCTTCATATTTCGAAAAGTTGGCTCATGTTATCTACAAGATTCGATATTAAAATGCCTGGGATAAAGCTACTTCTCACTCAACTTTTTTCTGAATTCCCAGGATACAAAAAGTCAGCTGGCTGAGTTCACACTTGGTACTATTCCTCATTGTTAGGAACTGGAAAGCTATGGTAATTAAAAAAAAAAAAAATGTTATACTCAAGACTGTGGTACTTTACCACTGGGAAACAAACATCATCTCAGCATGTAGCTTGTGCAACTAAATCAAAGACAGTCATGTTTTACTTATATATTAGAGCCAAACAGACATTTAGCTTTCTCTATACTCCTGTTGGGGTGTGTGGGGAGGTGGGGCATGGAGAGCAGGTGTATAATCACTGAGGACTAGATTTCCTAGCTTTCCAAAGCACAAAGATGCACTACTGGGAATGTAAATTGGTGCAGTCACTGTGGAAAACAATATGGAAATTCCTCAAAAAATTAAAAATAGAACTACCATATGATCCAGCAATTCCATTCGTGGTAGTTATCTGAAGAAAATGAAGATGCTACCTTGAAAAGATATATGCACCCCTATGTTTCCTGCAGCATTATTTGTAACAGCCAAGCTATGGAAACAACCTAAGTGTCTATTGATGGATAAATGGATAAAGAAATTGTGGTAAAAACACACACAGACACACACACACACACACACACACACACACACACGAATATTCAGCCATAAGAAAGAATTGTCATTTGATACATGGACCTTGAGGTCATTACACTGAGTCAGATAAAGAGAGGCAAATACCATGTGATCTCATATATAGAACCAAAAGCAAACAAAAAAATAAACAAACCCTCAAAACCCAAGTTCATAGACACAGAGAACAGATTGGTGGTTGCCAGAGGCAGGGAGTGGAGAGGTGGGAGAAATGGATGAAGGTTAAAAAAAAAAAAAAATATATATATATATATATATATATTTTTTTTTTTTTTTTAATTTTAAACATAAGAATTCTCATCTTGATAGGGAGAAGGAATGCAGGCCTCTTAGGGGAGAGTAAATGATTTTTAGGAAAGAGGAATGACCTCTTAGAAGAGCAGATGGGAGGTATGACAGTTTCTGACAAAGTTTGGGTGTGGTGGTAAGTTTTAGTCTCCTTTCCTGGGATGAGTCAATCGTCCCTAGTTGATGAAACTCCTGGGGAAGGGATTTATGAAACTGAGTTCCTTTTGGAGGATCTGTCTTTAGGCAGGCAAGAAGAGTTCAGAGAAATCCTCTCTGTATTTGCTGTTTTTCAAATGCTGTACAGCTAAAAAAAAATTAATAATCAACCAACCCAAATTTCAGTGTGAGATAAATATGATGACCTAAAAATACTTAAAATTCCATCATATTAGACTATTCAAATTGAAGATCTAGTATAATTCAGAATGGTCTGATTCATACTGTGTATACGTGTTTAGAAGCTTTTTCTACTACAATTGTCAGGGCTTTTTAGTAAGAGAAACCTGTAGGAATAAGCATTTTGTTTTTCAAACAGAAAGCTTAAGAAATTTAGGATTACTTCTAGGGGTGCCTGGGTGGCTCAGTCATTAAGTATCTGCCTTTGGTTCAGGTCATGATCCCAGAGTCCTGGGATTGAACCCTGCATGGAGCACCCCCACCCCTGCTCTGCGGGAAGCCTGCTCTCCCTCTCCCACTCCCCCTGCTTGCATTCCCTCTCTCGCTGTCTCTCTGTCAAATGAATAAAATCCTTAAAAAAAGAAAAAAGAAATTTAGGATTACTACTATATATCTCTAAGTTGTAGATTCAATTATTCTTTGAAAATATTTTTTAAAGGTTTATTTATTTATGTAATATCTACACCCAACATGGGGCTCAAACCCATGACCCCAAGATCAAGAGTTGCATGCATGTTCTTCCAAGTGAGCCAGCCCAGCACCATTCTTTGAATTATTTAATTTCAATTAGCCTAATGTGATTTAATTAATTGTATGTTTAAAGAAACTATATATAGAAATCATATACATGATTTGAGTTCTGAATTTATTTTTTCATAAATTTAGCTTCTTTTCTATATTATAATATAGCATAGTTTTGTACTACATGTTGTACTTTAAAGTATTGAGCTAAATTTCACTTAGAGGGGTGCGTTGGTGGGTCAGTCAGTTAAGCATCTGCCTTCAGCTCAGGTCATGATACTAGGGTCCTGGGTTTGAGCCCCTCACTGGGCTCCCTGTTCAATGGGGAGCCTGCTTCTCCCTCTCCCTCTGTCCCACCGTCTGCTTGTGCACTCACTCGCTCTCTCAAATAAATAAAAACTTAAAAAAAAAAATTCACTTAGAAATAGCCTACCATTACTTCTTACCAAATCAGTTTGGTATTCTTTTTATAATTTCAAATAAAGTTTTGATGTGAAATATGTAACTATTTGAAACAAAGAAGTTTTTCCTTAATAATAATAACAATCATAATAGGGACGCCTGGGTGGCTCAGTTGGTTAAGCAGCTGCCTTCGGCTCAGGTCATGATCCCAGGGTCCTGGGATCGAGTCCCATGTCGGGCTCCTTGCTCAGCAGGGAGCCTACTTCACCCTCTGCCTCTGCCTGCCTCTCTGCCTGCTTGTGTTCTCTCTCTCTTTCTGACAAATAAATAAATAAAATCTTTTAAAAAAAAAATAACAATCATAATAATAGCAACTCAGTCTTGCCACAACTATAAATTCTCTGGTTCACATATAATCTTTTGGGTGTTGACACTTTAGAACCCCCACATCAGTATCTGGTGAATATTGAAAATTATTTCTAGGGATGCCTGGGTGTCTCAGTTGGTTAAGCCGCTGCCTTTGGCCCAGGTCATGATCCCAGGGACCTGGGATCAAGCCCTGCATCAGGCTCCTTGCTCAGCGGGGAGCCTGCTTCACCCTGTCCTCTCCACTTGTGCTCTTTCTTGCAAATAAATAAATAAAATCTTTAAAAAAAAAAACAAAAAACTTATTTCTAGAGACCATGTAATGGTCAATATAAACAAGACACAACCAAGAAAGAATATATTAGAAATAATGATTGTTACTCCAGAGAGAAGATATTAGGAAGAACATTTGGTGTGCTTTCTTCTCAAAAGTGTATTTGGATTTGGTGTGAACATTTTGTGACTTCTAATGTAATCACTTTAATAAATATTCTGACTTCTTGAGAACCACTCACAGAAAAATTTGAAAAGCAAGTGAACAACCACCCTATGGGATAAAAAGATTCTTTTAGGGAAGCTAGGGAGTAAAAGATTGAAGAGAATCTAAAGATGTTAGGGAATAAAAGATTAAAATGGAAATTTTAGATAAGGCAATGCATTTATTGCATGAAGTGGTGAGTTTAATATGAAAAGGGAATACCCTATACCCTATACTATATTTCAGCTTCTCAAAATACTAGATCACAGTACTTTCCCTCAAATAGCCCTGTGAATCCCCAGGTCCTCTCACTGTCACCTTCCCCAACGTCCCTCCTTATTTAAAGCATCTTCTACCACTAGCAGCTGATTCATATTGACAAAGCACCTCCGAGTTTTCTGTTACTCTTTGTAGGACTAAGTTCAAGTAAGGGCCTTTACGCAACCTGGCTATCACCCAAAAAGGTACTTAGAATCTTAGAGAAGTCAGAACTCGGGGAAAGGACAGGACAGGATGCGGTAGACCAAAGTTTCCTCACTTTGTACCACCATAAAGGTGTGTGAGTACAGCTGCCATGTACATGAATTAATAGGTCAGATTTGGGAACCTGCTTCAAACCTGCATACGTCCAAACAGGAGCAAAGAGGAAGATGAGAACAAGAAAACTAGCAGAATAAAACCTTAAGGTATACCTTCAGAGAATAAAGGTAGGCAGCAAGTGTTTGTCCTCATGGAAATGTAAGAGACAAAGGACATTTTCTGTGTTGGGTGGGGTCACTGATTAAGTCACAAGCACTCACGTTAGCAGCCTCAAGTCATTAAGAAGACAAGGATTGACAGCATTCTCTTTGGAAAGTCTAGGCCGAAAGATTAGAAACCTATCCTGGCGATTGGAAGCAACCTAAATATTCATCCAGGAAATGGTTAAATTAATTATGAAGCAGACCATGCAGCATTTTCAAGCAATTACCTACATTTAGTGACTCGGAGAGATGTCCATATCGCTAAATGAAAAGCTTTCCCTTTGAGATCTATATACACATAAGATAGAATACTTTTGTTTTATAAATGTCCACAAAAGCATCTGGAGAGAAATAGGAAACTACTCCTGGGGAATGGGATTGCAGGGACAGGAATTCTGGGGCATAAATTAAAAAACAACAACACCTACATAGTATTTTTATGTGTACATTTAGGTAGACTCAAAGAAAAGTGTTCAGAAGGATGTGTACCAAACCACATTTGGAGAGGAGGGTGGAATACAGAAGCATCTAGAGAGGGGAATGCCAGCTGTTCTTTATTGTCTGTTTGAATATAATGGGAATATAATAATGTATAACAATGATACATTATTATATTAGAATATAATTTTGATATATTAGAATAAAAAATTCTAATGTAGAATTTTTTTTTTAAGATTTTATTTATTTATGTGGGAGAGAGAGAGAGGGGATGAGAGGGGAGAAGGTGAGAGGGAGAAGCAGACTCCCTGCTGAGCACGGAGCTCCATGTGGGACTTGATCCCGGGACTCCTGGATCATGACCTGAGCTGAAGGCAGTGGCCTAACCAACTGAGCCACCCAGATGCCCTAGAATTTTTCTTTCTTTTTTTTTTCTTTTTAAAAGATTTTAAGTAATCTCTACGCCCAACCTGGGGCTCCAACTTAACATCTGAGATCAAGGGTTGCAAGCTCCACCAACTGGGCCAGCGAGGCACCCCATTAGTAAAATTTTTTTTAATGAAAAGGCACCTTTTCTCTAACACTTTCTCCAACTCCGGTAGAATAATTGCTTTTTCCATTGCAGTCTCCCGGGGCTGTGTGTGTGGTGATGGTTTACTTATGTCTGTCTCTCCCCCAAATGGTGATGTGAACTGCAGAGGCCGTATCCCCAGCAAGAGGTCTGCACCTCTAGGTGCTCAATAAACAACAAAATTTGCATTGAAAAAGCACATTTTAAACTACAGAGGATGCACCAAGAGTTCAAGTGGAGTACGTGGGCGGAGAGTTGGAAACACAATGTCAGGCCACAGTCTCTGCGGCTGCATCCACAAGTAAAAGTCGTGCTACAGGAGAGGCATCATGGAAAGCAGAAAGAAGGGACTGGACGCCGGCTCTGAGTAAGACACCCAACACCTCCACTAACAACCTTTGTTTCTCTGGCTGGTTGTGCCGTCCGTAAAATTAGCAGTGTTTTTAGAGCTTTACTAGCTCTACGTGTTATAATTCTAGGTGACTGTTGCCATCGAGCTCTGAGCGCGGCTCCCCAGTGGGTCACAGGTGTAACTCGCAAAGCTGGGCTCATCCTTAGTCTCCGGCAGAAACTGGCCGTGTTACTCGCTCCTGAGTCGCCAGCTGACCTTCACCGCCCAGTCCCGCACAGTATCTTCATAAAAGCCGCCCCACGCGAGCTCCCTGGAGCAACGCTGACCTCTCTCCCTGCGTCCCCCAAGA
>CM053608.1:52476057-52505102 GCA_028646535.1 Procyon lotor
TTATTTATTTGACAGAGAGAAACAGCGAGAGAGGGAACACAAGCAGAGGGAATGGTAGCGGGAGAAGCAGGCTTCCTGCAGAGCAGAGAGCCCAATGCGGGGCTCGATCCCAGGCCCCTGGGATCTGACCTGGGCCGAAGGCAGATGCTTAACGACTGAGCCACCCAGGCGCCCCTCCCAGTCAGTTTTCTTACAAGATTTTCTCCAGCTTATTTGGATGCAGACACAGAGAAAGTGGTTAATTGGATTCATTTAGGTTTGGGGTTCTGTTAGGGGGGTGATGTGGTAGTCGTTAAGGCTGTGCACACATATTTTGTTCTTTCTGTATACATGGTAAGGTTACACTCTTTGTACACACCCCACATCCCACTCCCTTACCCGCATGTCTACTCGAAGTTAAATATATCATATGACTCGCTTGGGCTGGTAAAATATGAGCAGACGTGACATACATCATTCCAGGTGAAGCTTTAAGAACCAGCACTCCATTTGCTACTTCCCCATCTCTCTGCCTTACTATAGTGATCATGGAAGCGCTTGGTGAGATGCAGCCTCTTGCCAGCCTGGACGCTAAAGGTGAATAGGAGTGGCTGAAGAGGCAAAGCTGGAAGAACTTGAATGTGTGATTAGGGAATGGAATACTTGAATTAATGATTTTGCAAGGTAGAGCTATAGGGGTAAGTGGGTGAGGAAGTTTGGAGGATGAAGGCAATCAGAAATGAAGTGCTCAAGGAACGCAGAGCCCATGTGCGTCTCTAACCCTGAAGGCTATCATTGTTGCAGCTTCATTCAAGAGTGATGACCTCTGCAGTTAAAGAAATGGCTCTTAAAATGATAAATTAAAAACTTCCTTATGTGGAATATAGTATAACTGAATCAAGATTCAGAATTTATTTATTTATTCATTTTTAAAGATTTATTTTTTCTGAAGAGAGAGTGTGTCCATGAGCACAGGGAGGGGCAGAGGAAGAGGGAGAGAACCTCAGACAGTCTTCCCACTGATTGAGGAGCCCAGCAGGGGGCTCAATCCCATGACCTTGAGATCATGATCTCAGCCAAAATCAAGAATTGGCCGCTTAATCTGCTGAGCCACCCAGGCGCTCCAAGATTCAGAATTAATCACTGAGCTGAAAGATTCTTCCACTTTGATCAATAAAAGCAAATAAACAAATAGCCATGAAAATTACAGTGTAGCTTAGCCATAGAACAGATGATATTAGGTAATATTTAGGCTGAGCTTTAACAGAGACTCCAAATACAGTGATTTTAAAAAGCTTAATTTTTTATCTAAAATCTTAACACTTAACTTTGGATTTTTAAAAAATATAAAAGACAGAGGTAAGTAACACCTTGAAGAAAGAGATAAGTGTGGGATGTTATACAATATTGCTATTGAAAGTGTGGTCTATGGGGGCACCTGGGTGGCACAGTCGGTTGAGCCTCTGACTCTTGGTTTCAGCTTGGGTCATAATCTCAAGATCCTGAGATCAAACCCCCTGTTGAGCTCCACACTCAGGGAGGATTCTGCTTGAGATTCTCTCCCTCTCCCTCTGCTCCTCCCCCTGGTCAAGTGTGCATGCTCTCTCTCTAAAATAAATAAATCTTAAGAAAACAAAACAAAATAAACCCATGTGGTCTATGGACCCCCAGCCATGACTTACCATTGGGAGCTTGTTAGACAAGTAGAACCTCAGGCCCTGTGCCAGACTTGCTGAACTAAAATCCACATTTTAATAAGATCTTTAAGGCGACTTATATGCACTGTCCTGATTTCTTAAAAAAAAGCCAGTGTCTTAGGAAAGTATAAGATGGGAAGAACAGCTCTGGATTAAAAGATGCTAACAATTAGCATTACATAACCCATACAAAGTGCAAACTTGATTGAATCTTGATTTTTAAAAACCTGTATGAAAGATAATTACGGGTCAGCTGAAGAGGTTAGAATATGATGGAACCTCAGAATAGGGAATTACTGTTAATTTTCTTAGATGTGATAATTATGTGATTATATAGGAACATGTTATTCTAAAAAAAGATACATGCTCTTTGCAATTTTGAAATAGTTCAGCAAAAACAAATATACTCACATACATGTATATCTCTGTACACATTTGATATTTAGGTGAAACAAATAGGGCAAAATATTCTCCATGTGGAATCTAGGTAGTAAGTATATGGGTGTTTATTATTTTGGTCTTCTAACTTTTGTGGAAGTTTAAATTTTTTCTTAATAAAAAAGTACGGGGAAACCTCACAACAAATGCAATATAGCTTACTTAAAACAGTTTCTTTCTCTCTCACTTATTCAGTGCTAGGTTATATGGTGCAGTAGGAGGGCTGTGCTGGGCTGGGCACATGGCTTCCATTACTGGTCCATTGTGGCTTTTCCAGGTTCGTTTCCTAGCTAGTGGGACAGGAGAAGGGGCAAGGGGAGCACATAACCCAGAAGCAGCACTTATTTCCTTCATCAAACCTTTCATTTCTTCATCCACCTGGACATCATGTATGTAGGGAGTAATTGGTAAAAGTCAAATGTAATGTACATTGTGTATATTGGTTTACCAAAGATGTCTTTTGTTTCACCTGATGTTCTTTTCTCCTTTGATGTACTAGGGCCCAACTAAAATTGAAGTCATATCTGTTTTAATATACATTAAATAATATACCTAAAATTTTAATTTGGAAGACTAAGGAGTATTCATTTCCCCCTACTCCCAACCTTTTCAGTAAATAACAGATGCGGGTGAAAGAGCCTTCCAAAGCTTTGCCTGAGAAAGCCAAAAGAAGTAAAAGACCTGCTATACCTCATGATGAAGACTCTTCAGACGACATTGCTGGTAAATTGTGATCTCTGGTGTCCTGAATAGTGTTGTGGAATATAACCATATATGTTTTTAATCAATAAGTCCTTTGCTCTTTATTTTCGCTATTTTCTGCATGAACTATAAAATCAGCTTGTCTAGTTCCAAAACATCCGGGTGACGTTTTTATTGAGATTTTATTAGTTTATAAAGTAAAAGAATTGGCATCTTTTAGTTGTTTTCCGTTTCTCACGACCTGTTAAAGCCAGGCCTTCAAGCCTGGGAGACAACAGGCTGCTGGCCTCTGGCTTGCTTTTCTCTTGAGCTTCATGCCTTCTGTTTCAGCTTTTCTGAGGATTTTCTCTACTTTCTCACAGCTCTCCATTTAAAAGGATTTAATTTTCATTTCCACTTTTAAGTATTTTTAACTTGGATAGTGTTTCAGGATAGTTAGATTGTTGTATTGAGGGAAGTCTGAATTCTCTCTTTAAGCATTTGTTTCATTCTGTGAGTATGATTTTTTTTTTTCAGGGACTCTGATGATTCTTATGTTAGCTCTTCCTTGCCTGTCTTCTAGTTATTTTTTCTCAAATCCTCTAAAATTCCTACTTCCTTTTCATTTTGCTTGCTCTTTTCCCTTTTTATCTTTTACAATGTTTTCCGCAGTATCTTTTTCACCTTATTCCCTTTTTAGTTTTGTCATTCTTTTTGTGGTTTTACTTATTTTTTCTTCCACTTCTATCCTGAGCTCTGCCAGTCACTTCCTACTGTTTTGCCACCTCATGCTGGAGCATTTGCTTCTGTTTTGTATTTTTATTTCATGGCAGTGATTTCTGTGCCATTTGTTTTTCCTTTTTCTTATATTGGATAGAAAGTGTGGCTTTGATTTTTCCTTGATTTCTCATTCTTTGATGTAGGGTTGCCTTTCTTGGACCAGTTAGTTTTAGAATATTTGCGTAAGAAGGAGGGCCAGAGGACTGTTGACACCAACTGGAGTTTTGAGTGTGAGCTCAGTTAGCCTTTACTTCTTTCCACCCAAAAGGATTATGCAGCCCTGGGATTTTTTCCAGAATCTGAAGGATCTCTTCTCCCCTCCTGCCACAGAGACAAGACTGTTACTGGAAAATTTGGCTGTTTCTTTGTTTCTCACTTAGTGAATGAGAAATTGCCTTCTTTTGCTTCTTAAAACAAAACTGGCTCTGGGGCACCTGGGTGGCTCAGTGGGTTAAAGCCTCTGCCTTCAGCTCAGGTCATGATCTCAGGGTCCTGGGATCGAGCCCCACATCGGGCTCTCTGCTCAGCGGGGAGCCTGCTTCCCCCTCTCTCTCTGCCTGCTTGTGATCTCTCTCTCTCTCTCTCTCTCTGTCAAATAAATAAATAAAATCTTTAAAAAAAAAAAAACAAAAACAAAAAAAACTGGCTCTAAGGGGCTCTTTTGCCAGGGGTGTTGCAGCCCAGAGATATAGGCTTTGTTCTGTGTCTGCAAAGCATGTGGGGTTCTCTGTGAGATCTACCACAGTAGTATGTTCTCTGCTTTCTTCTGTATGCCCTCCTGTTTGAGGTCTGCTGTGTTGGATTTATGACTTGGGGCTTCAGTTGTCTCTTGGGTTTTCTGAAAATGAACTGGTTGTTTTTGTTTTCTACTCTTATTGACCTTGGGCAATTTTTGGGAGGAAAAAGGGGGAAGTATTGATTTTACACTATCATTTGCAAACTGGAGGACTTCCTTATAAAGTTTTTTAATATTTAAAGTGAAAAATATGGAGATTTTAATTATTGTTTTTGATTTGTTAATGTGAAACAACTCTAGACTTTAATATATTTATATATTTTATTCAGGAATCTCAAGAAGACTTATTTGGCAGATGAAATTTAGACAGTTGTGTGATTACAAGAAGAAATTACAGAAAACTGAAGGAATCTTATTAGCACAGAAATTTTTTCTTTTTCCCATTCCTCACCCCCCACAAAAGACTGTGAATACTATTTAAACACTGGTTAACTTTTATAAGAAAACATAAAACTTTCAAATTTACTTGTAAAAAGTATATATGGTTGAGGCATTTAAAAGCTAATAGAGTTAATTTAGACTCCTGGAACCTTTTTTTTTTTTTAAAGATTTTATTTATTTGACAGTGAGAAACACAGTGAGAGAGGGAACGCAAGCAGAGGGAATGGGAGCGGGAGAAGCAGGCTCCCTGCTGAACAGAGAGCCCGATGTGGGGCTCCATCCCAGGACCCTGGGATCATGACCTGAGCCGAAAGCAGATGCTTAACGACTGAGCCACCCAGGCACCCCTCCTGGAACCTTTTTATCATGAATTCGCTTATCTCTGAATTCATTAACAATTTCAGGTTTTTTTTAAGTCTGAATTGTAGAATCAGAGAATAGTTAAGTTGTACCTTGGCTAGTTTCCACCCTAGAAATGATATAAAAAGTGTATGGAATAATTTTTCCCCTTAGAAATATAAAATATAAAAACTCAAAGCATTGATATCTAGTAACCCACTTCTAGGTCTTGTATTTATGTGGTCATGTATCAGTCTTCCCCAGAACACCCCTTTCTTTAATGGTGTATGTCCTTGCTTTTTCAAATATAGGACTTTGGAATTCCTTCTTTCGTGTCTATTCTTATAACTTGCTCTTGGTGTAAAATTGGAAGTCCTACTCTTTCACCAGATTTATACATTGTTTTTGTTGAAACTTTATTTTACAATATGTCACTTGTCAGGAGTCACATACTTCAGCTTTAGGATGAAGGGAACTAATGCTTCACCTCTCTCTAGTTAACTAATAGGTGAAAAGGAGTGCTGTGCACTTGGGAAGGAAAGTGGAGAAAGTTAAAATGTACATACTCCTGGGCGCCTGGGTGGCTCAGTGGGTTAAAGCCTCTGCCTTCGGCTCAGGTCATGATCCCAGGGTCCTGGAATCGAGTCCCACATGGGGCTCTCTGCTCAGTAGGGAGTCTGCTCCCTACCACCCCCCTCCCCCACCTGCCTCTCTGCCTACTTGTGATCTCTCTCCTCTCTGTCAAATAAATAAATAAAATCTAAAAAAAAAATTAAGAAAAATGTACATAGTCCTGTTTCCTTCTTGAAGTTACTCAGTCTTTCCTTTGTTGTTTAATTTTGGTGGATAGTTATTTTGGTCTTTGAGATAGTTGACCTGGAGAAGTAGAAGTGTTCAGGTATTTGGGATAAGTGGAAATGTCATTGTGTCCTTGGGACAAGAATACGATTATCTGAAGAAATAAAAGCATATTAGCTGATTTTGGTCAGTTGTCTTCACACAGTGTACCCCGTGGGACTCTGTTATAAAGGATAATTAAGGACCACGCAGAGTCACTTGTTATTTGGAAATATTCATTAAGGAGAATTCTTGTTCCTGTATATTATGCCATTGTTTGTTCCTCTTTCTCTTTTCTCTCAATAGTGATAAAAATAGCATCAGAGCAGAGGTAGGCTCTGTGGAAAGATTTTATATGTGTATTTTAATGAGAAGAAAATATATTCAAAATGCTTGACCTGCTCACTAAAAATCTACTTTATTTATTAAACTTTTTATTTTTGAACTAATTTTGAATTAATAGGAAGGTTCAAAGAAATATACAGGGGTGAATATCCCATTCACCCTTCGTCTAACCTCTCCTGATTTAACATCTTGTATTTCTATAGTACAATATCAAAACCAGAGAAATGACATCAGTACAATCCTTAGAGCTTATTCTGATTTCACCAAAATATGCAAGGCCTTTGTGTGTGTGTGTGAGAGTGTGAGTCTGTGCACTTTTATTACGTATGTAGTTTTGTATAACTGACACAATTGAGATACCTGACTGTCTCATCACCACCCCAAGGGTTACCTGTTCATAGCCACACTCTGTTCTCCACCCATGGTCCCTGGCAGCCACAAATCTGTTCTCCAAATCTCCAATTATGTTATTTCACGAATGCTTTATAAATGGAACCATATAGTATGTATCTTTTTGAGTTATTTTGTTTTTCAAATCTCTTTGCTTTTTAGTTAAAGCATTTTAATGCTATTGACTTTTGCTTACTGACGGTAGCACTTTGGTTTAGCAAAGGTTCCCATTTTGTTTTGTCTTATTCAGCAGGTTTCACTTGCCAGCATGTAAGTCATGCTATCAGTGTGAATCATGTGAAGAAAGCAGTAGCTGAGAATGTGTGGTCAGTTTGCTCAGAATGTTTAAAAGAAAGAAGGTTCTGTGATGGGCGGCCAGTACTTCCCTCCGACATTTGGTTGTGCCTCAAGTGTGGTTTTCAGGTGAGAAAAGTGATTTTTATCTGTGAGTTTGTCTTAAATAGTTTTCTTAAATGCTTATTGTGAGTTAGACTGTTGGTAATGTTTAGAATTTAATACAGACTTATTCATGTTTAGCTAGAACTCTCCAAGGCTGAAGTTAGAAACATTTGTTAAGGTGAACTAAAAGGTATAATGTCTTTGGAAAGCAATCACGTGTGGTTTAGAAATACTTTGAAAGGGAATCCAACCTACTTGCAGAAGTTCTCATGTCTGGACGTGCTTTTACCTATTTGTATTTACTTAAAAAATGGATCCCAAGTTTTTTTGTTACATCTTACTAGATTAATTTTTTTCTCTCTATGAAAGGATTTTTTTTCTCAAAACAATTTTTAACATCTTAGAAGCTATTGATATCTGTAATATTTTTTGAATAACATTTAAGATGTCTACAATTTTTCTAAAATAAGAGGAATGCTTATTATCTTACATAGTTCGTAAGTAGGGCCCCTTCAGTATTAGTTAATTCAATGAAAAGAACATTGAAAACTGAGATTTCTTGCATTTTTCTTTTGTCTACCCTCAATTCCATGGCTTTTTATGGTGAAAATGTTTCATGTAATATATATCATACAGTAATCCTCAAAGGCCAGAAAGTGGACAAAAAGGACATCCCTTTTCTGTTTTTGTTTTTAAATATATGAAACTTTTCCCAGAAACATCTGGCAGACTGCCCCTCATGTTTCATTGACCAGAACTGGATCTCATTTCTTTACTTAGCTGGTTAGGGAAATTGCTATGATTGATCTGAGTCTCATTAGTTGCCAGTGGGTTTGGGTGGAGGTGTGGACGATATTAGAAAATGTGTGTATTTTCTAAGGAAGGAGGGGGCACTAGGCTGCAAGGATGCTCGGTGCCCCACAGTGTGCAAGGCAGAAAGTGTATACATTTTTAAATAATAGGGAAATGAACTCAGCCCATGATTGTTTTAGGCAGATACCATATAACAAAAAACAACTTAGCCTCTTTGCAAGAAATTAAATTTAATGAGAATCTATATTGTTTTCTGAAACTTGTCTCTCCTGCTTGAGAAAAAACTAAAACTTTTTTAGTATGAGTATAATTTAGGTTTTGATTAATTTGAAACAAACTTATATGTAAATCATACAAATAGCATTCTGTTCATCTTTAGGGATGTGGTAGAAACTCAGAAGGCCATCATTCACTGAAGCATTACAAGAGTTGGAGAACAGAATCTCATTGTATTGCAATTAGTCTGAGCACATGGATTATATGGTAAGTTAGATTTTCTACTGCTTGTGTCCACTACAAAAAAATATCGTTTTCTTTGAGCTTTACAAGGTAAAATATTTAAAGATGTTATACCCCCTTATGCTTTTTATCCTGAGCACAACCTGTAGAATACTTTAAGAAAATTCACATTACCCATGATATAAAATTTAAATAAGGAAAATTTTAGTCATCCCTCTACTTTTTTTTTAAACATTAAAAAAAAAATTGGTTGATTGATTGATTTGACAGAGAGAAAGATCACAAGTAGGCAGAGAGGCAGGCAGAGGGAGATGGGAAAGCAGGTTCCTCGCTGAGCAGAGAGCCTGATATGGGGGTTCAATCCCAGGACCCCGAGATTATGACCTGAGCCGAAGGCAGAGGCTCAACCCACCGAGCCACCCAGGTGCCCCAACATTTTCTTCATAGGATAAAGAAATATTCTTCCTAATTGGTTTTTCATAATGAACTTGCTAAGACAAAGTTCCAGAGTTCTAGGGAAGAGAGGTACTTCTGGAACAATCAGGTGGTTTGGTGATTCCCTGGAGAGGAAAGGGTAAACCGGGTGATTTTACTGCTTGCTTCTGGCTGGGAACCAAGTCCAGTTCTCTCCTTTTACATATAAGGACACTGAGTATCATTTACTTTTTTATGGTTACAAAGTAAACATCCAGGCACTAAGACAAGTCTTTTGATTCCTAGTGTCTACTAGCACGGCACCCTGGCTTCAGTGGCATAAATGAATACTGTATCGAAAAGTTTTCCATATGTTTTACAACACAAATTTTCTCTTTTAATGTATATATGCTTCTTTCAACAGAAATTTTCTAAATTTTCAAAAGCTTTCACATTTTCCTTGAATGAATTTTCAGAGGTTTTCAAGTTTTCTTTAAGACAAAAATATTTTAACTTGGTGTTTTCACTTCTGGGGTCTAAAATTAATGTAACAATGTTTTGGCTTATAGAAGAAATAATCACCTTATAATTCAGTCATCTTATAATTTAAATCCGTGCTTGCTGCATTTGTGTTTTAGTTGTTCCCAAGTAATAATATTGTGGGGAATGAGGAGAGCATGGAGACAGATTACTATGTAAATGATACATTGGAGTAAGGGAGTGGACGATGATGTCATGGTATAGCCGCTCAAGAAATAGTTCTCTGTAGCCTGAATAGAGCAGTGGTCTCCACCAGCAGGGCCCATCACAATTACCAGGAAGGCTTGTTACAGTGGACTGCTGGGCCTTGACCTAGAGATTTGGATTTGGTAGTTCTTGGGTAGGACCTGAGAATTTGCATTCCAGTTCCTAGGTATTGCCAGTGTTGCTGGTCTGGGGACCACAGTTTGAGGACCGCAGGAATAGAGAAAGGTGGAGGGAGAGTTGAGTGGCACCTGGTGGAATAGGCTTATTTCAAGTGAGTCTGTGTCAGAACTTCTGTTGTAGCTCTTAGGACCATAATTATGGTGTGAATCTTGATGTAATTTCAGAAAAAAGCAAAAAAAAAAAAACCCCAACAAAACAAAAAAACAAAACACACAAAAAACCAAAAAAGTTACCTAGCACAGTAGTGTTAGTTTTAACTTTATTGATTTTGTCATTTTGTTTTTATGCTTAATTGTATAATTTTGCTTTCATAGATATAGAGAGCTATAAGGATAATCAATTTATTGATCATTTTTTGAGTAGAATGTTGGATTTATATTATAATGAAAATAAGTCATATTTGAGGGTCTGTAAAATTTTTTCCCTTTCTAAGGAAGAAATTCAAGCTGGTCACGTGCATTTACAGAAACTTAGAGGTTGGGACTATTTTCTTTTTCCCAAATAATTCTTTTTTTTTTTTTTAAAGATTTTATTTATTCGAGAGAGAGTGAGAGAGAGCATGAGAGGAGGGGAGGTCAGAGGGAGAAGCAGACTCCCTGTGGAGCTGGGAGTCCGATGTAGGACTCGATCCTGGGACTCCAGGATTATGACCGGAGCCGAAGGCAGACACTTAACCAACTGAGCCACCCAGGTGCCCTTTCCCAACTAATTCTTAAACCTTAAAAAGTTTAACAATTTCTGGAGTGCCTGCATTGCTCAGTCACTTAAGCATCTGCCTTCGGCTCAGGTTATGATCTTAGGGTCCTGGGTCCTGGGATCGAGCAGCACATCAGGCTCCCTGCTCCGGGAGGAGTCTGCTTCTCCCTCTGTCCCTCCCCCTACTTGCATGTGCCCTCATATTCTCTTTCTCTCAAATAAATACAATCTTTTAAAAAAAAAAGTTTAAGGATTTCAATAGAAAACTTTACTAATTTGGATTAAAGAAAAGGCCAACTTGAATTAGAAAAAAAGCTTGGAAACCTTGAAAAAGAAAGGAATATGGTAGATTTGATTTAATTATGGCTAACAAAATGTTGCTCAGTAGTGGATTTAATGCTGCTTTAACAGATAATAATTACTAGCACAGTGGTTTCTCACCTCTCACTTTCTTCAGAATCACAGAGGTGGAATTTGAAAAATCCATCGGTACCATTCATTGGTCCTCTGTTAAATGAGAGCTTTTGTATTATGAAGAAGAATCCCATACATGATTCTTACGGCTGACCAGTGTTAAAGAGGCACTGATTTAGCACTTAAAGTTAACATACAAGATGAGTGCTTTTATTTATCTTTTTAATTTTTCAGGTGAGTGCTTTTAAAGTACTTAAACGTTTGTGGAAAGGTATAGCATTTCCCCTGTACTTTTATTACCTTACTGATTTGTGAGCCCTCCTGTGTCCTAGTTTCTCATCTGTAAAAAGGAAGCATTATACTTCTAGAGAGCTATTTATTTTAAAAATGATATTACTCTTTTGGTTGTTGTGAGGAATTAAACCATAAAATTCATGTAAAGCATTTACGACAGTGCCTGGCACAAGTAGATACTCAATTAAATTTTTTTTTTTTTTTTGTTATTTCTAATGGAAACAAGTAGAATTAATTTATATTGAGCTGTCCTCTTTTCTCCAAATTCACTGGCATTGTGTGGCTTTTATTTATATTTTCTTTTTGTATTCTTAAAGTGACAATATATTTTATAGCAAGTAAAAATTAAATTGCAGCATCAGTAAAAATTTCTTGACATTTCAATATTTTGCAAATGAGCAATTTTTATTATTTCCGGCAATAGTTCCATCAGTAAATTTTGAGGGTTTATAACAGTGTGAATCAGGTAACTACATTGTTTGAATTCCATCATGGTCTATTAGAAAAGATGTTTTGGGAATGTTTTCTGTGACTTGTTTCCTTCACAGGTTTATCTATGTATCTATGTATTTCTGTATGCAAGTGATAGAGTAGTATTTGTATTTTGAGTATGAGTAAATATTTGACTAAATTTTGACTGCTATTTAGAAAAGGAACCCAAACCTAGTTTATAGCCATTAATCTCAGGCCCACTAGTAATCATAAGAAGATTGTGAATATGTACCATGGTGTTGGCATAACACACTGTATTTATAAAACACTTTCAGTATGTTCAAATATATGTTCTTATTTGACCGTTGGATCTTATGAAGATAAAGGAAGCAAGTAATGATAATACGTGTAAGAAATCTTTATTAATACTATATGAGCAAACTTGGCAGAGGGCGGTTTTCTAAATAGGAATGTGCTTTTGAAAATCTCTTTGGGAACTCTCTTCCCAACTAAGCCCCAAATAAAACAAAACACTTCCCCAGTCTTCCCCTCTCTATAGGTGGCACCTCCATCACTGAAGTATTCAGGCCAGAAGCCTGGCACTCACTTTCTTTCCCTTTTTATCTTATTTTTTAATCCTGTAACAAAAGTAGACAAAATGGTATAATGATATACCCCATACGCATCACCCAAGGTTAAGCAGTCTTTCCTCTAGACTGGAATTTCTGCATCTCAGTACTGTCGTCATTTGAGCTGATAATTCTTTGTTGTGAGACCATCCTGTACATCAAAGGAGGTTTAGCAGTCTACTTACTCAGTGGGTGCCAGTAGCAGCTCCCCCAGTTGTGACAACCGGAAGTGTCTCACAACATTACTGAATGTCCCCTGGGGGGCAAAGTTGCTCCTATTGAGATTCACCTACTTATCCTCATCCACTTCCCCCTTTCCATGGCAGTTATTATTATTATCTTTTAAAGATCTTATTTGTTCATTTGACAGAGACAGAGGGGGAGGGGAACACAAGCAGGGGGAGTGGGAGAGGGAGAAGCCAGCCTCCTGCCGAGCAGGGAGCCCGCTGCAGGGTTCAGTCCCAGGACCCTGAGATCATGACCTGAGTCAAAGGCAGACGCTTAACGACTGAGCCACCCAGGCGCCCCTCCATGGCAGTTATTTTTATACTTCTCTGTTTCTACCTGAAATTTCTGTAAAATAAATCCGTTCATTTTTCTCCTGCTTCTATCCTGACCTTCTATTCCTGATTCCCTCCGTCTGACATAAGAGTGATATTTTTAAAATATAAATTGGATCACATCACTTCCCTGCCTAACAAACTCCTCATGGCTTTCCATCACACTTAGGATAAAGTACCAGAACTTTAATTTGAATGATAAGGCTCTGTATGAACTCTCTCCTGCTTATTTCTCTAGACTTAACCTAATGCCTCACTCTACGTATACTACCACCCCCATTTTAAAGACAAGAAAGGATAAATACCAACTTTATTATTTTATTACCTGGTATGCAAAATTATTCAAGATGCTTTCATAATATTTACTTACATATTTATTTTTTTTCAGGTGTTATGAATGTGATGAAAAATTATCAACACAGTGTAATAAGAAAGTTTTGGCTGAAACAGTTGATTTTCTCCAGAAACATGTTTCTAAAACACAAACAGGTAAGTTAAGCAGTTGCTAGAGAAATTTGTATTAACCTATAATATTTTATATTTCATACAGAGTTTATAATTTCATAAGTAGTACCTTAGATTTTATTGAGACCTCTCCACACAAGTGCCATGCATTCTTAGGGAGTAATCTTGTGATGTTATCTTGTGTTGTATATGCATAACTGATATGAGAAGCTAGAGAGCCCAACCAGATCTTGGGCTTCTGAGTCAAACGAGTGCTGAGTTTGAATTCAGGCTCCACTTAAATTACTTATTGTTTATGTGTCTTTTACTTCTTACTTTCCTTTATTATTTTATTTATTTATTTAAAAGATTTTATTTATTTGACAGAGAGAAACACAGCAAGAGAGGGAACGCAAGCAGAGGGAATGGTAGCGGGAGAAGCAGGCTTCCTGCCGAGCAGGGAGTCGATGTGGGGCTCGATCCAAGGACCCTGGGATCATGACCTGAGCCGAAGGCAGACGCTTAACGACTGAGCCACCCAGGCGCCCCTACTTCTTAGTTTACTTTAAAAATTAGGATGATAATTCCAATGTGTGGGGTTATTGTGAGGCTTAGAGATAATGTTTTCTGAAAATTTAGAAATGATGTATTTAAAAATGCTTGCATAGTGCCCAACAGCTATTTATGAAGTGATACCTGTTCTTCGTTATGTACTTGTGCGGTTCTGACACTAACCACCCAGAGTTAGGCTAACCTTACAGATTAAGGGCTTGCTTAGTCCCAGGCAAGATTGTCCTCACTTCAGACACCATTCTCAAGCTCCCAGGTTTTTGGGCTGTCCACATTTCTGACAAACTAGCCATAAATTTAGGGTTTCCCACTGTCCTTCTTAGATTCAATAATTTGCTAAAATGACTCAGAGAACTTAGGAAAGTCCTATGGTTAAAATTAAAGTTTTATTATAACAGAAAAAAGATACAGGAAATATGTCCAAAAGAATGGACACATAGGGCAAGAACTAGAAAAGTCCCAAACATGAAGCTCCTATATCTTCTTCTTGTGGAGTCAGGTCATATCATCTTCCCGGCACCTTGATGTTTATCAGATACACAGGGTATTGTTAACCAGAAAAGCTCTCTGGAGCTGTGGTGTCCAGAGTTTTTAATTGAGGTTTCATTGCGTAGGTACTGCTGCTGGAATCATTGGCCACGTGGTTGAACTCAGTCTCTGGTGCCTTAGCCCTCTAATCACACGCTGGTCTTTCTGGCATGGCTAGCTGCCATCCTGAGTAATCTTATCAGCATAAACTGTCTAGGGGCCTAGCAAGAATAAGAAAGACACTCCTTTCCCTCTGGAAATCCCAGGATTTAGGGGTTGCTTCTCAGGAACCTGGTACAAAAGGTGGCCAAATCCTTTATCATTCAATAGTAATGTATTATATATTATATAGTTCGTTAATTGTGTATGTTGTCTAACGTATAAACAATATATATTACATGTTAATCTAAATGAAAGGTGTATATAGGGAAGTGGTTTCTTCATTCAGAAATATTAAGTGCCTACCACATGCTGGGTTTTATACTTTATTCAATATTCGAGATAAAACAAAAAACAGTTTTAGGGGTACCTGGGTGGCTCAGTGGGTTAAGCCACTGCCTTCAGCTCAGGTCATGATCCCAGAGTCCTGGGATTGAGTCCCATATCAGGGTTCCCCTGCTCTGTGGGGAGCCTGCTTCTCTTTAAAATAAATAAATAAATAAAATCTTTAAAAAAAACCCCAGTTTTATATTGCCCTTTTGGGGTGTGCAATATAGTGGGAAAGAAAGACCAAATATATATATATAAGCATATATACATATATATAAGTATATTCTTATATATTATACACATATATATATAAGTATGTTCTTATATATTATATATATAAGATATTACAAACTTCTGATAAGTGCAAAGGAAAGAGGGGATTGTGGGGATAAGTAATAATCTAGTGGTTACAGTCATCAATAAGGGCGAGTATAGCTGAAGTGTGGTTTGCTGGGAGAGTGTAGAACGAAATGAAGAAGTGAGTAGGGAAAGAAAATAAGTGGGTGGGAGTTTGTGAAGGATAGTGTAAGGAATTCCGTGGTAAAGGATTTTTATTTTATTATAAGTGTAATGGAAGCCATTAAAGTGTTTTAAGCGGGGGAGTAATGTCATTTTTTCTTTTTAAAATAACGTTACTCCGATTGCTGTATGGACTGTTGGAGTTAAGAGTGGAAGTGAGGAGATCATTAAGAAGGTCAGAGGAGGTGGTTGTGGTAGAGCAAGTGAGAAACTAGTAGAGGCACTGGTGGAAAGGGGGTGGATTAGATGTAGTGAGTGAGGGAGAGTGGGAAGAATCCAAACTCACCTCAGGGTTTTGGTACCAGGTGAATGGGTGAATGGACATGATAAGTTTGAAATGCCTTTGGTGCAGAATTGAACTGCTTAGTAGGTGGCATTCAGAAACTGAAAATTTATAATAAAATATATTAGTCATAGCTATATTTTCTGTAGCCCAATGTGCAGGTGTTTTGTTAGCTATTGCTTGAGACAATAATGGCGAATAAATTGGCAAAGAGACTGGAGGACACAAACCCGGGTTCTGGACAGCAGTAGAAATGATTACTTTTTTCATCATTTATCTATTCAACAAACAGGTATTGGAACGTTACTCTGTCCCGGCATACTAGTCATAGCTCCAATTCTGCTCAAATAAAGAACCAGGAAAATATGGTGATGCTAGACATTTAATACTTCAGAAACGGCTTTTGGTCTTAATGCTGCCTCCTGAAAACTGCACATTTAATGTGCTTTTTTGGCCACAAGAAGATATGTGGGATATGATACCAGGGGTGGCGAAAGTACAGTTACTGGAAATATTTTACCTGTTTTTTTTTTTTTTCCCCATCTTCGAGGTTTCTTGAGGTTGAGAATAAAGCCAGTCTGATTTCATTCCATTTTTACAGATTTCTTGAATATTTGTTATCATAAAGGATATACGGTAGGGAGCATGGAATGATACGGTCAGTAGAAGGAACGTGGGCTTTGTTGGGGTGTGGGTCCTGGCATTCAAATTTGACTCTTTGACCTGAGGCAGATTATAGTTCATCTGAGCCTCACTTTCCTCAGCAGACAAGAGGTCCTCCCTCTTTTCAGTGGTATTTCAGGGAATAGAGATTGATAAGACAGCTCTTATCCAAAAAAATAATGATAAGCAGAATAGAGTTGTATTTTGAGTGATGTTCAAACAAAGTCCTTCAGATATTCAAAAAAGGTTGTAATGTTCAATTCAAAAAACTGAGGAAGAATTGTGAATGAGTTGGCTTTCAAGCTGACCCTTAAAGGAAGAATATTGGATAGGCAGAGATGAGAAAAGCAATCGTTTCACGTAGTGGGAAACACCGGTGTAACCCTTCATTGTGTTGATGGAACCATGGGTAGCACCTGGAATGATGGGAAACAGGTTCTTGAGGGAGTTTGAGAGTGTGTCTTCAAAGCCTTCAAAGTTAGGGAGAGACGTGGTTGTGAATTCAAGTTTCCAGAGGTTCCAGGCCAAGATGCAAAAATCTTTGTGTTCCAAGCTACACTATCTCTCAGGCAAGTTTGATTTAAAATAAGATCCACTGGCATTCTAGAAGTAAGTTTTTTGGGATAGTAATCTGCAATATTCTTTCTTGTGTGAGGCTTTATTTTATAAAATACATTAAAAATTAGATGTGAAGGTTGCTGTTGAGGTTTGTAGGAAGGCTGGATTATGATTATGCAGCTATTTTAAATGATAATTGTGAAGACTGTAGAAATATAAAAACGTATATGGTAATTCAAAAAGAATATGAAACTAAATTGTGTTTTAGGAGGATAAGAATGGTTTTAAAGTATTCTGTTTGTATTTTGCTCTAAGAAAAATAACTGCTGAGAAAAGCCTGTACCTTACATGTTTTTAAGTTCTGCAAAGTCTGAGCAGTCTCATGTCTAATAGATCTAATTTAGCTACTCTGCACAGAGAATCTTGGCCGGTACCCCCATCCATTTTTTAATACCACCCAGCTCAGTGAATCTCAGCTTTTAGTTTCAGTAGCCCTTTCGATTCTGAAAAAATTAGTGAGGACTTAAAGAGTTTTGCTTGGGTAGGTTATATCTATCAATATTTATTACATTAGGAATTAAAACTAAAAATTGCAGTATCAAGTCACTGAAAAATAGCAATAATTTCTGACACGTTAACAGAATGTTTTAAGGAAAGATAACTATTTTGTAAAACAACACAAACTTAATAAGTGGCATTGTTTTACATTTTTTTAAATCTCCTTAGTGTCTAGCTTAATAAAAACTGTTGCATTGCATTCTCCTAACTACTTCTCTATTCGGTCTGTGATACCATGGTGTATAGTCTCTAGAAAACTGTGTTGTTTAACTGAGAATGAATGGAAGTAAAAAAACAGAAACAAATAATGTCCTAGGCTTATTATGAAAATACTTTTGACCTTACGGGCCGGAGAAAGGAGACGGGTGTCTTCAGATCCACTTTTAGAACTGCTGAACTAGCACATTTCTGTCCGTATTTTCTGTCTTCAACCTTATTTGCCCTAAGTTTCAGCTCACATCCTACTTCAAGGACACTGTCCCAGTCTTTTACCTTATCTTTCCTACTTCTGTGCAGCATACTTTAGAATCTAATAAAACAAAGTTTTGTGCTGTTTAGTTTTCCTGTATAGGTGTCTTTTTAAAAAATATTTTAAAAAATCAGTTAATTAACATGCATTAATGGTTTCAGAGGTAGAGGTCAGTGATTCCTCAGTCTTACATAATATCCTGTGCTTTCCTTAATGTTCATCACCCAGTATATGTGTCTTTCTGTGAAACTGCACATTCCTTGAGGATTGTCCCCTGGCTTATATTCTCTTTGATTCTCGATGTGGCTAAGCAGGAAATACTTGCTGAATTGGACTGAGCTAGCGGATGATGAGTTTTTACTGAAAAAGTAGGGAAAGCTTTGTATTTTTACCCAAAAAGCCCTGTTAATCTCAAAATTATCTTATTTATTCGTTTAGCTTTTAATATACTTGAGCTTCTACCTTGTGCCAGATGCTGTGCTAGTTATTGGAAATACAATAGTGAATGAAACAGATCTATTTCTGTTTCTGCTGTTACCGATCTTCTGGTCAAGTGAGGGCTATCGCCAAATCACACTTAATTGCTTAATAATTGCTTAGGTACTTCTGTGATGGTGCAAGTGCAGGGGACTATGAGGATACTTCTGAGTAGTATCAAATGTAGACTGGCTATTTTTATTTAGAGCCAGAGCCTTTTTTTTTTTTTTTGGCGAGAGAGCTCAAATGGGTGCATGAGCAGGGGAGGGGCAGAGAGAGAGGGAGAAGCAAACTCCCCACTGAGCGAGGGCTTGATCCCAGGATCCCGAGATGATGACCTGAGCCAAAGTCACTTAACAGACTGAGCCACCCAGGTGCCCCTAGAGCAAGAGCCTTCTGAGCCAGGAGCTGAAAGATATGTAGAAATTAGGTAGGCAAGGAGGAAAGGGGTGTGTTCAGGTGGAGGAAATAGCTCATTGATGAGGGAGCTTGATTTGTTCAGGGAATTGTGTAGAGCTATAGGTTGAGTTTTTTGATGTGGAGGGGTGGTGAGAAGGTTGGACTAGAGATAAGTAGGAACAGATATTGAAGGGTCTTTTAAGTTTAAAGTTTATCCTGTAGGCAGTTAGGAACCACTAATGGATTTTAAGTGGAGAAGTGGATAATTAGTTTTGTATTTTAGAAAAATCACTCAACAGCATGGAGATAGAAATGCCTTCATATATATACCTACTCAGTCATGTGGCAATATCAATTTATTATATGACTGAAGATTTTTAAGGCTAATGGTTAACTAGCAGTTAGTGGAATTTTGAGAATAGACAGGTGAAGTAATTATTATTTGGTTCCAAGGTACAGGAGTAGTGGGCCAGGCAAGTTTTTTCTTTTTACTCTTTAAAGATTAAACTTTTCAGCTGTAGAAATGGGCAAATTACATTAATACTACATGACTGGCTTAGGTAATTGCATTAGGCAGTTGAGGAAACCCCAGTGCAGGTTCCCAGAAGAATGCTTACAGCTGTGTGGATTTCACATCTGATGCTAGGATTTGCTTAAAAAAAAAAAAAAAAGTCTGTCTACACCTCCCCCTCAAACACATAACAGAAAACTAAAAACAAGTAAATCCCCATATAATAAGAAGGTCACATATAACATAAGATTAAAAAAGCAAGAAATATGTATTATTGAAAAGTGGGTCAGTGTTCTCTGGAGGCTCATGAGATGTGTCACTTTGATAGTCTTGTAAATGTGTAAATATTCTACAAATACTTACTGAATATAGATATTCCTGATGAAATAATAGCACTGAATATTGATTTGCTTTTTGTGAACTAGATGGATGATTGACAGTCCCACATTGTTTTCTGAATAATTTTGGCCCATAATTTTTTTTTTTTTAAAGATTTTATTTATTTGACAGAGAGAAACACAGCTAGAGAGGGAACACAAGCAGAGGGAATGGTAAGCGGGAGAAGCAGGCTTCTCGCCGAGCAGGAAGCCCGATGCGGGGCTCGATCCCAGGACTCTGGGATCATGACCTGAGCCGAAGGCAGACGCTTAACGACTGAGCCATCCAGGCGCCCCTTGGCCCATAATTTTTAATACTGGTGGGATGCCACTTTCAAAGAGCTTAAAGGGGGCATAAAATATATTCTGTTAAATTCATTAAGCTTATGCTTTTGGTATAAAAAGACACAAGTTATGTTGGTCCTTTTGGGTTTTTTTTAGGAATAAGTCTGCTGTATCTTATTTTTTGGCATGTTTGAGATCTGAAATAATGTATCTGAGGAGAAATAATATTGTGCCCTTTATAGTAACAATTTGAATATAATGTAATACTTTATAACTTTTTGTAAAACAGAATACATTTTGTTTTGCTATAAAGTGACAATCACACCTAATAAATTTATTTGCATTTTCAAAAGTAAGTACTAAAAATAGTTATTTCCATGTGTAAAGGGGTTAGGGACAAAAAGATGTTGGGCATTTAAAAACAACTTATTGTTACCCATAAGGATAAAAGTCCACAGCTCTCCATCCAAACTACAGAACACAGGAAATTATCTGAGTGACAATTTTCTCAGTTCTCTCAAAGATGGCACTAACTAGTACCTTTGTGAACACGTAAGAAGTGTGCCTTAATTTCATCATCACCTCTACAGTGGGGACAATTATCAGAAGATAATGCTCTCAAACTCTTTCTTTAAATACGCAAATTGCAAAATAAGTTTCCTTTCCCTGTGCCCGTGAAAAACTCGAGAATCACCAGTATTCCCCTTTTGGTTTAACCAAGGTAATTTATAAATATTTATAACTTTAAGAAAAGGTAGACATTTAATATTGCTTGGCAACAATTTGCAAGGACGTGGATGGAACTAGAGGGTATTATACTAAGTGAAGTAAGTCAGAGAAAGACAGTTATCATATGATCTCACTGATATGAGGAGTTTGAGAAACAAGACAGAGGATCATAGGGGAAGGGAGGGAAAAATGAAATAAGATGAAACCAGAGAGGGAGACAAACCATAAGAGACTCTTAATCTCAGGAAGCAAACTGAGGGTTGCTGGAGGGAAGCGGGTGGGAAGAGGGATGGGGTGGCTGAGGGATGGAAATTGGGGAGGGTATGTGCTCTGGTGAGTGCTGTGAATCGTGTAAGACTTTTGAATCACAGACCTGTACCCCTGAAACAGATAATACATTATATGTTCAAATTCCATTTGAATTAAGTACCAGGGGAATGTATTAAATAACAATAAAATGGTAATAACAGAAAAAAAAATAATTGCTTGGCAGCAGATTTACTAGTCACTGATTTCAGTTTTCTCCCATGAAAGCTGCATCTCTTTGTACTTGCTCTTTATTTCTGTAGGTTATTTTTTTGGAATTTTTGAACAGTTTAGAAACACACCTTAAATTTTGATGACTGTTACTATGCTGTCTTCCAGAAAGATTATATAGAGGGTATAGTTGACAAGAATCCCTGTTTTTCCATATTTAGGTTTGTTTACCGTTTTTAGGGGTTTTATTTTTTGGCAATAATGAAGTTTTTAATGTCATCATTACCAGATCCATCAATCTTTTCGGTAAAGATTTTTTAGTCTTCTGGGCCATGCCTTAAAAGGCTTTTGTGCTTTGTGATTATAAAGATATTCACCTACAATTTCTTGCACATTACTTTTTAATATATGTCTGATTTGAAATTTTAAAATTTGATTTAAAAAAGATCATAGGAACTTAGTATTGGGGTCATTTTTATGGTAGGAAAATTTGAGCTATATAAGATTACTTTTTAGATAGTCTTATTAGCCAAGTCATTGAAGAAAAAAAATTTTTTTTTTTTTTCTGGTGCTGTGATCACCCAGTTTTCTATCTTGTAAGACCCGAGGTATGTATAGAACTTATCAGGTCTATTCAGTTAACCAGCAACTCTCTGAGTACTCAGATTCTAGGTTTAAAGGGAAAGACAGATCTAAAAGAGCTTTAAAAATTTTATCTGGAATGCCTGAAGTTTTCTCTAGATGTTCTTTACATTTTGGGTCTATGTTTATTTTATTATGAAAGTACAATATCTGATGACAGTGTTGGTAATATAAAGAGATAAAGAGGGTGAGATGGAGTAAATCCCTTTTGATGTAATAACCTTGTAACCCTGAAAATCTTTGAATCTTTCTAATTATGGGCATTTCATGGGTTCAGGTAAAAGTTGAAAACAAATCATTGATAATCAAATTTGTAGTTTGTCTTTTTTGTTATTGTTGTAATGGCCTTATCCTTTTAATTATGCTGTACTTCAGAACATCTTGAAGTTCAGTCCTTAGTGCATTTAGTTCTGCGTTTATAAAGGCAGCGTTCATAAAGTGAGTGTAATCCAAAATCCCTGCCAGATTGAGGAAGTGTTATTGTCTCCATAAATTAAATGATCAGTAATCATTCCTCATTAATAATGCATTACTCCTTATTAAAACACACACACTTGTCAGTATGTCAAATTATTGAGAGACTGATTCAGATACCCTTGTTTTATTTAAGATTTATTTGAGGTGTAAGGGGCAGAGTCAGATGCTTAACGACAGAGCCTTCCAGGTGCCCCAGATACTCTTGTTTTAAACTAGAATCTTAAATTCTCAGCTGATACTTTCTTAGCAAATGTACATATATACTTAATTTCTAAAAGTTTTGCTAAGGTGTTACCATGAACGTGAGGTTTATTATCTCTGTGCTGTTCGCTGTATATCAATCTTTATACTCATAAGTCATAAGCAATTAAATATAAACATTTATAGATAGTGGTTCATGTAGTGCCCGACACAACAGAAATTTAAATTTAATAAATCAATTGAATTTGAATTGTTACATTTTATAAATGTGCTGCTTAGTAAAACAAAAAACTTGTACTTTAAAACACATTTAGTGGTGCCTGGGTGGCTCAGTCATTTAAGTGTCCAACTCTTGATTTCAGCTCGGGTCACGATCTCAGGGTCCTGGGATAGAGCCCCATGTCGTGTTCTGCACTCAGCAGGGAGATTCTCTCTCCCTCTCTCCCTCTGCCTCCCCACCCACCCACTCAGCACTCACACTCTCTCTTTCTCTCAAATAAATAAAGACATCTTTAAAAAAAAATTAGGCACATTTAAATAGTTCTTAGAAAATGTCATTTTATTTTCTAGTTAAATTATCTGATCTATTTAATATTTAAGTCTAACAGCATAATTGTGAATATGTTCTCACAGACTTACATGTAGAAGTTAATAAACAGACCCTTGCCACTTGTGTGAAGTGGCTATTTAACCATGAAATAAACTATTTTTATTGCGATTGCCCTGTGGATGTGTTCTTTCTGGCAGTGCAGTCCATATTTGGTGGCTCTGCATGGAGAGCCAGGTGGTGCTGAAAAGCATCGCACAGTGAAGCGTGGATATATCTAGGTTCGACATTTGTCATCCCTTACTGCTGAAGGGAAGGGTAAAATCTGTTTTTCCATATGTTTATGCTTTTTTTTTTTGCCCGCAGTTTTGTCCAGATGGTCTTATGAACATTGTTTACTTTGGGATGCTATCCCAGATGTTTTGAGAACTGATGGGTAATGTGGTACACAGATACATAATCACTTGCATGTTACAGTTTTAAAAAATGCCATTTGTTCTTGTAAGAATAAAATATATTTTATTTCTGGAAGTATTTTTCAAGTGAATGATAAATGTATTAAAATACAAAAATATGAAAAATGTTATATGGTTAGCATATATGTAGTATATATAATATATATTCTAATATATATATTAGTATAATCTGCGTAGTTTATTTTCCCCAACATTTTTTTCATGTTAATAAGCAAAAAAATATTCTGGCAATGTTAACTGAAGGAAGTAGTTTTGAGGAGTCTTCTGTTCAGGGTTGCTTATACCTTGATATGTAAGACATTTGCCTTCCTATCTTTTATAATTATCATTGTTCATAAAACTTAGGTGGTAAAATGGCAATGGATTTATAATCAAAAGATTTGTATGACTTTGGGCAAATCACTTAATCTCTTTTGGAGACTGAGTTTTGTAAATGTAAAATCAGAATAGCCTTGCCCAAAAATATTTGCTCTACCATCTGAAATCTTTTGAAAGTCACCATGAAGCCATCTAGTGGCAGCAGCGATAATGAGAGCTGAGAGCTCCCGATTCTAGGCTCTACTTGGAATCTCAGACGTAATGAAGAGGTGCACTGTTCCCCTGTGCACGCCCAGCTGGGATCCATACGGGGCCTCCTCTGGTTTGTGTAGTGCTTCTTAACCACTGACTGGCTTTTTTCATTTTTCATTTTACATCCGCTTCCAGGTTGGAATACTTTTCCTTTTCTCTGTGCCTGGTCTCTAACCCTCGAGTGACCTTTCCATTGATTTTAGCAGCCGTTGCCCCCAAGCTCTAGTATGGAGTTTAATTATTACTTGTTTTAATACATGAAAGACAGGAGAAGAGAGCTATCTTGCTAATTCTTTTCTGTGTTAGTTCAGAACTCTAGGGTTGGGAGTCAAAAACAGCTCTTCAGTCTCTGGACAACAGACATCCTGTAACAACCAGTAGTGTTTAAAGAATAAGCCAACAGGAGAACTTGTGTGGCTCAGTCAGTTAAGGAATATGACTCCTGATTTCAGCTCAGGTCATGATCTCAGGGTCCTGGGATCCAGCCCCATGTAGGCTCTGTGCTCAGCAGGGAGTTTGCTTAAAATTCTCTTTATTTTATATTTATATATTTATATTATAATATTTCCCTATGCATGCTTGTGTGTGCACTCTCTCTCTCTCAAATAAATCTTAAAAAAAGAAAAAAGGAATAGGCCAACAGGAATAAAGGGGAAAAATGGGCAATAGGGTTTATTGAGAAAATAAACCATATTGAGAAAATATGACATCATGGATAAAGGTTGCTAAGACTTGAAAGAAAAATGTTTTCCATGCAATAGATTTACTTAATGAAAAAAAAAAAAAGCCTTAGAAACCACCAGTTCATTTTTTCTCAATGAGGTAAGAAGTTTCCATGTTAAAAAGGAAAGCCAAAAAAAAAACAAAAAAAAAAAAAAAAAAAAAGGAAAGCCAAGAAGATATGAAAACCACACAGTCAGTATAAAAAGCAAAATTCATATTAGCAATTCTGAAAATCAATTAGAAATAAGACCTAAGCTTGAGGACAAAAATTCGGAAAGTTACAAGAAATGATTAAAGAGAAGAAAAAAGTGAGGGCAGATAAACGTTGGGCATGAAGGATTGCTTATGAAGATATGGATTTTGGCACAAATAACAATTTTGGGGAGGTTCTCCTGGCTGTTTTCACCGACTTACATAGTACTTACCTTGCCAGGTGCTTTGCAGATAGTTTTTCTGCATTTAATCCTTACAAAAAGCTTATTATAAAGTGTGCTAACCCCCCTTGATTGATGCCTTTTCTTTGGCAGAAGTCACAAGGGCCAAGTCAAGCCTTATTTGAACCAACAGGATGTGGATGCCGTCTGTCCTACCTTCAATTACAGTTTGTCTTTATGGTGTTTGCTCTCTGCTTCTGTCCCTGAAAACAGGGCTATTTCCAGCCCTGTTCATCTCCCTCAATGCTATTGCATAGAAGGGCAGGATGGGAGGGGATGTCTTAACTTACTTACTCTTAAGAACACATCAGAAGCATGGAGGGCGAAGGTGTTAGTGATGCTGTTTAATCCGGTATGTTTTCATTTATATTGAATTTTTATTATATATGTTCTCACCAACATTATACCCCTCTGGCAGAAAGACCAGTAGTGAGACATTTTCTGGTCTCTGTCAATCTGATTGGGGAGACAGCCAAATATTTAAAAATTAAAAAAAAAATTAATTAGCAATGCAAGACAGTATGTCAGTATTAGATGAATAAAACATAGAATTGTTGCAAAATTTTTGCAAAAAGTCGCAAAGAATTACAAAATCTGAGGGTTGAAAGGAATTTAAAAATGATATTTCCGTTAGGGGACTCTGGGTGGCTCAGTCAGTTAAGCATCTGACTTTGGTTCAGGTCATGATCCCAGGGTCCTGGGAGCCTGTTTCTCTCTCTCCCTTTGCCTGCCCCTCTGCCTACTTGTGATCTCTGTCTCTGTCAAATAGATAAAATCTTTAAAAAAAAAAAAATTCGGTTAAAACCAAAAGATTTGAGAATATATATATATATAATAAATTTAATAGATTTTATTTATTTGAGAGAGAGAGAAAACATGTGGGGAGAGCGGCAGAGGGAGAGGCAGAGAATCTCAAGCAGACTCACACTGAGCACGGAGCCCGTCATGGCGCTCAATCTCATGATCCTGAGATCAAGACCTGAGCCGACATCAGGAGTTGGCAGCTTAACTGACCTGAGCCACCTAGGTGCCCCTCAAATTATATTTTGATTCAGAAAGTAATTTGCTAAAAAAAAAAAAAAAAAAAAAAGTAATTTGCTGTTGAATAGATGTGATCATATGAGTTTGTAAATGTTAGAAATTGTTCTTTTTTCTAATTGTCTTGAAACATGATGGATATAATTTTCGTATCTTCATTAACTATATAAACCAGTGAGCCCAAAACATGTACTTATATGCCATACATATAGGCATTTTACTTTTTATATTCTAATATAGTTCTAATTTTTTAAACTTTTTATTTTGATGTTTTAAACTTAAAGAAAAGTTACAAGAACAATACAAAAAATTACCATTTTATGGTGATTTTACAATTTCATTATTTCTTCTGTGTATTAGTTGGCTTTTTCTTGTAAGGAAGAGTTTTTCCCCATTTCCTCCAATTTAAAAAACCTTAATGGTTCTGACCCATTCTCATTTTGTTCAGTGACTAGGAAACTATTACAACTCTTCTTTATTTTAATACTCAGATTGTCCCAGAGTGGACCAGTGGGAACTTGTTCAGAATGGTGCATATGTATTTTGACTTACTCATCCCTTTTTTTGAGCACTTCCTTATTTTCTGGCACAATAAAAATTTTGTAGGCTTACTTTGTTTCTTTGCTGTCAAAGACTTAGAAGCAGCCTTTTCTTTAAGGAGTCTTTATTTCTTTTAGTGGGGAATGGTATTTAGGAACAGAGATCTGGATGTTTCTTGTTTTTTGTTTTTTTTTTTTTTTTACTTTATTCTTTTATACTTAACTATGTAATTCATCTGGAATTTATCCCTCAGTGTTGTATGTGGTATAAATGTGTAGCAGTAAGAGATAAACTGGAGACGTTTGTGTTTGTATTCTTGCCCTTCAGGGACACCAGTTGAAGGGAAAATTTTACTTAATTTTAATTAATGTATTCAAATTATTTCAAATCATATATATATTATATATTATTACATATATGTATTTGATTTTACATCTTATGTCAGTTATGTTTTCTCTAACTTAGGTGCATTTTCTAGAATCCTGAAATTTTGTGAGGAAAAATGTGAAACAGGTGAAAAAAAGAAGGGAAGAAAAGGCAGCAGTGTACAATCTGTGAAAGGAATTTCAAACTTAGGAAATACTTGCTTTTTTAATGCAGTCATGCAGGTAAGAGCCGTCGGGAATCTTTGTAAAATGTAAAAGATAACTTTAATTAATTTATATTTACTGACACACCTGTAAACTAGCAACTGACCCCTAAACGTTCCCCTAGAAATTTGTTTTCTTTTCGTTTCAGGCTATCCGTAGCCATTGCTATGTACATACATATGCCACCTTTTTGCACAGTGCTTCCGAAAGTCCTTCTCTGTGTTTTACCATGGTTCTGTCTGTAATACTGACATTTATTAAATGTGAAATGTGCTCAGTCAAGTTTTTTAAAACTTAAGCATTTTTTGACTTTGCTGGATGACATTTGAGAGTTGAAGAGACTATTTATTCCATAGAATCAGAGGCATTATTACAACTGAATCAGAAGACTTTACATTTGCTTTCTTTTAGAACTTGGCACAATCTTACATTCTTATGGAGCTGATGAATGAGAACAAAGAAAATGGGACAAAACTCAAGATTTTTCCTTCCCCAGACTCTCAGCTGGTAAGAAGAATGACTATTTGGATGATAGCTCTTTTTAGATGAGCCACTGATGGTGCCAGAATCAGTCTTTTGTATTTCTCAGCACTGTTAACTGAGATGGTGTTTTGAAAAAATATTTTGAAAAAATAATTCAAAAGCATTTTGTGAAAATAATCTGATTTTAAAATTCTAAAGTAATACCTTCAAGATATATTGTGGTTCGAACATATCATGGGTCAAACAATACAAAAATATTACGGCAACTTTCAAACAAAAGGGGTTTGGATTTTATTAAGCAAAATGTCTAGGACTCCTGTTTTGTAGTTACTGGTAACATTTGCTTAAATATAGCATTTTAGATCTTTAAAGCTAGATTTAATTTAATAGTGAGCATCGAAAGGTTTTTTGGAACCTAGCCTGAAAATAGGTTTTTAAGCTACTGAGAAAAGGAGAAGAAGACAAAAAAAAAAAAAGAGAACAGCCCTTAATATTCAGAAGCTGGCCTGGCACCCACAATTAGGCTACATTGTTCAGTCTCACAAAATGCCAACCTCAAGCCAGGTCCCTCTGAGACTGATACAATAAGACAAAGCAAGGCCACTTGATAATTTTATCTAAACTCAGACAAAAGCAAGGTTAATCTACCACTTAGAAAAATCCCAAGCACCCTCTCTTGACCAAAGTGAGGGACTGCTACTTCTTTACTAGATACAGCTTTAGCCTCATTCTTGTCTCCCAAAGAGACTAGAAGTTGGGTTACCTGAACTCAAAGATAAGATTTATCAAGATACCCAATCTAAGAATTGTCTCCACTTTTTTTTTATTAACATATAATGTATTATTTGCCCCTGGGTACATGTCTGTCAATCATTAGTCTTACACATTTCACAGCACTTACCATATAGCACATACCCTCCCCAATGTCCATAACCCAGCCACCCTCTCCCTACCCCCCCACCTCCCAGCCACCCATAGTTCATTTCGTGAGTTTAGGAGTCTCTTATGGTTTGTCTCCCTCCCCATCCCTTCCTGTTTCATTTCTCTCCCCCACCCCCCCAAACTCCCGCCTTGCCTCTCAAATTCTTCATATCAGAGAGATCATGTGATAATTGTCTTTTTCTGACTTATTTTGCTTCACATAATACCCTCCAGTTCCATCCATGTCGTTGCAAATGGCAAGATTTCGTTTCTCTTGATGGCTGCATAGTATTCCCTTGTATATATATACCATATCTTCTTTATCCATTCATCTGTTGATGGACATCTAGGTTCTTTCCATAGTTTG
>CM053608.1:52505602-52569401 GCA_028646535.1 Procyon lotor
TATTCTGTTCCATTGATCTATGTGTCTGTTTTTGTGCCAGTACCACACTGTCTTAATTATTATAGCTTTGTAATAGAGCTTGAAGTCTGGAATGGTGATGCCACTGACTTTGGTTTTCTTTTTCAGCATTCCTCTGGCTATTCGTGGTCTTTTCTGCTTCCATATAAGTTTTAGGATTATTTGTTCCATTTCTTTGAAATAAATTGATGGTATCTTGATAGGGATTGCATTAAATGTGTAGATTGCTTTAGGTAGAATAGACATTTTCACAATATTTGTTCTTCCAATCCATGAGCATGGAATGTATTTCCATTTCTTGGTGTCTTCCTCAATTTCTTTCATGAGCACTTTGTAGTTTTCTGAGTACAGATTCTTTGCCTCTTTGGTTAGGTTTATTCCTAGGTATCTTATGGTTTTGGGTGTCTCCACTTTCTGACAGCAGTCCACTGAGAGCAAACTTTTGCTTCTTTAGACTCTCCCCCAGATTATCGAACCAAAGACCATATCCTGTATCAGTTCTTTCCAATACCCTCTTGAGACACTCCGTGGTTTCCCATGGTGTGTATTCTTCCTAAATGCAACAAATAATAAACCCCTCTTGTTCAGCTACTAGTGTGTTCCTGGTAGTCTTGTCTTTCCCTGGAGGGCCCTGACACCAGTAATAACATTTTTAGTTAGAACTTAATTCGTGTGTGTGTGTGTTTTGGAGGAAGAGAATGTGTGTATAACTCATGGCTTTTTTTTTTTTTTTTTTGATTCATTTATTTGACAGAGAGATCAAAAATAGGCAGAGAGGAAGGCAGAGAGAAAGGGGGAAGCAGGCTCCCCGCTGAGCGGAGATCCCAATGCGGGGCTCCATCCCAGGACCCTGAGATCGTGACCTGAGCCGGAAGGCAGAGACCCCAATCCACTGAGCAACCCAGGTGCCCCTCATGGCTTTTGAAAACACTTAAGAAAGGGGAGTTCTAAAAATTCGTAGCCCAATGTAGTAATCTTAGATTTTTCTTCCAAGGAGGCAGTTTTGAAAGACAGTAGTGTTGTATTTCTTTGTTGAAAAGGCAGCCTGTAAAACTTACTGCCTGTTAAGCCCCTTAAAATTTTTATGGCAGATCCCAGTGCTCTCTTTTTATTTTATTTTATTTATTTATTTGATAGAGAGAGGCACAGTGAGAGAGGGAACACAAGCAGGGGGAGTGGGAGAGGGAGGAGCAGGCTTCCTGCCTAGCAGGGAGCCTGATGCGGGACTCGATCCCAGGACTCTGGGATCATGACCTGAGCCAAAGGCAGATGTCTAACAACTAAGCCACCCAGGTACACCCCCCCCCCCCCCGCCCTCCCAGTGCCCTCTTCTAAAATGTAGTGAGGTAGTGAAAACTACTAAATGGGAGTTAATGCTTAGTCATTTGAAAAGATTTCCTATTAAAGATTTTTTTTTTTTTTTTTTTTTTTTGACAGAGAGGGATTACAGACAGAGAGGGAGGGGGAAGCAGGCTCCCTGCTGAGCAGAGAGCCCGATGTGGGGCTCGATCCCAGGACCTTGAGATCATGACCCAAGCCAAAGGTAGAGGCTTTAACCCACTCAGCCACCCAGGCGCCCCTGAAAAGATTTGCTATTAAATGTGATTGGTGTTAGGTATTTTACATGTGGAACTGTGTCTTGAGATGACTATATGGCAATTAGCTATTATAGCTGATCACTTTCAATTTGTGTTCTTCTGAGAGGAGAGTTTCAATCTTAGGTCTTCGGTCTTTGGGACATAGAGTTGACCTGAGCTGGAGGACTACCCGTGTAGATATCTACGCTTTGAATCACCAGTTTTACTTTGTCCTTTGTAATCTATATGTCTTTTGTTTGTTTTCCTTACCTTATTTATTTATTTATTTATTTATTTATTTATTTATTTATTTATTATTTTATTTATTTGACAGGGAGAGAGAGAGAGATCACAGGTAGGCAGAGAGGCAGGCAGAGAGAGAGAGAGAGAGAAGCAGACTCCCTTCCGAGCAGAGAGCCCGATGTGGAGCTCGATCCCAGGACCCTGAGATCATGACCTGAGCCCAAGGCGGAGGCTTTAACCCACTAAGCCACCCAGGCGCCCCTGTTTTCCTTACCTTATTGTAGTGGCTCGAACTCTAGTAACATATTGAATAGAAATATGAAAGCAGACATCCTTGCCTAAAATCCCCAGAGTAGGGGAAAAATATTCAGTCTTTCATTAACATTAGGACTGAAATTAACTGTAGGTTTTTCATAGGTGTTTTTTTTCTTTTCTTTTCATTTTTTGTTTCATTTCATTTCATTTCATTCACCCATTTACCCATCCCCTCACCCCTTGTTCTCTATGTCTAATGGACTGGTTTTTGGGTTTTTTTGTTTTGTTTTGTTTTAAATTCCACCTGTGAAATCTGGTGGTATTTGTCTTTTTCTGTCTGATTTATTTCACTTAGCATAATGCCTACAGGGTCCATCCATGTTGTTGCAAATGGTAAGATTTCATTCTCTTTTATGGCTGAATAATATTCCATTATATGTGTGTATAGCACATCTTCTTTATCTGTTCATCACCTGATGGACGCCTGGCCTGCTTCTGTAATTTGGCTATTGTAAACAATGCTGCAATAAACATAGGGGTGCATGTATCCCTTTGAAGTAGTGTTTTTGTATTCTTTAGGTAAATACCCAGTAGAGTGATTACTGGATCATAATGTAGTTCTATTTTTAATTTTTGGAACCTCCGTACTATCTGCCACAGTGGCTGTACCAGTTTGCATTGGTACTAACGGTGCATGAGGGTTCCTTTCATTCTACATCCTCACCAACAGTTCTTGTTTCTTACATTTTAGTTATTCTGACAGACATGAAGTAATATCTCATTGTAGTTTTGATATGCATTTCCCTGATGATGAGCAATGTTGAGCTTTTTTTCATGTGTCTGTTGGCCACCTGTATGTCTTCTTTGAAGAAATGTCTGCTCATGTCTTCAACATGGCAGAGAGCGCTTCTGATATTCAGAAGCTATAAAGAATTATAGCCTGTCCTTTCTGTGGTTTTAGTCAGATGATAGATTTTTAAAGATAGTGGGTATGAAATACATATGTAACATGTGTTTCATGATTACATGAATGAGACAACGTACTTGATATTGTCTTTTTTTTTTTTTTTCTTAAAGATTTTATTTATTTGACAGAGTGAGAGACAGCAAGAGCAGGAACACAAGCAGGGGAGTGGGAGAGGGAGAGGCAGGCCGCCTGCCGAGCAGGAAGCCTGATGTGGGGCTTGATCCTATGATCCTGCGATCATGACCTGAGCTGAAAGCAGATGCTTAACGACTGAGCCACCCAGGCGCCCCTCATATTGTCTTAAAAAATAATGTTCTGTAATGTCCTAAGATTATACTTGGGATCTGCTTTTTATTATTTATAAGGAGAGGGGGCTACTGGTGACGATAACATTTTAGAAAACAAAACTTGGTAGGTAAAAAATTCTAGAATAAAGTGGGTTTCTCCTTCATGCAATTTTAGCTGCTTTTGTTAAGCTTTATGTCTCTCCCTTGTAAAGAGGGAGAATGGTGTACCAATTTTGTGACCTAATTTACCATTCCTTATTTTATTAGCAAAATATTTGGGGAAAAGAAGGATATGGAGTTTTGCTAACAAATGTAATTGGTGATCATATGTAAAGTACACATATCAAGTAGGTCACTAATTTTGCTTTTAGGAGAGCACATTTTTTTTTTATTCTTTCATAAGACATAATTCACACAAAAATACAAAATATTTTTGTTTCAATCCCCTTAAAACATCTCTCTTAAAAAAACACTAAGATTAAATTCACTGAAATAAAGTATATTTCTTTAAAACTACATTTAGACATTCTTTTTTCTTTTTTTCTTTTTTTTTAAGCAGGAGTAGGAGAGCACATTTTTTTTTTAAGTAATCTCTACACCCAGTGTGGGGTCAAACTCAGAACCCCAAGATGGAATCACATGTTCTCCTGACTGAGCCAGCCAGGTATCCCTAGAAGAGAGCACCTTAAGGGACAGTTATGAGAAACTAAAGATTGGTGATTTTACTCTTAAGCTAATAGCTTTGTTAAATAAGGGGCAGAGGATATGAGAATACCTGTGTTTTTCAGGGTAAGGCATTTAATTGCGTTTTCCATTTTTAATATTCATTTTATATATGTAGGAATAAGGTTTCTTAATACACTTAAGGCAATTTAGTTGTCATTTAAGCAAAATATAACGCTTAGATTTTTAATAATATTTAATTTTAAAATTGCATATTTCTGACATAGAGTTGATCATGTTTTTAAAGGACCCATTAATAGTGGAACTTTCAAGCCCTGGACCATTGACGTCAGCATTGTTGGTGTTTCTTCACAGCATGAAGGAGACTGAAAAAGGACCACTTTCTCCTAAAGTTCTTTTTAATCAGCTTTGTCAGAAGTGGGTGCATCCAAGTTCTTGATATAAATAATAATGAGTTGTAAAATTCTAACATATTACTTAGTATGAGTAGTTTCACTCTTACTGTAACATCACTATTATTATCTAGACTCTCAAGAGAAAGGACTAATTATTTACTTGCAGCTCTGTGCTTTATGTAAATTATAGCTCATAGTACTCTGAAGAAGTGCTTGTTTATCCCCATTTTATAAATAAGGAAACTTAGATTCACAGAAGTTGAGCAGCTTACCTAGTTTTATAGTGACAAAGCCAGGATTCAAATAGAGGTCTGTCCTGATTCAGAAGCCCATGAGGTAATAACAAAAAGTAAGAAAATTATAGAATTATAAAATCTAAAAGGTGCTATAATAAGCCATGTCAATCTAGTTTTCTTATTTTTACTTTTACTTTATTATTATTTTTTAAGTACCCCCCAATGAGGCTCAAACTCATGACCCTACGGTTAAGAGTCGCATGTTCTACCAGGTAAGCCAGCCAGGTGCCTTCCTTAGTTTTAAAGATGAGCTTCGAGGCAAATAGAATTTAAATGAAATTCTCAAGCTAGTACTGTATGTTCAAAAATAAAATCCTTGTGTGCCAGAAATAAATACATGCTTTAAAGGACCTGAATTAACTTTAATTCTTTCATATATTCATTCATCTAAAAAAATGAGAGCTTATTTGTGTCAGGTACTTGCTAGAATTTAAGGGTACACATATATTAAAAATAGACCCGGTCATGGAGCTCATGAGCTCGTCCCAGGCTGCAATTACTAAAATATATAGAAACAAAATTCTTTAAATGGGAACGTGCATTTTTGTGTATCTCCAGGCTTTAAAATTTCATTTTAATTTAAGCTAGTTATATGTGCCATGGTATTATATTGTATTTTATCTCCTAGAACTGTACCCATGTTAATTTTTTTTTTTTTTAAGATTTATTTATTTGGGGCACCTGGGTGGCTCAGTGGGTTAAGCTTCTGCCTTCGGCTCAGGTCATGATCTCAGGGTCCTGGGATCCAGCCCCGCATCGGGCTCTCTGCTCAGTGCGGAGCCTGCTTGCCCCTCTCCCTCTGCCTGCCTCTCTGCCTGCTTGTGATGTCTCTCTCTCTCTTTCTCTCTCTGTCAAGTAAATAAATAAAAATAAAATCTTAAAAAAGACTAAAAAAAAAGATTTATTTGTTTGACAGAGAGAGAGAGTAGGCAGAGGGGGGCGGGGAGCAGGCTCCCTGCTGAACAGAGAGCCCGATGCGGGGCTCGATCCCAGAACCCTGAGATCATGACCTGAGCCGAAGGCAGAGGTTTTAACCCACTGAGTCAGCCAGGTGCCCCATTTTTTAAAATATTTTTTAATTGTGGAAAGGACACTTACCATGAGCTCTGCTTCTTAAAATATTTTAAGTGTACATTATTGTAGACTGTAGGTACAATGCTCAACTAGCAGATCTCTAGAGCTTGTCTATCTTGCTTGAGTGAAACTTTATGCCCCTTGATTATGCCTGTATGTTCATTTCCTCTTCACTCCAGCCCCTGGTACACACCATTGCACTCTCTTTGATTCAATGACTTTGCCTATTTTAGATTCCTTATATAAATGGAATCGCACTGTCTTTCTGTGACCAGTTTATTTCACTTCACCATGGTATTTTGAATGTAGTACAAAATATAGAGGGTTTATTATATGTTTCGTTTGGTTGGCAAATGTTTTTTTTTTTTTTTTCAAAGCCCAAAGAACAAAAAAATCCTGTAAAAGTCTTATAGACATTGGTACCTCATAGAGTTAAAAAGTTTTTAGGATTCTATGTGCTTTCAAAATTTGTTTTTGGCTCTGCCAAAAATAACTGTTTTATATCTCTCTCTCTCTTTTTTTTTTTTTTTGGTTTTATAAAGATTTACAAATTTTTAAAAATAAAATAATAGGTGCTCATGATAAAAATTCAAAGTTCTATTTGTACCTTATTTTTTTCTAAAGCGATTTATGCAGGCACAGACATATATACAAATTGTTTGCAAATTGCTTGTTTTGCTTAATATGTTTTTTTACATTTTTCCATATTAGTACATGTGGGTATGACATTTGATTTAATGTGTGTATGTATCACACTTGTGAAAGTACATCTGTAGGACAAATACAACTACTGGATCAAACATTTGAAAACATTTAAAAATTGCATTTGCTTTATTATGTTTACTTTAAAAAGAAACTTATATTAAGTAATTTTTTAAAAATCTGGTGAAGATTTAAGCATTATATCTTGAGTCTGTTTTTGGACTCTGTTCCATTGATCTGAATGTCCACCCTTACCCCAGTTCTGCACTGTCTCATTACTGTGGCTTCATAGTAAGTCGTAGAATTGGATAGTGTGAGTGCTCAAACTTTTCTTTCCTTTTTTTTTTTTTTTTAACTACTCCAGGGCCTTTGCTTTTTTATGTAAATTTTAGAATCAGTTTGTTAACTGGGATTCCATTTGGAGATCAATTTGGAGAGGACAACTTAACAATGTTGAGTCTTCCAATGTATGATTATGAAATATCTTTTCAGTTATTTAGGTATTTGATTTTCTGCATCAATTTTTGTGGTTTTCAGCTTACAAATCCTGCACTATATTGTTATATTTACCTTAAGTATTTCACATTTTTAAATACTATTTATTGTAAATTGGTACTTTAGAAAAATTTCAACATCGATTTGTACATTCCTCATACACAGAAATACAATTGAGTTTGTATATTGATCTTGTTTTTGTTCCTTTGCTCAGTTCACTTATTGTTTATGGTAGTTTTATGTAGAAGATCGTCAGGATTTCCTATGTAGATAATGTCACTGGTAAATGAAGATCATTTTATTTCTTCCTTTCCAACCTGTATCCTTTTATACTTTTTTCTTAAATAACTCCTCCAGTGCAATGTTGGAGTGGTAAAGCAGGCATATTTGCTTTGTTTCTGATATCAGGGGCAGAACATTCAGTCTTTCATACGTAAGTATGATAACAGCTGTAGGTTTTTCATAGATGCCTTTTTATCAGGTTGAGGAAATTCCCATTCCTGTTTTTTTAATTTTCATCAAGAATAAAAGCATGCAATAAACTCCAGTACTCATTTTTTTCCTTAAAAAACAACAAATATTTGCTTATTTTTTAAAGATTTTTATTTATTCATTTGAGAATGAGAGAGAGAGAGAGAGAGAGCATGAACCAGGTGAGGAGCAGAGGGAGAAGCAGGCTGCCTGCTGAGCGGGGAGCCTGGCGCATGGCTGGATCCTGGGACCCTGGGATCATGACTTGAGCTGAAGGCAGATGCTTAACTGAGTCACCCAGGCACCCAACACATATTTATTATTTATGTCTGTATTATTATAATAATAATAAACATATTTATTATTTAAATAAGCATTTTTTATTATCATTGGGAGATGTTGATTCCTGGCCCAGAGAAACCATGAGATAACAAGCGTTAGTTGTTTTCTTAAGAAAGAAGAATGGGTATTGTATTTTATTAAATGCTTTTTTTCTGCATCTGTTGAAATAATCATATATTTTTTTAATCTGTTGATATAAGAACCATATTAATGGATGTTCTGAATAGCTTTACTAAAGTATATTTGATATGCAATAAGCTGTACATATTTAAAGTATACCATTGGGTAAGTTTTGACATATACGTATATGTATATGTGTGTGGTTTTGTTTTGTATTGGTTTGTTTTCTCTTTTTATATTTTGTCAATATGCTTGGAGTAGAGGCAGTTTTTGGATTATCAACAGACTAATTCATCTTCATCCACAAGACATCTCTATGAATTCTCTCTTATTCTAAATTTTTTTCTTGATAATCTATTCCTGTTTTATGAGTATGCATACATTTTCCTCTTACAACTTGAGATTTTTAAGTTTTCTCCTCTTTCCCACAGTAATACTTTTACTAAGGTACCTTTCCTATGTATCTTTCATGTTCCCCTCATTTTGAGTAGGTGACTCTCTTCATATGTTTGTTGATTTTTTTTTTTTTCTCTTTAAGTTTGGTGTTGGTAGCTCAGATAGGCTCCATTAGAGATCCTGTATGTCATCATAGAATTTTTTACCCAGTCCTAGGTAGAAGAAGAAAGAAAAAAAAAATCAAAGTTTATTAACTTTTTTTTTTTTTTTTTTTTTTTAAAGATTTTATTTATTTGACAGAGAGAAACACAGTGAGAGAGGGAACACAAGCAGAGGGAATGGTAGCGGGAGAAGCAGGCTTCCCGCAGAGCAGAGAGAGCCCGATGCGGGGCCCGATCCCAAGACCCTGGGATCTGACCTGGGCCGAAGGCAGACGCTTAACGACTGAGCCACCCAGGCGCCCCAAAGTTTATTAACTTTTCTTGAGTTGTTTAGAAGGCAGTACTGCTTTGTGCATTGTTGTTTTGTTTTTTTTTTTTAAATATTTTATTTATTTATTTGACAGAGAGAGAGATCATAAGTAGGCAGAGAGGCAGGCAGAGAGAGAGGGAGAAGCAGGCTCCCTGCTGAGAAGAGAGCCCGATGCAAGGCTCGATCCCAGGACCCTGAGATCATGACTTGAGCCGAAGGCAGAGGCTCTAACCCACTGAGCCACCCAGGCGCCCCTGCTTTGTGCATTGTTGAGATGGACCTATAGGCAGAGACGTGGTAGAGACAGTTCCTCCTCTGTTCAGGAACAATTTCCATCCTGCGCATCTGCTTCCAAAGCCAGAGACTGGTCGTCTTACCTGCCACTTGGCAGGTGAGGATCTCTGAAAGATTCCCTGGTTTCCCCTTGCTGTCTTCTTCTATTCCACGGACCTTCCTTGATCCCTGCAGCACAAGTGTCATGTCCTGCAATTTCAGCCTTATATGGATTCCAGCCATGGAAGCCCAGCTTGGGGTTTTTTTGTGTGTTCCTCTTGGTTTCTGTCCTCAATTCTGATCTAGAAGGTGAACAATATCTACCACATGCAGAAAGGGAAGCCCACAAGGGGAGTAAATCAAAGTCTTCTCAACATCTTGCTGCTTTTGTTACTTCTTAACAAGAGTCAGTAACTGAAATTAAGTATCCTGTTTTAGGCTAGATTTCAGATAGCTTTTTAGTACCAGGGACTCATAGTAGTGCATTACTGGGATGAATGTTTATTATGAGATGAAGAATAATGCTTAAAGTACTGGACTTAAGAATCAAAAACATGGATTTATGTCTGTGGCCCTTAGCTTATTCTTCAGCTTTCTCAAGTGCAAAACAGAATTCATATTAATTACGGCTTTCTTAATAGCACTGCTGTGCATGTCGAATGAGATATGTTGCACATAGTCTAATGAAAGCACTGTAAACTCGCACTATCATAACATAGTCTTACTCTTTTATATTCTTTAGAGAAAATACTTTATCTTCAAGCACTATCTAAATTTAGTACTTATTTTCATTTAAGGCAAAATTCTCATTTTAGTATTGGGGTTTATTGCAGAAAATACTACTTTTTAAGGTTACTTAAATCAACTAAATATTTGCTCTATTGAAATCTTCATGAATAGTACCTTATCCTTTAATTAATACAAGGAAATCTAATTGGTTAAATCCTTAAAATAAATAACATTCACAGAGATACCAGATTGTAGTTTTTTATTTTATTTTGTTCTATTTTTATTTTTTAAAGATTTTATTTATTTATTTGACAGAGATCGAGAGATCACAGGTAGGCAGAGAGGCAGGCAAAGAGAAGAGGGGAAGCAGGCTCCCTGGTGAGCAGAGAGCCCGATATGGGGTTCGGTACCAGGACCCTGAGATCATGACCTGAGCTGAAGGCAGAGGCTCTAACCCACTGAGCCACCCAGGGGCCCCTGTAGTTCTTTATTTTAATATAATTAACCTCTTGTTTTTCTTTTGGTTATTCAGGGTAGAAAGATAATAGATCATGGTGGCTTGGGTTTGAATACATTTTTTTTTTTTTTGCTTGTTGTGTGACCTTGCAAATTCTGTAAATAATCCTTCTGAGCCCTCTTATATAAGCTGGAGAAAATAGTGCGTCCCAAGCTTGTTTGAGGATTTCATGACTTGACATATGTAAAGCTTCACATATGTACTGTGCTTGCATGTAGTAGTTGCTTGATAAATGGTAGCCATATTATTCTCTGTGTATGTAAGATCTCATCCTAATTGAAACAGTGACCACATCTGGTCTTTCTACTTAGTAGAAAAGAACTAAATTGAATCTTTGACTATATGCTATTTAAAAATGATTTTAGATGATGGTAATATATTGTCGATGAAATGATCTTTTTTTCTTTCCTGTTTTGTTTTTAAATCATAGGGCCCCTCGATTTAAAAGTTTCCAGCAACAGGACAGTCAGGAGCTTCTGCATTATCTGCTGGATGCAGTGAGGACAGAAGAAACAAAGGTCAGGTTTTGTTAAGTTTATCACATATACTCTTTAAGAAGAGGGTACAAAAGTGAAGGAAGTGATTTCTGCCATCATTTCCATGTAGGTTAAAAGGTAATTTGATTTTTTCTTTCTTTTTATTCCTTCATATGTTTTTTTGCCTCTTCTTCTAAAAAATATATTTTTTCTTACCCTTTTGCAACCCTTTTCTTCTTTATTAGTTAATGTCATTTGACTATAAATAAAAATATCAGTTCAAGCTGCCTTAAAGAAAAGAGAATCTAAAATTCTAGGGACAGGAAGTTCTCAGGAATCCAGGGAATATTCTCCTGACTTCCTTGGGTTCTCTGGCTATGTAGCTTCTCTTTGTTCACCTCCCCGCAGACCGAGCTGTCTCTGTGCTGCTTTCTCTGAATGGTAGGTCACACACCATCTGCATATTTTGCAGATGTTGCAGTTCCACATATATTAAAACAAAACTGGCTGCCTGTGAATTCCAATTCTAAATTCCCAAGAGAGAAACTTTGTTACCCTGCCTTGGATTAGGATCCACTCAAGGAGTAGTCATTTGTAACAAGGGAAGGGGGATCCCAGCCTCCTCGATCAGGGAACGTTTCTGAGAAAAGAAGGAATTGCTCATGGCCTGGATAGATTCCCCCAGTGTTCATTGTAATCCTATCCCTAATCCGTTAGGTCATAGTTGACTTTAATATTAAATGAGTGAAATTCATCTTTTTTTGGTAGAGGCCTGCAAATGGCATACAATTTTTCAGAGAAAATGGAAGATATCAAAGATGTCAAGTACATAGTACATATCCTCCTTATTCCCCCTTTTTCACTCAGGATGGACATTATTAATCCTTCATAGCAGTTCTGCTGAGTCTGGATTCTGCCTTAGAATCATTCTCAGCCTACCACTGCAGATAGACCCTGTCAATCATAGTTGTCATAATAGGTGAAATCCTGTTTTCCATTCAAGGTAAATATACTTCTTAATCTCTAGATGGTAAAGCAACCATCTGAAAATGAAGTACTCATGCTTGTGGTAGCTGTTACCCTGTTACTAGGTAAGGTGGATCTTCCTCTTTTTTTTTTTTTTTAAATCCCACCTTCAATTGTAATATTGTAGTATTCTAGCTTTCAGCGGAGAGAGAGTTAGGGTTCTGATATTTTCTTGTAAATTATCTTAAAAATGAGTTAATCACTCCCTCCTGCTACCAAACAATGTTTATTACAATCCTGTTCTTAATCGGCTGTTAATTGACTTTCATATTAAATAAGTTAAATTCAAATTTTGAAGGTGTCACTCCTTTTCACCCATCTCTGTATATATATTTTGTTTTAATTTTAATTCCAGTTAGTTAACATACAGTGTTATATTAGTTTCGAGTATGCAATATAGTGAGTCAGCAATTCCACACATCACCTTGTGCTCATCATGGGTACATCATCTATCTACACCACCTCCCATCTGGTGATCATCAGTTTGTTCTCTAGAGTTAAGAATCTGCTTCTTGGTTTGTTTTTCTCTCTCTCTCTGTGTCTCTTTCAACCCCCATCTCTCTCTCCCTCCCTCCCGCCTTATTCATCTATTTTGTTTCTTAAATTCACATGTAAGTAAAATCATATGGTATTTGTCCTTCTTGGACTGACTTATTTCTCTTGGCATTATACTCTCTAGTTCATCCATGCTGTTGCAAACAGCAAGATTTCATTCTTTTTTTATGACTGAATAATATTCTATTGTATGTGTAGATATAGATACATATACATCATCTTCTTTATCCATTCATCAGTCAGTGGGCACGTGGGCTGCTTCTGTAATTTGGCTATTGTAAATGATACTACAGTAAACATTGGGTTGGATGTATCCCTTTAAATTAGTGTTTTTGTATTTTGTGTGTGTGTGTGTGTGTGTGTGTGTATTTTTGTACTCTTTGGGTAAATACCCACTAGTGCCATTGCTTTATCATAGGATAGTTCTATTTTTAACTTTTTGAAGAATCTTCAACTATTTTCCACATTGGCTGCACCAGTGCGCATTTCCAATAGTGCAGGAGGGTTCCTTTTTTTTCTACATCCTCACCAACAGCTGATATTATGTTTTTTATTTTAGTCATTCTGAGCGGTGCGAGGTGACTTCCTTGTAGTTTTGATTTGCTTTTTTCTGATTATGAGTGATCATAAGCATCTTTTCATGTGTCTATTGGCCATGTCTATGTTTTCTTTGGAGAAGAATGTCTCTTCATGTCTTCTGCCCATTTGGTAATTGGATTACTTGTTTTTAGGTGCTGAGTTGTATCAGTTCTTTACATAATTTGGATACTACCCTTTATTGGATTTGTCATTTGCAAATATCTTCTATTCTGTAGTTGCCTTTTAGTTTTGTTGATTGTTTCCTTTGCTATGAAATAGGCTTTTTATTTTGAGGTAGTCCCAATAGTTTATTTTTGCTTTTGTTTCTCTTGCTTTAGGAGACATATTTAGGAAGAAGTTACTATAGCCAGTGTCAAAGTTGCTACCACCTGTATTCTCTTCTAGGATTTTTATGGTTTCAGGTTTTACATTTAGATCTTTAATCCATTTTGAGTTTATTTTTGTGTATGGTGTAACAAAGTGGTCCAGTTTCATTCTTTTGCTGTTCAGTTTTGCTGTTCATTCTTCAGCTGTTCAGTTTTCCCACCATCATTTGTTGAAGAGAGTCTTTTTCTGATTGGATATTCTTTCCTGTTTTGTCAAAGTTTAATCGACCATTTAATTGTGGGTTCATTTTTGGGTTTTCTATTCTGTTTCACTGATTTATATGTCTGTTTTTTTACCAGTACCATACTGTTTTGACTCCTACAGCTTTGTAAAATAACTTGAAGTCCGAAATTGTGATGCCTCCAGCTTTGCTTTTCTTTCTTAAGATTGCTTTCACAATTCAGGGTCTTTGTGATTCCATACAAATCTTAGGATTTTTTTTTGTTCTAATTCTGTATTTTGGTAGGGATTGCTTTAAATGTGTAGATTGCTTTGGTGAGTATAGACATTTTAACAATATTTATTCTTCCAATCCATGAGGATGGAATGTCTTTCCATTTCTTTGTGTCATCTTCAGTTTCTTTCATCGGTGTTTTATAGTTTTCAGAGTACAGGTCTATCACCTCTTTGGTTAGGCTTATTCCTAGGTATCTTATATTTGATGCAATTATAAATGGGATTGGGATTTTTAAAAAAGATTTATTTATTTATTTGAGAGAGATGGCTAGCGAGCACATGTGAGGTGGGGGAAGGGCAGAGGGAGAGGGAGAGAAGCAGGCTCCTTGCTGAGCAGTGAGCCTGACATGGGGCTTGATCCTAGGACCCTGATTTCATGACCTGAACCAAAATCGAGTTGGTTGCTTAAGTGACTGAGCCACCCAGGTTCCCTAGGATTGTTTTCCTTTTCTCTTTTGGCTGCTTTGTTACTGGTGTATAAAAATGCAGCCAATTTCTGTATATTGATTTGGTATCTTACGACTTTACTAAATTTATTTATAAGTTCTCACAGTTTTTTGGTGGGGTCTTTCAGATTTTCTATATATAGTATCATGTCAGCTGCAAATAGTGAATGTTTGACTTCTTTCTTACCAATTTGGGTGCATTTTATTTCTTTTTGTAGTCTGATTGCTGTGGCTAGGACCCCCAGAATATAAATGGTGACAGTGGACACCCTTGTCTTGTTCCTGACCTTGGGGAAAAGCTCTGTTTTTCCCCACTAAGGATATTAGCTGTGAGTTTTTCATATTATGGCCTTCACTATGTTGAGGTAGGTTCCCTCTAAACCTACTTTGTTGAGTTTTTATCATGAATGGATGTTGTATTTTGTCAGATGCTCTTTCTGCATCTATTGGAATGATCATATGGTTCTTACCCTTTGCTTATTGATGTGATATATCATGTTGCTTGATTGGCAAATATTGAACGACCCTTGCAATCCAGGAATAAATCTCATTTGATCACAATGAATGTCATTTTCTTTTTTAATGTGTTGTTGATTTGGTTTGCTAGTATTTTGTTGAGGATTTTTGCTTCTATGTTTATCAGAGGTATTGGCCTATAGTTCTCTTTTTTTTTGTGGTGTCTTTCTCTGGTTCTGGTATTAGGGTAATGCTGGCCTCACAGAATGAATTTGGAAATTTTCCTTCCTTTTATGTTTTTTTGGAATAGTTTGGAAAGAATAGATTTTAACTCTTGAAATGTTTGGCACAATTCACCTGTGAAGCCCTCTGGTCCTAGACTTTTGTTGTTGAGAGTTTGATTACTGATTCAATTTCTTTGTTTGTTATCTGTGCAAATTTTCATTTCTTCTTGTTTCACTTTTGGTAGTTCATATGTTTTTAGAATTTTTCCATTTTTCTAGGTTGTCCAATTTGTTGGCATATAGTGTTACATATTATTCTGTTATAATTGTCTGTATTTTTGTGGTGTTGGTTAGTTCTCCTCTCTTATTTGTAATTTTATTTGTCTGAGTCCCTTCTCTTTTTTTCTTGTTAAGTATGGCTAGAGGTTTATCCATTTTATTGATTTATTTTTTATTTTTTCAGAGAACCAGCTCCTGGTTTCACTGAGCTTTTCTTTTTTTTTTTTTTTTTTAGTTTCTATATCATTTATATCTGCTCTGATCTTTATTATTTATATCTTTCTGCTGGTTGTAGGTTTTATTTATTGTTCTTTTTTCTAGCTCCTTTAGGTGTAAGGTTAGGTTTATTTGAGACTTTTTAGGCTACTTGAGGTAAGCATGTATTATTATAAACTTCCCTCTTAGAACTATTTTTGCTGTATCCCAAAAGTTTGCACTGTGGTGATTTTTTTATGTGTTTCTATGTATTTTTTAAAATTTCTTCTTTTATTTACTGGTTGGCCCATCATTGTTTAGTAGCATGTTATTTATTTATTTATTTTTTTAGTAGCATGTTATTTGACCTCCATGTATTTGTGGTCTTAACAGATTTTTTATGTGGTTAATTTCTAGTTTCATAGTGTTGTGGTCAGGAAAGATGCATGGTAAGACTGATCTTCTTGAGTTTATTGTGACTTGTTTTGTGGCCTAATATATGATCTGCTCTGGAGAATGTTCCATCTGCACTTGAAAAGAATGTGTATGCTGCTGATTTAGGATGGAATGTTCTGCATATATTTATTAAGTCCATCTGGTCCAGTGTGTCATCCAAAGCCATTGTTTCCTTGTTGATTTTTTTGTTTAGATAATCTGTCCATTGACGTAAGTGGGGGGTGTTAAAGTCCCCTACGATTATTATTGATTAGTTCCTTTATGTTTGTTAGGAACTCTTTTATGAATGTGGGTGTTCCCATGTGGATGCACAAATATTTACAATTGTTATATCTTCTTGTTGGATTGTACCCTTTATGATTATATAGTGTTCTCCTTTGTCTCTTGTTCTAGTCTCTGTTTTAAAGTCTATTTTGTCCAATATAAGTATTGCTGCCCTGGCTTTCTTTTGACATCCGTTTACATGAGAAGTGTTTCTCCATCCTTTATTTTCAGTTTGCAGCTGTCTTTAGATCTGAAATGAGTCTCCTATAGATAGCTTATAGATGGATCTTGTTTTTTTTTTTTTATCCATTCTATCACCATATGTCTTTTGATTGAAGTGATTAGTCTATTTACATTCAAAGTAATTATTGGTATTGCCATGTTACTTGTTTTGTAGTTGTTTCTGAAGATTTTCTCTGATCCTTTCTTATCTTTCTCTTTTTCATGGTTTGCTGGGTTTTGTTAGTGATCTGTTTCTCAAGTGATATATTATTGATATGATTTCATTCTCCTTATTCTTTGCATATTTTTAGTGGTTTTTGATTTGTGGTTACCATTAGGTTTGTTTGTAACATCTTCTGCATGTAAGTCTATATGAAGTTGATGGTCATTTGAGTTGAACCTATTTATTACTTCTCTCCTTCCCACATTTTAGGTATATGATATCATATTTTATATCTTTATTTTGTGAGCTCTTGATTTTTTTTTTTTTCAGAAATACTCATTTTTCTGCTTTTATGTTTCCTACCTTCATACTGTCACTTTTGATCTCTCCTTTCTGAAACTCAGAGTTCCATTTAATATTTCTTATAGGGCTGGTTTAGTGGTCATAAACTCCTTTATATTTTGTTTTTCTAGGAAACTCTCTTTTGTCTCCTTCTCTTCTGAGTGATAGCTTTGCTGGATAGAGTATTCTTGGCTGCAGATTTTTCCCATTCAGCACTTTGAATGGATCATGTCGTAGTATCTGCTGAAAAATCTGCTGATGACCTTATGGAATTTCCCTTGTATGTAACTGTCCTTTTTTTGTCCTTCTCCTTTTAAATTTTTTTCTTGGGTGCCTGGGTGGCTCAGTGGGTTAAAGCCTCTGCCTTCGGCTCTGGTCATGATCTCAGGGTACTGGGATGGAGCCCCAGACTCTCTGCTCAGCGGGGAGCCTGCTTCCCCCTTTCTCCTTCTGCCTGCCTCTCTGCCTGCTTGTGATCTCTCTCTCTCTCTCTCTGTCAAATAAATAAATAAAATCTTTAAAAATTTTTTTTTTCTTTATCACTATACTTTGCCCATTTCATTACAATAGATCTTGGTGTGGATATGCTTTTGTCGATTTACTTGAGGCTTCTCTATGCCTCTTGGATCTGGATATCTGTTTCCATCCCCAGAGTGGGGACGTTTTCAGCTACTATTTCTTCAAATAAATATTCTTCCCCTTTTCTCTCTCTTCTTCTGGGATCCTAGAATATGGATGTTATTGTGTTAGATGGGGTCAGAGTTCCCAAAGTCTGTTCTTGTGTTGTATAATTCTTTCTCTTTGTTCAGCTTGATTAGTTTCTATTATTTTATCTTCTAGATCATTAATTCGTTCCTTTGTTTCTCCAGCCTGCTGTTTGTTGCATCAGGTGTATTTCTAATCTCATTTATTGTTCTCTTCATCTCTGGTTCTTTTTAATCTGTGTTAAGGGTCTCACTGATGTCTTCTACTCCTTACTTAAGTCTCTTGAATGTCCTTATGATCATTGTTTTAAATTCTCCATCAGGCATGTTACTTACATTTGTTTCACTTAGATCTCTGGCCATGGCCTTGTCCTGTTCTTTCACTGGAGACAAATTTCTCTGTCTTCTCATTTTGTCTCAGTCCCTGTGCCTGTTTCTGTGTATTAAGAAGGTCCACTCTATGCCCTGTTCTTGAGGGTAACGGCCTTATGAGGAGGTCCTGCTGTGCCCTATCATATGATGTCCCCTGTTACGTAGGGCCTGGCATTTCAGGGAGTGTTTCCAACATGTGATGTGTGTCATTTACTGTTGTGTCCTGGCCATTTTATCTTTTAGGCCAGTCATCTGCAGATGTGCTCTGTGTCTGTTGTGGGCAGTGTCTGGTCCCTAGTCTGAATGTAGCAAGTTTTTTTGGTTTGTTTGTTTTTGTTTTGTTTTTTAAGTAATCTCTACACCTAGTGTGGAGCTCGAACTCGCAACTCCGAGATCGAGAGTCACATGCCCTTCCAGCTGAGCCAGCCATTTGGAGAGCCATTTGCCTCTCATATGTGGCGAGTTTTAACTAGGTGTGCTCTGGTTGGTTTGTGCTGAAACCTGTCGCCATTGGTGCCAGAACTGAGGCCCTACAAAATTCCCATGTGGGGAGATGTGGTGGGACAGGGTGTTGGGCTGGTCTGGGGGAGGGGGCCCATTGCCCTGGGACTAAGGCAAATATGAATTTAGAAGGGCAGTTCCATAGTGGGCAGGATGGTGTTGGTGTAAGAAAATTAGGTAGTGAGTGGCTCCCACAGGTGGCCTTGGGCTTATGCTGGGAGGTGGGGGGTACAGGGTGGAAAATGGTGCCTGCCAGTTCCTTTGTTCCCGGAAGGGTGTCCCCATGAATGCTGTCTTTCTGGGATGCACTCCAAGATGAGCAGATAACCTCCCTACTGTGTGCCACAAGTGCTCTTCAGATCACTGTTTCCACACTGTCTGCCGTGTGCTGTTTGCCTGCCTTCTTTCCAGGGTCACAGAACCCAGTGACCTCTGGGTTCTGTCCCAGCCAAGCCTTCTGACCTTTAAAACTCCAGGTTTTAAGCTCCACTCGTTGCCAGAACTCACAAAATTCAGACCCTCTTGCTTTCTAAGCCTGTTGCTATGGGGATTAATTTTCTCCGTGTGCTCCCCTGTGCACTAGTCTCTCACCCTTCTCCAGGACCACGGCTACCTCCCCACTTCAATGGCCATGATCTTTTTCTCTCCCAAACCAGGTCCCTGTGCTTCCTTCCAGTGAAGCCTTTTCTGTAACTTTAGTTGTGGGGTTTGTTCTGCCAGTCTTCTGCTTGATTTCCGGGGTGTTTAGGATGATTTGATAATTACCTAGTTGTGTTCATGGGACAAGGGGAGCCTAGGGTCTTCCTACTCCACTGCCATTTTCCCTCCTGGATCTTTTCCTCCTCGATATACTTTATATATTTCAATTATGAACCCTATCATCTTCTATTTAGAGTTGTGTTTTTGTTATCTCTCTTAAATAATCTCCTCCTGGAATGACACTGTGTGTTATCTCTGTATCCCGTGTGCCCTGAACATAGTAGGTGCTTGAATGTTTGTTGAATAAGTTTTCTGTGCTTACCTTTAAATGGACAGTTTTTGTTGAGAATTTGAATTGGGAAAAAACCAGTTTCTTAAATTATACTATGTAGTTTCTTGGGGATTTGCAGTTATCTTGAGTATGTTATAATTTGAAAGAACTGATACATTGATAGGATAATACTACATCATGTTTTACCTATAATTTATTTTTAAAAAATCAATTAAGGGATGTATAGGTAAGTTTTGAGGAGATAACCACAATCATCCTGAGCAAATATTTGCTCATGTTTTCTTTGATTTAGAAACTGATACCAAGAATGAGAGATTCAAACTTAAGTCTTTCTGACTACTGAATGAATTGTACTTTTTAATTCTGTACAGTACTGCTTAGTACTTAGTACTATTAAAGTTTAGTTTTAATACTTATCATCAGTGACCAATATAAATGTAAATATAAAATATAAATTTACATAAATGTAAAAATATAAACATTTTAAGCTTGCTATTTAAAATTTAACCATAATTATTTCACTATTTAAAGTAATATTAAATCTGATTCAGTAACTTCAGTATACTAATATTCTCACTGAGGGAGTTGACACAAGGCAGCAAGGTGGGGAGACATACAGAGACTTGATTCTTAAATGATAAATGCGTTTTGATGCTTCTGAGCCTACAGATGATATAGGAGTTTAAGATTAATTCATACTATCAGTTTCCGGAATGATTGTTTTTCTGCTATGATTTGTAAGACTATGTTTACTTCATGGTCCTGTAACATTGTAAATGAAATTAAAAATTACCTCTCTACATTGTTTTTCTTTGCTGATATTAAAACAAGACTATAAAATCTATCCCTCTCATTTCCCCCCTGTTTTACATCTATTACTTGATGACATTCTTTGTCACAATTAAATTAATGAAATTATTGTTTTGTCCTAATGGAGCGTTGGGATTCACAGTATCCTAAAAACTCTGGCGGCGCAGTGGGAAACCTGGCTTTCTGGAAAGCCCTTATCTTCCTGCGTTTGAGGGTTTTAGATGGTGTGGCAAGATTAAACTGTCAAGCCTGTGGATTTATTTAGTCTCATAGGCAAGGACAGGCGTGCGGTCAGTCACGCAGAGTCCCCAAGCAGGACTCCGCATTGTCTGGCCTGGGAGCGCCACAGCTGGGGACCGTGCCGTTGTTGTAGTTTGTCACTGCCCTGTGTGTTTCGATTGAAGGAAGGCTCCAGCATTATGTCTGCCACCAGAATCTTGAAGTGATGATGAAAAACTACTGACCTCCTTTCATAACGTTTCCTTAAAGCTTTTTTCGTATGACCGTAAAGTTGGGGGCTCTACCATGCTCTTGCCAGAGAGAGTGCTAAAGAGAGCATTTGTGCAAACACTGTAAATTTTTGTGGGCAAAATAAAATCAAATTTCCTGTAAGAACTTCTTTTACAGGCAGTCTTTTCAATTTACAAGGTACGTGCCTCTTCACTGACTTGCTTTTAATGTGAGCTATCACCAAATTGGTGATACTACATTTTAATTTCCAGAGATCTATCACTGACACATTACTGGCTAGGATTATTTAAAGGCAGACCGTCTCAGTTAACTTTTACGCCGTGAGTGTTATGCATTCTTATTTTTGAAAGAAGTTTATGGTGGAGATTTGAAATAGTTGAACCTTGACCCTGCTAATTGATTAATGTGCTGTAGTTCTTAGCTCCCTGGCCAAAGTCTGTCTCTTGCTTGCTCTTTTTTTTTTTTAACTTAAATGGTTCAAAGCATGGCTCTCAACAATGAGAGGCTGTAGATGGACCTAAACTCATTTATTCTATTCAACTTGATGAATTACCTATTAATTAACTCCTTTAACAGTTTAGAGAATATAAATCTGTGGCTAAGATACAATAAAAAAGTAAATGTCTACTAGTTTAAAAATTAATAATTTAAACAACTGCATTGTTTTTATTCTTAAGAGTTTGACATTATAGCTTACATTTCAGAAATGGCAAGGACTCCTTAAATCATATTGAAAGTCATGTTTGAATTAGTTAAGTATTCAAATTATAAAATAAATTTATAAACTTATAACTTGGTTTAGAGTTATCTTTGCTAGCTGGAGAGACTTTTTATAGCTATACTAAGTGTTTATAGGTGAATATGGTTTTTATTGGAATCTTTATTTAAATCCATTCTCCTGCATGGAATTCATTCTAATTTGTTTATTTTTCATTCAATAAATTCTTTTTTGAAGGTGTAAAAGTCAACTTTAGCTCAGACAGTATCTGTGTTGTATCAATTTTCAAATTTATTGTATCTGAATTGGAGATTATTTTAATACTTAATAGCTTTGGGGACATATTTTATGGTTTTGATTTTCTTCACATATATTTCAAGATAATATGACATAGCACAGATCACTATATGCTTACTTTTATACCCTACTTTGTATATATTTGTTTTTGAATCTTGCATCAACTTTCAAAATATACTTGAAGGGACTAGTGAGCAGTTCTAGGGCTGATCATAGGCCAGTTAATAAATGAAACTCAGTTTCATTTCCCCTATTGGGGGAAGATATTAAAAACTTACCATGAAATCTATCCTACAAACAGAAGAGTGTATACAGATATATAAACAGTTTAAAAAAAATACAGTTTAAAGCATAATGTAAAGAAAAGTCATTTACCACTAGAAACCCTCCTCACCATCACACTCAGAGTTTTAAAAAAACAGAACGTTTTTAGTGCCATAGAAACCACCTGTTCTTTCTTTTCAAACATGTCTTCCACATCAGAGGAAATGACTTTTTTTTACTTTTACAGTAATCATTTCATTGATAGTTTTAAGAGCGACCTGTGTGAGCTTAAACAATAGATTGTTTCGTTTTGCATAATTGGCTAGCAAGCACAAACCTATTGCTGTTATTGGATGAAGGCTCCCAAAAGAAGAAGGACTGAGAGAATCTCTGGAACATTATCCGGCTCCGGTGTCCCAGAATTTCTAAGAGCTCTTTCTGGGGAAGTCAGTGGGCAAGATCATGAATGTGTTCTGAGCCACACTTGTCAAAGTCAAAGCGACTGACAGAGTTATAGGAGACCGGGTGCTAGATCTCTGGTCCTAAAAGGTTAAAGGCTGCTCTGTGTTTTCTGTTTCTGCATTCACCACCTCCTTGCTCTCAGGAATAGGTCAGAGCAGAACAACTTCGGGTTAGGTAGTGTGTATCCTCTGCTGATCCACAGCAGAGCAGCGAGAGGAGAATAAGGACATTAGCAGCTCATTCCCCATATATTCTGTTTTCAGACTTAAAACATGGTACAGGAGCAGGGGGATCTTGGTGGTGATAGTATGTCTGTCTCCTGCTCTCACTGCTTCAGTTTGGGCTGGTTGCCTCCCACATCTGATGTACAGGCATTGTTCTGGAATTCCCTCTAACTATGCTCCTGGGAATTCTCTTGCCTCTTTTTAAAAAATTTTTTTCTCATTATGTTAGTCACCATATAGTACGTCATTAGTTTTTGAAGTAGTGTTCCAAGATTCATTGTTTACATATAACACCCAGCGCTCCGTGGCAATACGTGCCCTCCTTAATACCCATCACTGGGCCAACCCATCCCCCACCTCCCTCTTCTCTAAAATCCTCAGTTTCTCGGAGTACTCAGTTTCTCATGGTTCGTCTCTCCCTCTGATTTCCTCCCTTAATTTTTCCCTTCTTTCTCCTAATGACCTCCATGCTATTGCTTATGTTCCACAAGTAAGTGAAACCATATGATAATTGACTTTCTTTGCTTGACTTATTTCACTCAGAATAATCTCCTCCAGTCCCATCCATGTTGATACAAAAGTTGGGTATTCATGATGGCTGATGGCTGAGTAATATTCCATTGTGTATATGGACCACATATTCTTTATCCATTCATCTGTTGAAGGGCATCTTGGCTCTTTCCACAGTTTGACTATTGTGAACATTGCTCCTATGAACATTGGGGTGCACATGGCCCTTCTTCTCACTACATCTGTATCTTTGGGGTAGATACCCAGTGGTGCAATTGCCAGGTCATAAGGTAGCTCTATTTTTGATTTTTGAGGAACCTCCACACTGTTTTCCAAAATGGCTGCACCAACTTGCTTTCCCACCAACAGTGTAAGAGGGTTCCCCTTTCTCCACATCCTCTCCAACATTTGTTGTTTCTTGTCTTGTTAATTTTTGCTGTTCTGATGGGTGTAATGTGGTTTTGATTTGAATTCCCCTGATGGCTAGTGATGATGAACATTTTTTCATGTGTCTGTTAGCCACTTGTATGTCTTCTTTGGAGAAATGTCTGTTCATATCTTTTTGCCCATTTTTTGACTTGATTATCTGTTGTTTGGGTGTTGAGTTTGAGAAGTTCTTTATAGAACTTGGATATCAGCCCTTTGTGTATAGTGTCCCTTGCCTCTCTTATGTGGTGGCCCTGCTGTAGCCTGTAAACTATGTTGTCTTTCTTGTTTATGCTCTCGTGTGGTGGTGGTGGGTGGTGATGGTGGTGTGTGTGTATTTTTCTTCTTTCTTTATTCAAAAGATGGCATATACTATATGAACACTTTTTGCAGTTTTGTCTTTTTTCACTTAATAAATTGTAGCAGTCTTTCCATTTCAGAAGATAGGAAGCTTCTTTCTCTTTTTTTTTTACCTGAACATATCGAACCAGTGTCTTACTGATTCTGTTTCCAGTGTTTTTGCTTTTAGGAGTAATGCTTTGATGAATAAGGTATTTGTGTTACATTTTGCATGTAAGTATATCTGTATACATATAGAAATGAGATTGCTGGATCAAACGATATATACATTTGTAATTTTGATATCCTCCACAGGCATATAATTTTCACTTCTGTTAGCTACATGACATGTAAGCGAGTCTCTTTTCTCACAGCCTTACCAAAAGACTCTGGTCAAACTTTCTGCTCAGTAGAAAAATGAATCTCACGGTGGTTTTAGTATACATTTATCTCTTCTTGAATGAAGCTGAATATCTTTTCCTCTGTTCTTATTTTTTTGCCCCCTTTTCTGCTGAGTTTTGATCTTTTCCTGATTTCTAAAAGGTTTTTATGCCATAGGGAGAGAATCTGTTTGTCATTTGTATATTGATTTTGCTTGTAACTTGGCAGCATATTTTTTTTAGGTAAAAAAGTTAAAAATATTTTGGTTTTGAATTTAAGTATTTTTTTATTTTAAAAGGCTTTTGGATATTTAAAAGGCTTTTGGATATTGATATTTGGATATTTAAAAGGCTTTTGGATATTTTGGATATCCAATATTGGAGATTGACCAATCATTTTGAGACCAATGCCTTTTTTAAGGCATTCCCACTCTGAGGTTATAAAAGAATTTCCCCATGTTTTCTCCTAGTACTTTATAATTCATTTTTAGACTTAAATCTTGATCTGTTGAGGTTTATCCTGTTCCCAGAATATTTCCTTTTTTCCCCATTTGACTATGCTGTGCTTATCCACACTGTATAGTATGCTTTTCCCACTAAATTGGTAACACCCTAACTGTACTAATTTTTCATATATATTTGGGTCTATTTCTCAACTTCCCCTTGACTCTGTTTGCTTATCTGTTTGAGTACTAGGATCATACTTTATATTATGAAGGTTTAATGCATTTTTCTTTATATAACCAACCACATTTTATTAATGTCAAAATGAAAGTCTAGATCTCCATATTACCTATTTTGCCTTGAGCTCTGTTCTGTCCAGAGTTATGTACTTGATGGGATGAGGATCTTTTAAAATAGTAACTTGCAAAGGAAACTTTGGCAGATTTTTTCTTCCTTTTATGCATCAGTCACAGACTTTCTCTACATAATGAAATCTCTTCATTAATGGCTGATGAGACCTGCTTCTTGAAACACTTTCTTCCCTTGGAAAAGGACTAAGCAAGGCTAAAATTATCGTCATTATCATCTTACTCCACTCTCTCCTTTCCAAAGGCAAAGAGGCCATAGAGAGCACTCCCGAATTGCATCTCTTTCCATCTCTCTTTTTTTTTTATGCTGCATTCTATTTATTCACTTTATTGTTTTTTTCCTCAATTTTTAATATTTTGAAGTATGGTTGATATATTAGTTTCAGGTATACAACATCGATTTGGCAGTTGTATACGTTATTCAGTGTTCACCTTAATAAGTGTAGTCACCATCTGTCCCCACACAATGTTATTGCAGTATTGTTGACTATATTCCCTATGCTGTACTTCTCATTTCCATGACTTATTTTAAAACTGGAAGTTTGTGACTCTTAACCCTTTTTATTTTGCCATCCTTTTCCCTCCCTCCCTTCTGGCAACCACCAGTTTCTTCTCTGTTTTTAAGAGTCCGTTTATTTGTTTGTTTGTTCATTGTGTTTTTTAGATTCCACATATAAGTGAAATCTTTTTTTAAAAAATAAATATGAAGACACTAAATAATTTAATTTAAATTCCATTAGCCAACATACAGTACATCATTAGTTTTGATGTAGTGTTCAGTGATTCACCAGTTGTGTATGACACCCAGTGCTCATCACATCACATGGCCTCCTTAATGCCCGTTGCCCAGTTACCCCATCCTCCCACCCACCTCCCTTTCCTCAACCCTCAGGTTGGTTCCCGGAGTCAGGAGTCTCTCATGGTTTGTCTCCCTCTCTGATTTCTTCCCATTCAGTTTTCCCTTTCTTTCCCTATGATCCTCTGCACTGTTCCTGATATTCCACATATGAGTGAAACCATATCATTGTCTTTCTTTAATTAAGTTATTCACTTAGCACAATACCCTCCAGTTCCATCCGTGTCAATGTAAATGGTAGGTATTCATCCTTTCTGATGGCTGAGTAATATTCCATTGTATGTACGGAGCACATCTTCTTTATCCATTTATCTGCTGAAGGACATCTCAACTCCTTCCACAGTTGGGCTATTGTAGACATTGATGTGTGAACATTGGGGGGCATATGGCCCTTCTTTTCACTGTATCTATATCTTCGGGGTAAATACCCAGTAGTGCAATTACAGGGTCATAGGATAGCTGTATTTTTAACTTCTTGAGGAACCTCCATACTGTTTTCCAGAGTGGCTGTACCAGATTCCACATATAAGTGAAATCTTATGGTATTTGTCTTTCTCCATCTGACTTATTTCACTTAGCATAATACCCTTCAGGTCCCTTCAAGTTTTCACAAATGGCAAGATCTCATTCTTTTTATGGCCAAGTAATTATTGCATTATGTGTGTGTTCCATTAGAACATTTTCTTGGGGTGCTGGGATGGCCCAGATATTAAGTGTCTGCCTTTGGCTCAGGTCATGATCCCAGAGTCCTGCGATTGGGCCCCACATCGGGCTCTTCACTCAGCGGGAAGCCTACTTCTCCCTCTTCCACTCCCCCTGCTTGTGTTCCCTCTCTAGCTAGGTCTCTTTCTGTCAAATTAAAAAAAAATGAACAACACATTTTCTTTATTCATTCATCTGTTGATGGACACGTGGTTGCTTCCGTATCTTGTCTATTGTAAATAACACTACAATAAACATAGGGGTGCATATATCTTTTCAAGTTAGTGTTTTTGTTTTCTTTGGGTAAGTATTGACAAGTGAGGGGCACCTGGGCGGTCAGTCAGTTAAGCGTCTGCCTTCTGCTCAGGTCATGATCCCAGAGGTGGGATCGAGTCCCACATCAGGCTCCCTACTCATGGGGAGCCTGCTTTTCTCTCTCCTCCCTGCTGGTGTTCTCTCTTGCTATTTCTCTCTCTCAAGTAAGTAAGTAAGTAAGTAAGTAAGTAAATATATCTTTAAAAAAAATACCCACTAGTAGAACTACTGGATCATATGGTATTTCTATTTTTAATTTTTTGAGTTATTTCCGTACTGTTTTCTATAGTGGCTGCACCAAACTTACCTTCCCACCAACAGTGCACAAGGGTTCCTATTTCTCCACATCCTCACCAAAGTTTGTGATTTCTTATCTTTTTGATACTAGCCATTCTGACTGGTGTGAGGTGGTATCTTGGGGCAGGTTTATTTGTATTTCTCTGATGTCTAGTGATGTTGAACATCATTTTATGCATCTATCTACAATCTGTATGTCTCCTGTGGAAAAATGTCTATTCAGGTCCTCTGCCCATTTTTTAATGTGTTTAATAAATCTAGTGGGACCAATCATCTGTCACTACACTTCCTCCCCTACACTGATTTTTTCATTGCTGTTATTATTTCTCCATATTTAGTTTAGAACTAATCTTTCCCTTCAATCTCTCACATTTAAAAAAACCTATTGCTATTTTTACTGGAATTATGTTAAATGCATAAATTTGGGGGAAAATGTCTTGTATGAATAGATTTCCTAATATCCTTGCATCACTAGAACAAAAGTCTTAACGATACTATATTATTCTTTTATTCTATTATTCTTTTAATGTGCTTCTGTATTTAGAGTTTTTTTCATACGTGATGTTGGTATGTTGTATATATTCTCTGTCAGCTTTGGTACCAATATTATTCTTCATGAAAATAATTTGGAGGTTTTCCTTTTTTATGCTTTGGAACATATGTTTAGTGGCATTCCTCTGAAATTGTTAGGGCTTGGAGCTTTTTGTAAGGAGTACTGTGTAACACCAGTCTTCTCTCTCTGCTCATTCACCTACCCCATGAAAGCTGGAAGGTATTCTGTCTCTTGTGGGACTCATTTCCTGGAGAATTACCCAATTTTTTCTGAATTTTCAAATTAATTACATGACAGTGGAGCAACGTAGTCTCTCATGATTACTTAGAATACCTTTAATTTTGTTAGTGGCTTCCTTTTTCTTAGGTGTGATGTTAACACATTTCATCCTTACTTTGATTAAGATTGGGTAGTAAGTTTATTTATCCCCCACCCAAAGACAGATTTTGATTCATTTATTAGTCTCTTCAATTTACATACTTCTATCTTCATTAACTCTTTTGTTGCTTTGTTGTTTACTTTCGTTCAGCTTTGATACCCTTTTTCTAAATTTATGACTTGACTGCTTAATTGTTTTTATTCTTTTTATTTTATTTTATTATTTTTTTAAAGATTTTACTTATTTATTTGAGAGAGAGAGATCACAAGTAGGCAGAGAGGCAGGCAGAGAGAGAGGGGGAAGAAGGCTCCCTGCTGAGCAGAGAGCCAGATGTGGGGCCCGATCCCAGGACACTGAGATCATGACCTGAGCCAAAGGCAGAGGCTTTAACCCGCTGAGCCACCCAAGTGTCTCCAGTTTTTATTCTTTTTAATTGATTTAAATATTTAAAGATTAAATATTTAATATTTAATTATTTCCCGAACAGTGGAAATGATCTGGATTCTGATATGTAGTGCTTTTATTATTCTCTGGCAAGTCTGCAGTTTGAGTTTCACTTTTCTTTGATATAATATTTTTTTTAATAACAGAATTAGGTATCATTTTCAGGAAGTCCAGGTCAAACAGTGGTCTCACATATGAAAGCCTTTGATTAAGACTTTACTTAAAAAAAAAACTTCTGGAGGATAATTAACAAGCTTTCCTCTTACTGCACTGTTAAAATGTGAATTAGAGAAGATTAAATTTATCCACTAAGTAGGGACCTATTTAGTATAAAAGATGATTTATTAGCTCAAATGTCTTTATTCTTGGACTCTGGTTTTCATTCTGAAAAAAGTTTTCTGTGATATTGGATCTTTCCTGAAACATACACAAGAGCTATGGAAACATATAGATCTCATCATTTCCTAAGAGCTGCTGAAGACTTTAATACTAATATTCATTATTGACAACTGAATTCAAATAAAATGATAACTAGTCAAGATTTAGGGTATTCTTGCTGTGGAAATTATTTGATGTTCTGGACTTTACTCATGCATGTATATAAATAATCTAGATGAAGATCCTAGTGACCAGTTTAATAGCTTCTTATATAGTATAGTAAGATTTTCTTCAATAGATAAGAAATTCCACATGGTCTCTGTGTTACCTTTTGTCCTGATTAAAATGATACATCATTTTAGGGACAGAGTGGCCGAGTGGGGAAGAGGAGGGAAAAGAGGGAAAACTTATTCTAAACCTATAAGAATACATCCAAGTATGGATTCTTACTAAATTCTTATTTGTTTTATAGCGAATACAAGCTAGCATTTTAAAAGCATTTAACAACCCAACTACTAAAACTGCTGATGAGGATACTAGAAAAAAAGTCAAAGGTATGTTGATTCTTTCACTGTTAAAATTTTCTCCCAGAAGAAAATTCCAAGTTTCTTTTCAGGGGAAAAAGAACTGAGCATTTATGTGAACTAATTCTGAAAGTTAAGTTAAGTGGCCTTAAAGGGAGAGTGTACTTCCTCCAGTGGCTGCCAAGGTAGTCTAGTGAGTCATAGAAAGAGCATGTTAGGATGCGTCCATGTGAACTTTAAAAACTAAAATTAGTATCAAATATACAGACTGACACTGATACCCTAATGTGAGGTATCCTAAGGGAGACCTGAAAGGTTGTTGAAAGCAGCAGCCTCACTTGGAAGTTCCATTTCATCATATTGTATCATTTTGCAGTTGACCCGTGCATATTGTATCATTTTGCAGTTGACCCGTGCTTGGATAAGTGGACTTAAAGATATTATAGTTTCAACTAGTCAAAATGCTTAAGTGTTCCAAAGATTCCTGCAAGGAACCCAGTTATTGGAGAGAGTACTAAATCAAGCATACCTGTTTACTTTAGTGCCGACTCTTTATCAGCCAAAGTGTGAGGCAAAACCAGTGATTATCTAATCAAAGCTGATTATAATTATCAGTATTTAAGTGTGGGCTTATATCTAATGCTATGAGTGATTTACCTTGTCCTAACTGTATATTTTGTCTTCAGATATTAACTAATGGTAATACCAAGTCGCCATTTTTTTAGATGTTTAAAAATATTATATTTTACTTTCTTATTAATTATTTTTATTGTATTATATATACATACTGTGAGTTTATAATTCATAAACAAATATACACATTGTGATTGTACATGCCCAAACTATATGCAGTTAAGGGTTCAAGATATATTTTAACTAAAGTATAGTTGACACACAATGTTACATTAGTTTCATGTAAAGGGTTCAAGATTTTTTAAATGTGGATTCTCATGTATGCTTTGGTTTTTTGTTTGTTTGTTTTGAGATAGTGCCATCTAGTGTACGTTTAGAATAACTGCCCAGTTTTTGTTTTCCTTCAGTTTTGAGTGATCTTTTCTATTTTTAATCCCTTGTGCAGTTTTCTTAATGAAACATCTTAGTTTATCATAACTTCTAGTTATCATTATATTAAATATGTTTATTGATATATCTAGCTATAAGTTGGCTGTGACACTCAGTGCTTCAAATAATGTTCTAAAATGATTTTAAGTTGTTTGTATTAAATTTGAAATTAGAGATCCCAAAAGGATCGAAATTTGAAAGAGGAGTGAAGTTTGTTAATATATATTTTTTGTGATAATTTACTGTGGAAAGTTTTAAACCTCTGTTAAAGTAGAGGGAATAGTATGATGGAGCCTCATGTACTCCTCACCCCCCTTAAACTACATTGAATTCATGGTGTGTTATGTTTTACCAATATTCTCCTAACCCAATTATTTTGAAGCAAATCACAGGCACAATTTTCTTTGACTCATAAATATTTCCCAAACAGAATAATTTTACCATTTTTATACTCAACACACACATACATATATATGTCACATATTACATGTATGTATGTATTATATATATAAATGAGTTACTAATTGCCCAAAGTAATTCTTTACGCTATGCTATGTTTACTTGTCTTTTACTACTCTGTTGTTTCCATAGTTATCGTCCAGGCATCTGTAGCCCTAAAAGCATAATCTTTTTATCCCCCTGTCTACCTCTATGTTAGGCTCAGAGGCTTTAAAGGGTTTAATGGGAGCAGCTGAGGTATGGTATGAACAGTGGTTATTGGTCTACTTTTTTTTGCCTCAAGTTTAAGAACAGTTCATTATTTCTTGGAGACTACTGTAGCTGATAGTCAAATCTTCTCTACAGAATGGTAAAGGAGAAGGACATTATATAGTATGATGTATATACATCATACAAAGAAATATATTATTAATGTAATACTGGATGTCTATCTTCAGATTTCTTTTGAATCAACAGAGAAAAAGCATGTTACATTATTAGGTTTTGGCTGACCTTTTTTTTGCATTAAAAAGTATTATTTTTACAGCATATGGAAGAGAAGGTGTGAAAATGAACTTCATAGATCGGATCTTTATTGGTGAATTAACTAGCACAGTCATGTGTGAAGAATGTGCAAATGTAGGTGCTTTGGAATTCACTTCAACATGGAATAGATTACAATAATATCATTTTTTGTTTTCTTTCACATATAATCATCAGCATTTATTTTTATTTGTGACAGATGATTACCTAATAGTTTTTGAAAGTCGTTAGAATATCTCCTTCACTCCCAGAGGAGAAACATACTTTATAACTTTTTTTAAGTGTTATTTTTCCTCTCCACAAACCTGTGAAGTTCTTTTAGCCTATTATAATGTGCTGGAATGTGTTAGCTACTTGTTTGGATTGAAATGAAAGGAAAACTTATGGGGAGGGAGTAATATGTTATATAACAATGCATTGCCCTAAAATGTGATTCTAATAGAAATAACTTAAGGTAGTAACATAACTTAGGGTGATCTGCCACATTTTATTTAAAGTTTACATTTATGTAACTTGTTGAAGTTTTGTTTAAAGTAGACTCATCTTTGAATGTAATGATAATTTTTATTTTGAATGCCATCTGTACTTTAAAAACTTAAAACATATAAACATTTTTATAGGTTTTCAATTACTTGCTAAAGAATATTTCTGAAAGCGTATGGCTTAGAGTATGATAGGTGTAAACTTTTGTCAGATTTTAATCATAAAATGGAGAGTCTTTATGTCCATTTTCCTGTCCCAGATTATGGAGTACCTTTCTTTTCTCAGTAGTCTTATAAAATCAGGATTATATGTTACATCTCCTTCTAGCCTGTCATGTTGAAGCACAGCATTTTTCAACATGGCATTACTTAAATTTCTAGTATTTTCAACATAGAAATTGATTTCTCTCTTACAAGCTAGAGAGAAACTTTTTAAACAGAGTTCACCTAAAGAATCTGCAAAACATAGTCAAGCACTCTGGCTTTTTTTTTTTTTTTTAATGTTTCTATTTGATTTACATTGTAGCCCAATTTCACAAAAAAAATAATGTTTATATCTTTAGTTAATCAGTTTTATTAAACACAGTTTATTTTGAAGTTACTTTGAATATTATAAGTTAGTCGTATTGACAATATTATAAAATTCAACTGGGTTGCATTTATTGAGGTTTTGGGATATCCTGTTTTGATTAACAATAGGTGCTGCTATACTCAATTAAAATCACAGTTTGTTCCAGAGATGTTTTTTAACTTGAAATTCTGTTGCCTGCAAAGTTTGATTTCTTTAAGACTTTAAAAAGCTACATTGTCTATATTAGAATTCTAACTGAATTTCTCAATATGTTTTCTTCTTAAGGTCTCCTCAGTGAGCGATCCTTTTATTGATATTTCACTTCCTATAATAGAAGAAAGGGTAAGGAGAAAAAAACCTTAATAATGAGTCTTTTGTGAAGAGCACTTATTCATTCATATACTTAGACATTTGTTGAGCATATGTTCACATTATCTGAGAGTCATTTTTTATATACAATAATGGAGTTCATATAGTGTATTTGATACTGGGATTTGTGTGTATATATATGCATAAATTATGATATACTCTCAGAATTTCAAACCATTATGTATTATAGTTTGAGAATTATTGTTAAGGAAATTATCTAATTTCAAATGAGCTGGAGATTTTAAAAAGTAGATGATATCCAGAATTTATTTCCTAAAGAAGTTTTGTGTTATGTACATGACATCTATATAGGTTTCAAAACCTGTACTTTTGGGAAGAATGAGTAAATGTAGAAGTTTGCAGGCGACAGATAATGGTCAGTACAGTGACATTGTTACTATAGAAAATACTCTTCAACCCAGAGCCACCAAAAACTGGTCTTCATCTTCATCTAAAGATAAGGTAAGATTATATGCATTTGTGAGACATCTGTTTTTAAATATTTTTTTTTTTTTAAAGATTTTTATTTATTTGACAGAGAGAAACACAGTGAGAGAGGGAACACAAGCAGAGGGAATGGTAGCGGGAGAAGCAGGCTTCCTGCCGAGCAAGGAGCCTGATGTGGGGCTCGATCCCAGGACTCTGGGATCATGACCTGAGCTGAAGGCAGACGCTTTACGACTGAGCCACCCAGGCGCCCCTTAAATACTTTTTAATAAGAAAAATTTCAAAAATATACAAAAGTAGAGAAGGTAGTATAATAAACTCCCATGTACCTATTTCTCAGATTCACAGTTATCCGATCATGGCTAACCATATTTTATCAATAGCTATCCCATATTCTCCCCCTCCCCATCTTAGATTATTTTGAAATAATTCTGATATAAAAGATAAATACTTTTTTTTTTTTTTAAGATTTTATTTATTTATTTGACAGAGAGAGAGGTCACAAGTAGGCAGAGAGGCAGGCAGAGCGAGAGGGGGAAGCAGGCTCCACGCTGAGCAGAGAGCCCGATGCGGGGCTCGATCCCAGGACCCTGAGATCATGACCTGAGCCGAAGGCAGAGGCCCCAACCCACTGAGCCACCCAGGCGCCCCAGATAAATACTTTTTTTGAAGACACAACCACAGTACATTATCCTAACTAAAAATATTAATAACTTTTAATAGTGCCAACATCCAGTCATAATTTAAATTTCTGTAGTTGTCTCATAAATACCTTTTTTGTTTTTGCTTTTTAAGGTGTACTCGAATTTAGGATCTAAAAAAGATCTTTGGGCCGCCTGGGTGGCTCAGTCGTTAAGTGTCTGCCTTCAGTTCAGGTCATGATCCCAAGGTCCTGGGATCGAGCCCTGCATCAGGCTCCCAGCTCAGCGGGAAACCTACTTCTCCTCCCACTCCCTCTCTCACTGTGTCTCTCTCTGTCAAATATATAAAATATTTTAAAAATAAAAAAATAAAGATCTGTAGATGGCCATTGATTGCCATCTCTTAATTGCATGTCTCTTACATCTACGTTTTTATTTTTTAAAAATTTTATTTATTTATTCATGAGAGACAGAGGGAGAGGGAGAAGCAGGCTCCCAGCAGAGGGTATTTGTTGAAGAAATTGGGTCATTTTTTTCCCCCAGTAATTTCTCACATTCCTACATTCAGTAGTAATTTATTTTGCTATTGTATTTCCATGGTATTAACAGGATTCTTTATTCCCTTTATTTCCTCTCTAAGGCAGTTCAATCTAAAGGCCTAATTAGGCTCAAGTTTTATTATTTATTTGACTTTTGGCAAGAAAACATTTATTTAAAAATTTATTTATTGGGGCGCCTGGGTGGCTCAGTGGGTTAAAGCCTCTGTCTTCAGCTCAGGTCATGATCTCAGGGTCCTGGGATTGAGCCCCACAATGGGCTGTCTGCTCGGCAGGGAGCCTACTCCCCCCCCACCCCCAGCTGCCTCTCTGCCTACTTGTGATATCTCTCTGTCAAATAAATAAATAAAATCTTAAAAAAAAAAAAAAAAAAAATTATTTATTTATTTTGAGGGAGAGAGAGAGAATCTTAAGCAGGCTCCATGCCCAGTGTGGAGCCCAACGTGGGGCTCAATCTCTGAACCTTGACATGACCTGAGCCAAAATCAAGAGTTGGTTGCTCACCCTGCTGAGTCACCCAGGCTCCCCTTGGCAGAAAACAACTTCTTCTTCTTCTTTTTTTTTTTTAAGGAAAACTTCTAACAGGCAGTGTATGCTTCTGCCAAGGAGATGCACATAATGTTTGATGTGTAATATTTGATGTCACCAGTCACTGGTGACCACTGTCTAGACCCTTTATGTCACTAGGGACATAGCTGGTTATTGAATTATCCCATAAAAACTTAAAGAAATCAATCTATATTTGCACTTCATTTTTTTTGAAAAACCTTTTTTTTATGTGATATGATATGTACAACTTGGCAAATTGATATATTATCAGATTTAACCTTTTCTGTTAGAATGCTCTTGAAGTGGCAGGACACCAGAGAGTATACACAAAGGATTGTAATTAAAAAACATCCCTCACAGCTCTGTTCTACAAAGACCTGCTTCTTTCTCCACAGATTCGTAACTGCGTTTGTGGGTATCTTGTATAAAGATTGACTTTATTTTATTATTTATTTATTTATTTATTTATTTATTTATTTATTTATTTTTATTAACATATAATGTATAGTTTGCCCCAGGGGTACATGTCTGTGTGAATCATGAAGACTGGTTTTAAATCAGAAGTATTTGTTATTATATCTCCCATTGATTGTAGTTTAGGTAGATTTAGGAAATGGATTTCAGAGGGTCTAGAAAAAGTATTTAATAATTGTGGAACGTGTAAATAAGACTTGAATTTATTTTCAGCAAGGTCACAAGATTCTTTTCTCTGAAAACACTGTCAACTTACAGAATCAACTAGTTCATGGCAGAAAATGTGTAAGAAAATTGTCAGCTGGAGAAGACAGAGCAGTCGCCATACGCTGGTATAATGAGCACCTTGAGATGAACGGGGATTCGTCAGCTGTTGCCAGAATCGCGAATACCGAGTGGGCTCTGACTGAAAGCCCCACGGACGGCAGTGAGAAAGAGGCCGGCCGTTCTGAAAGTAGTGCTGATGCGGACAGCGAGGCTTCAGAATCCGAAAGCGCTCCTGAGCAGGCTGCGTTGTTGATGTCCAGCCGGGGCTGCTCCGTGCACCCCTGCACCCGCCCTCCGCAGCCGCCCGCCGCTGTGCCGCGCACCGGCGAGCCTCGGGACGGTGAGGAGGGGGTGGCTGAAGCTATTTCTGAACTTCATCTGAGCAGCCCTGTAACCGGAGATCGAGATTTTGGTAGAGAAAATAAGCCACGAAGTATTCGAAATAGTTCATGTTCTTCGGAGGAGAAGCGTATGCTGTCTCCTCGGCCCCAAGATGCTTTTCAGACCCTTTCCCAGAGCTACGTAACTACTTCTAAAGAGTGCTCACTTCAGTCCTGTCTCTACCAGTTTACGTCTATGGAATTACTAATGGGGAATAACAAGCTTCTGTGTGAGAATTGTACTGAGAGGAAACAGAGGTACCAAAAGGAAACCGGTTCTGCAGGTAAATATTTAGGTTTGTGTTTTTCTTAGTATTTGTGGAGTATTTGATAGTCAGTGACTAGTGGGTTATAGATCCTAAATAGAGGATGTCCCTACCCGTAAGCTGCTTGGAAGCAGGAATTATCTTTTTCATTGTTGCATCTCAGCACTGAAGATAGTGCCTGGACTCCTAAAGAGATTTTTGATGAAGTAAATTGAACAGGAAATACCCATCTCTGCCTTAAAAAATGCAGATCCACAGAATCTTATTTCAGGGGACTAGCTGTCTGAAGTCTTTCCAGAAGAGATTTCCCCAGCCTTGATATGGAGAGAATATTCCGATTCTTAGTGACTTTGTTTCAAAATGAGGCTTCATAATTACTCAGTTGTGGTGAGGCCTATAGATAGGAGATGGTTGCTGCTGAAAAGATAGTTTGTTACATACAGTTCTGAAGATAAAAGAGAGGGAGGACACCAAGCTGCACCATGCAGGGCCACATGGGGAAGCACCAGAGTTGGTCAGGAGGCAGAAGGAGTGGGGAGAAGACACGGACAAGGGCCTTTTTGTAGTTTCCAGGGAAGGAATTGGAATCAACAGATTTAGGACTGATTGAGTAGTTTTGAATAATTTCGTGGGCTCTGGGGCATCAGGGCTGTCTCTAGTTGGATAGTACCTGACCCTATGTGTGTGATGAGTGTGATGAGTGCAGGTGGATAGTGGCCTAGCGTATCAGAGCCCAATAAAGGAGGTGGTTGGGTGTGGGCTTTGGATTAATTGGTTTGCATATGAGAGGCACACTTTTATTGTTTATTGTATCTAGGAATTTGCTAGTTCTGGCTGAAGTCTTCCCTATAATGTCAGCAAGGCCCTAGGTGTCAAAGTATCAGAACGAAGACATGCTTAATACACTAGTAATTAAAGAAATGTCTAGATGGGAGAAGGAAGAAATACCAGTTTCCATTAAACCAAGTTAAATATGTTGTTGGCCATATTCGAATTCCATCCCAAGTCCTTTCTAACAATCTCTTACTGAAATACACTGTAGTTCCCGTGACACATGATCTCCTTTTACTACAATGAGTAATGACCCATTTTTTTCAACTACAGGTGTGTTTTTGGTGGTCTTTGGCTGGAGGGCATAGTCTCTATAAGTCTCTATAATCCATTTGTCCATGAGATAAGTCTCTATAGTCCATCTGCTTCCTAGCTCTCAAAATTTTGTTGCAAGTGTCACCTCCCCTACTCTTTGTCCTCATAAGCTTGTGCTTTTTAAAAAAAATCCCTTTCATTTCTGTGGAGTTTTCTAAGGGAGAATAGAGGCACCCTCATCCCCAGAGTCTAATTTCTTTAACATGTTAAAAAATATGGTATGATACTTCTTTATAAATGTTAACTCTATTGTATGGTATATAATGTATAAAATGGAATTTTACAAATAAATTATTATATTTTATGTAGAAAAGAAAGCAGAAGGGGTTTATACTAATGCCAGGAAACAATTGCTCATTTCTGCTGTTCCAGCCATCCTAATTCTCCACCTTAAAAGATTCCATCAGGTAAAAGTCCCTTTAGTAGCACTGTAGTAATTTTGTACTATGTTTTGCAGAATCCTGTGTCTTATAAATGCTGTCAAGGATTAGACAGTAACTTGTTTAATATAAAAACTTGTCATAAGGGATTTACTGCTTTTTCAGCCACAATAGTTTACAAGACTTTTCTAATTAAAATTATTTAATTCATAATACTGTATTTGATGTTTTGGGTGGTAGGAACCTAAGTGGTGTGTATATGTACGTGCGCATGTGTGTTTGTATGTGCGTGTGCGTGCACACGTGTATGGGACAGAGAGAGAATGAAAAATAAAGTTTATTAAGGATCCTTAGAAGCAGGAAAATAACAAAGTGCACATAGCTTTCTGAGCTCTCATGACCCCAGTGATAGAGATAAGTGGGCTGGGCATGGTTGGCTTGGACTACACGCAAAAAGGGCTACAAAATCCAAATGTAGAGACTCTACAGTGAGAGGAAACCTAAATGTTTTAATGAGTCAGATTTTTCTCTATGCTTAGTTTTAATCCAATGCCTTGTCTCATTTTTTGTCTTTTTGTGAGGGTTGTTTTTTGTGTTGTTTTTTTTTTTGCATTTGATATAATTTTTAAATTTCTCTGAAAGAATAAATAAGTGAGGGGCACCTGGATGGTTCAGTTGTTAAGCGACTGCCTTCGGCTCAGGTCATGATCCCAGAGTTCTGGGATCGAGCCCTGCATCAAGTTCCCTGTTCTGCAGGAAGCCTGCTTTTTCCTCCTCCTCCCTCTCCCCATGCTTATGTTCCCTCTCTAATTCTCTTTCTGTCAAATAAAAAAAAAAAAATGAAATAGTAAAACTTTTTGGAAAAAGGTAGAATGGGTGATGTTTTTTGACACCAGTTTAAAAATAAAACTATAATTAGAACAGTATGGTTGAGATTGTCAATAAATAAAACAAGAATATTTAAATTTTCTTGTTATGATAAAGGAAGACTCTCAAATCAGTTGGGAAAGAGGTGCATGATTTTGTTTTTAAGTTTATTTATTTTTAAGTAATCCCCATACCCTGTGTGGGCTCAAACTCAGGACTCCCAAGATAGACCCCAAGATCAAGAGTTGCTTTTTCCTCCAGCTGAGCCAGCCAGGCACCCCACAGGGTACATTATTCAATAAAGGATTTAGGAAAAAGAGCTGAAATAAAAAATGTAAAGCTTCCCTCTATACCATGTATCAATATTTTCAGATAAAAATTTTAACTATAACAAATCTTCAAAAGAGTAGAAGAAGAAAAGAAGTAGAGAAGAGTAGAAGTAAAGAAAAGAAGTAGAAAGAAGAAGAAAACTCAAATGAATGTTAACTTGACCTCTGGGAGAAAGATTTTTTCTTTCTTTCTTTTTTTTGTGGGCAGCAAAGCAAGGTTTATTGAGTGATAGCAAAGTGATAGTACAAAGCTCCCAAGGAAGGAGGGGACTCGAGAGGGTTGCCTGGGAGAAAGATTTTCTAAGCATAAAACCCATGGAATAAATCTCAAGGAACAGATTAGGAATTTTGAGAATATATCTGCAACATATCAGGTGGGCCATGGGTAGCCAGGAAGAGATTTTTGTTTATACACCCCCGTCCATATCCACAGAAAAATTAGACTACATTCTTGATTTTTTTTTTTTTTTTTAAGATTTTATTTGACAGAGAAGAGAAACAGCAAGAGAGGGAACACAAGCAGGGGGTGTAGAAACTCAGTGGAAGTGAAGTGGCCATGGAGAGCAGAAGCAGTTGTCTTGTGTCTTATTACATGAGAATGACTGGTGAAGGGTGTATACGTGCAGTTACTCTGAACAAGATAGGGTCATGTCACATCTGAGAAGCTGATATCATGATGTACCACAGTTATTTTATATTTGGTACTGCATCTCAATTTAGGAACTTAGAGAAAGAATTCATGCCCTTAAAAGGAAATATTTACAGACTAATCAGTAGTCTCAAACTAATGTATGTTTGAACTATTCGTTAGTCATGTTTTTATAGCTATTAAGAAAATTACCTTCTTGGGGCGCCTGGGTGGCTCAGTGGGTTAAAGCCTCTGCCTTCGGCTCAGGTCATGATCTCAGGGTCCTGGGATCCAGCCCCACATCGGGCTCTCTGCTCAGCGGGGAGCCTGCTTCCCCCCTTCTCTCTGCCTGCCTCTATGCCTATTGTGATCTCTCTCTCTCTGTCAAATAAATAATATCTTAAAAAAAAAAAATTAACTTCTAGGATTCCTCTTTTGGTTTTATTAACAATGATTTCGATGAATGTTGCATTAAAAACTGTTTTTTGGTCTTTTTAAGGCTGGCTTGAGTCTTCGAAAAGTAAACAGACATGTAGATTTTCCACTTGTGCTTGATTTAGCACCATTCTGTTCTGCTACTTGTAAGGTACCGTACGTTAAAATGTTTAATTGACTTGTAAATAATTTGCTTAGAAATATTAGGTCTTTCTTTCTCTCTTTCTCTCTCCCTCTCTCTTTCTCTCCTCATTCACCTTCTCTGAAAGGGAATTTTATAGTTAGTGAAGTTAGATCTGAAACATGGAACATTTAACACATTGAATGCCTTTGGTCCTTTGGGAGACAGAGTAAGAGATGGTTGAAAAGCTGTATAAAGCATGAGGCATGGTGGTCAGGAAGATCGGTGCTGCTTGTCAGTGCTGCTGGAAGCACACAGTGGCAGAGAGAAGTAAGCAGATTTTGTGACCTCTCCTGTTCCTTGTGAATGGTGTGCTTGATTGACAACAGTTTTGGCAGTTGTGGAGTTCATTCTCTGTTGTGAGTCAGTATTCTGGTGCACTGTTTTTCATGCCATCTCATAGACACTACTGAAAATAGTATACTTGTCAGCTGAGTATGATACTTTAAAATCAGTAATACTTTAATAATTAGATATGGAAAGCAGACTGGTTTATAATTGCTTGTATTTATATGTAAGAACTGTATAGGTGAAATTAATGACTTTGTCTCCTTTGAGGGAACCACATGTTATGGGGTAACATACTATTCTGTTCGTGATGACTGGTTAGCAGTCTAGATTTTTTTGGTATGGAATGGAATTCCTCTGTACTCAACATTTTTAATACATTGATCAAAACAAAAATATCTTTTTTTTTTTTAAAAGATTTTATTTATTTATTTGACACAGAGAGAGATCACAAGTAGGCAGAGAAATAGACAGAGAGAGAGGAGGAAGCAGGCTTCCCGCTGAGCGGAGAGCCCGATGCGGGGCCCCACAAAAATATCTTAAGAGCAACTATTTGGTAAATCAGTTTATCTACTGTAGAATACCAGCACTATCTATCAGTTATTAACACTTCATAATCATAGAATTTGATAGTGTGGTAACAGGCTTTGTATTAAATTTATAAAAGCACATTTTTAACAGGTACTTTTTATGGAGAATTTCCAACATACACAAAAGTAGAACAGTACAAGGAACCTATATAGCACCCATCACCTAGCTCTGAAACCTTAGGTACATGGCCAGTCCTGCCATATCCACATGCTTATCTACTACTTCCCATATTATTTTGAAGCAAATATCGGGCATTATTTCATTGATAAATATTTTGCTGTGTATCTATAAAAGAAGAATCACTCTCTCCTCCTTTTTAAGAACATAACCACAATACCACTTCCACACTAAAAAAAAAACAAAAAACAACCCCCCCCAAAACCCACTAATTCCTTCATATCCTCTAATGTATATATTTCCAGTTGTCTCAGAAATGAAATTTTAAAAATGAGTCAGTATCCAAGTAAGGTCTACACATTATGATTAGATGTCTTTTAGTCTTTTAATGTATAGTTCCCCTCTCCCATCTCTCACCCCTTCCCTCCCTTGTATTTTATTTTTTTAAGAAACTGAGTCATCTTACTGGAGGTTTCCGTAGTTTAGATTTTGATGATTCTTCCGCTGTCCTCTTTATTTCCTACGAATAGATAGTTGGCTCTTAAGGAGCTTGAACAGATACAGGTTTGATGCTTTTTTTGTTCCCCCGCTAATAAGGCTATTTTAGAGGGTGTGTTGTTGTTTTTGTTGTTTTAATCAGGTGGCACATAAATGCCACTTACCTTTCTGGGGTATTAGCAAGCAGCGATGCACAAATGCTAGATCTATGAGTTCATTAAGAATTACAGAATGGTGGTATTTGAAATCTGTCATTCCTTCTTCATTGATTAGCTGAGCACATCTCTTCAGAGAGAAATTCCTTTAATCTACTTAGTTGTCTTATAATAGAGTTTTTATAGAAAAGGCTGGATAAATGTTTAATTCTTAACCTGCTCCCCTTCTAAACCAGTTTTCAGAATAATTAATTCAGTGGCATCCTTAAACTGTGATCAATTAATTTATGATTAATTTATGGATTGAAACACATTAAATATGTTTCAACTTACTACACTTTTCTTTTTATTCATGGTCTAATATATTAGTAGAATATAAATGGGTCCATAGTTGGCTACTGAAAGGCTTTTAAAGCTAGCTTCTGGGTTCTTTTGACGTGACCTTAGTGGTTTCTCTCTGAATGATTATGCTGCAAGCTGCAATATATTATTCACCTGTTTAATTTTTTAATTTTCATTTTAGGGACTGCTTTTTAAATTTAAACTTCAATGTTTAAAATTTTGCTAAATACATAATATATCTACATAGTTCCAAAATTAAATGTATCAAATGAATAAAACAAGGTGAATTCAAATAAGTATAGCTTTCCTTTTCCATGTTCATTCCACCTGTTTCTTCCCTCCTTTTATATATAAACCATTTAAAATTTGTTTATTCCTCTGTAATTTTTAAAAATATAAGCAGATAGATATGTGTATATGCATCTTCACTCTTAAATAATCACAGCTTACAATATGTATCCTTTTTTCTACCTTACTCTTAGCATTATATCCTGGAGATTATTTCATAGCAGTATTTTGAGATAGTCTGCACACTATTTTTCAAGAACGTAATACTCAATGCATCATAATTATTCAACCAGTCCCCAGTTTAATGGGGACTGATTTATTTGTGTTTATTCCAATTTATTTCTAATTGAAATGTAATTGACACACAATATATTATTTTCAGATATACAATATAGTGATTCAACATTTATATACCTTACAAGTGATCTTGATAAATCTAGCTACCGTCTGTCACCATACAAAGTTGTTACAATATTATTACCTATATTCCGTGTACTGTACATTATATCCCCATATCTCTAGTTTTTTTGATATTACAAATATTTCTGCAGTTAATAGTCAAAATAATAACTAATAGCATATTTTTTTACATTTTGCTCATGTACCTGTTAAGATAGAATCCTACAAATAGGACTGATAAACCCAAGAGTAATACCTATGTAATTTAGCCAGATAACATGAAATACCTCTGCATAAAGGTTGTACCCCTTTGTGTTTCTATAGGCAATGTGTATCTGTACTCTTTTCCCTACAGCCCAGCCAACAGAGAATGTTGTCAGGCTTTTGCATTTTGCCAGTCTAATACAGGTGGAAACAAATCTCCGTGTTGTTTTAACAATGCGTTTTTCTTAGTTTAAGCAGGACATACATTTAACTTAATTTTCCTTATACTATTTCACTAAGTAATTACTAATTTCAGTTTTTTCTTTGTCTAAAAGAATGTAAGTGTGGGAGATAAAGTTCTCTATGGTCTCTATGGCGTGGTGGAACACAGTGGCTCAATGAGAGGAGGTCACTACACAGCTTATGTGAAAGTGAGAACACCCTCCAGGAAATTATTGGAGCATATCACTGGAAAGACATATGTACCTGGTATGGCATCCTAAGATTGTGTTATTCCTAAAAACAAATGAGTGTGTTCTTCCTTTTCTGGAAGAGGTCAGCTGTTCATGGATACCTCCAGTGGATTCACTTTGTTAAAGTGAGAAATACTTCTAAGAGTACTTCAATAATCTTAAAGAGACTTAAATATCTTAAGACTGTACCCTTCTAGATGATGTGAAGTGACACACTGTTTTTCAGGGTGTTAAGTCATCATGTGTTTCAGTGGAGTGGCATTTTACTTAACAACACCAAAAGATTTTGAAGACTTACCAGGTCCTCAGAATAGAGTTGGGGTTGAAAATTTGCAGACTTAGCCTATGGATCAGCAGCCTTTGTTTTTTTTTTCTTCTTCCTGTTTCAGTGAAAATAATTCTTTTCCTTGAGCAAATAAATATTTATAAGTCTGTCTAATATTTCACTAGGTATTTAAAGTGAAAGGATGCCAATATTGCTTTGAAAGAGTTGATTTTGGAAGATGTTTAATACAAGAAGAAACACACCAATAAGATCTAGCATTAGATAAATATAGTTTATGATGAATGAGTTGTTATTTATAATGTAGAATAAGAAAATACTTATTGTAAAATTACACTTCTTTTTGTCTTGTTAGATTTGAAAGAACCTGACCGCGAATCAACAGGCCAGTGGGTCCATGTCAGTGACACTTATGTGCAGGTGGTTCCAGAATCAAGAGCACTGGGTGCACAAGCATACCTTCTTTTTTATGAAAGAATATTATAATTATCTGTTAATAATTAGCGATGATGATGATTTAGGTCACTTTTGTTTAAATGCTGCAACCCTAACCATAATATAGTAATGTGCCTTTGTAGTCTTTTCTCTTCGGTAGAAATAGCATGTCCCTCAAATGTCCCTGAAGATTTTTACTATTTTGGTGAATCCTTTTAATTAAATTAAATTTACTCAATGCTTCCAAACTTATATTCTTAAAATAAGTGTAAACAGATGTTTTTAAGGAATATTTGTCCTAGAAAAAAAATAGAATTTGCAGCAGTAGAAGAAACTCCCCTTATAAATGTGGCTTATTACTATGAGCTGATTCAGAAATGATGCCAGCTAATCAAATTGTTCCTTAAAACAGTGTTTACCAAATGTCAGTCGCATACCACCTTTCTGATTTCTTATGTGTGTTTGTCTCCTATGCCAGTGTTTAATTATTTTTAACCTTAGTTTTTTGGCTTACATTTTAAAACATAGCCTTGTTTTGAGCATATTCCACATTTTATGTGCTAGTTACATTATTTCTAATAAACAGTAAAAGAAATACATAATCATTAGAGAAAAATTGTTCATCCATGTAGCACTCCACTTCATCATCTCAGGGCTGTCCAGTGGTGTACGTATACCACTGTGGGAAACATTGGTATAACATGTACTTACACAGTAGGCATAGTGACCTCATCATACTTTGTGTGATTGACCTTTATAAAAAGATACCACTGTAGCTTCAGTAATAGGATCCTACAGATAATTTATTGATTAGCTTATTGCTTTAAGGTTTTGAGAACTAGAAAAATATTGAAATATATCATCAACATATGATTTGCAGCCTATTCATGATGGTGTCGGGGATAATTTGCATGTAGTTAGCCAAGGTCAAAATATAACTGTCGATAATTATAACATGCAAAATTGGTAAACAGAAGTTGTTAATCCATATGGGACCATTGGATACTTGGAAATATAAATTACCAGGTTATATTTGTAAATGATAGAGAATTTTATTATTATACTTGACAGGGAAATAGAATTTTCTAGTTCTGTAGGTCAGTAAATATTAATCATGGTTTTGGGGTTGGAGATCACTTTTGTCATCAACAAACATCATTAATAAGTTCAGGTGGGTTTAGCTTGTATTTTAATGAGGTGTAAAGTTGGCATTTCAGATTTTAAATAAATAATAGCAAAATTATGGTACTTTACCTCTCTCCTCAGAATACAAATTATTAAGCTATCAAAACTTGGCATGAAAATATACTATTAGGCATAAAATTTTAAAAAGTAATGGCTACTTGGATCTGGCATTACTGAATCAAAACACATACCTGCATGATTCAAGCGTCCTTATCATTAGTGCCAACACATCACACTACAGGCAGCTACTGGCTAAGTGCCTAGTTCCAGTTCATTTCCTCTTGAGAAGGAAGGATAGGAACAGGGGCTGTAGATAATGTGTGGAAATATTTAACCAAGCCTCTGACCCTTCTTAACATTTAAGGTTATATAATATTGTCAAGGTTCCCGGCGCTGCCTTTTGATATGTGTATGAGAGGAGTTGTGATTAGTGTTAAAGATGGCAATAATATGTAAAACTCAGAGCTTAAAAATGTCATTGCACAAACTCTATTTTTAAGGTATTGAAATTTGAAATAATAGTGTATTCTTGATTTTTTTTTTTTAACATGAAGTGATAGAGAAATATATCTTTATAAATTAATCTGTAAACTCAGGTTGGGTCCTATAAAAAGTAGTTTAAACTATTTAAATTAAATGGTGTTTTATGTTTATTTGTAATCCATGGACATTGAAGTTTTCAGTACCAGAGCAGTGAATTTTTTTTGAAAAAATACTAGTTAAATCTCATTATTCAAGTTAGCCATAATGGTAATGACAATTACCATCCTTCCCCCAAATGTAAATATTAAGTCATTTTTCTCCTAAAAAAAAGATACCATGATGAGGCACATATTTTTCATTGGGTATTCACTTGCTGCTTGTTTCATTGGTAGATGGATAGACACAAGAAAAACAGTGAGAGAAAGAAGGAAAGAAAGGGAAAGGAAGAAAAAGATAGGAAAGAAACAAGAGCATTGTTTGCTGTTGCCTCTTGACTTTATCCCTCACACAGCGAAAGTCGGAGACAGTGAGATAGGTAAAGGCAGGAATCAGGGAAAGTGCCTAGTCCTCTTTTCAGTAATGGGATGCCAGGAAATGCACCAGTGCTGTAGTTATCAAAGAGGAGACTGTTTGAGCTTTATTCTGCGTACCAGTAAAGACTGATTTTTCATTGAGTGATATATTGTAGCTTTAGAACATTACCTCAGTACTGCAGTTTTTATGTTTAACTTAACATTTGTTCAGTAAGTATGTATTTTTTGAACACCTGAGATGGGTCAGACATTGCTGACACCATTTTAACATGTTTTAAAATAGAGAAGCCTATATATGTTTCAGACATTATTCCAGAAGTAACCTGAAAAGAGAGACTTTATTTTCATTTCATGGTAGAAGAGCCAAGTCTGAAATCTATTTTTTTATGGCCTAGAGTCTCTGAATATTTTTCAGGGTCTGCCAGTAATGGAATAGATTTGATTTTGATACTTAAGAATTTCCTAAAGATAGATTTATAATCAGGAAAGCATGTTAAGTTACACATGGGCCTACATTTAATTTTTTTTATTCTGAACATTTTGAAAGCATATTTGCAGGGGTACTAAATTGTAAAGCTGCTATAATAACGATAGTTTCTAGATGACCTCAGGAAACCATAAAAATAAGTGAGAAATGTTTACAGATTCCTGAAACAACTATCATTGTGCTTGGCCAAGTGAGTTTACGAAGTAAAACAGGAGTTTCACTAGCTGTATTTAGAAACTGGTTTACAGGGTATGTCTAACCTGTTTCCTCTGGTTTTTCCTATTTAAAATGATAAAATTTTGATTATGTGTCGATTATGGGAATCTTTTTGGCATAACCAAATATATGTCTGTATTTAAGATTTTATTATTTAGTGTTTTCAAACCAGATGTCAAAACCACCTTTTTGGGGGGCAAAGAGGGTGGTGGAGGGTAGAACTTATCAGTTCTAAGAGTAGTTGATTCCTGTTTTCTTATTTTAAATGATCCAACAGAGCTATTTTACTATATAGAATAGCTCTTAGCTCGCATGTGTGATGATTTTAGTGATTTTATACAATAGCTGGATAAAATTTCCTAAAGATTAAGCTGTGAAATGTATCACTTTCACTCAATTTTTATAGTACAAAATACCATTCTGCCTACTTTTCTTAAATTCATATTCACAATTTGCATGTTACCTGATCAAATAAGCCTAAACCAAATGCGTTATGTGCAATAAAATTGAGCCTTTATATATTATCTTGTGCATTAAGAAAAATGATTTTTAGATAATGTTTTGGTTTATGTAGAAATCACCAATTCAAATCTGTTTAAAAGAGGACTATATTTTTCATTTTGAGTAATGCTGGTTGTATAGCATTCCTACTGTTTTATCTTTACTTTTTTCGCAGTGTTTTTAGAAAATAGCTATGTAACTTATTGAGCATTATTTTGATGTTACTGTATAAAAATGCATAATAAATATTAAATTTTTCTTTGTTTCACAATTGGTCCTAGAGTTTTTGCAATGTACTTTATTGATAATATTTACTTATCAACACTGTATTTGCTTGCCTAGCTATATTCAAAATATCCTTCACATTTTAGAAATTCATTATTTCAGAACAAAATACATTACAGGTCACTTTTACTCAAATTTCAGTATATACCAAGGGTGAATCTTCCTTTTTTCAGGTGTTTCTCCAAAATATTTGGATTATTTTATTAGGATAATTTATTAGGAAATATTTTGTCTCTCTGTTTGGATTTAAGCTCTTTTGGGTCATGAAGCTCTTTGGGATTATGAGGAAAGTTATAGACCATCTTTCATTTGTTCAATAATTTAAAAAGTATTTATCGAAGCTGTGAGTTAGGCAAAGAGGAGGGTTTTAATTCTGGAGCTCTCTCTTCACTCTTGCTAATGACAATGTGGAGGTTGGGAAGGGATTTCTTTTTTAGCGGGGAAGGGATTTCTTGACAGTTATATATAGTCTCAGAAAAATATATAACTCAGATTTTTGTATGTAATTTCAGAGGTTCATGGACCCCTCCAACTGAAGCCATTTTCATACATTTTTTAAAGTTGCACTCAGGCAGAAATGTCCAAAATGTTTGCATTCCAATATGTCTTAGGACAGCCTAGTTCTTGCTGCAGTAACAAATAACTCCACATCCCAGTGGTTTAATACAACAAAATTTTATTTCTTCCTCACCCAAAATCCCCTTGTGAATCTGGGCAATCTGCGTAGCCAACTATTTTCCAATTGATGATTTTGTAATCCAGGCTTTTATATTGGCCTTCTATCATTTTAACACCAGGTCTCCCCACTCTAGCAGGGGAAGACAGCACTAAACAGTCTTGCACCAGCAATTAAATTCATCTTGAATGTGTCACTCTCAACCCATTCGCCAGAAGTAATTGCCTGCCTAATTGCAAAGAGGGATAGATAGGTAGGATGAGTAAGAAAGAGTATGTCTCCCATGGGCTGTCTAGTTTCATTAGTAAAATCTTTCCAGAGTTCATCCATGTGGCAGCATATATCAGAATTTCATTCCTTTTTAAGGCTAGATAATATTCTATTGTATGTATATACCACAGCTTTAAATAATTTTATTTTTAAATGTTAAGATGGATGTTATATTGAACTTAGCACTGTAAATATCTTGAATGGTAGTAATACTTCAAATTCTGTATCTTTTCCACATCTCATTTGACTCATTTTTTTTTTTTCCCATTTAACCTTGAGGCTAACTTGATTACACAGTAATGCAGAGTACCAACTTGAACATACCCTCCCTTTGAATTCTGATCAAGATGCAGAATGACCAGATGATAGCATATAATGTACATGATCACTCTTCAAAGACTTTAATACAAAAACATTCTGAGAAAGTTTGGGGTTGAAATACATATATATGCATGATGTTTCCTTTAGATCCTAACATTACAGGGAAATCCTAGATGATAGTAGTCAGGGAAAGGGAAATGGAACTATAAAATTCATTTCCTGGGGTGCTTGGGTGACTCACTTGGTTAAGTGACTGCCTTCAGCTCAGGTCATGGTCCCAGGTCCCTGGGATCAAGCCTGGCATGCGGCCCATTGTTCAACAGAGAGCCTATTTCTCTGTCTCCCTCTGCTGCTCCCCCTGCTTATGCTCTCTCTGTCAAATAAAATAAAATATTTAAAAAAATACATTTCTTGATTTGGCAGTGATCGCTGTAAGTGTCTTTAGTTGGCACAAGGAACAAAACGAGTTATTTAATAACTATCTCCATTTGGCAATGGGTTTCCAAAATTATTGGCCTATATTGGGTTGTTCAAAATATTCACTCATCTGACAAACGGAAAAATTCTTATATGATAAACAGTATGCTGACTGGTTGAGAACAGAGATGGGGCGGGAATAACAGTACCAGAATATCGCTTCAACTCTACTAGGGAAATCAGCAATTACAATATGATTATAGGAGGTCGGTAGGAACATGTGAAAGTTTGAGTAGGGGGAAGTTTGAGTAGGTTTCACAGTACTTTCTCTAATTCAAATGTTTCTCAGAGGTGTGCCTGCGAAGCTCAGTAAGTGAAGTGTCCGACTTTGGCTCAGGTCATGATCTTGGGGTCCAGAAACCAACCCCTAGTCGTTCTCTGTACTCCCGTGGAGAGTCAGCTTGAGGTTCTCACGGTCTCTGCCCCTCCCCCTCACTCATGCACGCACACGCGTGCCCGCGCTTGCTGTCTCTCAAATATCTTAAAAAAAAAAAAAAAAAAATTCTCAGAGAAACAAATTGGAAAATCAGGCCCTGTGCAAAAAAAATCTGGAAAAAAAAAAATCACAGACCAAAATCAGAGATAACCACTGGTAAAATGTAGTATATATCCTATTTTGTTTTTCCACAAGTGTTTAAAAAAATCTATTAGATTGTTGTGTAGTCTTTTTGTGCTGAGTGGAAATTAGGGAAAACGGCTAAAAGAATGGAACTTTTCTCCACTCGCATCAGGGTATTGCCAGATGTAATTTCTAAGGGTTTCTCCCAATATAAAATTTTATTTCGAAGGCCACTTGGATGTGAGAACCAGCACATCTTTAGCTATTGAGGACTTTCTTCTAAAAGAAAAATTGATGATACTCCTCATCCAGGAGTATCAAAGTTCCAAGTATTTTATTAAGGAAGACTGAATTTCATGCAAATGGCATCTATACTCTCACATCTATATTTATCTTCTTTATCCAACTAGATGCATTTAATTTTATTTCTACTGTAATATGCCTTTTGGGGGCACAATTCAATAACTTGGTTCACTCTTCAGTCACGCAAAAGTTTCATACTACTCTCTAGAAAGGCACTTTCCCAAGATTTAGTTGACAAGTAAATACCATACCTTCGTAACAATTTTGTGTTCCTCGTAACTGGTAGTGCTAGCCTGGAAATAGATACTTTTGATATTTTAACGTCGTTCATATTAAAACACGTGCAACCGAAGTATTCTATTCGAGGAATTGCGTCGCATAAGTCCTTTCGGGAAGCCATCTTGTAGTCGAGAAACCGGGAGTAACAGGACAGAAACTGATTTCCGCACTTTTCCGTAAGGGTCACGGGTAAAGAGCGAAATATCGGGGCTAACGGGGTGACGCAGAGCTGAGCAAATGTCGCCGGAAGGGGGCGCGGTGTTTTGAGGTTAACAAAGACGGCAATCGCCCCGGGTTCAGTTAAGGACTCTGCAGTCGCTACCAGCTGGACGAGCCATTTCACTAACATCCGGTCTCCCTTAGGCGGAGCCGTCAGCGATGCTCTGGAAGGCCCAAGCCTGGAGTACTCCAGTAGTTCCGACCGAAAAATGCCGCCCTGGGCGTACTGAGCAACCCGCCGGAGTTGGTTTAGTTTGACCCTGACGCCTCTCCGTAGTCTGAAAGAAGCGCCGCGAATTCAGCCCCGCTTTTTCCGAAGCGAAAACGTTCCTGGCGGGGAACGTACTTCCCCTTGAAAGATAATCACGTTGCTAAAGTAAAAAAAAAAAAAAAAAAAATTCGAGGGCGTTCTGCACTGAATGCTTAAGCTCCTAGGCTTTCTGGCCATTATAAAGATGAAAACGGGTTCAGCGTGACTCAATTAAGAGGTATCCTACAGGAATGTTCCAACACTTACAAGGTGCTGACTACTAAGGCGGGTGGCTTGCCCAAAACAAAAATGGCGCGGACACAAGTTAACAGGATATAGTCACGTGCTCAAAGACCACGATGGGGGACAATATGGCTTCAAATGACAAGCGGATGTTATTATTATTCACTTCCGGGTGCAACCATCCGGGCGCCATCTTGTCTTGTTCGTGAAGAAGTAGAAGCATCGAAAGGTTTGGAGAGGTATTACAGGAACGGTGGCGACAACGGTGTTCCGGAACCAGAGTGGGTAAGTGGTGGAGAACAATTACTCGTGGAGACTTGTGAGGCCATTACAGCCTTCTTGGCTTCTGTGGGAAGATAGCATAACTTAAACAGTAGGCTGCGTACGCTGCTTGGCGCGACCGCTGGAACCTCATCTCCTTAAAGCGGCGGTGTCCGCCCGATTTGGTGACTCAGAGCTGTGCTCTCGGTGGAAAGGAAATGTTATTATTAAAGAGAATGCTCACAACCCCTTGCTCTAACTATGAGAGTTTTCTCATGGATGAGAAGGGACTAATTGTTGGGCTCCTGACTGGCCGTTAAGCACTGCGCGTGCGCAGTGGGAACCCCCTTATGGGGAGGGGTGCAAGGGGGCGAAGAGGGCGGAGGAGGCGGGGGCCCGGACCTGGACCTTTTGCGCCGTGCAGTTCCGACTACGCAGGCGCAGCCAAGGGCAAATGCGTCCAGTTAACTACAATTATATTACCTAGTTTGTGTTTTTGTTGTGTTTTTATCCAGTGATGGACATTATGTGTTTAAGTCCACGAGGGAAAGAGTAGTATCCAACATTTCGGTTGTTTTATCTTGTGAATATTATTATCTGAACATCAGGGGCACTCGACAGATTTTGATTGTTGATGGCTAATTCATAGAAGAGCAAAATAAACTTGGAATTTGTGACTTGAGTGCAGCCAAGCAAAAGTGAAAATAAGCTTGAACACTAAAGATTCACCTGTAGGACTATCGTGGGGCTATAGGGATAGTAATAGTAAACAGGTTCTTTGAAGATGTTCATGAGACTATATTTTAAAAATATTAATAGACTTTGTTTTTATTAATTTTTTAGACTTTATTTTTTAAAAACCGTTTTTGATTTACAGAAAAATTGAGCAGATGGCAGAGTTCCCATATAAACATCCCCGCCTTACACACAGTTTATTATTAATATAGATCAGTATGATATGTCTGTTACAATTAGTGGACTAATATTGACACATTATTATTAACTAAAGTCTGTAGTTTATTGATATATCCTGAGTTTTAACTTAATGTTTTTTCCGTCCCAGGATTCCATTTAGGATACCATATGATGTTTAGTTGTCATGTGTCCTTAGCCTTATTTTGGTTGTGACAGTTTTCAGGCTTTCTCAGTTTTTGATGACTGTTAACAGGCTGGATTTTGTCTCTCCAAAATTCATATGTTGATGTCAGTACCTCAGAAGTAGCCATATGTGCAGATAGCGTCTTTAAAAAAGTAAAACGGGGTCGCCTGGGTGGCTCAGTGGGTTAAAGCCTCTGCCTTCAGCTCAGGTTGTGATCCCGGGGTCCTGAGATCGAGCCCCGCATCCCGCTCTCTGCTGGTGGGGAGCCTGCTTCCCCATTTCTCTCTGCCTGCCTCTCTGCCTACTTGTGATTTCTCTCTGTCAAATAAATAAGTAGAATCTTAATAAGTAAAATAAAAAAAGTAAAACGAAGTCATTAGGGTAGGCCCTAATCCCTAATGACTGGTGTCCCTTATAAGAAGAGATCAGGACACAGAGGAAGGACTATACATATAAAAACATAGAAGACAGCCATCTATAAGCCAAAAAGAGAGGCCTGCAAAGGAAACCAACCCTACAGACATTTCTGTCTTGGACTTCTAGCCTTCAGAACTATGAGGAAATAAATTTGTGTTCTTTAAGCTACCTAATGTGTGGTACTTTGTTATGGCAGCCTTAGAAAACTAATTTAGTGACCTTGACAGTTTTGAGGATTACTCATCAGCTATATTGTAGGATGCCCTCTTCCTGGAATTTGTCTGATGTTTTTCTCATAGTAAGACTGGCGGTAGGGGTTTTGGAGAGGAAGATCACAGAAGAGCAGTGCCTTTTTCAGCACATCCTATTAAGGGTATGTAATATGAGTGTGATTTATTACGTTGATATTGACCTTGATCACCTGCTTAGTGTTTGTCAAGTTTCTCCACTGAAAAATTACTCTTTCCTACACATCTTCTCCTTTCCACACGGTACTCATTAGGAGGAAGTCTTTTTGCACAGTCTGCATTTGAGAATTAGAGAGTTGTGTTCTTCCTCCTTTAGGGTGGAGTATCTACGTAATTTATTTGGAATTCTTCTGCATGGGAGATTTGTCTGTCCCTGCCAGTTTACTTACATTTATTTACATCAGTATGGACACATGAGATTTATGTCATAATTTGTGTTATAATCCAATGTTACTTTATTTTGTTGCTCAGATTGTTTCAGCTTTGGATGTTGGGAGCTCTTTCAGTTGTCTACTGTGACATGCCCCCATCCTTTTAATATTTTAATTAAAAAAATTTTTTTAGCACTTTCTTCTTGGTACTGTAAGATATTCCAGACTCATTTTGTGTATTTTTTTATCTCAGTCTGAAGAATCAGTTATTTCTCTAAGGATTTGGATTCCTTTTATTGGAGAATGATATTAGAACCAAGATATGTGTGCTTTCTGCTACTGGGGTATTGTTTCCTTTAGACTTGCTTGCTCTCTGTATGTTTATTTTTCAATTATCACTTTTTTTTCATATCTATAACCAAACTATCCAATTCTCCAAAGTTTTTTGAGTATCTCTCTTGATCTGTAAGCTGCAGAGTATTTCAATATGTACTAAAATGTATGTCCCATCAAGTAGCAGCGTTTTTTTGTTTGTTTGTTTGTTTTTAATATATTTAAAATGATTATAAGATTAGTCTTTACTGGGGCCATTTCCACTTAACCTAAATTGAACAAATGAATTCTTTTTGACTTTGAGGTCAGTCACCTGGTATGTGGGGCTGAAATGGCAGGGGAGAAGAGGTTTGTTGCATTTTATGGTTGTGATGTGAGAAACATTTCACCATATGCATCAAAGCATGGATGTGTTTCTGTATCTCTGATTTTGTAGTTGATACACACACACACACACACACACACACACACACACACACACACGGAAAGGAGGGGCAGAGGGAAAGGAGGGTCTCCATGCCCAGTGTGGACCCTGATGCGGGGCTCCATCTCCCAATCCTGAGATCATGATGACCTGAACTGAGATAAAGAGTTAATGCTTAACCAATTGAGCCATCCAGATACCCCTTATTTATTTTTTTGGTGCTTAAGTGCTTTAAAACAAACGCTACATTTTCATGCTCATTCATCTTTGTCAGTCTATGGGAGGACTTCTACAAATATTAATGATTGTCCTTTAAACAAGTAATTTTAAGAACCCCAGAGCAATGAATATTCTAATGTAGAGTCATCTAAGAAATGGATAAGATAAATGATGATCATTTCTGGTTGTATTCTTTTCTTAGGGATACTGTAACAAATTACTAGAAACTGAGAGGCCTAAAATAGCAGAAATTTATTTTTTCACAGTTCTCTGGGATAGAAGTCTGAAATAAAGGTTTCTGCAGGGCCATGCTTTCTTGGTCTACTCCCAACTTCCCACCCCTGTTTTAGGGGAAGAGCCTTCCTTGCCTCTTTGTCTCCTCCTAGTTTCTGGTGGTTCCCAGCAATCCTTGGTTTTCCTTGGTTGTAGACACATCACTCCAGTCTCTGCTTCTGTGGTCATAATGGTGTGTGTCTATGTCTCTAATAAAAACACCAATCATTAGGACCTACATTAATCCAGTATGACTTCACATCTTGAATATATCTGCAGAGACCCTCTTTCCAGATAAGGTCGCATCCATAGTTTATGGGACTGTGGATAGGACTTAAACATGTCTTCTTAAGGGGACACAGTGTATTCCATAACGCTGGTCATAGTCCTAAGTTAGATTTTTCCAGCTATATGTGATAACAGATGATCTGAACCAAATCCCAGTTGTTTCCAAGGAAATAGCAGTTAATTTAATCCCATAAAGGGAAAGGCTTGCAGCCTGCCTGATCTATAATCAAATTTTCCAAATTTGAGAAATTGAGCCTAAAGATCTTTAAAATTAAGGCTAAAGGAAGGACAGATAAATTGGAGTCGATTTTTGATGTTATAAAATCAGAGTAGCAGTAACAATGTTATTTTCTTCGTCGAATATTAGTGTACTTGTTAATAAATTTTAGTGAAGAGTAAAGTATTTCATCACTTAATAGGGGCAAAGCACCATGGAGAATTCAAATAATTCTAAGTCTCTGCCCTCAGTAAAATCTTGTTTGAGGAAAGAAAAAAAATGGAAATTCATTGTAAGTCTCTAACTGTACATTGCATCGTGTTTAACTTATTATGGAAATTTTCAAACAGTACAAAAGTAGATTGTAGTGAACCCTAATGTGCTTATCACTCATCTTTAACAGTTATCAGTATTTTCCAAGTCATTATTAAACCAATGTGTAAATGTCATTTTTAAGGCAACAAGGCTATTAAGATACAGGGCTATGTTACTTCATTGAAAAAGACTGAAATTACAAGATAAATTTTTTTGTTATTGCTCTATGTGCCTCATATTCTTGTTTTCCAGATTTTGCAGTTGTTATGTTTATTAGTGAATAAAGAAGGTTATATATGGTAAAGATGAAGAAAGTATAGGGTTTCTAAATCCTTGCCATCAAATCACTTATAATCAGTCATGTTGTTTAATCAAGAAATAATGAAATCCTTTATCAAGTATTGTGCTAAATGCTGAAACATATATAAAAGTTTATATTGAATATTTGAGTATACTAAGTCTTTTCTTAAAATCTATCCTTTTACAAAATTCAGCAGAACTCTACATTTTATTCTCATGACCAGGGATACCTTTTTGAGCTAGATTATAGAAATTTACTCCCAAATCATAAGAAAATGAGACAGAAGTCAGCTAATTTGTCCAGAGTCTCATAGTTATATTACTTGTGTGATATTTATTGCCAGAGTCACTCTGGACTGTGCTTGATTCTTTGTCTCTCTTAAAAATCTTTAGATTTATTTATTTATTAAAAAAATTTTTTATTTATTTGACAGAGAGATCACAAGTAGGCAGAGAGGCAGGCAGAGAGAGGGGGGAAGCAGGATCCCTGCTGAGCAGAGAGCCCAATGCAGGGCTCCATCCCAGGACCCTGGGATCATGACCTGAGCCAAAGGCAGAGGCTTTAACTCACTGAGCCACCCAGGCGCCTCTCCGTAGATTTATTTTTAAAAAATACACGCTTGGGACACCTGGGTGGCTCAGCCAGTTATGTGTCCGCTTTTGGCTCAGGTCATGATCCCAAAGTCCTGGGATCAAGTCGCAATTAGGTTCTTTGCTCAGTGGGGATCTTGCTTCTCCCTTTTCATGCCCCCTCATCCCATTTGTGTTCTCTCTCTCTCTCCTTGCTCTCTCTCTCTCTCTGACAAAAAAAAAAAAAAAAAAAACACACACACAAAAAAACACACTCATGGGGCTTCTGGATGGTTCAGTCGGTTAAGCATCCAGCTCTTGGTTTTGGCTCAGGTCATGGTCTTGGGTGTGGGATTGATCCCCACATCGGGTGGTGCCCTCAGTGCAGGGTCTGCTTATCCTGCTTCTTCTGGCCCTCCCCCTGCTTGCTCTTGCTCCCAAATAAATCTTTAAAAAAAATAAGAATACACACTCATGGTAAAATCATTCAAAGAACACAAGAATATAAAATAGTCAGCATTTCCTGATCTCTGTTTTCACTTTCTAGAGCTTATCAGTTTTTAAGAGTTTTTTGTAATTTAGGAATTTTCTATTCTAAATTGTAGTGTTTTTTTTTTTTTTTTTTTTTTTTTAATATTTATTTGAGAAAGAGAGAGAGAGAATGTGTGTGTCTGGTGGGGAGGGGCAGATGGAGAGAGAATCTTAAGCAGACTCTGCACTGAGTGTGGAGCCTCATATGGGGCCTGATGCCAGGATCATGAGATCACAACCTGAGGGAAACCAAGAGTCAGACATCCAACTGACTGTGCCACCCAGGCACTCCTAAATTACATTCCTTTTTTTTTTTTCCTTTTAAGATTTTACATATTTATTTCAGAGAGAGAAAAAGAGAACAAGCAGGGGGAGCAGTAGAGGGAGAGGGAGAAGGAAGCTCCCAAAGAGCAGGGAGCCGATACAGGGCTCGATCTCTGGACTCTGAGATCATAACCTGAGCTGAAAGCAGGTGCTTAGCAGACTGAGCCACCCAGGCACCCCTAAATTCCATTTTTTAATATAAGATTTTATTTTATTTTATTTTATTTTTTGACACAGAGAACAAGAGAGCATAAGCAGGGGGAGGGGCAGAGGAAGAGGGAGAAGCAGGCTGCCTGCTGAGCAGGAAGCCCAATGTAGGGCTCCATCTCAGAGTCCTGGAACCATGACCTGAGCCAAAGGCAGATGCTTAACCAGCTGAGCCACCCAAGTGCCCCTAAATTGCATTCTTAATTTAAAAACCTCTAGTGTGATCATATTTTGTCCTGTATCACACAATTTTTTTCATTTAAGGCAGTTTATTTATCAGTATATGTCAGCATATAAAAATCCATCTTTCTCATTGTAATGGCTGAATAACAATCGACTGTATGGTTCATTTTTATCTCTGCCTTTGAGTGACCCAAAAAATAGATATTCCGTGTTACAAACATGCTGCAGGTTTTTGGGTAACATGGTGAGTTTACTCCTCTGGTTTAAGTTCTTAAAGTGGAATTGCTAGGTCAGAGGAATGTGCATTTACAATTTTGATAAAATACTGTAATGCTAAATTGTCTCCCCAAAAGACTGTTGTGTATTTTACCTTCTTCCTCATTCAGCACTCATCCTCTAGCCAAGTCAAGTTTCTCAACTGCAGACTTAAGTGAAGTATTTTATTAAATACTTCCTAACTTCTTACTTCTTTGACTTTTACTGTCACCTTTTTTGGTGTATTTTTATTATGTTCTGTTTCTCACGATTTCATATCTCTTTTTTCATGTTTTTCTCAGCCTTAAATGTATTAAACACTGTGTATGAATAGTAGCTTCCTTAAAAACTTGGGGAGTAAGAAGCCTTGGAATACATGATAAAAGTAGAAGTGACTGATTTCAACAAACAAAAACGTTTACAAGTAATACAAATTAAACTCCTGAAAATATGCAAGTAAAAACTTTTTGTGTGTAGGAAAATTTTTGAGTTTTTTTTCTTTTTTTAAATAAGAGCTTCAATTTATGATATACTGAGAGGTAGGGACAGGAAGATACTTTTCCAAAGAGAAGACGAAATCTGGTTAAGTCTCAAATTGCTTTTAAAGAGGAAAAAAGAGTTAAGTAGAAATGGCTTGGCTTGATTACCGATGCCACTGCCCCCCCAGCCCAGTTGTAAACTTGAGGAGTGCTATCAAAAACTGAGAAAGTCTTTATGGCAATATTAAGCATTACTTTTTGAAGGCTCTTTTGGTGAGTTTTCTTTTGTTTCTCATTTAATCCTCATAAGAACTGTATGAAGTAGACACTTACTATGTCCTCAGTTTTACAGATGAGTAAACTGAGAATTAGAGAGTGGTTAATTTGCCCATGTTCATACAGCTAGTGAATGGTTTAGGCAGGTGTCATGAACCAGAGCGTGTGCTCTGAAGTCCAGGTTACAAGTGATGGTCAGAAACTAAAAAAGGAGAACTGAAAAAGTTGTTTACAACAACCATTAAACATGAGTAAATGAAAGTAACTTCAGAGTGATTTTTAGAGAAGTAAATATCTTTGGAAATGATAGGGAGTCAGTACATATTTTTTTCATCATTAATGTGGTTTTACTGAATGCACATCTATTTGCAACTCTAGGAGGCACTGTTTAGAGCTAGTTACAATGCCTACATTGTGAGTTTATAACCTATGACAGAAAAATCCATGCATTGAGTTCTGATATACCATTAGAGCTTTGGAAAACACAGCAAACCATGCTTACACCAACTTTTTGGTTCTCATAACTACAACAATTTCCTTGTAATTAACCTTTAGAAGTAAATGGAAGGAGCCAGAGACAGTTCATTTTTTCAGTTGGTATTCAGTGACTGCTGTGTGCTAGAAGCTGGAAGGTAAAAAGATGAATAGAGTCGTCTTTTTTACCAGCTTGTAAAAGTTGTTGATCTAATGGGAATAAAATGCAAACGTTTGAGGGACAAATTTTCACCTTGCTGGTGTTAATTTTTAAACTTAGAATTTTGTCAAAAAATCTAAATTAAAGCATTTTATTACTTCTTTGTGCCATTTAAGTTAATACCAGGTGGATGAGACCTTCTTTTCAAATGTTTGTTGTTCCTTTTTTCTCAGTATGTATAACAATACCTAAATTGTTGGACATTATTTTGTATTAATAAATTGTTCCAGTAAGTAAAAAGATATTTTGAGAGGAAAATTTAAAAAGTTTTGCTTTTGTATTTGTGATGTACCTATTTCCCTTAACTTTATAAATGGTAAATAGTTTCTCATTATAAAGTTAATGGAAGAGAAATCTCAAAATTAATTTGGAGATGATCACATTTTCGTGTTGCATCTCTGGAATATATTTTTATTCTAGTAACTTTTCATAATTTAAGTGTAAATACATACTCTTTTTCTTTCCCCTCCTCAGGGCATAAGTAATCTTGCTGCTATGCTACCAAGCTGTAGCCTGAATCAACCTAAGTTTTAAACAGAAGGTGAACCTCTGAGGTCAGTCAAAATAGCAGTTGGTATTTCTTCTGGGTGTTCCCTCTTTGTTACCTTTTAATTAAACTTGTAAATGGTTCTAGTAAGTCATTTAGCTTTTAAAGTGTTTAAAGGTATAGTTGAAAGAGAGGAGAGGGAAAAAGGAGAAAAGAAAGAAAACCTGAAGAGAGATTAGAAAAAGAAGCATATGTAGCTTCAAACTGATACCCAGTCCAGTGGTTGGTCTTAGGTGTGGTGCTATTTAATTTCTATTTTGCCATATTCCAATGATGCTATTATATTAGACTGTATTAGTGTTAACGAGAAGTCAAGTGCACTTGACTGTCAGAAAGTCAAGGTAACAAAGGATTGCAGCTTTCCTAATTTACAGTGTTCTTCAGTTGAAAGGTCAGGATTTGCCATTGATAGAATTCTATAACATTCTGTGAATGCTGCAAAGACTAGAGCTGCAAACTCTTTAAGAGACTAAATTGTAACAGCCAGTTGTCCTATTTGAGTGGGTGTTTATTACTTGTTAATATGGCTTTTTTATTTTTTGTGATCCTGCAATGCCAAGGCTTGCTTTTGTCCTATTTTTAGAATAGAGGAAAGAGCCAGTCTAAAAAGATTCACTTAGTAAAAATTTATTTAATGCCTACTCTGTGCTAAGCCTTAGGGTACAAAAATGAAGAAACATACTCTACTTACCATGTGTGTTGTTGGTTCTTGAATAGGGTTGTCTATCATTGTTGGATAAAGTACAAATACACTGGACTTGTAGGAATTTTAAACTTTTTATTATAAAAGTTTTTGAGTAGACCAGTGTGATGAAACCCCTCCCCCACAGCCATCACCTAGATTGAGTAGTTATTAACATATATTTTCTCTCATTTTGTTTTCCATACTATTTACATGTCAAGAAACTTGGTCTTATAAACTCTCTCACCTTCTGGATTTGTCCGATTGTTTCTTCTGATACTGTCCACATTATTCTTTTGTTCCTTATGATTTCTTTATCCTGGAAGTGAGATCCAAAAGCACAAATGGATTATTTAAACATTTTTGGTGAAAATATTCATAGTGATTCTGGAGACATAATATTGTATCTCAGGAGGAAACTCCTGATAGTCATGTAGGGGTGATATTTCAGCAACCTTTCAGTTTGATTTCCTATCAACTTTTAAGATTTCCTGAGTCATTTGTTTCATTAGGTTTGGTAATAAGTGATTTTCTATTTTACTTCTGCATTCATTAGCTGTAATTATTTATAAGGAAGAGTTTTCCCTCCTCAGCTAGAGCTGTTGTTTGGTTACCCTTTTTAGGGAGTCTTGGTCGGGGAGGGATTAAATCACTTTTTTTCCTTATAATCTTGAAAATAACTACATTTCCAGAAATCTGTATTGAAAAAAAAGTAGATTTTTCCCGCCTTTTTTAGCTAAATTTATTAGAACTGTGCTTGCCATCAAGCTCTGACACCATCATTAACATGAAATTTTATACTCTTGCTTGCCAACCTAAAAATTCCAGTTGCCTCTGACAACCTATTGACCAGAATTTTAGAGCTCTGATCACATAACTGTATCATCCTATAATTTTTGATGTGTGAGCTTTTAAAATTAAAGAACTCTCATTCTCATTTTTAAACTGTTTATTAAAGGTAGAAAATCAAATATATTTTAAAAGTCAGGATGTGGGATCAAGGAGGACAGCCTTGGCAGCAATGGCCCTTGAACCAGCAACAGTGGATGCAGTCATTCCAGCACCAGCAGGATCCAAGTAAGAAAACAAATTGAATTTGGAAGTTGGGGAGGGGGAGATAGAGCTGAGTGGGAGATAGGTGATGGCAATAAGGGAAATGGAGCTGGGATTGATTTATTGGAGCATTTTATGAACAAAATTTAATCTTTTCTCATAAATCATATAGCTATAGGATAAAAATTAGGGAATAGATTTCTCTTTGGAGGACTTCCCCAACGAATAGTTTGAAATACGTTTTCAAAACTGATTTAGTTCTTGTTTTTCTAAAGAAAGAAGAAAATCTTCCTTAAATGTCTTGCTTAAGTAAAGCACTCTGTTTTTAATTTCAAATCTTAACAATTCTATGTAGCTCATAATCAACTGATAGTATGCTATATATAGCATTTAAAAATTACTTTGTATTACGGAATATATCAAGCATATATGGATGTAGGAAGAATATAGGGGACCCCCATTTGTTACTTAGCTTTAATAGTTATTAACTCACGGCCAGTTTGGTTTCATTGATGTGACCCTTTCCACTGCCCTGCTTTTATTGGGTTAATCTTATTCTATTCCTTTTTTAATGACTACATAGCATTATATTATAGGACAATACTGTAATTTAATAAATCACTTTTGGATGATTTGGTGTAGCTTTTTACTTTTTGAAATAATTACCATAATTTGTGTACATGTCATTGCATTGTTACTTGTCCAGTCATTTGCTGAGGAAAAAAAAATCCAAGAACTAGGTTTGTTACATTGCTGTTGCACATTTGAAAAGTTTCAGATACATAATGCCTAAATTCAGCTCCACCTGGGTTATGCCAGATAAGAATACCTATTTACTTCACTGAGATGTGAAAAACCATCTTATTCTACTTTGTTTCCTTTATTAATAATATTAGATCTTAAAGTGTTATGTATAGATGTTGGGGAAGGAAAAGGACCTTTAAGATAGACAATACATTTTGAATAAAGAATGACTAAGAAGTTGTTAAGAAGTGTATTTTGACTAGAGAAGGGAGCCTTAGAAAAGAAGGGTGCCGGTGAGGAGGAACACTGATAGGTAACTGTATTTCTCTGAGGAGGAACACCGATAGGGAACTGTATAGGTAACTGTATTTCTCTGAAGTCTCTGAAGCCCCCAGTGTGGGCCTGGGTAGGACCTGTTTGAAGAAGTGGTTTGTGAGTTTGATCATTTGTGTTATAATTAGTTTTAAAAAAGACTTTTAAAAGTCTAACTAAACTAAGGTACAGAGGATAAATTTCTTAGGAGTTCATATTAGAAATAATAGTTAAGAGT
>CM053608.1:52569501-52632693 GCA_028646535.1 Procyon lotor
TTAGATTTGGCCTTGAAATTTTGTGGTTAAAGTTGTTCTGTACTCAATCTGCTAGCATTGTGGCACTCAGTTTGATTCTTTTCTTGGTTCTTCATTCCTAGGCTGACAGGGGCTGGGAACACTGGAAACCTCACTTGGCATCTAGGGAAGAGAGCATTCTATGTCTCTCTGTTGCAACCTCTGGCCTTTTCAGAAGCAGCACTGGCAGAGCAAAACATGTCTAGCCTCTAATTAAAGAAATATTGTGTCACTATGTGACAAATTAGTCTGTCAAATATACTCTGCCCCTACCATCCACCCATCTTTTTCTTCCCTTTTTTTTTTCAGATAGTGAAGATCTTCCATAAGTTTTTATCTGTTTTATTTTTTTGTTTGTTTGTTTGCTTTTTTTACTTCACAGTATGATTTAGATTTCTTAATGCTAGTTCAGTTTTCCATGTCTTGTGTTATTAATTAATTATTTTTAATCACTTCAAAATATTTTTAGAGGAATCTTACAATTAAGTATGCTGATGGTGAAGTTTTAATCTCCCTTTCCCTATTGATACTTATTATTGTTTCTCAATGTAAGAGTGGAAAACTCAGGAGGTAATCCTCTGACATCACTTTTGAAAGAATAATGAATATTCTAATCTTTGATACTCTGAGGTAGTTTATTTCTAGTTTTCTTGAAGCTACACCAAATTTCCCCAAGTTTGAAAATGTTCTGGTTCCCAAGTTCAAGTTCATAAATGACTCGTCCTGGCATTCCTATTCCCCAACTTTATTCTACTGGCTTTCTTTGTGACCCGGGCAAGTGATTTACCTCTGTGTGCCTCAGTTTCCCCTCCTTAAATTGGCAAAAATAATACCTGATTTCTCCCTACCTCACAGGGATGTTGTGAGGATAAATGTGTTCATGGAAGAAAGAAATTATATATAAAAATCTCAAGGTGTTAATTTTTATGGTGTTGTTACTGAACAGAAATAGAAAAATTCAACAAAAAATTGCTTTGGATTTTGTTACATTTATTAAAATTTTGGGCATTTGGTTTCTATATGTTTAGGATATGAATTAGAGTGGAGTTAGCTCATTTGAATTATTTATTAGTTTAATTAATTGCTTATTTTTAAGATATACAAGAGGAATTTGACCAAGAAGTCATAAATTTTTATCTGTTTCTTTGCTGAAAAATCTTTCTTGAGATCGTAAAAATTTGTGTTGATTTTGTTATAACCCCCTGTTGAATGTTTTTATGCCTAAATCCTAAATAGAATGGGGAATGCATCAGCAGCCCCCACACCCCCCTCCAGATCAGCCATGGATGCCACCAACACCAGGCCCAATGGACATTGTTCCTCCTTCCGAAGACAGCAACAGTCAGGACAGTGGGGAATTTGCCCCTGACAACAGGCATATATTTAACCAGAACAATCACAACTTTGGTGGACCACCCGATAATTTTGCAGTGGGGCCAGTGAACCAGTTTGACTATCAGGTGAAAGATATTTTGTTGCTTTAATATTGTAGATGTGCACGTAATCCATTCTTTGGAAGTGTCTCATCAAGAGTACCTAAGATCTGTGTTTCACTTTTCAGGCTTGTACAGATAAGGGCATATTATGTCTCAGAAAAGTTACCAATTTTTGAGTATTAAAATCATTAGGTTCTTATTTTCTGGTTTTTGATTTGCTTAGGAGAATGATAAAAAGGATCATTAGGGAAAAGTTTGGATAAAATGAAAAATGTGTAAGTGCAATAGCTATATAATGTTTTGTTTTCTAATAATTTTAAAATGGTATATTTAAATGTTGAATAAAGTTTAGAAAATGCACAGTAGTTGAATACATTATTTGTCAATAATAGATTATGAATAAGACATGAATGAAATACATGAAAAACAGATCATCTTCCTAAACGCAATTCCTTCTGCTATGTAGAATTACGACTTCTTCTAGTGAGGTCATTTTTTTTTTCCATTCTGACATGACATGTTAATGGAATTATACATAATTTCCTTTGTAGCATCTAATTCATTCCTAGGGACATAGAACTCTATGGGGAATAGTATCGTTATGTGGGGCTTTATTTTCTCTACTCTGCCAGGGTCCACCCTTAAACTATAGTGCTAGGCATCATTTTGAAATAACTGATTGCAGTTGTTACCTTATAAACTGAGCTATCATAATTTAAAATTTTGAAAAAACTCACATGGACATAAATGTAACCAATATTCACCTTGAGAGTAATATTTATTCATACATATTGAGATACCTGTGGTATACTCATACTTGGTATACACATATGATCATTTTTGTTTGGTTTGGTTTTGAAGAAATGTAGTGGCAGGGAGCTTCTACTCACACCTTGTTATCTTGATAGATCCCTATGCTGAAAAGCCAGAGAGCTCTGTTAGTAGTGGGCTCAGAAAAGCCTCTGAAAATAGCAAAACTGCAAAAAATATTTAATGATTCAATAACCTTTATTTTGTTTAAAATAGATACTTCTTGCAAGATTACAGAAAGAAATTCCCCTAAGAAATAACTTGGAATTGATTTAAAAATTTTTTTCTTGTATTTTCTAGTTACAGAAAAATTGACATTTGATTTCTTGGTAGAGGAAGGACTAGTTTATAAATGGATTCAGAATGAAAAAGGTCATAAATATATATATATCCTTTTCTATACTTCTTGAAAATAGTGTATTAGCTGAATTAGATGGCTCTTCACATTTACATAGGCAGAAAATCCTTATCTTTCTTAAGAATAGTAAGCCTAGGTTCTTGGGGCTACAGAAATATCGGTGGATATTAGAACCATGGAATTCTTGGATTTGCTGCACACATGGATTTCTACTGTCCCAGTTCATAACACACGTGTGTCCCAGAGAGTATATTGTATTAATGTGAAGAAAAATAAACTGCAATACTCTTTCAGCATGGGGCTGCTTTTGGTCCACCGCAAGGTGGATTTCATCCTCCTTATTGGCAACCAGGACCTCCAGGACCTCCAGCACCTCCCCAGAATCGAAGAGAAAGGCCATCATCATTCAGGGATCGGCAGCGATCACCTATTGCACTTCCTGTGAAGCAGGAGCCTCCACAAATTGGTAGCTATTTAAGTTTAATGAACCACAATTGGCATGATTTCTTGATCATGTAAAAAGACTGTCTTATTTTCTTAAATTGTTTTGATACTTCTGATATTTTAGGTAGGAAGTAATAGTTAAAAACCCTATCATTTTATAGTCATAACCCTTAAAATTACAAAAAGGATACTGGTATAAAATATAATTCTGAATAATTTTCTTTAAAAGAAACTGTTACCTTAAACTCCAGATTTTGTGATGAATTGTAAATTTATTGTGGCCATAGCATCTTGATATTTTTTCAATGTTGACAATTTGATATATTATGCCAGTTTATGAACAGTTGCCCTTTTAAAAATCTCTTAGTTGTTCTCTGTCTCTGGTCTCTTTCTACTCTCCATTCATCTGATATGCTAATGTCAGGTTAATTTTCCTTTTATTATTTCACTTTCCAGAACTATTTTGGCAGAAGATTTAAATTTTTAACATAACTAACTTAGGTCTAATGACAAGTTACAGACTTACACTACTTTATATCTAGAAATCCAAATTGAACACTTAATAGACCAGAATGTTCAAGTATTAACTTATTACAAAGTAGACATTTTAAGAAGATTCTAACTTATTTTTTAACCTAATGGAATCATACTTGTTTAGATGAATTCTCAGTGTGAAAATAGACTTGTGCTTTTGTTTGACCGTGTTCTGTTTTCATATTTTTAGGGAGCAGTGTAGTTTAAGAGTTTGGCTTGGAATTAGCCCTCATCACTACTACTGTGTCGTTAATTTTGAGCACATCACTTTAATCTTTATGAGCCTCAGTTTTCTTATTTGTAAAAGAGATTGAGTAATAGAGTTTTGTTTTGTTTTGTTTTTAGAATTAAGCAAGATGGTGGTTTTAATGTACTTTCATGGTGTCTCGCTTATAAGCATTAACCCAATATTCACTGCTGTCATTAAAAATTATCTTAAACAATCATAAATTATGATCATCTGATATGATCATAATTGATCATCTGATCAATTAAATGATCATAAAAATGATCTTAAAGAAGAAGCATAATTGCCTTACCACTGTCTTACTGGAGAATGATAGTTACAAGCACTCTAGTGGCACCAGTTTCTAGAAATTCAAGAATAAGGAACTCATGCATTTATGATTTTTACTTAACTAACTTAGGAATATTTCTTTTCATGTGAAACAGATGCTGTAAAACGCAGGACTCTTCCAGCTTGGATTCGAGAAGGTCTTGAGAAAATGGAACGTGAAAAGCAGAAGAAGTTGGAGAAAGAAAGAATGGAGCAACAACGTTCACAATTGTCCAAAAAAGAAAAGAAGGCCACGGAAGATGCTGAAGGAGGGGATGGCCCTCGGTTACCTCAAAGAAGTAAATTTGTAAGTGTTAGAATGACTTAACATGAAAGTCCATGTGATTTATATGTGAAAATTACTGAAATAACTAATTTAGCCTATAGAAAAGTATTAGTATAATGTTCATGATTACTTTCAGTAAGTATTTTGAGATTATATTTTTATAAAGTATGTTGTTACTGAGGGTAGAGTAAGGAGAAAAGGGGCAGTAAGCTTATAAAACATTTTTTTACAGAGAGAAATTATTCTGTGGCATGCTAGATAGGTCTTACCTTGAGAAACAAATCTGTTCTGTTGTAGTACAGCTGATTACCAAGTGGCAGATTATAAAACAAAACTAGGTTAAAATGGCAAAAGAGAAGTAAATCTGCCTTTTTTGAACATTTAAATATGTGTTTATACCAGAGGATGTTATTAACTTCCATAGTTTTTGACATGAGCACTAGAAGTAACAAAGTTAAATCTTTAAAGCTTCATCATTTAGATGGCGTGATTGGCTTGGAAATTTTTTTATTTAGCAATAATATGCTTTCCAGATGACATGATAGCCACAGCACTGGCCGGTATGCCACTCTGGAAATAGGTGGGCCTTCCGAGGTCATTTTGTGCGTCAGAAATAAATCTCAAGGAGATAGCAGGGTAACTAGCTTTAAGGAGACATTGGTTTAGTTTAAATTTCACAAGCGCTGTAAGTTACTTTTATCTTTTGACAAAAGAACAATGCCAAAGATGTGTGTTTTTGTGGGTGTTGTGAAGATAAGAACCAAAAGACTGCCACTATTAAAGCTTACTTTTTTTTTTTTTTGGTAATTTTTAACTCTTTAGATGAAATAGTGGGTTTCAGATTTAATAGGTTTAAGTGTCAAAAAAAATTGGAGATAATCTTCCCTCTCCTCCCAAATGCTTTTGGGCTTGTGTTACATGTAGTCTTCCCCTGGTTCAAATAGTCTTTCCAAACTAGTGTTTCCATGATCACCTTGTCTTTTACTTAGTAGAATTTTTAAGGGTAACTGTAAGACACTTCTTTGCCTAAAGAAGAGTCCCCGTTTTAAGGTGTGCTATCTGGATACTGAAAACCTACAGCCAGAAACAGACAAACTGCTGGCATTTCCTCCGTCTGAAGTACATCTCATTCCTTACCTGCCCATTTCATAGCAAAACAGAAGCAAATTTCACTGAATTTCAGGGCCAGCTAAGGTCTGCAAACTGACTTCAGATTTTTAATTTTAGGTCACATGGTTTTAGGTAAATACCTTAAATTTGTAGTTATAAAAGTTATACTGAATAATGTAAATGTGGTCCATTATCCAAAGTTCTATAAGCCATTCATTTCAGGACCATCATAATGGATGTTAATTCAGTCAATCTTGGCATGTAATATTCCTGGTTATTTATAAAATAAAGTCAAAATTGACTTAGGAAAAAAATTGAGAAATAATTAAAATAATTGATTCTCATAAGTTATTTTGTAATCTTACATTTCCTTTCAGTTAACATTTTATACTACTAAATGAAGTATAAATCTGTCTATCTATATCTGTCATTTTTAGATATCTGTTTCATGGACTTTTTAATTTGGGGTTTTAAAGTAGTGTGTAAGATAATGATTTTACATTATAAGCCTGAATTTGGGCTACCCATACTATTACTTGTTTTTAGGATAGTGATGAGGAAGATGAAGACACTGAAAATGTTGAGGCTGCTAGTAGTGGAAAAGTCACCAGAAGTCCATCTCCAGTTCCTCAGGAAGAGCAAAGTGAACCAGAGATGACTGAAGAAGAGAAAGAGTATCAAATGGTAGAATGTTAAATTTCTTACCATGTACAGGATTTTAAAAAATTTGTTATTTTTATTATTCTTTATTATTTCTTTTTAGAGAGGGAAAATGGGGGCAGAGGGAGAGAGAGAATCTTAAGCAGGGTCCATGCCCAGCACGAAGCCTGGCATGGGGCTTGATCTCACAACGCTGAGATGAAGACCCTGAAATGAAGAGTCAGACACTTAACCATCTGAGCTACCCAGGCACCCCAGTTTTTGTATTTTAGAATAATTTCAAGAAACTCAGTTCTTTGGAATGGTTGATACGATCTCCTCTTTAAACATGTTTTATAAAAAGACTTTGCTCATTAATTTAAAAAAAAAATATCAAGGGACGCCTGGGTGGCTCAGTTGGTTAAGCAGCTGCCTTCGGCTCGGGTCATGATCCCAGGGTTCTGGGATCGAGTCCCATGTCGGGCTCCTTGCTCATCAGGGAGCCTGCTTCACCCTCTGTCTCTGTCTGCTTGTGTTCTCTCTTTCTCTCTGACAAATAAATAAAATCTTAAAAAAAAAAAATCAAACTGTATTAGTAACTGTAATAATTAAATTAGAAATAATATGCATAAATATATGTAAACACATAAAATACCTTTCCATAGATGTTGCTGACAAAAATGCTTCTAACCGAAATTCTGCTGGATGTCACAGATGAAGAAATTTATTATGTAGCCAAAGATGCACACCGGAAAGCAACGAAAGGTATATTGTGGGTGTTCTTGGTTTTGTTTTCCTGGGAGTATTTTGGTTTTGGTGGCTATTTTGGACTTTTTTTGGTTGTCCTTGCTGAATTCTAGCAGATATTTGAATATTTTCTTCTTGCATGTTTTAACTCTTTGGGAAAGGTTAGGTTTGTAGACACCATATTAAAACTATATGAATATTTTTCTTTTACCCAACTTGCCTGAGCACAAATTAGCAATTATGTTGTTGTTCTATAAAATGTATAGTGGAAAAATTCTTGATGTTTGACTTATTTCACCTGATTTTGTTTTTTTATAGATACCATGGTATTGGTGTATAACTTCCAATACAGTTTAGTTTCACTAATGAATTGACTTACGAACCTTCAGTTTTCACAGTTTTACCACTTGTAGTACTTACAGAAGCAAGAAATTCACCCATCCCCACCCCCTCTATTTTTAGTAACACAAGATATATTGAAAATAAAATTAAGTTATGGACCATACTTCAAAAATAAAATACTGATGTACTGGTCGACGTTTTTCATCATTATCAACCAATTTCAGCTCACTTCAGAATTATGATTTCAAGGCCAGACATGCTACTGGTTTAAAGTGAATGTTATGTTTTTAATGTTTCTTCTCTCCCCAAAAAGCAGCAATAGTAGTAGATTTAACAATACCATAGACTCTCATGACTATGAAATCGTGGCTATTTGTGTTAACATGTTGTTCCTGTTGTTGATGTGATACAAAGCTCCTGCAAAACAGCTGGCACAGTCCAGTGCACTGGCTTCCCTCACTGGACTCGGTAAGTATTTTCCTTATTTGTGAGAGGGCCTTAAAGGGAAAATCACACTTACCTTGTCTCTCTACATGTTCTGTTTTGAAACTGTACTATTCCTACTCAGTTTATAAAACCTAGGTCTTAGGGTTATATCAGTCTCTGAAAGATTTGCCTATCTTTTTTGACTAAAGAGTTCACAAAGGCATTATTATAAATCATTATAAATGTGACTAATTCATAGTTTATTGGGGCAAGTTGTAATAGTTTATAATTTAGCTGTGACAATATTTAAGCTCACTTTCAAAATTATTTGAGTACATGCTTTAGGGAAGAACCTATCCACTAATGCTTTTAAGCACCTTTACATAGATTGTGTTGTAGTAAGTCGAGTTTTAACATAGAGGAAAAGAGTTTATCTTATCATAGTATCATAATAGTAGTGATGTGTTCATAATTTGCTCTTTGCATGATATATTCTCAAATATACAAAAGCTTAAACGTGCCTTTTCCACATCATATCAAATTAATCTTTGTGGGGACCAACAGAAATGGTTAGAACCAAATGTCCCTGTGATTTTGTGATGATTACTATGTAGGTCACTTCAGGGTGGGGAGTAGTTTTAGCAACATACCATTTCTGATCAGTGAGAATTACAGTATTCTAATTTTTTTAGGGAAAAAGTACTTTGCATACTACCTGGGATTTCTGAGCTTTGAACAATGAAAGAATTAATTTTAGAAATATTTTCAGGATCATCAGTAGTTGAATTGACTATGCGTTAGTGAGCCTTTGTTATTGCCCTGTTAAATGGTTTTGTTGGTTCTTGTGGACAGTAAAACAAACCATTATCACAATTCCTTTGTGGTGAGAAATAATATGAAATATTCCAGAAAGAATGAGATTCTGTTAATTTTCAGGAGGGACCTATGAACTCCTTAAGAATTGGAATTTATACTCCTCCCCACCCCGAATAAGCATATTCTTCCAAGAAAAGGCAATGAAAAAAGAAAATTAGCTTTCTTCTCGGACCTTGAAAATTTTTTAGTGTATAGAGTAATTTTTCCATATGATAGACTGGGCTTTATGCACACAGGTGGACTGGGTGGTTATGGATCGGGAGACAGTGAAGATGAGAGGAGTGACAGAGGCTCTGAGTCATCTGACACTGATGATGAGGAATTACGGCACCGAATCCGGCAAAAACAGGAAGCTTTTTGGAGAAAAGAAAAGGAACAACAACTGTTACATGATAAACAGATGGAAGGTATATCTTTTAGACTTTTAGACTCCCTTGATTTTTTTTTCCCCAAATATGTTTATTTTATTTTTTCAGTGTTACAAGATTAATTTTTCATAGACTCCCTTAAATTTTTGTCTAGTTTTGTTTGACAACAAAACAACTTTTTTTTTTTTAAACAACCTAACAATAATCAAGGATAGAATTAAGGTTAAAATATAAATCATATGTGATGTAACTGAAACTGAGGGTTTTGGCTTATTTGCATTTTTTTCCAAATTAATTGTAGTATTCAAAATACATAGTTTATAAAAGGTAAACCTTGTCTTGTTTTGTAAGACATTAATTTCAGTAGCTGTAAGTTATTTAGTGTATTATCATTTCTAAAGTTCTCAAAATGAAAAAGAAAGCTTTTGAAATAGCAGAAATATATTTATAAAACTAATGGAAAGTAATTTGTAGCTAGGATATATGGTGTGTAGCTAGTATATTTAAGGAAATAGAGGGCTTTATTGAAGCTTTTTTATGCAAAATACTATATATGACTAGTTCTTTATAGTTTATGTAATGATATTAGGAATGCTGAAAGAGTATTTTGAAGTTTTTGGAAAAATCACACTTGGACGATTGGGAAGGTAATTATTAAGAGTTAGCAGTTGAGGGGCACCTGGGTGGCTCCGTGGGTTAAAGCCTCTGCCTTTGGCTCAGGTCATGATCTCAGGGTCTTGGGATTGAGCCCTGCATCGGGCTCTCTGCTCAGCAGGGAGCCTGCTTCCCCCTCTCTCTCTGCCTACTTGTAATCTCTCTATGTGTGTCAAATAAATAAAGTCTTAAAAAAAAAAAAAAGAGTTAGCAGTTGAAAATTCCCTATAAATTACTTACTTACCTCTAAGTTGCCTTATTGGACAAAAGGGAAATCTTTTCAGATTGCCTCAAATGTACCTTTACACTTTAATACCCTGTTGCTGTATTGTCCAGGAGCATGGCTAACTACATGTAGCTATTGAGCATTTGAAATGTACCTAACCCTAAATTGAAATAATGCTGTAAATATGTGTAAAATACATAATAGATTTGAGAGATTTTATGTGCTGAAAAAAAAGTAGAATATCTTAGTATTCTTTTAAATTTATTACATGTTGAAATGATAATATTTTTGATATATTGGGTTAGCAAACTCTTGAAATTAAGTTTATCTTTTTTAATGTGGTCACTAGACAATTTTGAATTGCTTACGTGGCTTGTATCCTATTTCTGTTGAAGAATGCTGTTTCACTGTTACCTAATAGCTTGAAATTTGGTAGTTTTTTTTATTATACATTTGATATTTCATAGTATTTTTTTGTCTTTTTTTCTCTTTCAGAAGAAAAGCAGCAAACAGAAAGGGTTACAAAAGAGATGAATGAATTTATCCATAAAGAGCAAAATAGTTTATCACTACTAGAAGCAAGAGAAGCAGACGGTGATGTGGTTAATGAAAAGAAAAGAACTTCAAATGAAACTACGTCAGTTTTAGAACCCAAAAAAGAGCATAAAGAAAAAGAGAAACAAGGAAGAAGTAGATCAGGAAGTTCTAGTAGTGGTAGTTCCAGTAGCAATAGCAGAACTAGTAGTACTAGTAGTACTATGTCTAGCTCTTCATACAGTTCTAGCTCAGGTAGTAGTCGTACTTCTTCCCGATCTTCTTCTCCTAAAAGGAAAAAAAGACATAGTAGGAGTAGATCTCCAACAATTAAAGCTAGACGGAGTAGAAGTAGAAGTTATTCTCGCAGAATTAAAATAGAGAGCAATAGGGCTAGAGTAAAGATTCGAGATAGGAGGAGATCTAGTAGAAATAGCATTGAAAGAGAAAGACGAAGAAATCGGAGTCCTTCTCGAGAGAGACGTAGAAGTAGAAGTCGCTCAAGGGATAGGCGAACCAATCGGTCCAGTCGCAGTAGGAGTCGAGATAGGCGTAAAATTGATGATCAACGTGGAAATCTTAGTGGGAGCAGTCATAAGCATAAAGGTGAGGCTAAAGAACAAGAGAGAAAAAAGGAGAGGAGCCGAAGTATAGATAAAGATAGGAAAAAGAAAGACAAAGAAAGGGAACGTGAACAGGATAAAAGAAAAGAGAAACAAAAAAGGGAAGAAAAAGATTTTAAGTTCAGTAGTCAAGATGATAGGTTAAAAAGAAAACGAGAAAGTGAAAGAACGTTCTCTAGGAGTGGTTCTATATCTGTTAAAATTATCAGACATGATTCTAGACAGGATAGTAAGAAATGTACTACCAAAGATAGCAAAAAACATTCAGGCTCTGATTCTAGTGGAAGGAGCAGTTCTGAATCTACAGGAAGTAGCAAAGAAAAGAAGGCTAAGAAGCCTAAACATAGTCGATCGCGATCCATGGAGAAATCTCAAAGGTCTGGTAAGAAGGCAAGCCGCAAACACAAGTCTAAGTCCCGATCAAGGTAGTATACTTTTTAAAGTATTTTGTCTGATTTTTAAAAAAAAAAATTTGAATTTATTCAAAGTTGAAAGTGTCCTTTCTCTCTCTCTCTCTTTAATAACAACTCAGTTTGGTACTTGATAAATGATCATAGTCTTAAGTAATTTTAGAAATCCTATATAATAATATTTATTTAAAAATTGCAGATTCTTTAGTTTAAAATACATTTTTATTTTTAAATTTGTCTTTTCCCTTTTTTTTTCAGATCAACAACCCCTCCCCGTCGTAAACGCTGAGGAATGATGTGGCAAGAATGCCATGATGTTTAAAAAATTCCATGAGTTTTAAGGGCTTGTCTCATTATAGAGGCACATTGTGGCTGTGTAGGTGAAACCAGAATCTTTTTTTTTTAATCTGTAAATAGGTGTACTTTTTCCAAATGCTGCTCCAAGTTACTTAATAGGATTTCTTTGTATTACATTTTTTTCAAAAAAATAGTGCTTAATAAGACTATAAACATGCCATTCTCTTTCAGCTGTAATGTTCTTAAAATTATTCTTGAATGTACTGTGATGTCAATAAAGCTCTTCAGTTCATTTTTGTTAACCTCTTGCACCTTAATTTTATGATTTTAATCTAAGGAAAGTACTTTTATAAAAAGGCAGCTGGAATTTTGTATAACAGGTTTTAAAGGTACTTCCTCTCAACTTCCCCAAAGAAAATGGTTTTAATAGTTTGTCAAAGTTTGTAAATTGTACCCATGGATTTTTGTCAAATTCCAACTTTAAGGGTGTGGAAGAGGGCCAAAAATAGATCTTTACTTTTCATTTGGAAACATTTGACAGCTTTCTAAACTTTTTTTCCTATTTTGAGGATTTTCAAGTAATATATTCTCTGTGTATAAAGTATGATTTACTTCTGTACAATGAAATTGCTGGAATCAATCAAGCCAGTGAACCATTAGAGGCATTTATAAGGAACAATTGTGTTTGACACTAATAGTCAAGTCTGGAACTATATTCTGCAGTTATCCACTTCTGTTTTAGAAGCATATTTCAAACACTGGGGTATTACAGAAATAAGACTCAAAATTCAGTATATTATATTTTTAAAGTATAATATGACCTCAACTCAGTGGAGGAATGCTATATTATGCAGGTTTGTGTCAATTTCATGACATTAAAATGGTCTGGTTTTGTCACTTTCTTACAATTATGATCAGTGAGTGGTCTAGCTATTTAGGGCAGTCATAACTTAAAAGTAAAATGAGGCTCTGCAGGCATTTAAATGCTCAACTGCTTTCAGGGTCTGTTTTTATGTGATTATTCTCTTATGCCACAATAGTCAGATGCATCTCTGAAAACAAATGCTTTTAAATTTTAAAAAGGAAAGAAGCAGGTGCAGGTCACGGAAAAGTTTTAAAGTATGCCTTCTTACCAGCAATAGTTCATTTTAAAATAAGCCAGATTTTTGCCAAGATCAGTGTTTCTTCAAAATGAAGGTAGAAATAGATTTGTAAGTGTGCTCTTGTACCTCTACATAGGTTCTTAAATAATTTCGAGCAGTTATGCATTTATCTAGAGGAAATAAATCAACTGTGAATAAATGCATGTTTACCAAAATGGTTGTTTTACAGTGCATTTAGTTCTGATATTTATAAAGTTGATATTCACAGAATAACTTTTAAATAGTTTGGAATTCTATATAGTTTAGACATCAGTCACGTGGAGACAAAATGAAAATGTGCAATATTTTTTATGTAGGTGAGCTAACACAATGTACCTAATTGCAGAATTATCAGATTAATTTGTAATAGATAAGTTGTATAACATTTTCATATCTTAAAATGTTTTTTAGATCAATCTTCAGGTAAAATAATATTTTCAAAATAAAATTCTACAGAAAAGTTCTGTTGGCTATGATATGCACATTTTTGGGCAAGACAAATGACTAGAGCCAAAAATAATATTTGACAGTTTTATTTACTCTTCCATAATATGCAAGCTTCTTATCATTTAAATCTGTAGATATTTTTTAAAACACAGTCATGATATATGTGATTATTAGTAGATACATCAGTGTTATAATTAGATATTTGGGTTTTTTAGGTTTTATGGATAATTTAGAGAATTCATCATTTCACTGACATGTAATGAAGTATGTTTACCTTAGTGGTAAGATTTTATAAAATAGGGCTTCCGTGATTTGGGATGTGAATGCTAACACACATAGGTAAACTAGATATATAATTTGGTTATGAAATCTTCTAAAACGACACCACCAGAAAATCAATAGATTCAATTTTTGAGACAATCATTGGTCTGAATTGGTTAATAAAACTGTCTTGGGGTTCTCTTTTAAAATATTTCTAGTGTATTAATCATACTTGTTTTTGTGCAATGGGGGTAAACCACACCATTAAGAGAATAAAATGTAATTTGGAAGAGGTAATTATGAGATTTGTTTCATGAAGGCCCCAAAATATAAATAAAGACTGGTGTGGAATCTCAGTGTATATGTTTTCTGCCATTGTAAAATGTCTTTTTTAAACATCTGTTTTAAATGGTATAATACACAAAAGGTGAACTTCCCAAACATAGTCTATTTTTTTTAGTGTCTAAGTTATTGTTTCTTCAAAGAAACACATGAAGTATAATTAATTAGTAGGTGGGATTTTATATTTTATGTGAGAATTTTTACATAGGAATTCTATAAGGTTCAAGTTTCTGTAATAATTGTCTTATGGAGACCTTTACATTTAAATGGAGTTTTTCTTATATACATTAAAGTCTATTTTTATTTATTGAAGTTTCTAAAATGTACTAATCATGATTTAATGGAAATATTAGATCCATTGGATTGTCCTGATTCTGCTGCTTAATATATTTTGGGCAAATCACTTAAACCCTATGAGCCTCAATTTCTTCAACTGTAGAACTGTGGAATTCGATTATTTCTAAGGTCTTGAATATTTCTAGCCCTTAAGGTTTTCAGTTTTAAGTAGAATTTGGCTGTAATATCTAACACTAAAGAAAATAGGCTTCTTATTAGCCCTAAACATAACTCGTGTGATGAGTTACACTATATTCCACAAAAGTTTATCAGGTATCGTAGAGTTTTCCTCTAAATACACAGAAGATTAAGTCTGCTACAATCTGATTATATTAGTGTAAGTTAAGATGAAATTATCCTAAGTTACCAATTTATGTGGAATTCTGTAAATATGAAAATTTACCAGTTAAACTCTTAGTATGCGTGTATCATTTCAAAGTGATAAAACTGTTAGCTACTAGGGAGCATTTTGCCCTTAATTTGAGTGAGAAAAGTTTTTATATTTGAGTTTCACAATACTAAATAGATTTTTAGGTTTATAGTAAAATAAATTGTAGATACTGATTTACCACACATGGGTGAGACCTTAGCAGTGATCTAGGAAGTATCTCCCAACAATGGCCATATACCACATTACAACTGCTAGTCTTACCAACACAACTGGAGTTTAAGTTATTGGACTAGCCTTTGTTGATATTTGTAAAGAAGAGTATAATGAGCTAGTTTTGCTTATCTGGGCCAAACTAGTGGATATTAAAGAGGCTTTTGTTTTGTGTCAGTATTAAGGCAAATCCCTGATCGCCTTTGTTGAATTAAAAAGGTAATAGGAAGTCCCTAAATCCCAGTGAAGGGGTAAATTCAAGAAAGTACATTTAAATAAAGCTTTTAAAACTTTATTTAATCATACGTTTTTTCCTTGTGTTTGGCATTCCAATAATTATAACACATGCTAAGTGTTGTTCTGTGCCAGAGCTTTGTGCCTTTGTTTGGAGAGATGGTCATGTGTCCCAAGAAAGGAACACTGATGAGGACATAAAAAAAAAATCTGCAGCCACTCTTTGGAGGAGGTCAATATTTTACTAAGAAACCATATGTGAAAGACTATTACTGAGCATTTAATTCAAAGAACCCTTCACCAATTTGACCCTGCCTGTTGAAAATGTACAATGATTTTTTTGCCTTTAATCTTTGAAATGTATCCTTGCTGTTACTCAAGGAAAGGCTTCTGTACATTTAAAAGTAAAGTGTTAATACCGTTTTAGTTTTCAGTGAAGTTTGTCTAGCTTGAGTCCTACTATATAACGTATGCACTTGGAGAAACTAAATTTTCAGTTTAGACTTCTAGCCCCCTGACATTTGAGTGCCTTGAAAGGGAAAAAAATTCCACCTTTACGAAAGAAGTGCTTCCATGAATTTGTGATTCTAAAGGTCAGTGGCATACAGGAGTATAAATATCTTTAGGAAACTTAGGTTAAATATGAAATAGAACTACACGAGAATAAAAGCGAGTTTACATAGTATGAAGTAGGATCCATGGGTATGTTGTTCGTGGGGTTTGAGATGGTCATACAGAAATAGGCATAATAGAGACTTGAAGATCTCTTATGATAACAGTTGCATGCGCAATTTGACGGGTGTTCAGCGTGAAGAGTGTAGTCCCACGTATGTAACACCCGTTAATGCAACTATGGTTAAACTGGTTCCCGACAGTGTGAGAGTGGATCTCGGAACCTTTCTGTTGGGGATCTTTTTGCTGGAGGGACCGGAAAGGAGGTGGATCCTTTCACGATGTGGGGAGGTCGCAAGTTGAGCTCCTGCGGGAATCGGTTTTTAGGAGTGCTTAGCTCTAGGTGTTGGGGCACACAGGCTGAGGGTGCTCGCTTAACCAGTTCGGCAGGTGAGTGTCGCTTAACCACGCAGGCACGGTGAAGTTCCCCCACACCACCCACCGTGCGGGCTGCTGTTTTGCGCAGGCGCGGCCGAGGGCGGCGGGTTGTACTGTGCTCCGCGCAGGGTCAGCGAAGTGTACCTTCGGTCGGGTTCCTTGCTGTCGGTTAAACTCCCGGCATGGGCTCTTGGCCTCCTCTTCCCGGAGACTAGGAAAAATAACCAAGGACTAGTGGTCCCGGCCGCGGTGCGCGCAGACTCCCAGCCGTCGCCATGTATCCAGCGACGAGTGTCTCTTTGGTTGACCCCTTGCCGTAGAGCCGGCGACCAGTCTGTGCCTGCAAGAGTCTGAAGGTCATGTGCTTTTTTCCTTAGCCGCAGCGAGAAAAGACACCAGCTGCTGTCTCATAGTTCTTGATAGCGTTGTATTTGTTTTATTTGCACGTGCAAATAAATTTTATTTGCACGTGCAAATAAAAAAATAAATTATTTTTTCAGAAAGAATTTAAGATAGCCATACTACTGTTTTTGGTTAATTCAACAAACCCTGTTGGCAAATAAGATCAAGGAAATAGATCTTGCAGAAGACAGTTTAACCAGAAAGTTAAGTTTACCCTTAATATGAAACTCATTTAACAAATACTGTGTGCCAGGCACTGGGAGTTTGTTTTTAAGACTTATTTATTTTTAGAGAATGAGAGCAAGCCTATAAGGGCGGGGCCGTAGAGGGAGAGAGAATCTCAAGCGGACTCCTCTCTGAGCCCCTTGGTGGGCAGAGCATGATCCCTAGACCTGGAGATCATGACCTGAGTCTATCTGAGCCACCTAGGCACTGGGAATTTTCAAATGAATGATACCTCAGAGGTCTCTTTAAAAAAATGTTAGAACTGTAATTAGGATATAATGGGTGAAACGGGAAACTCATAGGCCCACAATAGAATTGATAAGTTGATGTTCTAATGCAATGAAAAATAGTGCAGCCAATAAAAATGATGATTTAAATCAGTGTGTGCCCACATGGAAAAATAATTCAGATATAGTGTTAAGAAAGTAAGTTACAAATAAATATGTATTATGATTTTATATATATACATACACACATAATATGGAGCTATAGAGAGAGAGAACAGAGATACATTGAAATTTTAGCAGTGATTATCTGTGGTGGAGGTGGTTATCCATCGTTTTATCATTATATTTTGAAATTTATTTTTTCAACAAAAATGTCTTTTCTAATCAGAAATTTAGACAAAATACAATATAAATATTTTCAGATTTGGGGACTGAGTATAGAAGGAGTTTCTAGTACATATTTGGGATCAGGGAAGGTTTTTGAACAGAGTATTTAGGAAGCTGTCTTGAGGGAGTTGGGTAGTTTTGGATGTTTTTGGAGTAGCCAAAGAACTAACTTGAGTATCTGAGATTTCTGGGAAAGTGCAAAGTGTTCCTTGAAAAGGAAGGTGGGAGGTGAGGGCAGAGACTGGCAAGGGATGAGACTTCTTAGGCCATGACAAGTCAATGAAAGGCTATGTATACCTCCTAAGATTGGCTTTACCTTGAGGAAAGAGGGAAGTTACTGAAGGAGCAATATAATCAGACTTGTATTTAAGAAAGAACACTTGGCAGCTGTGTAGAAAGTGGGACAGTGGCAGGCAAGACTAGGCTCAGGGAGGCCTTAAGAGCAATCCAGACAATAAATGATGATTGCTGGAACTAAGGTATTGACAGAGTAGAGGTTTTGTTCACTGTTGGCACGGTACATTATAGGCTCTGGATAAATGATTTGAATGAATTAAATGAAGTTTTCCTCCATTTCTTTAAAATCTCAAATACCAAAATGATCGCACAAAGTAGAGAAGGAATCAGTAGCATTCTATTAATACAAATTCAATTAGTTTCTGGCAGTTGTGGTGTGGTTTTTAAAGCTCTTGAGAATTCTATCAATACTGATAACTAATTTTATAGAAATAGGGGAGGAGAAGGGATGGTGGGGTGTCATCACTGAGTACAGAGCAGGGACTGTGTTAAAATCTCTGATGTGCAGTTTCATAATAACATATTTTTATCTATGTATCACAGTTTACATAATTCTCCAATAACACTTCATTTATCTATCTGGCGTCATAAAGAGGGTGGTATTTGAACTAGATCTTAAAGGTAGTATAGGTAGAAATGGTGGAAGAGAGAGTAACATGAGCAAAGGTCTAGAAACACAAACTTGTGTGTGTGTGTGTGTGTGTGTGTATGTGAGTGAGAATGTTGAAATGGCCTTAGGCCAGACTGTGAAGATCCTGCAAAAAAACAAAACAAAATTTAAAAAACATAAAAAAGCTCAAGAGAAAAATATTCAGAGACTATGAAAAGACAAGCCATGAAATATAAATGACCATTTGTTTTAGTCCATTTGACTACTATAACAAAATACTGCAGACTGGGTGGTTTATAAACAATAAATTTATTTCTTATAGTTCTAGAGACTGGGAAATCCAAGATTCGGTGTCTGGTAAAAGCCCATTTCCTGGTTCATAGATGGAGCCTTCTTGCTGTGTCCTCACATGGTAGAAGAGGCAAACTTGTTCTCTGGGGGTCTTCTATAAAGGCAGTAAACCAGTTATGAGGGCTCTACCCTCATGATCTCATCACCTCCCAAAGGTCCCACCTTCTAGTATCATCACTTTAGGGGTTAGGATTTCAACGAATAAATTTGGGGAGGACACAAGCATTCAGACCTTAGCACCATTAAGTTAAGGAAGGACACTAAACCTCACTTATGGTAAACTCAGACAACACTGAGATCTCACGTTCACCTATTGGATTATCAAAAACAAAAAAAATTCAATAATACATTGCATGAGTGACTATCAGTGTATTATTGGTGTGGGGAAGCCAGCACTAGAAACTGATTTTACCCATGGGGTTGGGACATGGTTCAATATCTGAATGGCAATTACAAATTTACAAATTCACATGCCATTTAACACAGTAATTCTTGGGATTTCACCTATAAGTACTCTCTAAAATATATGAAATCACCTATGGAATTCATTATACCAGGATGGTTAAATTTTAGCTAACTTGATAGGTATGTAGTGGCTTTCATTTGCATTCCCCTAATGGTTATTGATACTTCATATCTTTTCATGTGCTTATTTGCATCTGTATATCCTCTTTGATGAACTGTCTGTTCATGTCTTTCTATACCCGTTTTATAAGAACTAGACCCATTGTATAACTGGGTTGCTTGGTTTGTTGTCACTGTTGTTTGTTTTATAGGAGTTGGGTTTTACCGTTGAGTTTAAAGAATATCCTCATATAGTCCAGATATAAATCCTTTGTGGGTTATGTGTTTTGTAAATATTTCCTCCCCGTCAGTGATTTGTCTTTTCTTTTCTTAACAGAGTCTTTTGCAGGGCAAAAGTTTTCAAGTCGAAGTCCAACTTAATCAATATTTTCTATTTTGGATTGTGCTTTTGGTGTCAGATGTAAGACCTCTGTGCCAAACCCTAAGTCATGAAGATCTGTGATAGTTTCTTCTGAAAGTATTACGGTTTTGCTTGTAGATCAATGATCTATTTTAAGTTCATTTTTGATAAGATGTGAGATTTAGGTTTAAGTTTTCTTTTCTGGTCTATGGTATCCAGTTGTTTCAACACCATTTATTAAAAAGACTATTTTTCCTTCATTGAACTGCTTTTCAACCAGTGTCAAAAAATCAGGTGAACTTTATAATGTCCCTAGTATTTTCTTTGCTCTAACGTCTACTTTGTCTAAATATTTGTTGAACAATTGAATGTTCTGCTGCAGAGTAACTAGTTCATAAAGCAGGTCTATATGTAAATTTGAACACATAGACTGGATGAGTGATTATTTTAGGATGATATGTATATGCACACACATATGCATACAGGTTTTTCTTTTGGAAAGGGTTTTGAGCCTATGTAAAAATCCATTTCATGTAGCTAATATGTGACAGAATTTGAACTAGTTTTAACAAATATCTCAGAATTAATATTATCCTAGGTTAAAAGGCCACATAGTTTTATTTTCAATCTCATTTTTTTATAATTATGCAGAATAATATTGGTATAGAAACTAATGGTATGAAAAACTTTTACATATGTATTACTTATTTTTGCCAATTAAAATTTCAGAAATTTCTGGTGAGAATTAAATGGCAGGATGCAAGATCTTTATTTTATATTTTAGAATAAAATCCAAAAGTAAGGGGAAAACCTTTTGTTTATGAATTGTAATAAGAGATTGCCATGTAAAATAGTTTCTAGAAGTATATACATATTAGGGATATATATTGTGCAGAGTTTTCTCGAGACATTTAATTTTTATTTTCAGAGGCACCTGGCTGGCTCAGTTGATTAGAACATGTGACCTTTGATCCTGGGGTCATGAATTTGAGCCCCACATTGGACATGAGTTTACTTAATAATTTTGTTTTCAATTTATTCAGAGAAGCAGTTCAGCTGGACTCCACAAACCAACCCGTGGGTTTTCAGTGAATACCGCATCATGTGGTTCAAATCCTATAGAATAACTTTTGCCTGCTTGAGTAGAATGAAAATTTACAGGTAAGTTTATTCATTATTGTGGCAAATATTTACATAATTATGTACAGTCATAGTTTAGTATTGATTATGTTTAATAAACACTGCTAGTATGAAATAGCTAATGTGCTTTGATTAAGGTATCTTTTTATTTATCTAAATATTCTTATTCTTCCAACAACTTTTACATTTGGAAAGTTTCAAACCTACAGAAAAGTTGTAATACAGTATACATCTATTGCATACCCTTCATCTATATTCAAAGGTAGATTTTATTTTTAATGTAATTGTATTACCTAAATTACATTTAAATGTAAATGTATTACCTGGAGAAATACTTCTTGCTTTCTCACTTGTGACAAGACACAGCTAATGTAGTGCTTAAAATCATAACTGATTTGGGCACAACATAATGTGATAAGGTAGATAACTATACAATTCTAGGTGATAAGATTGAATTAAAGTAATATCTTTCTGTAGTTCTATTTTATAAACCAATGTCTAACCTTGTGAAAAATATTGCATAGAGTTAAGATATGAACTCTGTTTTCCAAGTGCATGCTCTACTTCTTGTAAATAAGCTAGCTTCTTTAAAATTGGGTGTATATGAAATCATTGGCAGTCAGCTGAGCAACCACTTACTGTTACCTATTGTATGTTAGTCATTGATATTGAGGCTTTGCATGAAGCACAGAAAGATGGTAATATTCATAAGAATATTAAAGAAGCATGATATTTAACTCTTAAAAGGATAAAAATTCATCAATGTAGAATGTACTCTCTGTAGCTAAGAAAAACACAGTAAAAATTTGAGTTATTACCTATCCTAATGTAACAGCCTTATTCTTTTTTACCCAAGAACTTCTGGAGGATTTTCCTATGCTATACTTTGACATGGAATTTGGTATAGTTTCTGATCTGTTTGGTCCCTGTTTGATCCCATTTGATTTTTTTTTTTTAAAAGTTAGATGAATTATATACTTTTCTGGGCCTTCTTTGTTAGCCTATTCGTTTGACATGTTTCCTGAGTACCAGCTGTGTTCTAGGAACTGTGCTAGTCACTAGGAATAAAATGGTAAATGAGACAGTCCATACTTTGCCCTCATAGTGTTTAGTGGGGAGACATGATCAAAGTGTCGCATAGCTCTGTGAAGAAATACAAAGTTATATGGGAGTTAAAATAGGGGACAATAACCCAGTTTTGAGAGTCAGGGAAGACTTCTTAGATGGCATTCCATTTAAAGTAAGATCTGAAGGATGAGAAGGAATTTCTTAGGTATGCAGAGGAGGGAAGGGAGTGTGAGAATGGTCCAAGTAGAGGGAACAACCTGTACAAAGTACCTGAGAGAGGGGCATGTGGGCTCAGTGCAAGAAAGTGAAAGAAGGCCTGTGGGACTGGAATGGGAAGGATGAGGAGAGTTGTAAAAAGTGCATTTGGGGAGGGAAGAAATTAGGGACCAAGTAATTCAGAGCATTGTAGGCCATGCTAAGGATTTTGAGGTTTTTTTCCCAATACCAGTGGGAAACCATGGAAGTATTTCAAGTGGGAAAATAGCATGATCATATTTATATTTTGGAACACTCGGGATGCATCGTAGGGAGAGATTGAAGGGAGCTGTGGTAGGAAGCATGCAGGCTAATTAGAAGGCTGGTGCAATAAAAAGTTCAACCAAGAGATGATGGTAGCTTAGACTAGGATGATAGTAATAGAAATGAGGAGAAGATGGGCGTACTTGGGTTCAAATCCTGATTCTACCATTTACTTAATCTCTCTAAGCCTCACTTTTCTTACTTGTGTAATAAGGATTGTGATATGACCTACCTTAAAGAGTTGCCAGAATAATTAAGTAGGATGACACATGACATATATGGAGTTCTTAAATAGTACCTGCATTTAGTAAGTGCACAATAAATGGTAACTATTACTATTTCTACTTCTACTATTATTCTTATTATTATGTTACTATCATCATTCCTATTAGATGTGACCCAGAAGCTAAGTCTTGTAACATTCCATTTCTGTTGCAATTGACTTCAAAAGCAAATTAACTTTGTTAATGGAATTCTGTTCCATCTGTGAATATATATATTTACAGTGTGATTATGAGAAAACCTGGTTTTAAAGCATCAAAAATGAGCCATTCATTTAGAATCTAATAAATTATAAATTAGAATATCTTTCTACATGAGTAGATCCTATGTTACATTTTTTAATATGTCTGTTTTTGCTTGGCTCTTCATTTTGACCTCTTAGGTACCCATGGACAAGACTGCACAGTACTTCTCAAACCACTGTAGACAGCAGTGAGATAAAAACATTCCTGGCTCTGGCTCACAGGTGGTGGGATGAACAAGGAGTATATGCACCTCTTCATTCTATGAATGACCTGAGGGTGCCATTTATTAGGTAATATTCCAGAAACTCTTAAGTATTTTAAAATGCAACTCTTCAATAATTTATATTCTTTTGAGTTTATTTTTCTCTTGGTTTATACCTAAGTTCAAAGTGCTGCATTTTATGTTTGCTTTAGAAATTAGATTCTGGGGCATCCGGCTGGCTCAGTCAGTAGAGCATGTGACTCTTAAGCTCAGAATCATGAGTTCAAGCCCCACATTGGGTATGAATCCTCCTTAAGATAAAAATTAAAAAAGAAATTAGATCCTTTTTAATGTCCATTTTTTGAGCCATTAATTTTTAAATAACATTACCCAAAATTTAGGCTGCTTTTATTAACTAACTTTAAGCATTTTTGGACAATTTCAGGTTAATTAGGATTAAATCTTTATGAAAAGGAACTAAGATCCTATGGCATCAAGGTCATTTTATGACTTTGACCTTTAGCAGTCTTGATAAAGAGGCACCTGGCTGGTTCAGTAACTAGAGCATGCAACTCTTAATCTTGGGGTCATAAATTCAAGCCCCATGTTGGGCATGGAGCCTACTTAAAAAAAAAAAGATATCCTAAGGTTCATTATTATATATAACATTTATTTTTGTTGTTGTTTTTCTTTAGAGATTTTCTTTATTTATTTGAGAGAGAGAGAGAGGGAGAGAGAGAGAGAGAGAGAGAGAGAGAATGAGGATGGGGGGAGGAGGGGGAGAAGCAGGCTCCCCAACGCAGGGCTCAGTTATAGGACCCTGGGATCATGACCTGAGCCAAAGGCAGATGCTTATTTGACTGAGCCACCCAGGTGCCCCATATAAATTTATTTAATGTAAGTATAATTAAAATTTGTATACAGTCCAACTTAAAGTGTAGTATATGATACTGTTAGTATTACACACACACACACACACACACACACACACACACACACTGGGTATATATATATGTGCTTATGTTTGTGTATGTGGTAAAGTATTACTGTGATTATTTTAGAATTAAGTTAACTTGATTTGGATGCCTATTTACATGATCATGAAAACACCACTAACTTAGAAGATCAAAAGAGAATCAATTTAGAAGGGAATCTAGGCAAAATCTGAAAACACAAATCTCCAGTATGCTGCTTCTAAGCCCTGTAAAATAACCTATTTGTTGCTGACATGAAATGGGTCTAGTAAGTACTGACAATGTAGCTAATAGATTCCTCAGCTGACATGATATCTTAAGCAAATAAAGTTAGGTGAATCTAAACCAGATTGTTTTTAAAGTTTTTCTTTAGATTATTACTGAAGTAATAGTTAACGCATAATTATTGCTAGTTTATTTCAGGAGCTTTACTTAAAACCTCCTTCCTGCTTTTGATTGTTAAAAAAGTCTTTAATGCTGAAAAGAAAAGATCTGTTTGCCCCCAAATATCAATAATCCATTTAAAATGAGAGTTTAATATATCCTTGAAAACTGTACACATTTAAGATTTTGTTGACAAAATTAGTAATTTGTTTTTGTATGTTTTGGATTTTTAAAAAAGAGACAATCTTTTAAAAACAGTTGCTCATCACCAGCCAGGAAAACCTTTGTCTGGGATGAAGATTCTTGATGTTGGTTGTGGTGGTGGATTGTTAACAGAAGTAAGTGGTTTACAACTTTCCTGCCATTTTTAACTGTGAAAAAAATTTTGAAAAAGTAGGCCTATGGGGCGCCTGGGTGGCTCAGTGGGTTAAAGCCTCTGCCTTTGGCTCAGGTCTTGATCTCAGGGTCCTCGGATCAAGCCCCGCATTAGGCTCTCTGCTCAGCAGGGATCCTACTTCCTCCCTCCCCCATCTGCCTCTCTGCCTACTTGTGATCTCATTCTCTCTGTCAAATAAATAAATAAAAATTAAAAAAAAAAAAAGGCCTAAGACATTTATCCTTTTAACAAGTAGTATTGTTTATTCTTAAAAAAATGCATAATGTTGTTCTTAATATTTTTACCATCATAAAACTAATATATGCTTTGTACTTTCTTAAGAAAATATATAAAAATTTTAGAAAATTAAAGAGGATTTTTTTTGGTGTGTTTTTTTGTTTTTTTGTTTGTTTTTGCACAAAATTGGGCACTGGTCTTCGAAATAGCTCTGGAAATTTTGTTGTCTCTTCTAAGAGATTGGGCAGTTTCCATTGGTTTAAATGCAGGGATGAGCATTCTTTTGCACTTGCTTCAGTACCAAAACCTAACAGAGTGCCCCTCTTAGGTCCTTTAGAGTACTTGGAAGAATACTCATTCACCCTCTGTGAAAAATATTTGCCTCCACTTGTAGTGTATTTATGCCCTGCAGCTCTGTTTTATAGTCTTCTATCAATAACTGCACAGTAACTTTCGTGCACTTCAAAGATGTTAACACTCTATTGCGTGTGTGTAAATGTACCTCTAAAATATAGAACTCTTTCAAATAGTTCCTCATAAGTTTTTTGTTGTTGTGATTATTGTTCACTCTTTAAGTTTTTTTTGTTATGGTAATTGTCAAATGTGTACAAACTAGAGGAAATGATATAATGAACTTCCATGTACCCAATAATTATCCAATAATTATCCTCTCATGATTAATCTTGTTTCCTTTTTGATAAGCTCTTTATTGCTAACATGTATTCTGTTTTCTTCTTGAGGATAACAGTTTTTTTTTGTCCTATTAGCCTCTAGGGCGGCTTGGAGCTTCGGTTATTGGAATCGATCCTGTGGATGAGAACATTAAGACAGCACAGCACCATAAATCATTTGATCCAGTCCTGGATAAGAGGATAGAGTACAGAGCATGTTCCCTGGAAGAGATTGTGGAAGAGAGGGCAGAAACATTTGATGCTGTTGTAGCTTCTGAAGTTGTAGAACATGTGATTGATCTAGAAACATTTATACAATGCTGCTGTCAAGTGTTAAAAGTAAGACTCACTGGTTTACTTGTTTGTTTTTTCTTCTGAGTGTGTGTATGTATCCACAGCAATAAGTGTTTCATAATACTTGAAACGAGGAAGCTAGGATTAGGGGATAGCATCTCTGCTGGGGATTATTTCTGCTTCTCAGTTTGCACTCAATCCTGGGGTTTTCCAAATACAGAATCTTGATATCCAAGAATCTTTCTTTTTTTAAATTTTATTTATTTGACAGAGAGATAGCACAAATAAGCAGAGCAGCAGGCAGAGGGGGAGAGAGAAGCAGGCTCTCTGCAGAGCATGGAGCCCGATGCAGGCCTCAATCTCAGGGCCCTAAAATCATGACCTGGGCTGAAGGCAGCTACTTAACTAACTGAGCCACCCAGGCGCCCCGATATCCAAGAATCTTGGAAAGTGTTGGTCCTGAACATAATTATAAACAATAGATATAAAGTGATTTTCCCCACTGGTGCACTCTGGATTAAATACCTAATAGATATCGAATAACAACTACTAAGAAATTGAGTTGGATTGGTACTTTAAAAAATAATAAAAACGTTAATTAATTTGTATAAATTGACTAGATAGAATTTCTTTTATTTATTTATTTTTTAAGATTTTATTTATTTATTTGACAGAGAGAGATCACAAGTAGGCAGAGAAGCAGGCATAGAGAAAGGGAGAAGCAGGCTCCCCGCTGAGCCGAGAGCCCAATGTGGGGCTGGATCCCAGGACCCTGATATCTGACCTGAGCCGAAGGCAGAGGCTTAACCCACTGAGCCACCCAGGCGCCCCTTAGGTAGCATTTCTTAAGTAACTCTGTGTATGATATTTTAACAGTTTTTAGCTGATAGAGGGATATTTCATATATATAATCTCATTGATTTTCCCTACAACCAGATGAGGAAGGTAAGCAGGTACTGTTGTGACCAACTTGGACCAAAGGAGATCAGAATTTGAGAGATGTCAAAGGTCACTTGGCCTTTTTTGTTTTTTAAGATTTATATATTTATTTTAGAGGTTGGGTGTAGAGGGAAAGGGAGAGAAAGTCTTAAGCAGACTTCTCACTGAGCGGAGATCCCCACACGAGGCTCGACCTCACAACCCTGAGATCACAACCTGATTCGAAACCAAGAGTCAGACTTAACTGACTGCGCCATGCAGGCACCCCTTTTTTGTTTTTTTTAAATTGAGGTATAGTTGACATACAATGTTACATGAGTTTTAGATGTACAACGTAGTGATTTGACAATTACAGAATTATGAAATGCTCACCACAATAAGTGTACTTACCATCTGTCATTATAAAAAGTTATTACAATATTACTGACTACATTCCCTATGCTGTATTGTTCATCTTCATGACTTGTTCTAAAACTGGAAATTTATACCTTTTAATCCCTTTTACCTATTTGCCCATCTCCTACCCCCCTTTCTTCTGGCAATCCCAGTTTGTTTTCTGTACTTATGAGTGTGTTTCTAGTTTTTGTTTGTTGATTTATTTTTTTGATTTCACATGGAAGGGCAATCATATGGTATTTGTCTTTTTCTGTCTGACTTCTTTCACTTAGCATAATACCCTCTAGGTCCATCCATGTTGTTGCAAATGTTAGTATCTTATTTTTTTTATAGCTAATATTGCATTGTATATATATATATATATATATATACCATATCTTTATTCATGTATTGATGGACACCTAGGTTCCTTGCATGTCTTGGCTATTGTAGATAATGCTGCAGTAAACATATATATATATATATATATGTTTAAACATTTAAACATATGTAAACATATATACAGAGGTATATATATATAAAATGTATATACATATATACACACACATACATATATTTTTATAGCCCCCCACAAGGTGCATATATCTTTTCAAATTAATGTTTATTTTCTTCAGGTAAATACCCAGAAGTGGAATTACTGGATTGTATGATATTTCTATTTTAATTTTTTGAGGAACCTCCATACTGTTTTTCATAGTGGCTGCACCAGTTAACATTCTTGCCAAGAGTGCACACTGGTTCCTTTTCTTCCACATCCTCATTTGTTATTTTTTATCTTTTTGATACTAGCCATTCTGACAGGTGTGAGGTGATATTTCATTTTGGTATTGATTTGCATTTCTCTGATGATTAGTGATGTTGAGCATTTTTTCATGAGTCTGGCGGTCATCTGTATGTCTTCTTTGGAAAATGTCTATCCAGGTCCTCTGCCCATTTTTAAATCACATTTTTTTTTTTTGGTGTTGAGTTGTAGGGGTTCTTTATATGTTTTGCAGATTAACTCCTTATCAATTATATCATTTGCAAATATTGTTTCCCATGTAGTATGTTGCCTTTTTGTTTTGTTGATGGTTTCCCTTGCTGTGCAAAAGGTTTTTGGTTTGATATAGTCATAGTTGTTTATTGTTGCTTTTATTTCTTTTGTCTGAGGAAACAGATCCAGAGAAATAGTGTTAAGGCTGGTGCCCAAGGGATTACTGCCTATGTTTTCTTTTAGGATTTTTATGGTTTCAGTTCTTAGATTTAAGTCTTTAATCCATTTTGAGTTTATTTTTATATATGGTGTAAGAAAGTGGTCCAGTTTCATTCTTTTTACTGGAATAAAGCTGTCTAGTTTTCCCAACGCCATTTTCCACTGTATATTCTTGCCTCCTTTGTTGTAGATTAATTGACCATATACGTATGGTCATACGTATACAAACTCATATACGTATGAGTTTATTTTTAGGCTCTCCATTCTGTTCTATTGATCTGTTTTTGTGACAGTACCATACTGTTTTAATTACTGTAGTTTGTAGTACAGTTTGAAATCTTGGATTGTGATACTTCGAACTTGATCCTTTCTCAAGATTTGGGGTCTTTGGGGTTCCATACAAATTTTAGAATTATTTTTTTTTAGTTCTGTAACAAATACTATTGCAATGTGGTAGAGATTGCATTGACTCCGTAGGTTGCTTTGGTTAGCGTAGACATTTTAACAGTATTCTTCCCATCCGTTAAGCATGGTATATCTTTCCATTTATTTGTGTCATCTTCAATTTCTTTTATCAATGTCTTAGTTTTCAGAGTTTAGGTCTTTCACCTCCTTGGTTAATTTTAATCCTAGGTATTTAATTCTTCTTGTTGATGTGATTGTAAATGGGAGTATTTTCTTAATTTCTCTTTCTGCCAGCTCATTATTAGTATATAGAAATACAACAGATATCTGGATATTAGTTTTATATCCTGTACCTACTGAATTTATTTTGTTCCTGATTTTAGAGGAAAAGCTTTTAGCTTTTCACCATTGAGTATGATGTTAGCTGTGGGTTTTTCATATATGGCCTTTATTCTGTTGAGCTATGTTCCCATAGTTTAGAGCTATGTTCTAAACCCACTTTGTTGCGAGTCTGTATCATGAACAGATGTTGAATTTTGTCAAATACTTTTCCTGCATCTATTGAGATGGTCATGATTTTTGTCCTTCATTTCATTAATGTCTTATATCATATTTGTTCATTTGCAGATACTGAACTATTCTTGCATCCCTGAAATAAATTCCACTTGATCCTGGTGAATGGTCCTTTTAAAGTATTATTGAATTTAGTTATTGGGATATTGGTTTATAATTTTATTTTCTTGCAGTGTTTCTTCTGGTTTTGGCATCAGGGTAATGCTGCCCTTTTTCAAGAAATTTGGAAGCATTTATTCCTCTTCTACTTTTAGAATAGTTGGAAAAGTTAAGTTTTAACTTTTTAAATATTTGGTAGAATTCACCTGGAAGGCATCTGATCCTGGACTTTTGTTTATTGGGAGTTGTTTGATTACTGATTCAGTTGTTACCAGTAATTGGTAACATTCAGATTTTTAATTTCTTCCTGATTAGAATATTGTGCACTTCTAGTATTTATCCATGTCTATTAGGTTGTCTAATTTGTTGGCATTTAATTTTTCATTGTGGGCTCTTGTAATCCTTTGTATTTCTTTGGTGCTGGCTATAACTTTTCCTCTTTCATTTATTTGGGCCCTCTCTTATTTCTTGGTGAGGCTGGGTAAAGGTTTATCAATTTTGTCTTTTCAAAGAACCAGCGTAAGTTTCATTGATCTTTTCTATTGTTTCTTTGTCTCTATTTAATTTATTTCTGGCCTGATCTTTATTATTTTCTTTCTTCTACTGACTTTAGGCTTTTTTATTCTTTTCCTATTTCCTTTAGGTGTATGGTTAGGTTGTCATGTTTGAAATTTTTCTTGTTTCTTTGAGGTAAGCCATTGTCATAAACTTCCCTCTTAGAACAGCTTTTGCTGCATCCCAAAGATTTTGAACCATTGTATTTCCATTTTCATATGTCTTTAGGTATTTTTTAATTTGCTCTGATTTCTTCGTTGACCCATTGGTTGTTTAGCTGCATGTTGTTTAGCCTCCACATGTTTGTATTTTTTCCAGATTTTTTTCTTGTAATTGATTTTTAGTTTCATTCTGTTGTGGTCAGAAAAGATGTTTGATATGATTTCAGTATTCTTAAATTTACTGATTCTTGGGGCACCTGGGGCTTTGTCTGCTACGCATCTGCCTTTGGCTAAGGTCATGATCTCAGGGGTCCTGGGATCAAAGCCCATGTGGGGCCCCTGGCTCAGGAGGAAATCTACTTCTCCTTCTCCCTCTGCCCCTCCCCACATCCCTGGCTTGTGCATTCATGATCTGTGTCTCAAATAAATAAGTAGAATCTTAAAAAAAAATTATTGATTCTTGTTTTATGGCCTAACAAGATACATCCTGGAGAATGTTCCATGTATATTCTGCTGTTTTTATGTAAATGTTCTGTATCTCCCTGTTAAGTCTGTCTGGTTTAATATGTCAATCAAAGCAACTATTTCCTTATTGATTTTCTGTCTGGATGACCTAGCTATTGATGTAAGTGGAATAGGTGTTAGAGTCTCCCCTCCCCTCTCCTCTCTTCAACTGAGGTACTTTCTACTACCCTGTCTTCCAGGTTGCTGACCTATTCTTCTGCATCTTCTAATCTGCTGTTGATTCCCTCATGTGTTTTTCATTTCGATTATTGTATTCTTCATCTCTGATTGGTTCTTTTTTATATTTTCTGTCTCATTCTTTTTTTTTTTTTTTTAAAGATTTTATTTATTTGACAGAGAGGAGAGAGATCACAAGTAGGGAGAGAGGCAGAGAGAGAGGGGGAAGCAGGCTCCCCGCTGAGCAGAGAGCCCGATGCGGGATTCGATCCCAGGACCCTGAGATCATGACCTGAGCGGAAGGCAGAGGCTTTAACCCACTGAGCCACCCAGGCGCCCCTTCTGTCTCATTCTTGATTTGAACTCTCACTGAGTTCATCCACTCTTCTTGAATCTGGTGAGCGTCTTTATTACCATTACTTTGAACTCCTTATCAGGTAGACTGCTTATCTCCATTTTGTTTAGTTTTTTGGTTTTTTTTTTTCCTAAAGTTTTAGCTTGTTCTTTCATTTGGAACATATTCCTCTATCCCCTCATTTTCTGTGTTTTGGTGGATGGAACTGGAGGGTATTATGCTAAGCCTGCTAGGTGTGGCAGGGCACGAGTTGCTTTAGAGGGGCACTTTCCAGGGCAGGTTTGTTTTTTTTTTTTTAAAAAAAAAAAAAAAAATTTCATCAGTGTTTCCACTAATGTAATTTTTCTGTTCAGGATCCAACCCTGGATTCTACATTGCATTTAGTTGTCATGTCTCCTTAGTCTCCTTCAGACTGTAACAGTTTCTTGGTGTTTCCTCTTAAATGAGTTTTATTAGGCTTATCTTCTATTTTCTAAGCAAAACTCCTTAATTTTTAATTATTTTAATTTTAATTTTTACCTTTTGTGTTGTGTGTCAGTATGTATGAATGGAGGTTCTTTCACACATATTAGGAATGCTGGCATTGTGGAATTTGAAACTAATTTTTGCATTGATGGAAAGCCTATTAAGAAAATGACCATTGCTCACCACTATTTCCCTAGAGTAAGATTTTGTAGGACATAGATAAGATACTCACAAGTGATTTTTTTTCCCTAGCTCTATTGAGATATAATTGACATGTAACTGATTCTTAATAAGATATTTTAGAAGACTAAAGTTTTAGAAAAATTACAGTGTGTCACAAAATAATACCTTATATTTCAGTTTTTGGTTTAAGGGTACATTGCAGTATTTCAAGGTCTCATCTTTCTTTTTGGTTTGGGGGTGGTATTTGAGATATAATCTCTTTCTCCCTACACACACACACACACACACACACACACACACACACAGAGGTAATTATTAGAAGGAATCTTTGGCATTTTGTCACCTTCAAGCCAATGAGAATATGTAGAAGAGGGAGGAGACATTAATCTTTGCCATATGTGGGGGTAAATATAGGAAATGCCATGAATATAGCCACTAAAAAATGGCAAACTAGGGGCATCTGGGGTGACTCGGTCTGTTGAGTGTCCAACTCTTGGTTTCTGCTTGGGTCATGAGATTGAGCTCCATGACTGGCTCCTCACTCAGTGGGGAATCTCCTGGAAAATTCTCTCCCTTTCTTCCCCTTTACCCTTCCCCCAACATGTGCTAGTGCTCGGGCATGTGCACTCTCTCTCAAACAAATAAATAGATCTTAAAAAAAAGAAATGGCAGACTAAATAGTCCCACACGAGGTGCCTGGGTGGCTTCGTCGTTAAATGTCTGCCTTCAGCTCAGGTCATGGTCTCATGGTCCTGGGGCCGAGCCCCACATCAAGCTCCCTGCTCAGTGGGAAGCCTGCTTCTCCCTCACCCACCCACTCTCCCTGCTTGTGTTCTCTCTCTCCCTGTCTCTCTGTCAAATAAATAAAATCTTTTTAAATAAATGAATAGTCCCACAAATGGTTTGTATTCATGTAAGTGCTTATCTTGATCTTTTCATATTGTTTATACTAATGAAATCAAAATAAAATAAAAAAAACATTCAAACTGCAAGCATTAATGTTTTTGTCAGAGAACACTGATTGGCACAAGCCGTGGTGCCGTACGGAGTTAGATTCTGCACCCAGAGAGAAAACAGTGTCGACACATAACAGACTGTAAATGTGGGCATGTAACAAGGAGGTGTAGCCGGGTCCTGTTTCTATATTTTTATTATAAAGTGTCTGATACGTGCAAAAACAAGTATATAATATGTCACAGTAGTATGATTTTAACAGTCGTAAAAACAGTTTAACATTTTAACTGTTGCATAAACCCAGTGAGTACATCTGTAGTAGACTGCCTTTTTTTTTTTTTTTAAGATTTTATTTATTTATTTGACAGAGAGAGACACAGTGAGAGAGGGAACACAAGCAGGGGGAGTGGGAGAGGGAGAAGCAGGCTTCCTGCCTATCAGGGAGCCCGATGGGGAGCTCAATCCCAGGACTTGGGATCATGACCTGAGCCGAAGGCAGACGCTTAACGACTGAGCCACCCAGGCGCCCCTGTAGTAGACTGCCTTTAGTAATGAATTTCCCAAAAGAATAAAAAAAACTATTTTGGTAAATTATATTTTATTTATATTCATGTATCTTAATTGCACTTAAATTATTTGGAAGGAAGGAGGGGAGTGGGGGAAGCCAAGCCTCTTCCTAACTGATACTCCTGATATCTAAAATGGTACTTCTATCTATATATTTTTTTTTTCAGCCCGGTGGGTCTTTATTCATTACTACAATCAACAAAACACAGCTGTCTTATGCCTTGGGAATTGTCTTTTCAGAGCAAATTGCAGGTATTGTACCAAAAGGTACTCATACGTGGGAGAAGTTTGTTTCACCTGAAAAGCTAGAGAGCATTCTGGAATCAAGTAAGTATTAAGAATGTTTCCAGTTTTCACAGCCTTACTGAACTTTTAATGTGTCTAAATCATAAACTCCTTGAAGTTAGGATTAGGTATTAGATACCACTTCTCTCTCTCACCTGTGGCACCTAACCCAGGGCCAAGCAAATCACAGATGATCAATGAATACTTTTGGGCTGCTAGTCCTCATTTGTGTAAGGATGAGATGCAACTGTCTATCACTTACGTAGCCTCAGTTGGTCCTCTTGGGAACCTTGTACCAGCTTATCTTACGCATTATTTTCTCTGATTCCTCCACACTCAGGTATACTTTGAACTTCCTTGTCACTTTTTATGTATTTTATGCTACTTAGAGCAGGTCTTGTATTACAGTTCTTTTGGTATTTTTAAGCCCCTTTCTGGCCTATCAGCTCTGTGGAGGCAAGACTGTCTCCTTTTTGTCCTTCTCACAGTGTGTGCCTCTGCTTCACATGTTGTGAGCCCTTGATTTGTATGGTGAAGTCCTGTCAGGTAATAACATTTAGTTGTTGTTTGGTATTCCTGCTGAGCACTTAACTCATGTATGTCTCAGGCTTTTTGTTCAAGTAACAATATATCAGTAAACTTGATTTGGAATATTGGAATAGTATCAATCAATCCAGACAATGGAGGAAGTTCTAAAGATTTCTGCAAGTGATACTGCTGAAAACAGAGTAGGAAAAAGTATTGTAAGATGCTTTATAGGAACAATCACTTGTTGGGCAGATATTTTCTAATAAAAGCTTATGTTTATTAAGTACTTACCAAATTCTGAGCGTTGTGCTACTTTATACATATATCTCGTCTAATTCTAACAACCCTAGGACTATATGTTCTGTACGTGTGAGAACACTGAGATTCAGAAAGGTTAAGTGACTTGATTCTGAACCACATCAAATAGGTGCCAGGCCGGGGTTTGAACCCAAGCAATTTGATTTAGAGCTTCTGTTCTGTGCTATAGTAAAGAATGATATGTACTTGCTTACACAGTATTTTTTTTCCCTGTGGAGTCAGGAATCTTTTTTTTTTTTTTTTTTAAGGTGCTATTTATTTATTTGGCAGAGACACAGTGAGAGAGGGAACACAGAAGAGGGAGTAGGAGAGGGAGAAGCAGGCTTCCCACAGAGCAAGGAGACCGATGTGGGGCTCGATCCCAGGACCCTGGGGTCAGGACCTGAGCTGAAGGCAGACGCCTAACTACTGAGCCACCCAGGCGCCCCAAGTCAGGAATCGTTTTTTAATACAGAGTCGCATCAGTTTCTTGGCATTTGGGAAGTAATTCCTTACAAAATCTACTCTTTCTGATTGTTTTTTTCAGATGGTCTGTCAGTTCAAACTGTGGCAGGAATGCTCTACAATCCCTTCTCAGGTTACTGGCATTGGAGTGAAAATACCAGCCTGAACTATGCAGCTCACGCTGTGAAATCCGTGGGACAGGAGCCCCCAGTGCCTGCTGAGTTTGTTTTCAGCGGGGAAACAGGAGAGCTCAGTGATAAAGACTCCACCAACCTAGGTGTGCAGGAAGAGCTGAAGAAATGAATGGTTTCTAAGGACTATGTGTAATATGGCTTGAAAGTCTGATGTTTACATATGTAAAAAATACACACTTTGTCTTTTGTGAGTAGATCCTGAAGATAAGAAAATCAACAAAAAGGGCTAAAACCTTGGATAAAAGTTTTGGTTGTTTCACCTAATGGCCACTTTCAAGGGACTATTCTGTGGATAAAAAGTGTTGGCAAGGTATTGTGTAATCTAGGCATTTAAATTCCTCAGCTTTTGTTTTATAAATAGGGTATGCATATTTGACTTGACTTTACAGATTATATATATTCATCCAGCATGTATGCACAAATGTATATGCTGAAATGGGTTTTAATTTAAAGGAATCTACATTATCTATGTTCTTTATTGGGTTTTAGCTAAAGGCAGTTATGCTTCTGACTTACGAAAACCAAATATAGTTATATTCCACTTATATTTAGGAAATCAAACTATATTTTTTCCTTTAAATTTTAGTTTGTTGAAAAGCAAATGGATTGTTAAATATATGCTGCATTTGGATTCAGACACTAGAATCAAGATGTTCGGATAATGTTGGACATACTTCTGTACAGTTCCATAAATGTTTTATTGTGACTTTTTTTTCCCAAGTAGAAAGGACTTTTTAAAACTCAATTAAAAATTCAGTTATGGAAATTTCTTCTTTGGCTAACATTTTGATAATTGAAGAGACTGACTTGAAATGTATTTTTATGCTTCTTGAAGTATGCAAGTCCCTGGCTTTTTCTGAAAGTCCAGATGCTCTATATAAAGACACTTATAGAGGCCATTGACCCAGTGTGACAAACATGGATTGAATGCGTGTGACCCAGGTGGAAGGTTGGCTTTTTACTTCCTATCATTTTTCACTTTTACACTCATGTTTCCTGTATTCCTTTGTCAGTGTCTGTTAGAGTTGGCTCCACAGGCAAACACTTCCCAGCCACCTTAGTTTATCATGTACTTGTTCTCAGCAGCATTTCAGAGGAGGAAACTGAAATTTAAGGAATTAAAAAGAATTTTAACTTCAGTTGCTATTGTGTAATTAGGGTGCTAAAAATTAGCTTCCATTGGCCTCCGTTTAAAAGTCAGATTCTTAGTCTGAATTCTAGTAGTTTTATTACCAAAACAAAGCTTCCTCATTCTGTTAGGAAAAAAAAAAGTGTTGCTATACAAAAGTAATCTAAGAACAATGTAATGGAATTGGTTAAAAAGCAGTCCCCTAAACAAGTGTATTTATTTTAGAGAAAAAACCACTAACTTTCAGTTATTAAAAATCCATTCTTTTTTTTTTTTTAAAGATTTTTTATTTATTTGATAGAAACACAGCGAGAGAGGGAACACAAGCAGAGGGAATGGTAGTGGGAGAAGCAGGCTCCCTGCCGCGCAGAGAGCCCGATGTGGGGCTCGATCCCAGTACCCTGGGATCATGACCTGAGCCAAAGGCAGACGCTTAACGACTGAGCCACCCAGGCGCCCCTAAAAATCCATTCTTAAGTGCTGGAATTTTCAGGGTAATTCAGTAATAGCTACTTCTGTGTTTCACTTGACTTCCAATGGAAAGAAAAGATGAAAATTTCATGCCTTCATGTTTAATGTGATCTTTCAGGCCAATTTCAACCAAATTTGAGGAGAAATAGGTTCAAAAAGATACTACAAATTGTTTTAAGTGTATTTTTGTGGAGTGAGGATTGCCCAGCTGAAAATTTTTAATTCTGAGAACTAACAGCTTTTGAAAAACAGGATCTAGCAATTAGGGCTATGCTGAGGAGTTTCATCTACAAACTTTCCCTCAGGAACTCTGGTTTCATGAGACTGCCCTGCATGAAACAGTGATGGAGACTTTATGACTAATAGTCCAGCAAAAGAATGTAAACCTGGCTTAGAACACAAAAGAACAAGGCTCAGAGAGCAAGAAGGTAAATTTACAGGTAATCATAATTTGGGGTGAGGGGAACAACCATGGGAAGCATGACCATGACCAAGCAGTGACCTTAACCACCTTGTTGTGGTCATGAAGGGAATCAGATTGCTCAGTGGGGCTGTAATTCTAAAAACTGCTAGACTATTTAAGGTTGGCTCAAAGGGTTACAAGCACTGAGAGAGCAAAACTTCCAGCACTTAGAAGTACTAGGAATGACGGTAGGAAGGGTCACACCGCAGGGCAGGTGGTGATGAGAGAGATTAAGGGGTATAGCTCTTCCCAAAACTTTTGCAAGGAACAGTGGGATCCAGCACCCAGCACATACATGCAAAAACCCCTTGGGAACCTGGAGGAGCCTTCTGGAAGCAGGATTCTAGAAACTAGCCTTATTAAGAGACTTAAATAAAAAGCAAATGCAGTTGTTATGAAAGCGTTGATTTTTCCCAAAGTTGCTATGTTCTGGGGAAAAAGTGCCATCCGGGTATATAAAACAGTGCTGTATTTGTGTATTCTCTATTTTTCCTGAAGACAAAACATCACAAAAGAATTGTCTTTAAATCTTTTATTTTATGGAGCACCTCGGTGGCTCAGTGGGTTGAAAGTCTGCATTTGGCTCAGGTTATGATCCCAAGACCCTGGGATCGAACCCCAAGTCGGGCTCCCTGCTCAATGAGGAACCTGCTTCTCCCTCTCCCTGCCGCTCCCTCTGCTTGTGCTCTCTCTCTCTGTTAAATGAATAAAATCTTAAAAAAACACTTTTATTTTATGTCTAGACGTATACATGAGGCTCTAGAAATGCTATCACATTTTCTTTCCCCTAAACCATGCCTGAGTGCTCTCAAATGAAAATGTCAATATCATTGCAACTTGTGATCTCAGGAAACTTTCTATTTTCTGATCAACATGTTTGGATTTGGAAGACGGATGCTGTTTGGGTACTAAGGTTGAACATTTTGTTTGATTATGATTTGTTAACAGAGTCATTTTGTAGATAAGCATAAGACCCATGAAGAGCCCTTCTTTGTAATTGTGTTGCTTTGGAGAATTTGTTAAAGGCGTTCCCACTGTTCCAGCTGATTTCACAAGTAATTGAAAAGCTTAGAGAACATTGTTTCCCTTCTGCACCATAGACAAACATATCAAAAAGGTTGTCTCCATTTTGTCATTCTCTCTCATTCTGGTGGGCCCCTCTCCATTACTGTTTCATTGAGACCAGTCTCACCAAAGTCACAGATTGACCATATGACTATATCCAAAGATATTTTTCAGCTCTTATCTCCATTGTTAATTACCTCCTTCCTTTAAACGTTCTCCTCTTATTTCCATGACTTTACCCTCTTTGACTAACCATTCTTTGTCACCCTGAGTTCCCTTTTCTTGCCCTACCTACCCACCTGTTGGCTTTACTTGGATGGTTCCCTATACCTATACTTTTATAGTCTCCTGTGAATAAATCTTCCTCAAATTATCTTATTTCAGGTGGGCCATCTGCTTCCCGTTGGGGCCCTCACTGATAAACTGACCTACTCCCAACCTCTTCTTAAAACCCTTCAGTGGTTTCTCACTGCTCTGAAGGTTAAAGTCCTAAATCCTTTAACATGGCTACCCAGTCCTGACGTGATCTGACCCTGCCTACTTCTCAAGCTTCGTCATTTATTTTTGACAAGTATGCTGGATTATTTTTTAAAGATCTTATTTAATTATTTATTTTAGAGCTATAGAGAGGGAGCATGTAAGCACAGTGAGGAGAGAGGGAGAGGGACAAGCAGACTCAGTGCTGAGTGCCGCTGAGTGCCAAGACTGATGGAGGGAGGGCTCGATCCCAGGACCCTGAGATCATGACCTGATCAGAAATCAAGAGTTGGACACTTAACTGACTGAGCCACCCAGACACCCCAAGTATGCTGGATTTTAATAATAGAAGAGTTCACTATAGATCTTTTGCATTATATTAAACTTTACATTTAAAAATAATTGTAAAATAATTTCAGACTCACAAAAAAAGTGCCAAAGGTAATCCAAAGGTTCCCACATACCTTTCATTCAGCTTCCCAAATGTTACCTTTGACCACAATACAATGATAAAACCCAGAAAATTAACTTTGATATAATCTACAAACCTCATTTAAGTTTTATTAATTGTCCCACTAGTGTCTTTTTTAGGGGGAAAAAAGATCCCACATTGCATTAAGTTGTTATGTCTTAGTGTCTTATAATTCAGGAGAGTTCCTCATTCTGTCTTTGTCATTCAGAATGATGACTTTGATAGAGCAGTGGACATTTGTTTTAAATGCACCTCAATTTGTATTTTTTTTTTTTTATTTTTCTTCACAATTAAATCCAGGTAATGCATTTTTGGCAAGAACACCACAGAAGTAACGTTGTGCCCTTCTCAGTGCGTCTTGTCAGGAGACTCCTGATGTCAGTATGGCTCGTTACTGGGGATGCTAAGTTCGGTTGCATGGTTAAGGTGGGGTCAACCAGATTTCTTCACTGTAAGTAACCGTATTTTTCCCTTTATACCGAATAACTACCTTATAGTAAGATAGTGTGGTAATATGTAAGTGCTGTGGTTTTCATACTTGTGCCCACTAGTTTTATTATCCATTGATGGTTATTGCTTGAAACAATTATGCCTACGGTGTTTGTCTAGTGGTAATTCTCATCTTTCTTTCCACACTATTAATGGAATTCTTTTTTTTTTTAATTAATGGAATTCTGAAAGGAAGAACTGTCCCTTAGCCCCCATTTACTCATTTATTTAATTATTTTTATTAGAATGGACTCACGGACATTATCTTCTATGAACTGTAACCCATAGCTATCATTTTTCATGGCTCAGGTTGTCCCAACTTTGGCCATTGGGAACCCTTCCTGTGGCCTTTCATGTCCCTATGACTTTTCAGGCACTTCTTTGCTTTTTGGCATCACAGGGGCAACTTGTATTTGTCTTGATCCAGCCCAGGAATTCAAGGCAACCCAATTCCTTTTATTGGAGAATAGTATTTAGAAACCAAGATCTGAGCACCAAGTATCCTTCTACTGCAGGGGCGTTGGTGCTTGTAAGCCCTCTCTGCAGAGAGAGCTAGGAGGTGTATGAATGCACACACCTGCACACGTCGGTGCTTGTTTCTCCCCACCCCGTGTGTGTATGAACATGAATTCATACTGATACCTCTGATTGCAGTCCAAGGTCACAGGGTTTATCCCATTCCCACTTTCTTTGTTTTACTTATTTGTTCAACCCTAGAAGACTCAGAACGTCACAATTGCTAAACAAATATAATCTCACCTTAGTATCTATCGTTAAAACACTGTGTTCCAAAGTTATATTGACTTAGTTCTTTTCTTCCTCATCTACTTCAGTCTGGTTGTATTGTTCATTGTAATTAGTTTGTGATTTGTCATCCACTTGTATTCAGTTAGGTTCATATGTTACTGCTTGTATTTCTTTTGGGGTTCTCCCTCCCCACGTCATGGCTGATTTAAATTTATTACTTTTAGGGTATGTACCACTAAACATGGTTCTAAAAGTCAGAACTATATAAAAAGTTATACTCCGAGACCTGTTGCTCTCCCATATCTCTTCCACTCCCATATTCCCTACATCCTATTCTTCCTACTCCATTCCTACTGACTCACTGTAGGTAACTAATCTCATTATTCTGGTTTCTCACATATGTGTGTGTGTGTGTGTGTGTGCGTTTGCGCAAATAAATGGATGCATGCATAGTCTCTTATCTTCCTTACAAGAAAGGTAGCAAGCCATGGTACCATTTCACGCTTTGTCTCAAGTTTTGTATTGTTACCTTCTGCTATTGGGGCTTGCACAGCTCCCCCTCCACTCAAGAACACTCGAACCCCCTAACTATTAGCCAGCATCCTCCTCCCCCCATTTAGTTCCCTATACCTCTCCTTTAGGCCACAGCCCAAGCATCACCTCCTCTGGGAACATTTCTTTGATTGTCTGGCCTAGGGCAAATACCGCTTTTAACTTTATATCATATTTCCCCCATCACTTATCACAATTACAGTTTAGATTTGTTTGTGTGAATAGGTGATTAGAATCCATCTCATACAAACATGTTTTTGTTTGTATGGGCCATTGTTCTATTTCACTCACTATTATATCCTCTGACCCACCTCAGTGCCTGGCACTTGATATTTGTTTGTTGAATGAGAAAATGACTGACTGAAATGCTGGTAGTATATTTCAGTGACATTTCAATAAAGTCAAGTAATTTGGATAATCCAACAGATTACTACAGGTTATTTTAAAATAATAGGCCACTTACATTTACTTCACTATGGAACTGCTACCTTTATAAAAACCCAAAGAAATAAATTGGGTTTTTCTTGAGGTTCTGTAAAGTATTTAATCTGGTTGTCTTTATTCTCAGTTCTCCTTTTTCTAAGACTATTGTCCATGTTCACCTTTTTTGAATAGTAAGCCATGCCATTCCCAATACCTGAAGAGCCCCCCCTTTTTTTGTTCCCCAATAATGACTTCTCAGTGACCCTCTTGACCTCCTGCCTGTTAATAGACTTGGCCAAGGCTGGTGGATGTCTCCTTTATCTCTTCATCCCTTCTGTAGCAACAGAACCCCTTATTTTAGCTACATTTCTTGACCTTTCTTGAAGCTAGATGTGGCCATGTAACTTAAATGTGGGCAATGATGGGGGTGCCTGGGTGGCTCAGTGGGTTAAAGCCTCTGCCTTCGGCTCAGGTCATGACCTCAGGGTCCTGGGATCGAGCCCCACATTGGGCTCTCTGCTCAGCAGGGAGCCTGCTTCCCCCCTCTCTCTCTGCCTGCCTCTCTGCCTACTTGTGATCTCTCCCTCTCTCTCAAATAAATAAATAAAATCTTAAAAAAAAAAAAAATTGTGGCCAATGAGATGTGAGTGGAAATGGTATGCGTATCTTCTAGGATGTGTCAGTAGGGAGCGTGCCCTTTTCCTTCCCTTTCCTCCCTCCTGCAGGCTGAAAAGGAGATGTGGTGGCTGGTGTTGGAACAGGCAGCTCAGACTTAAAGCTGGAGCAACAAGACAGAGGAGGCTGATACGTACATTACTATATCGGGGATATATAATGAGGGAGGGAAAGAGGGAGCGAGAGAGAATGAGTGATTATCCGCTTGCTTAAGCTACCGCTCTTTGGGTTTTTTATCACAGCCAAATCAAATCTTAACTTACTGTAGTTTGCCCAGACCTAGAGCCAATATTACCATTTAGTGGATGGGGGTAAATAACCTCAACAAATATCTGTTGAATGGAAGATCCCACACAAAGGAAAGCAGCGATTTAGGGATCCTCATAAGAGTGGCCCACATTGGGTGTAGGAAGTCAGGACTTGGGGGGAAAGAGGAACAAGCTAAAAGAAGCTTTCTATGGGGGAAAAATCAGACAAATCTAAAATGGGAGACAGGTAAAGTGAACTGACCCAAACTGTGTTGTACATCAGTGCAACACAAGAACTTCGATTGGATTCTGGCTAGAACGGCAACAACACAACAGCTATAACATATTTTTGAGACAATGCATAAATTTGAACATAGACTAGATCTGAGTTAATTTTACGGAATTATTAGGGACTTTCTTATGTGTGATAACATTGTGTTTATGAAAGACATTGTCCTTGTTCTTAGGAACTGCATAGACATGGAAATGTAGGTACTAAAAACAAGATACCTTGGGGTTTAAAGGGTTTTAAATGGGTTTAAAATGAAATTTTAAAGGGTTTAAAAATGAAAACAGGCCATGTTGTTAGAAAAGGATAAGGAGGGAAATGAGAACAGTTAGATAAAGACAGATTAAATACTTTTCTGGACTTTGTGAAAAACTGTATTTATTTAGGTTTCTGGGAGTGGTGTTTGCTTCTGTATAAACACAGAGAAAGTATATATAGTAACGTTACTAACTGGTGAATTTTGATGAAGGGTGTACATGCGTTCATTGGACTATTTCATCAATTTTTCTGTAAGTTTGGAAGTCTCAGAATAAAAAGAGAAAATGTTAGTGATATTGTGATATTGAATTGGCCCAGAAAAGAAATTATGCATGAATTAATGTAAATTCTGTCTCATACTGTTTTTTAAAAAGATTTCTTAGGTCACATTGGCTACTTACTATAATCTTTTGCTTTTATCGAATGCCAGACCCTGTGTGAAGGGCTCTGCACACATTATCTCATTTAAACCTCACAGCAGCCCCGGAGGTAGGGATGACTGTCCGCTCCACTTCCACAGGGCTGCTAAATGTATTTGGCATCACACAACTAGTAAGACTCAACCAGAATCTGAGCCCAAGTGGTCTGATTTGTGAGCCTGTACACTTCGCTACTTTTATCTTTGTACCCGGTGTCTTTGCCATCACAGGGTTGGAGTAGTAACCTGACCTCACACATCAGCCTGTCACATCTCTGAATTGTCCAAATGCAAGGGAACGTCTTCAAAGCATTTAAACCCAACAGACCTTCACAGGTTTGTGGGCTGGGCTATTTGCCTCTGTTCTCTTAGGGTGTCATTACTTTTCTCTGGCTAAACCAACTACATGCTGCTCATTGTAACTTGATAAAATGCTTTAAAGACCCAGAATAAAATGATATCCTTACTTTCTGTAGTGTAGTCAGAGGTTTTGCTATTGTATTAATGATAAATTGAGGAAAAGTATTAAAATCCTACACATCAAAAGTATCTCAGTCAAGCAAAAAAATCAGACTGTTGGACACTATTTGAGATGTCTTTATGATATGTGCTGGGGACACTCACCAGGGTTTCTGTGTTATGGTTGACCTGGACTGCTCAGCATCGAGAGGCATCAAATTGAGATTTAGAGAGACTGCTTGGTAACCAGGCACAGGGACAAGTTTTGCTTCCTGTAATTATTTTTCAAACTTGGACTGGCGAGGTCCCTGCAATTCCATAAAACATATTTTTACAATTACAGACTCAGAAATAGGCTGAAAATCTAAGAATCCTAAGAAAATATCGATGTAGCAATAAAGATGGAAATGAGACCAATGCAAGAAAAGTGTTGGGGCGCCTGGGTGGCTCAGCGGGTTAAAGCCTCTGCCTTCGGCTCAGGTCATGATCTCAGGGTTCTGGGATCGAGCCCCGCATCAGGCTCTCTGCTCGTCAGGGAGTCCGCTTCCCCCGCTCTCTCTGCCTGCCTCTCTGCCTGCTTGTGATCTCTTTCTCTCTGTCAAGTAAATAAATAAAATCTTTTTTAAAAAAGTGTTAGTACAACCAACACATAATTGCTTTTATGAACTGACAGTGTGACTTTATTAGAAGGGAGATTCTTCATTGATTATTACTAATGAGATGTGAATGGCATGCTAGCCTTCTCTGTATCCAACATAAGTAAATAAATAAACAAGTTAAAAGTTCTGACACTGAAGGTTTGCATGGATATCAAACAAAAGAATTTATTGTGAATTCAGTAAAACTCTTGTATTCCAGCAAGAAAAGGATGAGCACTTATAAATGAGCCACTGTTTAGGAGCTGAAAGGCACCAATTGGACCCAAAGAAAACAATATGTTCTCAAGATGATGAGGCAGAGCTGAGAGCTGGATGTGGGGCAGGGAGAGTTACAGGGTAAATAGGGACACCAGATGTTTCCATTTTGCTCAATTTGAATTTTTGTTTCTTTTTTCTCTTCAATTGTTTTTTTTTAAAGTAGGCTCTTACCCCCAAGGTGAGGGTTGAACTCATGACCCTGAGAACAAGAGTCCCACACTCTGTCAGCTGAGCCAGCGGGGCACCCCTTGAATTTTTGTTTCTTGTTGACAGACGGAACCTAATGGACATAGAACTCACATAGAACTCACAGCATCAGGTGAGATCGCCATTCATTTTCTTTACTCTAAAATAGTCCCTAGGGGCGCTTGGGTGGCTCAGTTGGTTAAAACAGTCCCTGTAGTATCTGGGGTCTACAGACAGGCTTCTGAGATTCCAGAAACCCTTTGAAATAGGGAACAAAATTGTTGGGGGAGCACCTCGCTAGCTCTGGATCTTGGGGTCATGAGGTCAAGCTCCATTTGGGTGTGGAACCTTATTTCTTTTACCTAAAAGAAATAAAAGTGTGTGTACACATGTATTATTTATTTATTTGTTTGTTTTTGCCGAGAATGTCCCGTAGTTCTGATCAGAGTCTCAAAAGGATTTATGACCACACAAAAAGGTTAAAAACTGCTGTACTAAAATGCTGCAGTGGGAAATATAGTACTTACTTGGCAGAGTGTGTCAGGAAAAGAAAAATATGGTCACTCTATATTTTGCCTGTAACTTGTAAAAGTGAACATGAAGGCTGTCAAAAGTTGTGAAAGGCAAAAAAACTGGGATATTTAAATTGCCTCTTTTAGTTTAGTTTAGTTTTTTAGTTTTTTTTTTTTTAGACTCTATACTCAAGTGGGGCTTGAACTCATAATCCCTTGATCAAGAGTCACAGGCTCTACTGACTGACCCAGCCAGGTGCCCCATTTTTGTTCATTCTTTTTATATTGAATTGGAGAGATGTTCTGGGATTCTGTTCTTAGACTTAGTTTTATCAGGATGGCATGGTGGAAGGCCAGCATGAATTAATTAATAATCAGCTTTATGCAATGTTTAAAGAATATTAACTCATGGGGTGCCTGGATGTCGTAGTCATTTAAGCATCTGATTGTGATCTCTGGGCTATGGGATTGAGCCCCATGTCAGGCTCTGCACTCAGCTCGGAGTCTGCTTGATATTCTCTATCCGTCTCCCTCTGACTCTCCTCCCTGCTCTCTCTCTCTCAAATAAATAAATAAAATCTTTAAAAGAAAGAATTTCAACTCATAATGCTACTTTTAAATACAGATAAATAGATTAATAGGTAGATGACTAGGTGGATGATGGATGGATAGATGGTTAGGTGGATGGATGATAAATACTCAACAACGTTAACAAAGAACTTAAGGGGATGGCTTTAATCCAGTGGGATATCCAAGAAGCTCGCCTCCCCTTGCCCTCAGCTACCCTCTCCCTCACACATAACACGAGGTAGCACCCAGACCCACCTTGTAGTGACCAGGCCTTTGCCTTTACCTGCCTTTGCTTGTTTACTTGTGTACCCACAGACCTGGTGGTTTTGCACCCAGAACTTTCCCTGAGAACCAGCCAAAGGAGGCTGAAACTTAACTCTTCTACAGGCAGATCTCTCTGTGCTCCTGAGATGACATCTTCCTTTGAAATTGATTGGTTCAGGCCCCGATGACTGGTGCTCCAGGGACCTGCTGGGGCCCAATGTTTTTGACATTCTCGTAGTCCAGTAAGGATCCCTCAAGCCCTAGTCACTGACCAAGATTTGGATACCCCATACTGATTCTTTTCTACAGTCTCTCCTTGAGACTCTTGAGTTCTTCTTGCATAATCCAACCTCCCACTGCTCCCTTCTACACTGCCTGCTACAAGCTCTAGAAGCCCCATTTCATGATTTACCAATTACACTACTTGTCAAGTCTTCGTTGAAATTTTCTTTACTTGCTGCTTTAACTGGCTTGTCCCTTGGGGATATGATTTCATCTGGAGCAACTTTGAGAGGAAGTTTCACATTCTCAGGATTGAGAGATGTGATTTTTGTCCTTTTTACTCATGGCCATAACTCTTGTGTTAAGAGCTCCCCTGTCTCCAAGCCTCAAGTCTGGCTGTCCTGTCCTCTCCTTTTCCACTGCCAACCCGCTACTTCTGATCATTTGCCTCAGTCACAGCATCTCTTTTTTCTTCGCCTTCTCATGTTCTCCTATCTTCCTGAGAAACTCCAGTGTCTATGTGGATGGTTTGTGTCCTACCTCATCAGCAACAGGACCTTGTCTCTAGAGGTTTCTACCTTTATGGACACTCCTAGCACTTGTGGTGGCCTAAGAACATCTGAAATTGTGGATTGAAACCCCCCACTCAGAGGAGGGAGCCCCTCTAAAACTATGACAGAAAACCAAGAAGCCGTAAAGAAAAAAACTGAAAAATAACAAGCTGGGAAAAATATTTGCAAATCAATTCACAAAGAGTTGTTTTTCTCAATTAGAAGCTCATATCAATCAATAAAAAGTACTTGGACCCAGTAGAAATTGAACAGTTTTTTTTCACAGAGAAGTCAATACAAATGCATTTTAAACAAAAAAATGCATTTTTCATGGAAAAGTCAATATGAATGCATTTTAAAGAAATGCACCCAAGTTCACACATAACAAGGGAAGCATAAATTTAACACTACAGTGAGACACTTTTCTTACCAAATTAGTAAAGATCAAACTTTTAAGAATATGTGTGGTAAGTGTATGTATGAGGAAACAGACACTTCCAAAACTATTGAGACTATACATTGCCCTCAATGAAGGGCAATATGGCAATATATTATCATAATTACAATGCATGGCTCCTTTGACCCCGAAATTCCACTTCTAGAAATATATATGTGTATATATGTGTGTGTTTGTGTGTGTGTACCCACTCTTCTACGCAGCTATAAAAAAATCAGGAAGCTTGGAAGTTCTCTAAGATAAGAAAGAAAAGAAAGTAATGTGCAGGACAGGCAGTTAATGATACAATTTTGTGTAAAAATAATCTAAAACAATATATGCATACATATATACAGGTACATGTATATATAGAAAATGCTTTCATAATGCATAGAATATCTCTGTGAATAAACACAGAAGCTGATGATTTTATGTGTCTCAGGGAGGGGAACTGGGCAACGAGAACAAAGTTAGGAGGGAGTCTGTGTCTCTTAAGAGTCCTAGCAAGAAACCGGAGGCGCACTTAGAGTGGGTATTTTGAAGAGGGGCAAAAGAAGACTATTTACAAAACTGCAGTGCCCCGGCTGGCAGCAGCAGGAAGTCATTACTCTCTCCTGCTGAAGGAAAGGGGTATGGCCTCGGTTCCTGAAATCCACCGAAGACGGCGACGTGGAGAGAGCTGCCTGATCAGAGCCATGGCCCAGGTGACTGCCAGAGAAGACGCTACGGCTTAGTCGTCCCTTCCTTGTTTTCCTCCTGTCCTCCAGCCTCTGTCGTGTGGCAAACTGCATGGGGGACGTTCCAGTGCACGCAACCAGAAGCCCGGTGCGAGGAACTTAGTGATGTCCTTCATGCGGTCCAGCCTCAGGGGTGAGGAGCAGGGTGGCCAAGAGTCAGAGCACATCTGAAGGCAAGGGGAGAGTATCGGGCCCAGAGATCTACTTTTCATTGCATTCTTCTTTGTAGCCACTGAATTTTGTACTGTGTTTATGTGTTTCTATTAAAAATAAATTACACAATCTCTTTTTTAAGGAATGGACAACTATTCATTTCTCCTTCCAACTTTCTATCACCTTTGCTTTCCTTTTCACAGCCAAATACATGGCGGGCCTCATCAACACTTACCATCCTTCCCTGCATTTTTCAAACCTAGCTTCCAATCCCTTGGCACTTGAATGTGCTCAGCCACCAAAGGTCAGTAATGCTGGCTAAACTTATTTTACTCTGCTTTTGGGGGGCATGTTACACTACTGATCCCACTTCACACTTTCGCGAGACATCTTGGTTTCTGCAACACCAACACCCATCGGGCTCACCTCCTGGTTCCCTCTCCTCGGTTTCCTGGGTGGGCCTCTCCTCCTTTGGCCACCCTCTAGGTGTGGTGTTCTCAGGGTTCTGTCCTTGGCCCATTCTCCTCTCACATAGCCTCGACTCTCACGTTCTCATGTCTTCCCTTGTCTTTAATGACCTCCAGCCATCTCAATCCTGGGCCCAAACTTCTGCTCTAAACCTCACACTTGGAGACATCTCCACTGGGGCCTTCTACCAGCTGTCTGTTAGGGGCTGAATTGTGTCCCCCGAAAATCCACATGTTGAAGAATTTCAAAATGTGACTATATTGGGAGATAGGCCTTCAAAGGAGTAATTAAGGTAAAATGAGTTCCTTAGGGTGGACCTAATCTAATATGACTAGTGTTCTTATAAGAAGAGGATATGGAGAGGACATTAGGACACAGACATACAGAGGAAAGACCATATGGGGTAGAGGGAGAAAAATGGCTATCAGAAGAACTCAACCCTGCCAACACCTTGGTCATGGACGCCTAGCCGTTAGAATTGTGAGGAAATAAATTTCTGTTGTTTCAGCCCCCCAGGCTATGGTACTTTGCTATGGCAGGCCTAGCAAACTCACGCACTGCTCAGGCTCAAAGACTCCCAAACCCTTCTTAGGACCCACCTTCTCAATTGCCCCCTCACTCATCTGACCCTGATTATTTGCATATATTTTCTCAGTACCAACTCCCATTTTGCAGAAAATGTTTTCTTGTAGTTGCATAAAGATGCACAGGGCTAGCTAATCAGAAAGTAGATAGTCAAAGTCATTTTATGGTGATATACTAGCTTCCAGCTCTAATGTGGGTGAGGATTCGGGATGCCTGGGTAGGGCAGTATTCAATCTCTCCTCCACAAGTCAAGCCAAGAAAGCAGAAACCTTACAATAAAATATGGGGTAACATTATCAATTAAATTGTTTATTCTTTGAGTAGTATTTTATTTTTTAATATTTTAGAGCTATTTTTAATAAAATGGCATCTTGAATTTTACAATGTAAAACCAGCAATAGTACCAACATCATATCCACTTATTATTACCACAGCAGCAAGGTCTTAAATCTTTTAAATTGTATTTTGAAACATGAAGTATAATATACATTTTTTCAAGTATCAGTGAAATTTATAAAAGAATTGTACTCATTTATTTATGCTCTTTGTGTTGGCACTTGAAAAAGATATATGCTAACAGTAATCTCCCAGAATTCTCCGTCTTCTCCCCTTTCCCTCCCCCCACTCCCCTCCCCCACAACTCTCCTGCCCCATGGCTTCCTCTGTCAGCTCCTAGCACTTAGACTAGGACCTCTCAAAAGGGATATGCAATTCCTGTCTCTTCTAATTGCTCCTCTTGAGTCTTGATTCACTTCTCTCCATGTCTGATTCTGCTCACCAACCCTTTTATCTGTATGTTTCGTATTCAAACTCATCAAGAACTGTGACTTGATTGAACTGGTTAAGAACCATCCAACATGGAGTGTGTATGTGTGTGGGGGGTCCTTTTGGGCAGAGTCTTCGATCCTTTTCATAAGCTGGTGGTCTAGACCACTTTTATTTATTTTTAATCTTTTTATTATTTTATTTAAATTCAATTAATTAACATACATATCATTAGGTTCAGCTATAGAGTTCACTTGGTCTAGACCACTTTTTTTTTTCAATATTTTATTTTATTTATTTGACAGAGAGAGAGAGAGATCACAAGTAGGCAGAGAGGGAGACAGAGAGAGAGAGAGGGAAGCAGGCTCCCTGCTGAGCAGAGAGCCCAGTGCAGGGCTCGATCCCAGGACCCTGAGACCATGACCTGAGCTGAAGGCAGAGGCTTTAACCCACTGAGCCACCCAGGCACCCCCGTCTAGACCACTTTTAATCAAAGTATGGTTTAATCTTACCAGGAAGCTTGTTAGAAATGCAGACTTGGGGCGCCTGGGTGGCTCAGTGGGTTAAAGCCTCTGCCTTCAGCTCGGGTAGTGGTCCTGGGGTCCTGGGATCAAGCCCCACATCAGGCTCTCTGCCCAGCAGGGAGCCTGTTTCCTCCTCACTCTCTGCCTGTCTCTCTGCCTACTTGTGATCTCTCTCTCTCTCTCAAATAAATAAATAAATAAAATCTTAAAAAAAAAAAAAAAGAAATGCAGACTTTCAGACCTCACATCAGAACTACTGAGTTAGAATCTGTAGGTTAATAAGATCCCAAGTGATTGATATGCACACTAATGGTTGAGAAGAACTGATCTAATTGTCCCTTATTTGATCATCATGGCAGAGCTGGAGCTGATATACATATACAAGTTTGGGAAGCACTGATTTATTTGTCCCTTGTCCTATCATCATAGCCAGGCATAAATAGACATAGCAGTATTAGCATAAGGAACTGTCTGAACCCACCTTTCTCCAAAGGTGGACAGTATAACTGGTAGGTTTTTAAGGCTTGATAGCCATCGGATTTAGACATTGTTCAGAATAGAATGGTGTAAAGATGGAATACCATGGACAGCGCTCTAGCCCTGGTATATGAGAGATACTGTAGATGGTGGAAAGCTCAAAGGGCTGCTGGTGTAAGACGCAGTGGGTCTGAATCCTGCCTGTATCATTACCTAGCTCTGGGAACTGAACTTGTTAATTTACGTTCCTCAGCTTCACTTTCCTCATTTGTAAATGGGGATGGCAATACTTTTCTACCATAGGTTGTTTTGAAGTTACTGAAAAAAATATCACCAGACAGGCAGGTCTCATGTATGATAAATATTCATCCCTTCCCTTTTCTGAGGTTTTCTGTAAAACCTCAATTAGAGTTAATAGAACAAAGTCTTTGCAAAAGAAAAATAACGAGATCTCTCTAGCTTGGTTACGACACCAAGGCTGTCAGGATTGGTGGCAGTGTTGGAAGAGGTGGACATCTGGCACCCTTAGTCCTCATACCATTTCAGTAGCTGAAGGAGACCTGGGAGGGCAGCTGGAGGGCAGACATACTTAGCTCCCTACGCCTTCACCCTGCATGACAGGGGTCCTATATGGCCACTGGGGGTTCAGTCTGGGATCTGGACGAGCCATTCTTGGAAGAGTCAGTTGTTGACCCAGTTCTGTTCGGTTCCCCTCTGGCTGTTAATTACACCACCACCATCCTCTGGAGCTGAGCCCCTCCCTCTGAACCATAGTCTTCCTTCTCTTTGTGGCTGGATTGCATCACTCTGTGGAGCAGCTTGGCCATGTAGGGCTCATCTGATCTTTTTTCTTTTTTTTTTTTTAAAGATTTTTATTTATTTGACAGTGAGAAACTCAGTGAGAGAGGTAACACAGTGAGAGAGGTAACACAGACAGAGGGAATGGTAGCGGGAGAAGCAGGCTTCCCGCCAAGCAGGGAGCCCTATGCGGGGCTCGATCCAGGATCCTGGGATCATGACCCGAGCCGAAGGCAGTCGCTCAACGACTGAGCCACCCAGGCGCCCCGGGCTCATCATATCTTGCACAAAGGTTGCTTAAGGCTGCTGTGCCTTCGTAGCCGTAGCTGCTTTCCTTGTTCCCCGTAGCTTTGTTCTGATATTCTCATACCAAACTTTTGTCCGCTTCTTATGTCTACTGACTCCTCAGAGATTACTCTGCCTCTTTTCACTTTTATACAAGCTGACTTTTAATACTCTTTCTTCCATGCCACGGGTCTAAAGGCTAAATTTTAATCTGCATCAGATTAAGATTATAGTTTAGCTTTTCTCATGAAATTTTCTTTTATTTACACATGTATCTAAAAGACATTCACTTCAAGGCATCTCTGAAAATTTAAACCACATTCTCACTAAAGACCAGGTAATGCTCAAAGATAATCTGCTAGGACCAGGAAGCAGCAGTTGGCCAGGCTTCCATGAGTGGGTGGGGCAGGCCTGCCTAACCACAGGAGCTGTGAGAGTAAAATGCAGCCGGTGGCTCTCTGGGATCAAAACATTAAGTTCATCCAGTTTCTAACTTGTTTCCTGGACATTGAGTTTGCCAGTATTGAATCTCTCTTTTGCCTTCCATATTGCTTCACTACAGGTAATTTATGCTCATCCTCACTGAACCTGGACACTCAGGCAAACAATTCAGTACCAAATAACAAACAGTCACTCTTTTTTTTTTTTTTAAATATTTTATTTATTTATTGACAGAGAGAGATCACAAGTAAACAGAGAGGCAGGCAGAGAGAGAGGGGGAAGCAGGCTCCCTGCCGAGCAGAGAGCCGGATGTGGGGCTCGATCCCAGGACCCTGATATCATGACCTGAGCTGAAGGCAGAGGCTTTAACCTGCTGAGCCACCCAGGTGCCCCAAACAGTCACTCTTTAAATACTGGCTCAGCATTTAATAAGAGCAAAGGCTTAGTGCTATGTGGGAAGGGCACAGAAGAAGAACAAAGACTCGCTGATGCAGAGTTCCTTGTCCCATCTCTGCACAGAGCTTTTCTTTTTCTTTTCCTTTCTTTTCTCTTTTCTTTCCTCCCTTCCTCCTTTCCTCCCTTCCTCCCTTCCTCCCTTCCTTCCTTCCTTCCTCCCTCCCTCCCTCCCTCTCTTTTCTTTCTTTGGTTTACTTATTTAAAAAATTAAAAATAAAATTTATTTAAGCAATCACTACACCCAGCGCTGGGATCAAACTCACCAACTGGCGATCAAGAGCCGCATGCTCTACCCACTGAGCCGGCCAGGCATGCCAGCACATTGCATTTCTGCTCTGATCCCAAACTTGCCCACTCTGCTTCCTGAGGACAAGGCCTCAAAGCCTTCTGGTCCCTCTCCCTGGGAAGAATCTGGTGACTGCCTCTGTCACTCACTCCAGCGGGCCCTTGGGTTCGATTCCTTGCGACCTGCTTATGGGAATTTCGCTTCCAAGCACACACACTACTTTCTCCCAGACAGGACACAGTGGTGAATGGGACCCTGCAAGTGCTGGTGCATGGCTAGCTCCTTCTTTATCTCCTTCATGCTGGCAAAAAGCCCGTATTTTAGGATCTTGACAGCATTCACTGCTGTTCTAAGGGGGTGGTGTGGTAGCGGGGAGTCCTCGTTTTACCCCAATGTCGCCTCCCTCACCCAAAAGCCTGGAGGATTCCCATACCCATCCTTTCACCTTTGGAGTGATAGATAAATCCTCTACTTGATTTTTTTTTCTTCAGTTCCTCCAAACAATTTTAAGCTATTCATGCTCTTGCTAAAACTCGTGGGTGTATCCTAAAAGTATGAAACATGGCCCTATTGTTTGGACTTACCAACTTTCCAAAATGAAATTAAAGGAAACCTGACCACACAGGCGCGCGCGCGCGCGCGCGCGCACACACACACACACACACACACACACACACACACACGTTTGCCAGATTTCCTGCACCGAAAAGAAAAGGAAAACAAACCCAAACACCCCACATCTACGAGTTCCCCCGATAATGATTTCAAAGGGGAAAGACTCGAGCTGGGTCTGTCAGAGGGGAAATCTCTCTAGAGCACATTTTTGTTGTTGTCAAACCAGACATCTCCGTGAGCACACGGCCAAGTCCCAGGTAACTGCACTGTAACAAGAGTGTTTTTATAAATTATGCAAATCCACAGCGCTTTCCCGCTGGCCAGAACGATCTAATTCCCGACCTTAATCCGGGCCCTCGTTCCCAGCCCCCGCCGCGTGGCGTTTCCTGCCTGCCACTCGCCGCGGCCTCAGGTGAGTCCTGCGCGCTCCGCGCTCTCGGGCCCGCGGGAGGGGCTGGAGCAACAGCGGAGGGCGGGCCGGGGATCGCGGAGGGAGGTGGGGGGACGGAGTTCCGGGCCCCGACTGCGGCTTCCTCCCGGTGGAGCCGCATTTCCAGGCACTCCGCAGCCCTAGCCCTAGCGCGCCGGGCCGTTCCCGGCCGTGCCGCCTGGAGGCGCGGAGCCCGCCGGGCGCGCCCAGCCCTGCAGCTCCGGCCGGGGCGGAGGCCGCCGGACCGCGGAGATGCGGGGCGGGGGCAGGGCGCGGGGTAGGTGACTTTATCCCGCCTCTGTTTCCCTGCCCCGGGGAGCAATGACATCACGCGGCCTTCTCCAGGCGCCGACACAAAGAGCGGCGCGGAGAGGCCGCTGCGGGGGGAGCCGGCGGCCGCCGCTGCCGCCGCCCCGGGCCCCGGGGCCCCGCCGGCCAGGCCCGCCGCCCGCGGCCCGCACCCTTCCTGCTCCTCCTCCGCTGCCGCCGCCGCCGCCGCCGCCTCGGTCGCCGCCGCCCGCGCCGCCCGCGCCCCCGGCGCGCCGCTGAGCCCGCGCCGGGCCGCTCCGGCCCCCTTCCCGTGCGGGCGGCGCGGGCCCTGGGAGGGGCGCCCGCAGCCAGCCGCGCAGCATGCACTGGGGGGTTGGCTTTGCCTCGTCCAGGCCGTGCGTGGTGGATCTGAGCTGGAACCAGAGCGTCTCCTTCTTCGGCTGGTGGGCCGGGTCCGAGGAGCCCTTCTCCTTTTATGGGGACATCATCGCTTTCCCTTTGCAGGATTACGGTGGGATCATGGCAGGGCTGGGCTCCGATCCCTGGTGGAAGAAAACACTTTACTTGACCGGGGGAGCTTTGCTGGCCGCAGCTGCGTATCTGCTCCACGAACTCCTGGTCATTAGGTGAGCCGGAGAGAGGGCCCCGCGCAGGGGCGCCGAGAGGGGCACCTGGCCAGGGCAGGGCTGGCGCGAGGGGGGACCGTGCCAGCCTCTCAGTCACGCCGTGCAAATGCCCAAGAATCCTGCCCTTACCTTTCCTTAGAGGCAGTCCGTGGTCACCTGGCCTAAGGGGCAATTTCAAGTTGACAGGAGAATTAAACTGGTCGTGGGAGGGGAAAACATTTGTCTCCCAGTCCTTTGGTGCCAAAAAGCAAAAATTCTCCAGGTTGTTGTGGAGCAAAATGGTCTATTAGGAAATGCCCTTAGTGAGATCCAAGTGCAAGGTTTGCAACAATAGAATGAGGCCTGGAAGAGGTAGTAAGTTACACTTTTATGAAATGCCTTATTTGTTTATAGGTAATGATGATGCTGGAATATTAACCACTAACCTTACCTTTTACTCAGAGATTAGTTCTCTATTATCCCTCCCTAAATTTCAACATCATCAAAAAAGCTGAAATTGCAAAAGCTCCGGAGATCTCTGGGTCCCTGTTAAGGGGCATGGCCAAGTAGAGGGGTGTGCAGTTTTGATGCAGCCTTACCCTGGTCATCGGCTGCTCAGGTATTTCAAGCTAAACACCATCGTGGGGGTTTCAGTGCCATTGTTCTGTGAGCAGTAGGAGGTCCGAGGATAGGACTAGCACAGGGGCGTGTTTGACAAGAACCCGGGAGTCACCCAGTGCCGTAAACAGTTGCATAGGCTGCCTGCCGCAGAATGTTTACAGGACTGACTTGGAAATGCCAGAAAATGGAGGCCCCTACTGTTGGTACATCCAGAAGAACAGGAGATCTTTGTCTGAGTAGGGCAATACCATAGGCTCCTGGGATACTTTGGCTCACTGATAACATCAATTTATGGTTAAAATTTCCCTGCGTTGGGGCCCTCTGTCCCTGGGAGATGACCAGAAACGGGCTGTTTTCAATAGTTCAGAATATCCACGTCGGCCAGTATTTTTAAAGTAATGACAAAAGTGTTCACACTGCCTTTTTCCAGGGGGAAATCCTGCACAATAGCTTGTAAACAAAGACAGTGATCAGTGACCTTTAACAGGCCTGCCGGGATTCCTCTGTGACAGGCTAACTTAGACATTTTGAATATTTCCAGTCTCTGAGAGGGTGAGAGATCACTGAGGTCTGAGGAAATGTATTGGCTTTCACTATTATTTAGCCATAATTGTGAAGTTTTATTTTAACCTTTATTGTGTACCCTGAATTCTCTCACTTAGCAGGTGCCTTGAATCGTCCCGTTGAACCCCAGAAAGGTTTTTGAAGTGAATTTAAGGTGAATTTCCCTAGATTATTTCCTGTTTTTGCTAGTTTTAGAACTCGATTTCAAGTTGGATGTCAAGCTGTATGAAAAAACCAAAACATTTGTGCAGTATTTTAAATGGTAACCCAGTTGTTTCTCAATTATATTATATTCCAGTCCAGAACCTTTTCAGGATCCAGAACCATGTGGCTTCTCGCCGGTTTAACACTTTGTGGAGGGAGTGAAGGCACGAGGCTTCATAGGACCAAGTCTATGCGTTGCTTAAATGACCTTGCAGAAATAGCAAGGAGCCCAGAGCTCATCCTGGGAATAGGCCACGCCCTGGCAGGTGTGGTCACTGGACACAGAACAGCCCTCTGCCCACAATTGTGTCCTTCCCTGCTTAGCAGACTACTTGGATACTTATGGAGATTGAGACATTTTTAATCTTTGGTGTATTCACTTTTTGTTTCTTGACGGATGTCTAAGGCCTGGGTAGGAAATGTGTTATGGTGGAGGAGAAAATCCTATTATTTTGCAAATGATAAAAATGGCTACCCACCTTTGATCCCTTAGTAGGGACTTTGTATAGAAGTGCTTTACTTGCATTTATCCCTCTCAACTGTGGTTTGATGCTTGATTCCCATTTCATAGTTAAGGCAGTTATAGCTGAGGGAGAGAGAGAGGTTAAACCCGTTGCCCAAGATCACACAGCCAGAGTAGTAGGATCCAGACCTGAGAATGTGTGTGTGCAGAGTCTGCACTTTTCCCCCCCGCCGCCTCCTAGAAAGAACCAATGACGGCATAAGCCTGGCTGGGAGGAGAAGAGAAATGTAGAGAATTGGGGCATGGCCCAGGGAAGACAGGCCAGGGCAGGGACTGGAGTTTTTGACAGCCTCTAGGGACACAGACAGGGGAGAAAGACTGAGCAGGTTCTAGGATTGCCAGTCAGAGGTGACATGACAGAGACTTCCATTTAGGGCGAAATCTCAGTGTCAATTGTCTCCGTAGTTTAGGCAAGACAAAACAGTCCAGAATCTGCAGGGTGGATTTGAAGGGATCACAGTGTCTGAGGTCATGGATAATGGTAAAGTCGTTACCACTCGACTTGGATTTTCTGCCAGAGAGACTTAACCTGAGTGTGTGGCCGTGTCTCTGGTGTTGACTAAAGGAAGGTTGACTGGCGAGAAGTACTTAGGAAGTTGCATTAAGGAGTATAAGCCAAGGAGGTATTTTGGACTTTATGCCTGCTTTTCCAGCGGCAGTATTTTTAACCAAATACTGTCTCAACCTTCTACTTTACCTCCCCTGAGTGTAGACAGCCCAGGAGCTGTCTTAAAGTCAATCCATTTGAGAATGTGCTCTTTGTAAATTGAATGACTAAATAATGACCGTGTTGTTGGTAGCTCTTTTGCACCTTGGGCCGTTGAGCTCAGCCTGTCCTAGAGAACTTAGGGGATCAGAGAGGCCCCCAGGTCAGCCAACATCGGACCTCCATAAACTGTCAGCTGGTCAGTAGCATACAGAGGCGTGGCTCCCTGTGATAATCCTTCATGATGGGAGGAGGGGCTGGTCTTATGCCTCCGTATGTGTTCTCTTATGTAACCCTCATTCTAAAGCCACTTTGGAAAGTACAGCTGTCCAGGTATTTTAAAAAAACAACCTGCTCCTCTGATCCTAAGTCCGGGAGCAGTTTCTCGTGCGTGGAGGGAGGGCTCTGGGACCAGAGTGGGTTCACATTCATTTTGCTTTCAACCAGGTAACCTTGGAGATGAGAATAAACTTCGTGGCTCCTTGGTTTTCTCATCTGTAAAATGGGGTTAATAATAGTAGCCTGCCTTATGGAGTTGATTGAGTTAGCCCGTGTGAATTGCTTAGAACAATTTGACATGTACATGAGTGTTTAATAGAAGTTGGCCATCATTGGCTGTTAAAACTTCCATCGGAAAGTTCCAGGCTTGAGTGGCCCAAGTCAAACTGGCAGTTTTGGAAGAATTAACTGAGAAATTGCCATTTCGGTGTTGTCTGAAGCTATTAATGGCCCGATCTTAGCGGGATGTTCTTTGGACAAGCTATTGAGCCTCTCTGAGCTTCAGTTTCCTTATCTACTGTGTGATATAATACACTGAATTTAAACTATAACAATATCCACTCTATGGTGTTACTTCAGAGTGAAATAAGTTAGTATGCATCATGTTTACAAAGTCCCCGGCCTATGCTTGTCACATCCACGCTTACTATGTATGATATGGCCCAAGTTAACCCTTAGAATTAGATGTTTCTGGCCAGTGGAGCAGAAGATTTTATATTTTTCTCCTCCCTTTCCTTCTTAAATTTTTGCCTGGCTACTTTCCATGAAAATGCCACTCTGTGACTTGAATTATTTGGACAAAATCAGTTAATTGTCAAATGTAGTTCGTGCTCCCAGGGAACAATCTAAGAGGCTTCTTGATTTTAATATCTGGCCTCCCCAACATTTCATCTAAATGAAAGTCTTTGTTTTATATAGTGAATATTGCCGGAAAGCAGCAGATATTTGTATTCTTTTGACTCGAGCAGTGTTTTCAAAGTGGGTCATTCTGAACTCTAAGCGGAATGGGCGCTCTGGTGGTAAACTTCTCTGAAAGAGTTGGTTTTACTGAACGCAGATGCTGCAGGAGGTGAGCTCTGTGGGCTGATGCTACAAAGAGCTTGCCCTGGCTTGGATCGAAGTAGGTGCGGGATTAAACTGGGAGTGATGTGAGGAACCAGAGGCTCAGGGAAGGCCCGGGGGAAGAGGGGGGTCTATCTGACCGGGAAGTGGTCGGGCCAAGCGAAAGGTGGGGAGTGGTTCCCGAGGGTGGTGTTAGGAGCGAAGCTGTGGGGGATGACGAGATAGGGTAGTTTAAGGGGATGAGACCGTATCTCTGTGAAGGAAAATAGATTCTACCACTCTTACCCCATGCTTGGTAGCTCCACCGATGTTTACAGGTTTAAAAAAATTTTTTTTTTAAAGATTTTATTTATTTATTATTTGACAGAGAGAGAGATCACAAGTAGGCAGAGAGGCAGACAGAGAGAGAGGGGGAAGCAGGCTCCCTGCTGAGCAGAGAGCCCAATATGGGGCTCGATCCCAGGACCCTGAGATCATGACCTGAGCCGAAGGCAGAGGCTTTAACCCACTGAGACACCCAGGCGCCCCTACAGGCTTTTAAAATTTAATCCTCCTGCTAACTGATGCATAATCGGCACTGCCCTCACTTTCTGTGGGTGAGAGGAAGAGAGGCCTAGGATAACGTGGCCAGTGGGAAGCAGGGCTTGGATTTGACCCCATGTGTCCACACTTGGAATCTAGCATTTTCTCTCTTGTATGGTGTCCATTGCAAAGCTGTACCAGGGAAATCCTCCCACCCAAAAAAGTAGCCAAGGGAAAGCTAGACGTGTGTCTGAGACAGAAGAAAGGGAAGAGGCAGCCATATGAAGTCATGTGCTGTGTGGCGAGAGTGAGGACCCTGGGAAGCTAGAGAAGATGAAAGAGAGCCCAGAAGCTGGCTTTCTTGGCGTCACACAGGTGAAAGGCCAGGTGAGGACACACATAGTTTGGAAGGGGGACCAGAATATTCAGGGTCTCAGATTCCCGGCAGACTTGGTCTCTAGCAGAGTAAACCCGCACTATTATTCCTGGGTTCCAGGGATGGTTTCATGGTTCAGTCCGGGGGTCAAGAACATAGACTTTGCTTGCCTCATTCAGTCCAGGGTCTGCCATTTACTAGCAAAGTGACCTTGGGCAGGGTAATCCTCTATGCCTCAGTTTCCTCATCTATCACCCTTGGATAACAGTAGTAGCTCCCCCAGGAAGTTATCGTGAAGATTAAATGAAACAACACCTCTGAAGCCCTTAGAACAACGCCTGACACCCAGGAAGCACACACTGTCATTTTTATTCCCTCAGTTTGTGCTGGGCCTCTAGGCTGGAGAAGAGGTGGGCCGGTATTCCAAAGCATTCTTCCTGCCCAGGGGGTTATCGTTAGCGGAAAGAGGTTGATACATAGTTACTGTCTAAGCCCTTGGGGTCGCCCTAATCCTTTGTAAGTTTCTGCTCCGTTTTGGCCAAGCTTCCACTCTGCTTCTGGGTGAGGTGAGCCCCAGTGACAAACAGACCTGCTTGTTCATGGAGGAGCCACCACCCACCGGGGGCCTCTGGGGAACTCAGGGCATTGAATGTACAACACCTGGATTGTTCTTTATTTCTGTTTTGGTTTTGGCAGGAAACAGCAAGAGATTGACTCCAAAGATGCTATTATTTTGCATCAGTTTGCAAGACCTAACAATGGTGTCCCCAGTTTGTCTCCTTTCTGTTTGAAAATGGAAACTTACTTAAGGATGGCTGACTTACCCTACCAGGTACTTGTGTACGAACGGGTCTTATTGTCACAACAGGAACATCAGAGGGGTCGTCCTCATCTCACACGGTGGGAAGGGCTTGCTCTTGGGGCCGGAGGGTTGGGTGTGAAATAAGCACTGCCTGGTTCTTAGCAGATGCTTAGGAGAGACTGGATTTTGGGTCTGTTGATGTTTACATCCAGGTTCATGGGGGATCCAAAGGGTGTGGATTTCTGTAGATTTCAGGGTCATGGTATTTTTTTTCCTGACATGTAATAGTCCTTGGTTGGACTTGGGTCCAAGCTTGGCTAGGCCTCCTGGGCAGCTGCTAATTAAGGTGAGTATACCATTGCTCCGTGTGGTTTTTTTCCTTGAGATTTCTGTTTGACAGCATTATATTTTGTCTCTCATGAGTCTTGGGGGCCAGAGCACCCGGCAGGCCACCAGGGAGATAGTCGTAGATTTTGGGAGAGCTTTTCCCCAGGGCTCCATGTTCTGTTTGGGTGACTTTTGGGGGAAACATTCGCTCATTTTGGCATCAGAGAATGAACATGGGCAAGTATTTAATGGTATACATTTCTCTGTGAGTTGTGTCTCACAGATTTGGCAGGTTGCATTTTCATTGTTACTCAGTTCTATGTATTTTTACAAAAAATTTTTCCTTTTTCTTTTTCGCCTAATATTCAGCTCTATACAAGTTTTTTTTTTTTAAATTTTTTTTAAGTTTTTCATTTATTTGACAGAGAGAAGCACAGTGAGAGAGGGAACACAAGCAGAGGGAATGGTAGCGGGAGAAGCAGGCTTCCCACCGAGCAGGGAGCCCGATGCAGGGCTGGATCCCAGGACCCCGGGATCATGACCCGAGCTGAAGGCAGATGCTCAACGACTGAGCCACCCAGGTGCCCTATATACAAGTTTTTTAAGCTTTGATTTTTGTTATTGTTTTCTAATTTTGTGATCAGAGCAGGTAATCTCTGTGATATTGATTCCTTAAAATTTACTGAGGCTTTAGCCTAGGGTGTGGCTAGTTTTTTATGAATGTTGAAAATCATCCCGTATTCTCTGTTTGGGTGAAGAGCTCTCTCAATTTACTTGCTTGAGCATTTGTTTAGTGGATTATTTAGATCTTGTTCATGTCTGAATGAACAAGATCTTGTTCTGTTTTATTTTCTGTTTGCCTGTCCTAGTAGTGTCTTAAAGGAGTGGATTAAAATATCCACGGGCATTTGTTGATTTATCTTTTCTTCCTGCCACCCTCTCAGTTCTTGCTTTGTGTAAGAAATCATATGGGTAGGTACTTATAATGTGAATTTGTACTCTTCTGTTTCTTTTCCCAGTATATATAGCACCGGGCTGTGTCCCCTGCTTTTTTTTTTACCTACTTGAATTTTATATCATCAGATACTGAGATTGCATCTCCAGCTCTCTTTTGGTTCGTATTTGCTTGGGATGCCCTTCTTCTTCCCCTTTCTCTACTTTTTAGTGTATCAGTCTCCCACAGGCAGTGTATTACTTGTAGCCGATCTAAGAATCCTTAATAGGTGGGTTTTTTCATTTATACTTGTAGTTATTGTTTACGAGTTATCTCTAACATCTTTCTCTCTCCCTGCCTCCCTGTTTCTCTCTCTCTCTTTCTTTCTTTTTTTTTCTTTCTGACATCTTAATATTTTTTTCTCATTATACTTGGTTTTTAAATTTTTTTCTTGTTTCCTGCTTTCTAGTGGGTAGATAAAAAAGGCTTCTTGTCATTTAGAACAAATTCTATTTTTATCGTTATGGCAGTTGCTCTTAAGACACAAATTTGAGTTTATTTATCCCTATTATCATTTCCTCAAATGCTAATTGGTCCTCTGATGATACAAGGATCTTACAGGTTCATGTGAACTTTGGGTTTCTCTTTTCCAAACTCTGATCCCAAGTGTGTTGTTATCTAATGTTTTAATTCTGGAATTTTGGAAATCCTTTCCTTTTTTTCTGTTTTTTTTAGGCAACAGGGCTTACTGTGTTTTTGTTTTTGTTTTTTGTTTTTTGTTTTTTTTTAAAGATTTTTATTTATTTATTTGACAGCGAGAAAGAGATCACAAGCAGGCAGAGAGGCAGGCAAAGAGAGAGGGGGAAG
>CM053608.1:52633193-52680704 GCA_028646535.1 Procyon lotor
CTTTTCTTCAAATACTTCCTTTTCTTTTTGATTTGTTTTAGCCTTCTTCTTTCTTGTCCCCTATTATCCAGATCCTGAAATCTCTGCTTTTATTTTCTCTATCTCTGAACATATTCCTCCATTCTTTTCTTCTTCCTTCTGGGTGGATTCATCCTCCTGACATTCCATTGCATCTCTCTGTTCTCTTATGTCCATTGTATTGCTTATCTTTCGTGTTCAACGTCTGTATTTTTCTTCCTCATATTTCCCCTTGGTTTGTATTACAATTTCTTCTTTTACCCCTTAGAGGATCTCTGTTATGCTAATTAAAATTGGTTTGTCCCCATAATCCTGCTTCGTGGTGCAGACATTCCGTCTGATGCTCTTCTGTGATAGTGGTTGTGTGCATCCCGTGTTCGCTTTGGTTTGAGATTTCCTTTTCGCCAGAAATGTCCGCTCCCCGGCCTGGGGATTTGTACAGGGCAAGGGCCGGAGCTCAGGCTACAGGTTGTGTGCCTCTGAGGGATGTAAGAAAAGTAAGAGGTGAGCCCCAGGCACCCCCAAAGCACTGTGGTCCCTATGGTTTGCCACCCCTCCTCCAGGTGGCTCCGACTGGTCAGGGGCTCACCTGTAAGCTCTGCCACGTGGCAGCACCAGGAGGAGGGGTCTCCCTTGCTAGTAACAGTGCAGCTGGGCCAAGCTCTCGGCCCAGACAATGTTAGCCCGGCAGCTCCTGATGCCCCCCTGACCCCGGCTTGTGCTTTCTCTGCAGAGGAGGGATTGGGGCAGCAGAGACCCTCCCAAGGCAGTGCTGGGATGAGACGAGGGGCATCCCCTTGGCTCAGCCTCCCAAGGCAGTGCTGGGATGAGACGAGGGGCATCCCCTTGGCTCAGCGAGTGCCATTATGGAGGCCCCACTGGGGAAGTGATGGAGTGACACCTCACTAGACTGCTGGGCTGTGGGTGCAGGGCTCTGGGGGGGGGAGGTGCATGGCCTGTCTTGGGACCGGAAGGAGGTTGTTCGGGACAGGCACCTGGAAGGCAAGGGCTAAGTCTGGAGAGAGGAGCGGGGCGATCATTCAGGACTTTGTAACCCTGAAGACAGACGGAACTTGCAATGGGTCCGATATGATCATCATAGAGCTTGGCATTGGCAGCCAGCACTGGAAGCTTCGTGTCACGGAGGGGCTCCCATTGAAGGAAGAGGCCAGCAGCTGCCCGGCTCCGTGTCCTCATCGCTCTTGAGCCAGTCCACTCAGTTAGCCCGATGGCTTTGGGGCAGTTAGGGTGCCGGGATGGAATTTTGGGCTCTGCAGTCTCTGAGGGCTTTCTAGAGCTCTTGTGCCCCCCTCCGCCGGACAAAGCCATCCTGCCCTTTGCAGGGGCTGGCCCAGCGGCCGGACCGTGCTGCCCTTTCCCTCTTGCCTTCAAGCCAGCAGGTACTGACGGCTGCAGCCCTGCCTGGACCAGCAGCCAGACTACCTCTGTCCCTGTCACAGAGCAGCTGCTTTTAGTGAGTGTGACTGGGGCCGCAGGGCACATGTCTCACCGGGAAACCTGACTAGTGCCGAGGCCACCGAGGAGGTGGCCACTTACCCCCTTGAAAAATCATTATTTCTTGTTAAGTACTTATATACATGTATATATGTATTTTAAAAGGATGGTATAGCCGTGTTTTTCCTTCTGTGAGGTCTCTGTGGAAATAAATGGGAGGGGTATTCATCTCAGGGCAGAGATTTAGGCAAGAGAAAAATGGTTCTGGGGTTTAGAAGCCTGTTCTGTGCCTGCCACGGGTGCCCTGGGACCTGTGTGCCCTCATCGAGGGGCCAGGTTGGTGCAGGCGGTGCCTGGGAGGTGCTGGGGGCGGGGGGCATCGTCTGTGCTCCTCAGCACTGAGGCATTTTGTCAGAGATCCAGGGAGCTCTACTCTCTGACCCTTCTTTGCCCTGTGCCTTGAAAAGGAAAAAAATTAAAATGTCATATTCCTAAGAGCACAACTTTATATTTGAAGCTTTTTTTTTTTTTTTTACGTTTTAACCAAAGAGAAACTGGAATAAATATTTGATGACCATTAGTAGAAACTCAAAGGCTTTTTTTTTTTTTTAAACCTTGATCTACTGGTCACAGTTACTTATCTTTCCATCTTTTTAAAATCAGAATACACATTAATTAGGTGAATTTTGAAAGCTTTTCTTTTTTTTTTTTTTTTAAAGATTTTTATTTATTTGACAGAGAGAAACACAGCGAGAGAGGGAACATAAGCAAAGGGAATGGTAGTGGGAGAAGCAGGCTTCCTGCTGAACAGGGAGCCCGATGCGGGGCTCGATCCCAGGACCCCAGGATCATGACCTGAGCCGAAGTCAGACGCTTAATGACTGAGCCACCCAGGCACCCCGAAAACTTTTCATTTTGTAATAATTATAGATTCATAGGAAAGTGCAGAAAAGGTACAAGGAGGTCCTGCAGATATGGTTATTTTTTTTTCAAAATGAAAATAGCTTTACCTTTTTTTTCTGATTACATGGAGATGACATACGGTCCTTTAAGAATTTTAAACAATACACAGAGTGTGAATGAAAATCACCTCTCATCTTACTAGCTAGAGATCGTCATCACTAACACTTTGCGCCATCCTTCCATACATTTCTATGGATATACACAAAGATGCCTACATCATTTGCTGTAACTGGTTATATAAGAAGTCTGTATTTCACACAGTAACTTTTTTAAAATATGAGATAGAAAAAGAAAGAAAATGGTTGCTTTGGAACTCTCTGCTCTGGCTTTCAGGCCCCCCCCCCCTTTTTAAAAATATTTAATTTATTTATTTAAGAGAATGAGAGCAGAAGGAGAGGGAAAGGCAGAGGCAGGCTCCTCGCTGAGCAGGGAGCCTGATGCAGGGCTCAGTCCCAGGACCCCAGGATCGTGACCTGGGCTGAAGGCAGATGCTTAACTGACTGAGCCACCCAGGCGCCCCCAGCCCTAACTTTTGATTGTTCTATTTATTTGCTGATCTTGTCTGTTCCCATCCATCCCCCCATCTTTTTGTGTTGAAATTCTGTGTCTGTAAGCTATAGACAAGTTAAAAGCCTAACACTCTTAATACCCATATGACTTTCACCTAGATTCACCAATTATTGCCTTTTTTGCTTTGTTTTTCTTTATATAAACCTTTGTGAAGAGTTTTTCATGAACCATTTGAAAGTAAGCTGCAGAAATCATGACACTTTACCCCTTAATACTTCAGTCTTCATCTCCAAAAAATAAGGATATTTTTTCTATAAAACTACCATACATAGTTGTAAAGGGATGTACTCCATTTTTTCTTTTCTCTGTGGAAGAAAACCCAGTTTTTCCTACTGAGTTTCCTTTAGTATTGCCGTAAAATGCTTCATTCCTGACACTTCTGGTCACCAGATGTGTGGACATTCTCCCCCTACCCCAGGCAACTCTCTGTCACATGATCTGGGTGTCCTATAATTTAATTCAATTCTGACACTTTCTACCCAGAGACAGTGTCATAACCCACAGGTTAGGGGCTCAGTCCCACAGACTGTATCCTTACCCCTCTACAGAATTCAGGGAAATACTTATGTTTACCACCTTATTAAAAAAATATGTTAAAAGATACAAATGCGCAGACAGATGAAGTGATCTGTTGTGTGAGGTCTGGGAGGTTCCAAGTGCAGGAGCTTCTGTTCTGTGGAGTTGGGGTGTGTCCCCCTCCCCGAATGGATGTACCTGCCCATCTGGAAGCTCTCTGAACCCCATCCTTTTAGGATTTTACAGAGGCTTCTCACATAGGCATGATCAAGTATTCAGTCCACTTCCAGCCCCTTTCCTCTCTCTGGAGGACGGGGTTGAGGTCGGGGCTGAAAGTTCTGGCTGCTAATCAGGGTTTGGTCTTTTTGGTGACCAGCCATCCAAGGAGCCCAGCCAGAGTCACCTCATTAAGACAAAAGATGCTCCTAGTGCTCTTATCACTTAAGAATTTTTATAAGGCTTTTAGGGGTTCCGTGTGGGGAACTGGAGGCAGAGACCAACATATATATATCTTATTATTTAATAACAATGGATGCATGGGTTTGTTTCCCAATGTGTTATAATCCACAAAAGTTGCTCAAATTATCTCAAATGTAGCCAGTGGGAGACCTTTCAAGATGGCCCCAGGGGCGCAGTGAATGTAATGGGTATATATTTAGCTGAAAAGTGAGGGGACCGTGGCTAGTGTAGCAAGTCAGTGTCCCAAGACTTTGGGATTTATTTTAAGGTCTCACATTCTCCATTTCAGAATGGTGGTGATGATGTTAATACTTTTGATGAAAGCACTTGTCAGACACTTCATTTGCATTTTCTCACTTACTCCTGCAACTGCTTTTATTCCCATTCTATAGATGAGGAAATTGAGGCTCAGGGAAGAGTAAGGGGGACCCAGGGAGGACCAGGGTCACACTGAATAAATGATGGAATGAGATTTTAAAACTCAAAGCCTATGGCTTTCACTGCTATGCTGATAATATAGTGTAAGTGTGGATTAATCTCTCCTAGGGCAGACTTTCAGAGGGAAACTTCAGCTTGGAAAAAATATAGAGGATTTATCTCCTCACATTTCTTCTTAAAATTTCTTTCAGAAACTACCCTCAGTTGAGCCAGTCAGAATTCAGTGGCTTAAATAAAACAGGCCAGGAGTTCTTGAATATATTTAAGGAAGCTAAGGGAAATTAAGTATTATTTTTAAAAGATAATGTTTTTATTTTAACAGTAATATAACCAATTCTGAAGAATTGAAGTTCATGGAAAGATCATCTGCATCTCATAGTCTTGCCAATTACTTTCAATATTTTTGTGTTTCTCTTTTAAATATATATATATTAAATATTTTATTTGTTTATTTGACAGAGATAGAGATCACAAGTAGGCAGAGGCAGGCAGAGAGAGAGGAGGAAGCAGTCTCCCCACTGAGCAGAGAGCCCGATGTGGGGCTCGATCCCAGGATCCTGAGATCATGACCTGAGCCAAAAACAGAGGCTTAACCCACTGAGCCACCCAGGCGCTCCTAAATATTTTTTGAATTCATCTAATTTTTAATTAGATATGATCATAGCTTCTCTAAAATGTTGTCTCCTTATTTTTTATCCAGGAAGCAAAATATATTTTTTTCAGTTGATCTTTTTTTATTTTTATTTTTATTGGAGTATAGTTGATATGCAATGTTATATTAGTTTCAGGTACACAACAATGATTTGACAATTATATACATTACAAAGTATTCACCATAATAAATATAGTTACCGTGTGTCACCATACAAAATTATTATAATATTATTGACTATATTCCCCACGCTGTACTTTTCATCCCTGAGATTTATTTATTTTATAACTGGAAGTTTGTACCTCTTCATCCCCTTCACCTATTTTGCCTAACCCCTACATCCCTTCCCTCTGGCAGCCACCACTTTGTTTTCTGTATTAATGAGTCTGTTTCTGTTTGCTTGCTTGGTTGGTTTTTTAGATTCCACATATAATATTCCACATATAAATGATGTGGTATTTATCTTTTCTGTCTGATTTATTTCACTTAGCATAATACACTCTAGGTCTATCCATATTGTTGCAAATGGCAAAATCTCATTCTTTATGGCTGAATAATATTCCATTCTGTCTGTCTGTCTCTCTATATGTCTATCAATCTATCCATCCATCCCACATCTTATTTATGCATTTGCCTATTGATGGACACTTGGGTTGCTTTCGTATCTTGGCTATTGTAAATAATGCAGTAAACATAAGGGTGCATATATCTTTTCAAATTAGTGTTTTGTTTTCTTTGGGTAAATACCTAGTAGTGGAATCACTAGATTGTATGGTGTTTCTGCTTTTAATTTTTTTTTTTAAGATTTATTTATTATTTATTTGAGAAAGAGGGCAGAGGGAGAGAAATACTCAAGCGTACTGCACAGAGCACAGAGCCTGATGCGGGGCTTGATCTCACGATCCTGAGATCACTACTGAGCTGAAACCAAGAGTCAGACACATAACTGACTGCACCACCCAGGTGCCCCTGTTTTTAATTTTTTAAGGAACCTCCATACTGTTTTCCATAGTGGTTGCATCAATTAACATTCCCACCAACAGAGCATGAGGGTTTCCTTTTTCCTACATTCTTGCTAACACTTGTTGTTTCTTGAATTTTTGATACTGTTCTGGCTGGTGTGAAGTAATATCTCACTGTGGTTTTGATTTGCCTTTCCCTGATGATTAGTGACATTGAGCGTCTTTTCATGCATCTATTGGCTCTTTGTAAGTCTTTTTTTGGAAAAATGCCCATGCTGGTCCCCTGACCTTGTAAAAATCAGATCATTATTATTATTTTTTAGTGTTGAGTTGTAGGAGTTTTTTATATATTTTGGACATTAACTCGTTATTGAGTATAAGATTTACAAATGTTTTTTCCCAATTGGTAGGGAGTCCTTTTGTTTTATTGATGGTTTTCTTTGCTGTGCAAAAGCTCTTTAGTTTGATGTAGTCTCAGTTGAGTTTTTTGGCTTTTGTTTCCCTGCCTGAGGGAACAGATCCAGAAAAATATTGTTAAGGCTGATGTCTAAGAGATTACTGCCTCTGTTTACTTTTAGAAGTTTTATGGTCTCAGGTCTTACATTTAGGTATTTAATCTATTGTGAGTTTGTTTTTGTGTGTAGTGTAAGAAAGTTGTCCAGTTTTAGTCTTTTGCTTGTAGCTCTCTAGGTTTCCCAACACCATTTATTGAAGAGACTGTCTTTTTTCCATTGTATATTCTTGTCTCCTTTCTCATAGATTAATTGACCATATAAGCATGGGTTTATTTCTGGTCACTGTTCTGTTCCCTTGATCAATGTGTCTATTTTTATGCCAGTATCCATACTGTTTTGATTGCTGTAGCTTTGTTGTATAGTTTGAAATCAAGGAGAGTGATACACCTAGCTTCATTCTTCTTTCTCATGATTGCTTTGGCTATTCAGGGTCTTTTATAATTCTATACAAATTAGGATTATTCATTCTAGTTCTTTGACAAATATTAATAGTATTTTGCTAGAGATTGAATTGAATCTGTAGATTGCTATGGGTAGCATGGACATTTAAATAATATTAATTCTTCCAATCCATGAGCATGGTATATCTTTCTATTTATTTGTGTTGTTCTCAATTTCTTTCATCAGTGTGTTATAGTTTTCAGAGTTTTGGTCTTTAATCTCCTTGGTTAAATTTATGCCTAGCTATTTTTTTCTCTTTTGATGCAATCATAAATGGGATTGTTTTCTTAAGATCTCTTTCTGCTAGTTCATTATTAATGTATAGAAATGCATGTATGTTAATGTTGTATTCTGCAACTTTACTGAATTAATTTATTCTAATAGACTTTTGGTGGAGCTTTTAGGGTTTTCTATATATAGTAACATGTCATCTACTAATGACAGTTTTACTTCTTACCAATTTGGACGCCTTCTATTTCTTTTCCTTGTTTGATTGCTGTTGCTAGGACTTCTAGTACTATATTGAATAAAAGTGGCAAGAGTGGACATCTTGTCTTGTTCCTGATCTTAGAGGAAAAGCTTTCAGCTTTTCACCATTGAGTAGGATGTTAGCTGTGGGTTTTTCAGTTATGACCTCTAATCTCTTGAGGTATGTTCCCTCTTAACCCACTTCGTTGAGAGTTTTCATCATGAATGGATGTTGAATTTTATCAAGTACTTTTTCTGAACCTAAAAAATAAAATTTTTGTTGACAAAAACCTACTAGAACTTTCATTTCCATAAGAATCAATCATTAATTTTTGTTACTCCAGTTTTTAAAAGGCGTCTAGATAAAAATGTCCCAAATACTCAGGGAGGGGTGGTCCAGAGGAAAAGGCAGAGGTACCAACAGTAATATTATAATAAGAGAGAAATAGACACCGTAACAGTGAAAGCACGGAGGAATGGAGGTGATGGTTACACCTTGGGAAAATAGTTCACTGACAAGGTGAACTAAATATTTGAATTTTGATTAATTTGAACTAAATATTTTAGGATGGATATGACTTGGCAGAGGTTGGGGAAAAGGATTCCTATATAAGGTAAAGTGTGTACGAAGTCAGAGAGATGGCAAAGACCTTGCCGTGTGGGCAGTTGGAACTCAGAAGGCTGGAGGGCTTGATAGCAAGGAGGCTGGGCAGGTGGGGGGCGGCTAGATGGTATAGGCCTAGACTGCTGTGTGGAAGGGGTTAGAATAGGCCTGTTAAAAACCACTGGATCATTTTGAGCAGCAGAGATCTTGTATCTCATTTGCATTGCAAACAGTTTCTTCTGATGTTGGTGTGCAGGGTAGAATCCATCTGCAAATGACAGGAGTCCTGAAAGGATGTGTTAGGATATGGGCAGTATGGAGAATTAACCTGATGCAGGTGCTATGTTATTTGGTAAATTTACATCCTTAGTGTACAAATTACAAGAATGTCTGATGTACTAGGAACTTTTAGAGGCAGGCGATATTTCTCCTGGTCAGCATTAAGAGGAACGTCTAGTGTCTGGCCAAGGAGTGGGGGCAGCAAATGCCACTCTAATTCCCAGTGTTCGTAAAGTGTGTGACTCCCTCACCCCTAGCCACACCATCTGGGACCATGTCCTGGACGCTGTAAGATTCTAGTATGGGTGTGACTCAAAGGGGAACTTGTCACAGATACAGAGCTCTGGGCACCATTCCCAGGATTGTGATGCAGAGGTCTGGGCTGGGGCCCAGGAATCTACATTCTAACTGGCCCTGGAGTTAAATCTGTTGGATGCACTTTCTTACACCTAAGTGTTATAATTTCTGGGACCACTTGTTTGCAGTGTAGTGGTATGAAGCATTATTCAGGCATAAGCTACTGGGTGTCAGATGAGGTCTTTGGTTAGTAGCCTGGCCGGTGCAAGCCTAATTATGGTTTATTTTCACCATTTGGCATCTGTGGCTTGTCCTTACGTTGTAACTAGACCAGCTGTTACCAGGATCATTTCAACACTACCTCTCCTCTCTGGTCTTTTCTGTAACAATATACCAGAGCCCTGATAAAATCTCTGGGAGTAATGTCTTCATTTGAGGTAAATCCTTTTTTTTTTCTCCAAGAGTAGCCATTTGTTGTCTTAAAGAGTTTCTGTGCTGAGTTCATTCACTCGACAGTACTGTCACTATCAAGTATAGGGTCGGAATGTTTGTTTCTGTTAACTGTAAGTGACATTTAAATAAAACATTGCTTTTCTCTTTTGGAAATTTACTGTGCTTAGAATTATTTTGGTGGAAAACTTTCTGCTCAAGGGAAAATGCCTTGGATCGAATATAATCATGAAAAAGTTTCTGGCACCGAATTCATAATTGACTTTCTGGAAGAGAAACTTGGAGTGAATTTAAACAAAAACCTTGGCCCGCACGAAAGAGCCATCTCCAGAGCAGTGACCAAGATGGTGGAGGAGCACTTCTACTGGTGAGTCCCTTGGGCGCGCCGGGTGAGTGCCCAGGGCCCGTCCCCGGCCTTCGGAGTAAGCCCAAGTCCGGTTTCATTTTTCAGACACTTCCCAACCTTTTTTAAAGTTTTCTGCATTCTGACTGACTTTGGGGTCAAAGTTGTGACCATTAATTTCTGGGTATCTAGACTGAGGGTAGACAGACATTTTTGGTAGAGGCCCGGCTAGCACATATTTTAGGTTCCGTGGGCTGTGGCTCTGTTGCCGCTCCCTAAACTTGGCCATGTCCATGCCAAAGCAGCTGCGGATGACCTGGGAATGATGAGCAGGACTCTGTTTCAACAAACCAATAAAAACACTGACATTTGAATTTCATTTAATGCAAAATATTTTTCTTCCGAGTTTTTCCCCAACCATTTGAAAATGTACTTTTTAAAATTTTTATTTTTTTAAAGATTTTGTTTATTTATTTGACAGAGAGAGAGAGAGATCACAAGCAAGCAGAAAAGAGGGGGAAGCAGGCTCCCTGCTGAGCAGAGTCTGGTGTGGGCCTCGATCCCAGGACCCTGAGATCATGACCTGAGCCGAAGGCAGAGGCTTTAGCCCACTGAGCCACCCAGGCGCCCCTGAAAATGTGTTTTTAAAAATTAATTAATTAATTAATTTTAGAGAAAGAGAGAGAGCATGTGAGGGAGGGAGAGGCAGAGGGAGAGAGAAAATCCCAAGCAGACTTCACTCTGAGCTCAGAGCCCAAGGTGAGGCTCGATCTCATGACCTTGAGATCATGACCTGAGCCGAAATCAAAAGTTGGACACTTAACTGACTGAGCCACCCAGGTGCCCCTCTAACCATTTAACAATGTCGAAGCTTCTTAGCCTTTGGACTGTGTTTTGCTGACCCCCGATCTAGACTGTAGCTCGCTGAGGTGGGGAAGATATTTCAGCTGATTCTACTCTTTACCAATGGAAACTGCTGAAGGAAAATACTATTATATCAGACACCCAGAGGAGGGAACGAAGACCAAGTCAGGAAAGAAGTCTTATGTGAAAGGAATTATTTAAGCTTTGTAAGATTATCGTCAGTTATCCTTAGATGATGAGAGCTTCTCCGTGTTCTAGAAGTCAGGTGTCCTTGTGCTTTCTGAGCGTCTTTGTCCCTCCTGGCTCACTCCAGGCTTATGTCCCTTGTCTGAACCATCACGCGCTGTGTGGAGGACTTGCCTGAGTTCTGTGTGTGGCCTGGTGCTGGCTAGGACCTGGGAGCTCAACAGACACAGGTCTTGGTTTACAAACTCATTGTCATGTGGGTTATTTCTTTGCCTTTCATCCGTTTTCTGGAGTTTTAGCACCTTTCTGGACACCCCAGTAGATAAGAGACGTTTTCTCTCTGATTTCTCTAAACTTAATCTTGTTCCAAAAATTTAATTCAGAATCGTTAAAACCACTGGCATTCGTTGTTACCCCGGGTCAGATGCCCAGCCAGTAGTGTTCACCTCCCCCACCGAGAGATACCTACTTAGTGTAGGATCTTCCCCATCACCTTCCGGTCTCATCAGTTTGGCTTTCTTTCTAAATGGAAACTTGCTGTTCCCTCTCTTGGATCTTAAGTGACTCTCTATTTCTCTTTTCCTCTTTCTGCTTATGGTTCTTGCCCAGTTTATTCCCTGGGCAGACCTGAAGTGCCGCTTCTTCTTCCCCCCGCACTGTAGGGGTGAGGGGATGGGAGCAAGGAGGGAACCCGACAGAGAGTGGAGGCAGGGGTGCAGAGTAGCCCGGAAGTCATCATAGACTCTGTGTTCCTGGAATAAAGCCAGGTCTCTTCTTGGGGATACCTGTGGAGAACTGTTGTGACTCCCATCTTTTAGAGTGCAGGGCTTACGCTGTGGGCCTGATGGACGACTGCACGTGATGTCCTGAGCCTTAGGGAACAGCCCATGGGACAGAGCCCATCTCACCTCTTGCCATGTTCTGCTCCCCACTTTAAAGCATTTGAGTGAAATGAAGAACCCACACAGGGCCACCCTTTGTGCCTTCTTTGGATGCAGCCCTCCAAACCTTTGTTTGATGGGCCCATCAGTGCTGAGTGCTCTTGCTCTGTGAGCTGCCTGAAAAGCTGAAGGTCTCCTTACATTTTCGTTAATACTTGTGCTCCAACTCTTTGATTTTTGTAGTGGTTCGTAAAGTGTATATTCTGGTCAGAAAGACTTTGATCCAGCAAGACTCCCAAGTACCACCTGTCCCTGCTTTTGGCTCTGGGTGTGCAGAAGTTCTATATGTTTACTCCCTGGTGGAAATTCATCTTCTCCTGTTTCCCTCCCCTTCTCTCCTTGTACCAGCCCCAGCTAATGCTTGAAGGGAGGCAGCCCTTGGTGGGGGGTGAGTGGGAGAGTTGGGAGGTGGTACCCTGGTGGGGAAGAATCTTAATTTTATGGACCGTAAACACCCAAGTGCTTTGGGGAGTTGCTTAGGTCACACATAGACTCATCTAAGGATTATTTTGTTTCTCTAATCCACTTTTTGATTACAAAATACATTTTCTGGGGTGGGGGGATTAGCGTCTATTTCTCATGTGTGTCTCCCCAAAGGTTAATTTGAGAAAAAAATAGTGAAGGTGGGAGGTCAGGTCTTGATAGATACAAATATCCAGTGAACTTTCAAAGAAACATTCCCAATTCCTTCCGTTCCTTTTGATCCCTAGCAGCAGAAGGAAAAACAAGCCTTCCTCTGTTTCATAAGCTTCCCTAACCTTTAATCATGTTTTTGCTTTGGGGAGACCTTGAACAGGCTTTCTGCAGAGCTCTAAATCCCAAAGGAGTAAAGACCACTGTCCCTCCGGTAAGAAAATGCCCGAGACAGTCTGTGGACACCCTTTGTCAAGTTCCTCTCCTGCTCCCCCCTTTCTTGTCTCAGAGGCCACATGCAAAATGAGCACCCATGGAAACGGAGGCCAGCATGAGGAATGGATCACCGTCTGTAGGAAAATATTACAAGGATGAGCTTTTCATGAGAGCTTCTTAAATTCTGACAATGTGTGAGCTCCAAGGTTGTGTCTGTGTTTACAGCGGTGGAGGAGATGAAATCAGTCGTTTGACTCAATTGATTCGAATCATCTGGAGTTTTCAGATATGTTTATTTTGGTCTGAAACTGTAAAAACATTCTCGAAAAAGCAAAGACAATGGAAAGCTGGCATTGTTACGTAAATACCATCCCATCACCCCAGGGCTCTGATTCTGATTTGTTCAAATAAGCACATTCAGTAGAAAGAGGTTTTTCTTTTCTTTTCTTTTTTTTTTTTTTTAAAGATTTATTTATTTATTTATTTGACAGAAAGAGAGAGAGAGAGAGAGAGAGAGATCACAAGTAGGCAGAGAGGCAGGAAGAGAGAGAGGGGGAAGCAGGCTCCCTGCTGAGCAGAGAGCCCGCTGTGGGGCTCCATCCCAGGACCCTGAGATCATGACCTGAGCCGAAGGCAGAGGTGTAACCCACAGAGCCACTCAGGTGCCCCAAAAGAGGTTTTTCTTGAACTTGAAATCCATACCAGCATGTCCTACTTGCATAACTATTATTGAACATGAAGAAGACAGGTTTTTATCCTCTTTGTTCCACTAAGTGCTTAAGTTAGATCCAGTGCAGGCAAGTTGGTGTGGAGGGCAGTACGAGAGACACCAGGTCAAATTAGTGGAACGAAATTGCTTTGGAAGCAGACACTATGACTTCTGTGTGCAGACTAGTGGGGTCTTGTAGCCCCGCAGGGAGGCATGAGGGCACTGTGGGCGAGCCGTCTAGTCATACCACTTTGACGCATTAAAGTATAGACATTAGAACAGGGAATTCAAATTTGCTTTTAGGTTGGGCATGATTTTTAAATTTTGAGTTTGGCTTTTGGTATAGTTTCACTGAATGGGGAAGGTAGGGTCCTTACTAACATGACTTCCCCAAGATCTTGTCTAAAAGCCCGGAGTCTCTCTCTCCCTGATTACAACTGGATTAATGTGTGTCCCCTCTTCCCTGCTCCCCCTACCCCCAATTTCCGATGCAGTGAGAGGTCCTGTTTGGAGAGGTTGGTCTAGGGCCTGTGCAACTCGGGGAAATCACAGAAGCTTATCATATGCTCCTGCACCCCCATGCATTTAGAAGATAAGCAAACGATGACAGGGATGGAGCAGGACATGGAGAAAGGTGTCCGTGGTCAGGAAGGCCACATGCTAAGGCTCACCCATCAAACAGTAGTTTGCCATGGCCTGCACTTTCCCATGTGTTAATATCGGCTCTGCTACGCTCCAGGCCTCCTGTTAGGTTACAACAAGAGATATCTTCATTGAAACCTCAGGGGTCAGCTCTTCTTTCCTATTCTCTCGATCTCCTTTAAAAATGTTGAACAGTATTCTTCTGTTCTGACTAAGGTAATCAATCTTTAAGAGACACCTTGACCCCATTTTGCAGAAGAGATCAGGAATATCAGTTGTTTAAAGGAAATGAGTAGCAACTTTCTGACAGAGGTTCTCAGAATGATGACTGAATTGTTCAGCCTCGTCTAGTTTCCAGACTGGCCTTCCCTACCCTGGCCAGTTCATGCTTCCCAACCCCCTGTGCAGCGGGCCTCTTCCCTGTAGAGGGTGATGTGGATCTCAGAAGAGAGCAGGCGGCCCCTTCTTCCTTTTGCAGAGGCATTTCTCTTTTTCCTTCATTCTCCTTCAATATTGTCAGCCCTTAGAAACACTACTTAGCAGTAGCTGGCTCAGAAGCAAAGCTTTTTTACATTTCAATCAATAATTCATTCTTTCAGTAAACTTAATGAATGACTGACGCCTAGTGGCCAAGCTCCATGCTGGATGGGGGGAAGCAAGGCGGTAAGATGCTGTCTCAGTCCTCAGGTGACTCAGGCCAAGGGAGACTTCGGGCCATCATGATGGTGGGTGCTGGGGGGAGACCTGAACCGAGGAAAGGCAGCCAGCACCTGCTGGAGTGAAGAGGGAAAGGCTTTCCCAGAGGAGATGGTATCACAACCAAAGCGAGGGACTGTCAGTGGCGGGTGAAGGGGCTGGGCAGCTGGGGAAGATTAGGGTATCTAGGCAGAGGGAGCAGCATCTGCAAAACTTCCGAGGCAAGACCGAAGAGGCTGGGGAGGCACATGTAATTCTGTGTGGCAGGTGCACAGGGGGCAGTGTGGGGGATGGGGCAGGAGAATGGCCAGCTGTGGGTGGGTCAGATTGTGGGGGCGGGGCAGCACACTGAGCTCAGGAGCTTGGGGACGTGGTTCATGGATGACACCCCCGTCCCCACAAGCAGCCAGAATGGACTAGATTTGCATTTTAGGAGCTCTTTGTAGCCGCCTTGGGACAAATGGATTTCTGAAGGGCCTTGAGGGGCTGTCAGGAGACCTGCTAGGAGACTGCTGTGCTCAGGGTTGAGAAATGATGAAGGGCTAAGCTACATGCTAATTTAATTGGAGAAAAGGGCAAATTCACAGGGTGACTGGCTGTCAGGAGCGAGGGATAGGGAGCGGTGAAGAAGGAGTCCTGGGATTCTTTCTGGCTTGGGTGAGGAGAAGCAGATTTGAAGGGAAGGAGGATCATGAGTCCAAGTTCAGAAATATGGGTTTGCAGTTCCCGAGGACCCCTCACATGGATCCCTGGGTGTCAGGACAAAGGTCTGGGCTGGGTATGGGTTTGGAAGTCACCATTTTAAAATCATGGGTGTGAATTAGATCACACCACAAGTGTGGAGTGAGAAGTAGGAAGAATAGTGATGAAAATCTTGGGAACCTGCTCAAGGTGGTGGGAAAAGCAGTAGAGATGTAAGCTAAGGGAGACCTCTTTTTTGAAAGATACGGACAGCATCACATGTTGCACACAGCTGAAGAAAGAGAAATATGCAGTGAATTGTAGGGGTGCCTGGGTGGTTCAGTCAGTTAAGTGTCTGACTCTTGATCTCCTCTCAAGTCTTGATCTCAGGGTCATGAGTTCAAGCCCTGCGTTGGGCTTCACGCCCAGCATAAAGCCTACTTAAAAAAAAAAAGAAAGAAAAGAAGAAGGAATGTTTATTTGGATTTTGCAACAGGGAGGTATCGTTGATTTGGATAAGAGTAGTTTCCATCAAGTGTTAATAGTTTGCCAGAAGCTTGGTGATGGAGGAGGTGGATTCTTGGTTGTAAAGATTTGGAAGCATGTGTAAATGAGGTCTGCTGCCTATAGTAGTTGACTTAGGAGCCCATGAATTACCCATTTTCTTTGGTACTTAAAGTCTGTGCCCACTTCATAGGGGTTGACCCTTACAGAGCCTGGCTGGCCCTCTTTTGCTTCTCTTCACTGACACTGGGCTGCAGTATTAGGCCCAGGGAGGAAAAGAGGAAAGAAATCAAGAGCAGGGTGGGAAAGAGAAGAGAAGAAGACCAGCGAGTTTCTCAGGTTACCTCTAGCTGCAAAATTCCAGATCAACTCAGTGTCCCTCCCTCCATTCAACCTGCTAATGGCGATAGAGAACCTGATGCCATTGCCTTGGGGGGTTTCCTCCAGCCTAGCTGTGCGACCCAGACAGCTGCCTCTTCCATCCCCGTCTGCTACTTGAACCCATTAGCTCTCTGCCCGTCTCAGCAGCCTCATCCTGGGCTCGTGCCCCCATTTCCTGCCCTACGGAGGAAACGGAGGTCACTAGGCAGGAGCTCTGAACCTCTCTGCAGCCCCTCACCTCTTGTGACACTCTCTATCTCAGAGCAAGTGGTCTCTTTGCTTCTTTCCAAGCTGGCCCTTCCAGCCCGGCCCTCTCACCTTCTAACTTGTCCTTGACCTGTGGACTTCCTAACACCACTCCTTACCTTAGAAACTTTTTTAGGTGACCCCTCTCCTCTGACAGCTTTAGCACTCTTGCTGACATGCCCTCACCCACAGGTCCTCTCTCTTGAGTCTAAACCTATCTCCGGAGTTCTCAGCCTTCTGGACATTCTCACTTGGGGGTTCCATGGGACCTTGGAACACAACAGCTTGATGTGTCTTTCATCATCTAAACCTGTGGTACCTGGTGTGTTCCCGCCATATTGGTTAATGGAATTATCATGCACTCAAGTCATCAGCCAGAGAGAGAAGACTTAATCTCTCCTTATACCTAATCCCTTGGTCAATAGACTCTTTTTCTCATATCCCAGAGTTTCTCCTCTGCATTCCCTGTATACCCTCCCTCCCATTGCCCTAGTCATTAGGTCTTGCCGGAGTCTTCTAGCCAGACTTCCTACTGATGGTTTCTCCCTTTCCAACCCTTTCTTCATGTTGCCACAAACCTGAGTATGTTTCTTGTCTGCTTAAAACCTTTCAGTAGTTCCACTTTGCTTCCAAAATAGAGTTCAGCACCCTTTGTCTCGGGCCCATCCGGATCTGGTCCTGGCCCAGGACCCACCCTTCTGGTCTCTGCCCAGGCAGCCCGCAGCCCGTGCCACCCGGCCGGTGTCCTTCATGCTCGTCCTTCCTTCTCTGCTCTGCCCCATGAGCTTCTGCCCATCCCTCAGGATCACTCATGCTTCTGGTGAAACCTGTGTCATTCGTCTAAGAATCTATCTTTTTTCACATCAACTTGTCAGTTTAGAGCTGCCACTTTCATCATTTTTACTCTTTAGACACTTCCTGGATGCTCTTATGACCTGGTCATGCTTATTTTGGGAGAATTCAGTTTCATTCTCAGTTCATGAACTTGCAAAATAATCAAGGATGGTCAAGCTCTTTTATTGTGCCTTTTAATCCAATACAATTCAAATCAAAGTGCTGAACTATTTTAATGGAATGTGAAAGTTGATACTTTAATTACTGCAGGTATAAAAAGAAGAGCAAACAGGAAAGAATTTAGTTTGCATGTTTATAAAGAATTTACTAGAGTAAATATGAGATCTTTTATGTCAAAAGATCCATTGAGTTCTTTGATTCTATGTATTATTAGTTACCATTGCATTGTACTTTTTCCTATTTTCAGCAAAATCCATTTCTTGACTCAATACTTTATTTTGAGAGATTTAGAAAGAAATACACAAAGCTTTCTAATGGGATTTGTAAGCATTATTTTAAAAAGGTAATAAAGAAGTTATGGGTATAGTGCAGAGAGTTATGTTGAAATTGGTTGTAAGAATTTTCAGTAGAAGTCAGGAATGCCTAAAAACTTTTACAGAAATCTTCTGTTTCTTATTTTCTTTTTTGTAGAGGAAAGAACAGTGGAGAGAGTAGAACTATATAAAATGATCAACATTTCAGGGACTTTTTTTCTTTAAAAAATTGAGGTGGAAATAACTATAATTTATTATAATTCCTTGTGTTTTCTCTGTAAAAATATTTTTCACTCTTCTGATTTTTTTGAAGTGGCCGTATTGCTCTATGAACCAACACTAGGAGAGGCAAGACGACTGCCAGTACATCTTTTATTGCTCGTTATGGGGAAAAACTAAAATATCTTCTGTAGGCACTCCCACGGCCACATTTTTCTCAGCCTTCAGTAGGACACCCTTTTAATTTCTGTCCACCAACACCATCAGCCGTAGAAACATAGGAACATTCCTGCAGTTGCATAGGTTCTGAGCCCCAGATTGGCCAAGGCCTGAGGGTGGTGGCCGGCAGCACACACACCGGGTCATTGCTCAGCTGCTCTGCGAGTCCCTTGGCAACACCTGGACGGGAGAGGTGGCCACAAGCATCATCCAGATGGGAAGAGTGACTCAGTGGAGTTCCTTCGGTCTTTGTATTCACTGCAGAGGCCTGGAGCACAAACTGAAACCGCTCTCCAGACCTTCTGGAGAGCAAGTCATGTACATAATATTTATAATTTATATAGTTTATACTAACCTTGGACAGGTATATCTACTCCCTAATCTCTGTCAAAAAGGCAAAAGTTTTCTTTTTGAAACAATTCTCTGATATGGTAAAATCTAAAATGCAAACAAAAATTGTACAAAAAACCCCAAAAGGTACAGCTTAATTAATGAACACAGAACATATCCCTGCATAACCATTTCTCACATCAAGCAAGAGAATGAAGCCAGCCCTGCAGTCACTGTGCCTACTTTCTGGTGTCCCCCTCCTTCCTGGTGACACCCCACCCTTGGTGTCCTCCCCTGGTGACCCCACGCAGGGTCCTGCCCCAGAACCTCTGAAAGTGGGTTTCCCCTGTTTTTTGTGGGGTTGCCCAAGAGGATGCGGAAGCCGGCCTTGGGAGTTTCAGCGGGCGGGGGGGCGTGGATCTGAGGGCGGGGCCAGGAGACATATGGCGGAATTGTTGTATGACATCGGTATCTGGATTTGTTCTAGTTTCTCTTGCAGACCTGAAGTCTAGGCTTGGCCAGAAGCTGTTGTGACATCTGCCATGCAGAGACTGCTCTTTGTAAAAGCTGCTCTTAATCATTTCCTCCAGAGTGTGCCCACTTGGGACACACTCTCTGGAAATGGACTCTGAGGAGTTGACGTGCACCTAATGCCTGGTAGTAACCTGTTTCCACACAATTCCAGGACGTTAGCTTATTGCCAGTGGGTGGACAATCTCAATGAGACCCGGAAGATGCTCTCTCTCAGTGGTGGCGGTCCCTTCAGTAACCTGCTGAGGTGGGTCGTGTGCCACATAACGAAAGGAATTGTGAAGCGCGAGATGCACGGCCATGGCATTGGCCGCTTCTCGGAGGAGGAGATTTACATGCTGATGGAGAAGGACATGCGGTCCTTGGCAGGGCTTTTGGGTAACGTACCACACCTTCTATTCTCTATTTTCTGTCTGCACCTTTTTTGCATGATCCTTAAGCGCTGTTAGTTGATTGATTTAAAGTCTTATTTTGGTTGGTTTCTCTGCCTCCACGTGTAGGCGGCAGCCCCGCCTTTAACCCAGCCCCCTAATTTTCAGGAGCAAGCGTCCCTGTCCTTCAACACTAGCACGAGCCGGGCTGGTGTGGCGAGGCCGGTGCGTAGAGCTCACTGCCTGCTGGAAGTGTGAGCCAAGGCGGGTTCTGAGCGAGGAAGCTCTTCTGTTTATGCCCAGGCCAGGGTGGCCAGAAGCGCCAGTTCTGACCCGCTCCACGGGCACCGGCCGCGTGTCGATTCTCGCGCCTGCGTTTCCATTTGTGATCTCAGTGCTCTTCTTATGAGCCTGTCGTAGCGCTTCTGATTTTGCATTTACTGCACACAGAGGGCTTCCTTGTGCCTGGGAAGCCCCTGGAGGAGGAGGAGCCCCAGCACAGCGCTCGTGTGGGCCAGTGAGGCTGCTGACAGCGGAGTTGGGTGTCTTTGCTCCCCTTGTTGGCTGGGCTGATGTGAGTCTGTGTTGGGCAGAGCCCGAGTCTTACCTGGGTCAGTTCATAAACCCGTCATTTGAATTCAGGAGCTTCGGTGTGGGAAGTGATAGTTTCTCCTGGGGGCGACTAAGGCATAGGGAGCCCAGCCCTCTGTGCGACCACTTGTGTGACCTGGTCGCGTGGGACTGCTTATTTTGGGTTTTCACTAACTCTCTTTTGGCCTTCTCATCTCCATTCTAGGGCACATTACGTTCCTGACCTTCTCCAGGAAGTGGGGTTGGGGGTCTGTTTTGTTAAACCCAGGTGGGCCTCTAGGACCTGGGGACTGTGCTAGGCAGGCCCTGCCCCCTCCCCTCTAGGGTGACTTGCTCTGACTGGCTCCTTCCCTCTCCTGCACTCCAGATGCTTACTGGACCTGGAGTTAACTCCCCCTGCAACCCTGGCCTGCAAGGGGGAGCCCAACAGCATATCCAGCTCTCTACCAGCTTTGTTTTGTGTGTGTGTGTGGGGGGGATGTAGATGCTGCTCAGACCTTCTGGTGCTTTGCCTTTATAGGCCCAGAGGGGCCTGCCTGATGTACGTATGAATGGAATTGGCCTCAAGTTCGACTTGCCTCGTTCCCGTGGAAACAGTTCTGGACTCGCAGCCTCTCGTAGCAGGCCAGGCATGGGCCATTTCCTCCTTAGTAACTGCTCTACCTGCTTGCAGCTTCCTTTCCAGCTCACATTGTGGGGAGCCACAGCAAGCCAGGCACTGAGCCCTCCCAAGTTAAGCCAGAGATTATGCAGTAAAGTGCTGCTCTTTTCCGAAAGCTTCACAGTGTTGGTTCCTTAATGAGGGAGGGGTGAGCATCACTTTTCTGGAGCACTGCTCATCAGGAGAACCAGGGAGTGGGGGAGGGGGAGGAGATAGCGATTCTCTGGTACTTAATGACTTAGCAAAGTGCTTCTTCCCCGGTTATGGTGAGGAGACGGGAGGCAGAGCTACTACCGGCACCTAGGCTGGATACCTGGCAAGGATTCCAAACACCATCAAGTCTAGAGCGTTTCCTGAGATGAGAAATTGATTCGGCTATTTGAAAAGCAGAAGTTCCCTGGAGTTCTCTTCCATGTGGGCTCTCACAGGAGAAGCACTCTTGTTGCCCTCGGGAGGGAGAGGCTCTTTGGCTGAACATCAGAGATTTTCTTACGAAATGAGGCAAAACCATTACCTCCCCCATCCCCTGGAGATGTAGTTTACTTTTAAGACCCAGATGCCTGAGAGACTCAAAATGCATAATGACTTTTTGTTAAGTAGCTCAAGATTTGGGGAGACCGTCTAGGGATGTATTTGAGTCATCAGGATAAATTAACTATCGGTGTTTCAGTTCATTTGACTTCAAGGATTGAAGACCTTCTTTGAGACAGGAGCTGGGGAATACAAAAGTGAATAAGAGAGGGTCCCTTTGCTCAGGTAGCTTACTATCCAGTGGGAGAGACGAACTTATAAATCAGGAATAGGCGAATTATGGCCCATAGCTGGTGGCCTGGTTTTTTTTAACTTTAATTTAATTTTTTTTTAAGGATTTTATTTATTTGACAGAAACACAGCGTGAGAGGGAACACAGGCAGAGGGAATGGTAGCGGGAGAAGCAGGCTCCCCACTGAGCAGGGAGCCTCATGTGGGGCTGGATCCAGGACCCTGGGATCATGACCTGAGCCGAAGGCAGACGCTTAACGACTGAGCCACCCAGGCGCCCTTAATTTTTTTTTAATGGCCTATGAGCTAAGAATCATTTTTACATTATTAAAATGTAAGGGAAAAAATGCAACAGAGATCAAATATGGCCCAGAAAGCCTGAAATATTTACCATCTGAAGCTCCATAGAACTCTGCTGACCGCTGCTCTAAATGAGAACCCATGTTCAAGTTGGGCTGTGACAGGTGTCATGACAGGGGTCTATGCTTGGTGCCCTGGAGACACAGCAGGGGTAGGGGTGAAATGGCAGGGGGAGTTCGGCAGGGCCAGAGAAGAGGCAGCAGGCGTTTTGCCCCCAGAAAGTAAACAGTTGTCCCAAGGAAGAAAATAGGGAGTTCGGCAGGGCCAGAGAAGAGGCAGCAGGCGTTTTGCCCCCAGAAAGTAAACAGTTGTCCCAAGGAAGAAAATAGGGAGTTCGGCAGGGCCAGAGAAGAGGCAGCAGGCGTTTTGCCCCCAGAAAGTAAACAGTTGTCCCAAGGAAGAAAATAGGGAAGGACCATCTGGGCAAATCATGAGAAAAGGTGTCACAAGTGAGGGACGTTTTGGAATCATGGTCAAAATGAAGGTTAAAAGGTAGCTTGGGGTCATATTATAAAAGGTAATAATTACTCTGAGATACTTTGTCATTCAGAAAACATGGAGGTGGTGCAGACTTTTGAGTATTAGAGAGAAGGAGACATATTTGTAATTTAGAAACGTGGCTCTGTTGGTGTCATAGTGGATGACTTGGGCCTGAGGGGGTAGGTGGTAAAGAGAGACTGAAGATAGGCAGTCCATATCTTTGGATGTAGTTAAAAAAAGTCGTGATGAAATTCAAGTCAGAAAATTAAATTTAAACAAAGTAAAAATCAGTTGAGAAAGATGATATCTTCATGTTGGAAAGGAGGAGATAAAATTATGATTTATAGAAATTAAGAGATTGTGTAGCTAAAATAGGGGCACCTGGGTGGCTCAGTCAGTTAATGACCCCAGGGTCCTGGGATCGAGCCCCCACATCAGGCTCCTTCTCAGCAGGGAGCCTGCTTCTCCCTCTCCCTCTGCCTGCTGCTTCCCGTGCTTGTGCTCTCTTTTTCTGTCAAATACATAAAATCTCAAAAAAAGAAAAAAAAGATTATGTAGCTAAAATAATGGAGAATCAGAATTACAGTTAATGAGAGCGTTCAGTAATTTTGCAAAGTTACAGACACCCAGACGGCCAACAGACAGATGAAAAGATGCTCAACATCACTCATCATCGGGGAATGCAAATCAAAACTGCAATGAGATATCACCACATACCTGTCAGAGTGGCTAAAATTAACGACACAGGAAGCAACAGATATGGGTGAGGATGTGGAGGATGTGAGAATGCGAATTGGTGTAGCCATTGTGGAAATCTGGAAGTTCCTCAAAAAATTAAAAATAGAACTACCCCCCCTTTTTAAAAAATATTTTCTTTATTTGAGAGAGAGCATGAGAGGGGAGAAGGGCAGAGGGAGAAGCAGACTCCCCATGGAGCTGGGAGCCCGATGCGGGACTCGGTCCCAAGACTCCAGGATCATGACCCAAACCAAAGGCCATCGCTTAACCAACTGAGCCACCCAGGCACCCTTTTTTTAAAGATTATATTTATTTATTTGAGAGAGAGAGAGAGAATGAGTGGTGGGAGGGGCAGAAGAAGAGAGAGAGAGCGAGCAGCAGACTCCCTGCTGAGCAGGAGGACCTATGCGGGGCTTGATCCCAGCACCCTGGGATCATGACCTGAGCCAAAGACAGACAGCTAACCAACTGAGCCACCCACACACCCCAAAATAGAACTACCCTGTGATCTGGGAATTGCACTAGTGGGTATTTACTTAAAAAATACAAAAACACTAATTCAAAGGGATACATGTACTCTTTTGTTTATTGTAGCTTTATTACAGTAGCCAAACTATGGACGTAGCCCAAGTGTCCATTAATGGATGAATGGATAAAGAAGATAAATATATTATAAATAATGGAATATTATTCAGCCATAAAAAAGAATGAAATCTTGCCATTTGCAACACCATCGATAGAGCTAGTGAGTATTATGGTAAGTGAAATAAGTTAGTCGGAGAAAGACAAATACCGTAGGATCTCACTCATATGTGTAATTTAAGAAACAAAACAAGCAAAGGAAACAAAAGAGAAAGAAAGACAAACCAAGAAACAGACTCTTAACTATAGGGAACAAACTCATGGTTACCAGAGGGAAGGTGGGTATGGGGGATGAAGGAAATGGGGGCTGGAGGATTAAAGATATATTCATCATGATAAAATAAACTAAAATAAAATGATAAAAAGTTTACAAAGTTACAAACATATAAATCTTTTTTTTTTAAAAAACATGTAAATCTTGATATCTCAAATAATTGATTAGGAAATACTAAAAATTTCCATTTATAGTAATAAAAATCAAAATATTAGAAATATGATGTATGAGATATGATGTATGAGAAATATTCAGGTCCTACAGAAATAAAATTAGATAGTCCTAATAAGAGCTAGAAGGTTTTTTAGAAAATGAGGAGTATATCCCTGTTTATTCATTCGAGAGTGAAGCCTCTGGAGCCAGAGGTCAAACCTAGCTCCAGCACTTCTAGCTCTGCGACCTTGGGCAAGTTTTGAACTTCGCTAGGCCTCAGTTTCCTTATGTGTAGAATGGGGACAATAATGGTGAAAAGAAAAATAGCACCTGTAAAGTGCTCAGAGTAGTGCCCGGCAGTTAGTAAGCAATCAAGTAACAAACGAGTGTAAAACACAGCTGTGATGAGGGCAGGAAGCAGAGGTTCATGGTGCTGTGGGCGCTGAGAATGCAGGGAGGGTAACCCAGTGGTCAGTGTTAGTCCCTGTTCCATTCTGCGAGTTCCGTGTCCCCTTGGGGCAGGTGTGTGCACTGGAAGCAAAGATACGACCGGTAGGGGATGCCTGACTCTCACTCACCTCGTGCAAGAAGTGCGTAGACTGTCTATTTCTATCCCCTCCCCAAAAGGTGGGAATCAGAAAAGCATGAAAGACGTAAAAATCCAGAATAGAAAGGTTAGGTTTTGGGGAGGCAGTGTGGCTGGAGACAGGAAGTCAAATGGCCACGGGAGAGAGGGATTTCTGGAGTCAGATCCCCGGGGTTCGAATCCTGGGCTCCATTACCTAGCAGCTGTGTGACTTCCCATGAACAACCTGAACTTTCTCATCTGCAAAAAAGGGGTGAGAACAGTACTTCATCCTAGAGCGCGAGGACTCAGTGAGCATTTCTGTAATGCACTTACTACAGCATTGGGCACATAAACAAGGCCGAAAAGTATTAGCTATCGTCATTATCACTGCCACAAGTTTTGTATGTAACGCGACTCCATCAAGAACACTGTTTTCTGAGAAAAAAGTCTAAAAAAACATTTTCTCTGATTTTTAAACATATTAGTTAACTTTAGAAGTTCAGGGAAGTTCAGAAGCCCACAGAAAAAGAAACTAAGTCACTGAAATCTTATAACTTACTGCTTACGTTACCCTAACTTCAGTTGTTAGAGTAATCACAAAGTTGTCATTTTGGTACACGTCTTTCCAATATTTTTATGTGTCACTTTAAATCATCTATAAGTATTTGTATAAATGCACACATACGCATGATTTTTCCAACCTGTCTTTTCCTTACTTAATATATTGCAAATATTTTTTTCTATACCATATGATGCCATGTGCCTGGTGTCACACTTGAGGCCATAAAAACTGGCATAAAACTCATCAGCCTTCTGCCTCTTTTGTATTTCTGTTCTACCATTAATCCTGAGTCTACAGGTATGAACTTGAAGTGGAAGGGAAATAAGACAGAATGAGTATAAGAAAGTAAGAATGTAGCTGTGTCCCGCCTTAGCACAGAGATCCCCAGCTGTGACCATGTGATAGGAGATTAAAGAAGAAAGCAAATGGGGTCTGGTACCCAAAGTAATACCGCCCATTTGGCAGATGAGGAAACCGAGGCACAGAAAGGTTGAGTGACTTGCCCACAGTTACACGAACAGTAAAAAGAGATGCTGGTGAACAAGGTGGGCATAGGCCTGAGCTGCTAGAGCTGCCACCCGATACTGGAGATACTGTTGCAAACATTTATAAAATGGCCAGACGTGTGAGAAGTACCACCGGAGAAGTACTAGGTGCAGGGAGGGCGGTTTTGCGGGAGAGACTAATGTGGTCGTGGGGGTTATGCTTCTTTGAGGACATGCCACTTCTGGACTCCAAGAGATAAGCTGGAGTTAGGCAGGCACGTGTGTGTGAGGAGGAGGAATGGGGTGGGTAGGGAGATAAGCATAGGACGTAGAAGGGACATCACATGTGAAGGCCCTGACATGAAAAGCAGCTGGACGCCTTCAAGAAATGAAAAGATGGCTAGTGTGTCAGTAACTGTGTGAGGTCCGAAGTGTGGCATGAGGTAGACGTAGGCAGGGGCTAGATCACACAGGTCTTCCGTGTCACTTAAATAATCTTGGCCTTTCTTCTAACAACAATGGAAACTGTCAGAGGTTGAAATTAGGGAAGAGACATGACCTTATTTATATTTAATGCGCTAGAGGGGCCAAGGGTGGATTGGGGGGCCCAGTGAGGAGGCTGTTGAAAGGTAAGATGGCGTTGTGGATTACAGTCCTGCTGATAGAGTTGGACCTATGGTGATGGTTTGGAACCATATTCTAGAGACAGAATTGACTACAGTTTGGTGCCTTGACGTATGTGTGGCGGGGGGAGAGGCGGTGATGGAGAGGGCCGGGGTGAGGAATAACCATGTTCTTGACATGAGCACTTAGTAAACAAAGTAGCCATTCAGAGTTGGAGAATGCTGGAGTAGAGGGGAACATCATGAATTTCAGGTGTGGGTCCTCTGAGTCTCAGATCCCTGTGAGACAGACACGAGTGAAGACAAAACATATGATAAAGGTGCCCTCTTTTTTCTTAACTCATTAAAAAATTTTTTTAAAAAAATATTTATTTGAGAGAGAGAGTGCGCAAGAGCATACACGGTGTGGGGGGCAGAAGGAGAGGGAGAAACAGGCTCCCTGCTGAGCAGGGAGCCCAAGGACGCGGGGCTCCATTCCAGGACCCTGGGATCATGACCTGAGCTGAAGACAGATGCTTAATTGACTGAGCCACCCAGGTGCTCCATTTAAAAAAAAAATTTTTTTTTTTAAAGATTTTATTTATTTATTTGAGAGAGAACAAGAGCACGAGTGAGGGGAGGAAAGGCGCCCTTTTGAATCGGTACAGAAAAGACCAGTTAATTCAGTAAATGGTGTTGGCACAGTTGGCTAACAATTTGGAACAAAATAAGTACAGTCCTCCTGACTTTATGTCATACACCTGAATAAATTCCAAATGGATTAAGCATTTAAATGTAAAAAATAAAACCATAAAGGTGTCAGGATAAAATATGGGAAACTTTTATATAATCTTGAACTTGGGAAAGTTTTTCTAAATATGGTACCAAAGGGAGAAGTGACAAAAGGAAAGTTGATTTGCTAGATTTCTGGAGACAAACAAAACCACCTGGATGTCAACAATCACCATAAATAAAGTTAAAATTGAAATGGAAAGCTGGAAAAACATTTGCAATCTGTGACAAAGGAATTAATGTTACTATTTGAAGAACTATAAACATGTGACAAAAGTGAATACTTGGAGAAAACTGGACAAAAGACATGGAAAGAGAATTTGCATGAATGACACTCATGTTAAGTAAATACGTGAAAAATGTTCAACCTCTTTAGTAATCAGAGCAGTGCAGGTTAACAAATGAGGCGCCACGCTGTCAATCAGATGGGCGAAGTTGTTTTTTGTTTTGTTTATCTAATGTGATGTAGGTGGTGGCATGAAGGAGGGACTGGCATTGTCTGCTGATAGGAATAAAAACGAGGACCTGCTTTCTGGAGTTGAGTTCCACAGTTTTAAAAGTCGTAACATTTTACACGTACACTTATTAAATCAAAAAATCAGGAATCAAAGCTCTGAACCTTAACAAGAGGAAATAGGGAGATATGTCAAATTCTGTACTTAGGTCCCCAGATTAAATTGTACAGATAGAGGGTGGGGAGGGACATGTGAAAAAGAGACTTCAGGATTTCAATGGTTTTCATTCTCTGAATGTCACCAGTGTGATGAGCTGTCAAGAAGCTAATAAAAACCTAACCTGTTTAGAGGCGCCTGAGTGGCTTAGTGGGTTAGGCTTCTGCCTTTGGCTCAGGTCATGATCTCAGGGTCCTGGGATCGAACCCCACATCGGGCCCTCTGCTCAGCGGGGAGCCTGCTTCCTCCCCTCTCTCTGCCTGCCTCTCTGCCTGCTTCTCTGTCAAATAAATAAATAAAATCTTAAAGAAACAAAAAACTAACCTGTTTAATGCAGTATAGTGTCTATAGATTTATCTATAAGAAGGATTATAATACTGAAACTTTTCAGTCTTAGCAGTTATTAATAGTATGGGTTTTCTATCTGGAGTCCCTGGTTTTTGTTTACAATGATAATGGGAAACTGAAATTATTTTAGGCACTTGCTGCTATCTTTCTCACCCTTTTCTCCCCACTTCTGTTGTTAACTTTCACTTCTTTCATCTAGTAGGGGGGTCTGAAGGTTTAACCAAGCCAGAATACATCTTAATTAGTATATTTTTAGGTGCCCACTTGAGGATTGTTTGTGAGTAATTTGCATTTTTCTCTAGAATGATATCATTTCATCAGTTCTCTTTGGTACAGACATACCTAAAGAAATTATTATTACTTCAAAGGATGTTCTAAAGGGCTAAGCAGTGAGCTGTGGTATCAAGAGTTGGTAGTTCAGTGGACTAAGAATCCTAGTTTGTACAACAGCTTGGGACAAATAAAGGGTTTTTTTTAAGGGTACAAAGTTAAATTGACAACATGGAGAAGGTCAAAACACTCGACTCCTAATTTGCTTCTATATAGGTAAGAATTGAAATCCAAACTAGATGAGAAGGTCACAGGAGAACACTTCAGTATTTTCTTTTCTTTTTTTTTTTTTTAAAAGATTTTATTTACTTGACAGCGAGAAACACAGCGAAAGAGGGAACACAAGCAGAGGGAATGGTAGCGGGAGAAGCAGGCTTCCTGCAGAGCAGGGAGCCCGATGCGGGGCTCGATCCCAGGACTCTGGGATCATGACCTGAGCCGAAGGCAGACGCTTAACGACTGAGCCACCCAGGCACCCCAGAACACTTCAGTATTTTCAAACAACTGAAAGACTAATAAGCAAACTAATTATCTGAACGTTATTTTTGTATCAGTTACATGCTAAGTGTAATGTTAGGGTCTTGGGAAACAAAGATGAATAGGAATGGTCTCTACCTTGAAGAAGCTTATAAACCATTAGCACTGAAGTCTCTAGGTCCAAACAGAGGACCTTTTTCAGTCCGAGGACATGAAAAATTTTCCATATGATCTTGGAATTTTGAATGTAGTCCTTAAGAAATGAGAATAGGGACATATCAGAAGATAGAGGTAGGAAATTGTCCCTATTTCCAAAAGGGGAGGGGTAGTTTCTGATAGTGAAATAAAATACTAGAATGAATTATTAAATAGTTGGTTAGTTTACACAAAGAACTATCTTTGTTCATTGTGAATAAATCATACCAAAAAGTGACTATTATGTCTTCTTGACTTGTTGGATTTACTAATTGGATAGACCATGTCTTGATTTATTCAAACCAATGGATACCATCTCTCAGGATGTTCTTGTGGGCAAGATGGCTGGTTTCCAAAGGGGGCTTCCGAGGGTGCATATGGTGCCACCAAGGTTCCTTGAGTGCTCTGGTGAGGAGGAGAGGAAGCCTTAGCAGGTTGGACTCTCTCCACCCCAGTTTGACCTAGAGCAGCTCCCTCGTTATCTGTTTATATATTGGAAATCTGTTGCATTTTGGTTTGAAAGAGAACTTTCCCTACCAAAGAAAAAAATCGGAAGGCCCCTGGATTAACTAGTGGCTTTGTGGCTGATTGAGTGACTGTCTCTTTACAGTGCAGATCAAGGGCTTGATATCACTTGAAGAGAACTCTCCAGGGACTCTGCTCTTGACTTTTCTCAATGACCAGTTGACAACTTCAAAGGCATGCTTAGTGGTTTTTGAACGACTCTAGGTGGAAGGATAGCCAAAAAAAAAAAACCAAAAAAAAAAAACTGGGTGGGAAAAGCAGGAATCAAAGCTTTGAACCTTAACAGGAAGAAACCTAATAGGGAGAAATGTCAGATTCTGCACCTAGCCTGCTTAATGCAGTGCAGTGTTTCCGTTGAAGAGTCGTTTCCTTAAGGACATCTTTCTAGACCTTTCTCCCAGTGCATCAGGCAGACTGTCCCTTGCCCCCAGACACTCGATGCTTCCTTCCTCAGAGCCCTCCTTGCACCTTCTTTTAATGATTTGGTTTGACTGTCTCCTCAGCTTGACTGTGTCAAGCCTGGTGCTTTCGTGTCTATCTCAAGGGCGTGACGGAGTGCCCGGCGCACATTAGGCACCCAGCAAGTGTCTGTGGAACAAAGGAGTTCAATGTTAAGTTCTGGGATCCATCTTGTAAAGGAACTCGATCAAACTAGGGTGTATGCAGAGAACGGTGGTTAGTCTCAAAATAATTTCATGCAAGGAATTTGAGGATCCTGGGGGAGGATGGTCTGCAGAAGTGAAGATGTGTGGGTTATACACCGGCATTTTTCAAATCTTGGAAGTGGGTACTGACTTAGGTGTGGAGGCAGATGATGGAGATATTTGGGGAAGGGGGAGGGGAGCAGAGAAAGGTGTGGGGGGTTATGCGGGGGAATGACGACAGATTACAACTCAGGGTAAGGCAGCACTCTAAAACAGACCAGTCCTAAATGGGAGGGGCTTGTCTTGTGATGTGGTAGAGTGGTTGTTCTTTGGAATTTCTCCAAGGTGAGGTTCATGACCACCACCGACCGTCATCAGCCGTGAGATCTTTAGCTAGAGAAGGTCCCTGGGGGGTTCTTCCAGTTCTGATGGTTCCATGATTTTATATTCATTCTCTAGAGAGGAGAGCAGAGATGTTTCCAAGCTATGAAACAAGGCAGAGGCCAAAGCAGAGATCACTCGAGTTCTGGTTGGTCTCGTGGATTGTGATTTGTGTTAGGCTGCCGACCCTGCCTTCTGCGGGCCCCGTGCTTTAAATGATCTGTGTTTACATCGAATCTACTTTATGAACAATGGTTGGTTCCCAATAAACCTCTCTTCTTTTCTTCCATTTTTGAAGTTGTTTTGACTCAAAGGCTCTCGAACAGGGGATTTTGTTTTGTTTTGAAGCAAGCTTGGGAATAGGCTCTTTTAATAGCTGCTCTTCCTACCCTGTTTAATTATGTTCTGCAAACAGCCCTGCAGCACGGTAGGTGTGGGGCCTAGGCTGGGAGCCCCCTGGGCCACAGCAGCCACACAAGGCGCCTCCCGGTGAAAGGGACAGGGCGGGGCGGGACGCCTGCAGGACTAGGTGCTAGAAAATGGTGCGAGGCGTTAGGTTTTATCTACCACAAAAGAGTGCGTTTAGCATACTTTGAGTAACTGAACAGAGGGTAGAGGAATAAAGACAGAGAAGTAATTTTGCCTGTCAATCTAGCTAGAAAGATAAACACGCAGATAAAAGAAGAAAATAATAGACACTAAAAGGAATGTTTTGGAACCTCAAAGCAGTGTTTCCTAATGGGGGTTCTAACCCCTTTCCAAATTACCGGCACTGCCTAGCATAATGGTGGTTCTCAGCCCTGATTGCTCATTAGATCACCTCAGGGGCTGATAAAACCCAGCTGCACAGGCCCTACGCCAGGCCAAATAATTCAGATCTCTGGGAGTGCGGTCTGGGGAAAGGTGTTTTTTAAACTGAGCAGGTGATTCAAATGTGTCTGTAATCTAATATAGGGCAGCCGGGGAGGCGAGAAGGGCTGGCCTGGGTGCTGGGAGGAGGCCTGGGGAGAGAGGGTAAAGACCGTGGAAGGGGCCTCAGAGGGCACTGGACCTTGGTATGGGCAAGGATCAAAAGGGAGAAAATCCAGAGCGAGACAAGCCTACAGGATTTTTGTTGCGAGGGTAACCCTGATTGGGTCTGTGGGCATGGTGCTTAGCACAGGCTTTCCTTCTTTCCATGTCAAAAACCTAGTAGGTTGATTTTTCATGGGGATAAATTTCAGACATTTAGACACATTTAAAATTTTTAACAGCATCCTTGAGATGTATTTTGCAACACCCCCAAGGGCTAGTTATTTTACAAATGAGAAAGCCCGGCCAGGGTCAGGGGGGTGGGTCTCAGGTCGCTCAGCTAATGGTGACACTTTTCTTTGGCTCTAGTACGACTTTTGTATGTTTGCATTGGTGGTGTGTTAAGATCACACACAGGGAGAGTAATAATTTGACTCGGAAACCATAAATTCTATTTTTATCTGTACTGATTAGATTCTAGGGAGTGCCTAAGCTTTTTACATGCTCCTCCTGGAGTCTTATTCTCACCTCCTGAAGTGGAAGTGATTTACTCTATACGCATTTTCCAATAACTCTAAATCGCTTGGAGCCCTTTATTGGGCATCAACTCTTATTTTTCAGGCATCCTCTCCAGTCCAGATTTCCAGGGGACGGGGGCGGAATAGCTGGCCAGGGGCTGATGGGGCCAGGCCCTGCTTATGGGATTTGTGCCCTCATGGGATCTAGGTAGTTGGGACCCAGATCGTGGCTTGTTCCTTTTCCATTCTCATTGTTGCTATCTCAGTGAGTACAAATATGTTGGTTATCAATAAAAACAACAAAAAAGGACTTTTAGCACAATAAAATTAAGTGTTGCTGAGTACCAAGTTTTTAGAAATCTTTGTGGCTTATTTAAGCAGCACAAATTGGTTGGTATAATTCTGACAGAAGCAACCTGATCTCTATCCTGGGGGCATTCTGGCTGTTTCTTCCTCTGAGAGAAGACTTTGTTTAAAATGTCAGGGTTCCAATTTCTGGATGATTAGAATAAAAGAATGAAAAATTCACAAGATAGCACCCTGTGGATAATAGGCTTTTAAAATCTTCATCAGGACTTGTCCTTTCCTGGTGTTATCAGATACGGAAGCCTTTCCACATTGTGTTCTGCTTGGGCTGATTTTTGCCTGGATAAAATTCACTGAGTAGGCTGCCCAACTCAGGGAGGAATTATAGAACAGTGATGACCTGATGTATCGTAAGAATTAAGTCGTTGGTGAACCCAACCGCATTTTTATTTATTTAAAGTTTTCAATTTGTATTAAAAAGACTAATCAACATTTAAAACATTAGGAAAAAAGTGTAGATATCTTTCATCATTCTGTCACCTAACTCAGTAAAGATTTTCTATTTCCCTGTATCTTCTACATGCATATTTTTAGAAAATATCATTTCTGATGGATACATATCTTTGTATTTTGCTCATTTTTTTTAAAGCAAATGCTAAAACGTGCTTTATTTTTGAGGAATCATTTACTTTAAATAGACTCATAGGAGTGAAATTACTGGGTGAAAGATGAGGAACATCGTTAGGTCTGTTGCTAGGCATTGCCATGGTGTTTTCCAAAAGAGAAGCCCAGATTTACAAAGTGACCAGTAAAAGACTGAGGTACCAGTTTCACTGAAGGCTTACCAGTAACTGTTCTGATTCCTAAGAGAAAAAAATCATTTACCACTTTATTCATTATAAACTGTTATCTTCAGTTTAGTCTGTATTCCGATTCTTTAATCACCTGTAAGAAATATTTTTTTCTTTTTATTTTTCCTAATTGTTTCTTGTGTGAATCCCTGTTCCAATGCTTTGTCCATTTTCTACTGCATTTGAGGTTTCCTTTAAAATGTAATTGATGTTTGTGTATCTCACTGAGCTCTACTCTCAGTGATGTCTGAGGCAAGTATCTTCTCAATCTCACTTGGAATCTTAAAGATGTGTGCATGTGGACACTCCGACTCATGGTTATCCTCGTCCATCCTGACCCCACTGTAGGCATCCACCGTGCTTGTGTGGGCGTCTGTCCAACTCCTCACAGCCGTGAACCCAACCCTGAGGGGACCTCTGCTCCTTCCACTGAGCTGCCTGCCTTCTCCTCGAGGCCAGCTCCAGACCTGGGGCTATTGACTTCCGACCAGGACCCCAGAGTCTGCCGGAGCACCCCTGCGTAGCTTCACTCCCACACTTGATCAATGACTACCTCTCAACCTCAGGCTCTTTCTCCTTCACGTTCTCCTCACCCCGCCATCTTCCCCTATTCCCTTCGCTTTCACTCAGCCTAGCCTGAGATACATCATGGAAGCTACTCTCATCCCTCGTATCCCCCATTTCCTCCCTTCCCCATCCAGCAGTGCTCCCGGTGGCCCGGTCAGCCTCACTCTATGGGGTCCTGTCCCCTCCCTTCCTTCTTCAGGAGTGTGAGTTCAAATTCTTTCTTTCCTCTCTTCGACCCTTATTTCTTCACAGATTCCTCCTACTTACCATAGAAGTCTCTCCCTCCCTTAAAAACAGCACTTCCATTCTGTCCTGTCTCTTGCCTTCCCTGCACACAGTTTATCTGAAAAGCAGCAAGTCACACTCACCTCCCATTTGCTCCTAGCCCCTGCCCCACAATTGCTCTCGAAAGCGTAAATAACAACCTGCCTGTTCACCAGATCTGCTTAAAAGCTTTACTTTTATGTCCGTTTTTATTTTGACCTTTTGAAAGTGGGAAAGGTCAGCCTGAAGGAGAGACTGAGGAGGCTCTCTCCTTTGCTGTAGCCTAAAGGAAATGAGTTTCTTAGGTGCGTTGAAGAACAAAGGATTGGGGCATCTGGGTGCTGCAGTTGGTTAAGCAACCAACTCTTGGTTTTGGCTTAGGTCACGATCTCAGGGTCCTGGGATCCAGCCCTGCCTTGGACGCCCTGCCCAGCCTTCTGGAGATTCTCTCTCCCTCCCCCTCTCCCTCCCCCTTTACTCTTCCCCTATGCGCACAGGCACATCCGTGCACTCGCGCTCTTGCTCAAGTAAGTAAGTAAGTAAATAAATAAATAAAATCTTTTAAAAAAGAACAAAGGATTCAGGCTTTCTCTTTCTCTGGAGGTTTCATCCTCCATTTTCAACTACCCAGATTCCCAGGTGCCCCTGGAGGAGGCATTAGTTTCTTGCAGTTTCAGCCGGTGCCCCCGTTCTTGGCTGTAACCTACTAACACATGCTCGCACTTCGTTTTTATTAACTCATTAGTGCTCACAATGATCTTTTTTCCATGAAGAAATTTAGGCACCACGAGGCACCTTCCCAAGGAACACCCAGCTAGTAAATGGTGGAGCTCAGATTGGACCTGACTGGTCTGGGAGAAGCCAGAAGTCCTTGCTCAACACTTGTTTAGCCTTTATCTTACTTATCAGATCTGTCTGACCCTTCTTTCCTGCTTTTCCTTTGCAGGTCCCTTAAATACTGATGGTGGAGGGAATGAGAAATTCTTTTCTATCCTTTAAGGGCCTCTAGCTGGACTAACAATTAAATTTACTAAGATTAACAGGAGGAGAAGGAAAGTTTTATTACATGTGCAGAGAGGCCTAATAGTGAAATCGAGAGCCAAAGAAACGACCAAGGCAGGCAGTTTTTATATATTTTAGACAAAAAGACAATAAATCTTTGGGAAACTGATAGGAAAAAGAAAACTTTGGGAGCTTCAGTTAGTAAGGAATTCTAAACAGAAATTGGGATGGGGTAGTAAATTAGAAAAAAGTCCCACGGGTTGGTTATATAGCCTTCTTGGCTCTAAATTTCCCGTCTCCGGTGGTAAGATTGTCTGTTTAGCTCCTGGAAGACAGGGAGGACTTCTTCCACATGGGAGATTTATTTCCTCTTTTCAGGGGGACAGGAGGGGCTGAGTGTGCTTGCACAGGCTGTCCCTAGGTCCCTTTTTTTTTTTTTAAAGGTTTTATTTATTTATTTGACAGAGATCACAAGTAGGCAGAGAGGCAGGCAGAGAGGGAGGAGGAAGCAGGCTCCCTGCTGAGCAGAGAGCCCGATGGGGGGCTCGATCCCAGGACCCTGAGATCATGACCTGAGCCAAAGGCAGGCGCTTTAACCCACTGAGCCACCCAGGCGCCCCTCTAGGTCACTTTTATACAAAATAATCAATCCGCCAAAGCAGCACATTTTGGGGCAGCCCGCTCTTGGCCCCTGCAAGTGTTCCTGGGGTTCCATCCCCCACCCTCCCAAGTCCAGCTCTTTCTGTACCTTCATTTAGATGTCCCACAGCTGCCTCAAATTCAGCACATCCTGAAAGAACTCCTCACCCTCCCACCAGACCAACACGCCTTCCCGTGACCTCTCTGTGAATGGCATCGTCATCCATTCCATTATTCAGGTTGGATGCTAAAAAGTCATTCTAGATTTCTCTTTTTCCAGGAGATCCTCCACCTGATTTCAAAGTCTTATGCCGCTGGGGCCCTGCTTTCTTTCCAATGTCATTTCTTTCTTTCATTTTTTTTTTAAGCCTTTAAAGAAAGGCTAGGGAGGGGCAGAGGGAGAGAGAGAATCTTTTTCATTTTATTTTATTATTTTTTAGAGGGGGGGAGAGAGAGAGAGAGAGAGAGAGAGGGAGGGAGAAAGAGAATCTTAAGGAGGCTCCACGCCCCGCACAGAGCCAGAGCCGTATGTGGGGCTCGATCTCACAACCCTGAGATTATGACCTGAGTCGAAATCCAGAGTCAGATGCTTAACTGAGGCACCCAGGTGCCCCTCCAGTCTCATTTCTTAATCCTCACCCTTGCCCATTATATGCCAGCCACACTGGTCTTCTTTCTGCTTCACAAACCCACTGAGCTTATTCTGACTTTAGGGCATTTATTTTAGCCATTCCTTGTGCCTACTAACATTCTCATCTTCACGATCTTTGCATTGCTAGATCCTCCTTGGCATTTGTATCTCCAGGTAAATAATCACCTCCACAGAGAGGCCTTCCCTGACTAACAATGGTTTAATGTAGCTGCCAGTCATCTGCTGTCATGGCACTTCAATTTTCTGCATGGCACTTATCACTTATTGATTGGTTGGTTTATCATCACTCCATGTGATGTAAACTCCACAAGAGCAGGGACCTTGTCTGTTCTATTGGTCCTTGTATCCCAGGCATCCAGAGCTGTCTTGCAGATCATTAAAATGATATTGATAAGAGCTGACATATTTGCAGCATTGCCAATGTGCTTAAGCAAATAGTAATACAATATAGAATACTTAGCCTCACATGGTAATCCCTACTTTCATAATAATGTGCATAATGTATATTCCACAATCATTATATGATTTAACATTATACGTACTATATGTGATATAAAATATCTAAGATATATATGATATGTACATAAATGTGTGTGCGTGTGTGTGTGTGTTCACAATAATATAATAACAGTACCTATGCTGAGATGATTTTGGTGAGGATTCAGTGAGTCAGGAACTATTCTCATTAATTCTTACCAAATGTAGATGAGGATAGGTAGATTGTGATTGCTGTCGGTAGTATTATGCCTGGTTCGTCAGTGAGGAAACCGAGGGACGTGGTGGTTAACTAACTGACCTAAGACTGCAGAGCTAACAAGCGATGGGGTCAAGCTCGGACCCCTGCGTCGGGCTCTACAGCTGAAGGCTTGGATATACCTCATCACCGGGGTGCTCCCCAAGCCCCTCATCTCCTGTCCTTTCTGCCCCACAGCCGGAGGAGGGCACCCCATGTCTCTTGCCTGGATTTTGCCACGGCTTCTTAGCTGGTGTCCCAGCCTCTAGGTTTGCTTTTTTAATTTTACTAGTGTTTATCTAAAATGCAAATCAGAACTGGAGGCTCCTGGTCTTGTAGACTAAAATCCAAACTCCTTTTCTTTACAACCTGAATTCTGCTCACACGTCCGTCCTCGTTTCCTGTGTCTCCCTCTCACGCGCATTTGTTTCTCCCTGGGATTGCTGAGCACACGCTGCTCTTTTGCAGTTTCGTGCCTTCGCATAGCCTGCTTCCCTTGCCTTGCTTCATCCCACAGTCTCAAGTTTTCTTTCTCCTGAGAAACTCCCTTAATGTTCTCCTCAACCTCCTCCAGCCCCATGAGGCTCCCTATGTTGGGTGTTTCTCTTCTCTCCTGTTTCATTTTGTGCACACTTCCATCATGGAAATACTATATTGAACTTGTCTCCACTCCTCCTGTGATCTCCCCATCCCCCTCGACCTGAACTTTCCCCCATCCTTGCCTGGGAACATTGTTATTTTGAAGGAATTGGCTGACTGGCTTCCCTCTGACCCTGGTATCTAACAGAAGGCCTGGTAAATGGTAGGCACTCCATAACTGTTTGCTGAATGAATACTAATGAATACTGTTTGCTGAATGAATACTAACTTCCAAAAGGAATTTGAGGCAATCCACAGATAAGAGAGGGCATAGTTAAACATAATGTAAAACTTTCAGAAACTAATTGAAAAAATCACTTTCTTGGAATGAGTTTATTCCTGGAATTGAGCACAGTTGACTACTGAGATAGAAAGGGAAACTTAAACTCACAACCCCAAGATCAAGAGTTGCATGCTCTATGGGGGTACCTGGGTGGCTCAGTGGGTTAAAGCCTCTGACTTCAGCTCCAGTCATGATCTCAGGATCCTGGGATCGAGATCCATATTGGGCTCTCTGCTCAGCGGGGAGCCTGCTTCCCTCTCTCTCTGCCTGCCTCTCTGCCTGCTTGTGATCTCTCTCCTGTCAAAGAAATAAATAAAATCTTAAAAAAAAAAAAAGTTGCATGCTCTACGGACTGAGCCAGCCAGGTGCCCCTTATAGACAGTGTTTTTGAATGTAAACATTTGTAAGTTTTCCTTGATAAAAAGCTCAAGATTTGGCATTGAATTGCTGTTCCAAAGGCATTTTTCTGGGCACTACTTTAATGTAGTTCCTGTATATTATTTTTTCCTGATACAATTTATTATAGAAGTTGAGCTTGGAGAGCCTAGAGGTTGTGATAACTTACCCAACAACCACAGCATAGGCATCTCATAGACCCACTTCCAATGTAGGTTAGTTTTAGGGGGAGAAGTTGAGGGCAAACTTCAGCTGGTTCTGAGTCAGCGATTTTACACTGACCTCTGTGGTGACTGTAGCTCTTCCATATTGTTGGTTAAAGAGGCTTCTCCCTGCATTAGGAACCAGGTTCCTAATGGAACTTGGATGTTCTCTCATGAGAACGTAAGGACTTGACTTGCTGGGCTGCCCGGTTAGAAGGCCCCCTTGCCTCCATGGAGCAGTGAGCTATAGCAATCTGGGACAGGGCCCAGATAGCTCAAATACCTATCTAACACCTTGGTTGAGCCCCAGAGTTCTAGATCCTAGAGTTCTATGTCATCAAATATGGGAGGGATGACTCTGGTCCAAAAGATTTAAGGGCAAGGTATTATAAAATAATTGCCATTCACTGAAAAATGTATTTACTGCATACCTACTGTGTGCAGGGCAAGGGGCTGGGTGTTGGGGGTACTGTGTTAGCATTCGAGTAGGGCTCATTGTCTAAGATGATTTTGTTTTTCACTGAGTTCCCAATCTAGACAAAGTCACAAGGAACCATTCCAATGGTACTGGCAGGGCCCCTAGGTATCAAATAACCCCCAAGTAGCTGAGTTCATTCAGCTATTAGATGATGGGGGTTAGTGTTGTACATTTAAACATTGAGGGACATTTGCCAAATGTTATACTTTAACATAGTATGAGATTTAGTCTAGTTGATGCAGTTTTTCCCCTTGATCCATTGTTAGTGAAAAAGATCAGGTAATTTTGATTTTTTTTTAATTAGGAAAATTTTCAAACACACAGAAAAGTACAGTTGTCTAACGAATAGCTTTATAATCATCACCTTGATTTCATAGTTGTTAATATTTTGTCATATCACTTCAGCTGTTTCTTTTTCTTTGGTGTGCATTTTAGAATAAATTATAGCTATCATGACATTAACTTCCAGACACTTGAATGTAGCTCCAGTAATTCCTTCTGTAGTAGTCAGCCTCCAAGATGGTCCCAGTGTTCCCTGCCTTCTGGTGTTCATCTTCTTGTGCAATCCCCTCCCCCAGAGTGTAAGCTGGATTTATTGATTTGTCCCCAACAAATAGAATATAGCAAAAGCAATGGGATATCCTTTCCAAGATGAGGTTATAAAAAGACTGTGGCTTCCATCTTGGGCATCCTCTCTCTCCTGCTCTTGCTCTCACTCGCACTGTTGTGAGCTCCTCTATAGAGAGGTCCATGTGTCAGGGAATGGATATCTCTGGCTAAGAGCCAGCGAGCACCTGAGGCCTGTTGACAGCCATGGGAGTGAGTTTGGAAACCCTCTCCCTGAATCAAGCCTTGAGGTAACTGCAACCCTGAATAACTTCTTGATTAAATCAGTGAGAGATCTGAGCCAGGGGCACCCAGCTGAGGCTTCCTGGATTCTTGACCCACAGAAACTGTGAGGTAATAAATGTTTGTTGTTTTAAGCTGCTAAATTTTGGGGTAATTTGGTATTCAGCAATAATAAGTACATCTCATAGCTCCGATCCTATTAATCCCGGTAGGAGACTCTTTCAGCTGCTGCTGTGTTGTGAAGAGAGAAGCCAGGTTGTCAGCAAGGAAAGAGTGCTTATCCTGCAGTGGTGGGTGGCAGGCATCAGATCTCAGTTGCCTCGAGTTATTTAAATAAAAGCTTTTACATCTTTTAGAAGTAGGATCTTATCTTTCTGTCTCTCCAGATACTATTATTATTGCCCATTCTGATTTTTAAAGGATTATTTTCATCTTGGCTCTGAAGAGATCTGTATTTATGCCAAAGTAATTGAGCTTGGCATGTGGGAGGCTTCTGTCTCTGGATTCGGTGATCTTTGAGAAAGGAGCCTGCTCTGAGGAGAGAGCTTTGTGGCACATTTTAACCCATTTAATGGTTTGGATATATGGATGAAAGCATTCGGTATAGGAGTAATAGGTCTCCTATAAAGTAGGGTAAAGACTCAGTCCTGCACTGAGCATCACGCCAAATTTTGATGTGATGTTTAGCATAGTCATGGGTATATCATTTGAGAATATATAGGATTTCTTGATTGATCGATTGAGGGGGAGTGGAGGGCAGAGGGAAATGGAGAGGAGAACCTCAAGCTGGCTCCATGCCCAGCATGGAGTGCAATGTGGGGCTCAGTCTCCTGACTCTGAGATCATGACCTGAGCCAAAATCAGGAGTTGGATGCTTAACTGGTGACTGAGCCACCCAGGTGCCCCATGATTCCCATTCTGTAGTAATTTGATTTCTCCTCAAGGGATCTGTGCCTATTGAGTTAATCTGAGTAAGATCCATCACTCTGGGCAGCCCTTAAACAGTTCTGGTGGTTAAGGATCTTTACCTGTTTTTGGTGCTTGCTCGGGTGTTCGAAATTGGTGGAGGATCCTGGGTTCCAACTAAGGTGAAACCTGAGATCCATAAAATGAATAAAAGTTTTTCAGGATCGTGGAGTCTGCTCCCGTGGCCCTGATGCCAAACACAAAATCTCCTATGGGAATCTATTACCCATCAGCTTTCTTAAAAGGATAAGTTCCTTACAGAAGGATTTGAACTTGAAGTTTGGATGTGACATTAAGTTCTGCCTGATAAGTTGTTTCATTAGCCAAACCAGGATGTGGAAACTTCCAGATAGTCTTTATTGCATAAAGGGATGGGACAACTGGTTCCTTTGCCCACATACAGGGCAGTCAAGGCTGAAATGAAATTAAGAGGAAAGCCTCTCCTGGGATGTAGTTTGAGTGGAATGATCTCTATTCTTTACCCTCAGAAGGTATACCTGGGAGGGGGAGACTGAGGAGACCCATGGGACTTTTATACCCCTCAGATTTCAGTCCAATGTGTAGTCAGACTCAGAAGCAACAATATGGCAGCAGCTTCAAGGAGAGAGAAATAAGGTGGACCATTGGTGAGTCAGTAACCTTATGTCACCCTTAGAGACGTTAGTTGTAGTTCGTTCCGACTTCTGGGAGCTGCTGTTTACGGCTATTAAATTAGAATGTGAGTCTGAGCAGGCATTTGCCGCCTCCTGAGGAATACTTTCCTAATCTAGATTTCCCATGGGTGAAGTTTTTCCACAACTGGTGCAAATCCTTCATTCCAGTTTTCTAAAGTTATAGCACATGCCCATGGAGACTTTGGGTGTGTGGAGGTCAGAAGGCTCTCAGACACCTCAAGAGGGCTGACGTACAGAAGAGTGAGTGCATCTCCTTCCTTGTCGTTGTTAAGAGATGTGCTTCCTGTCTCATCCTAGGGAATCTGAAGAGGTGAGGTGATTGATTTTGGTCAGTGGGGACAGGGTCAAGATCATACAAGCTGAGAAAAATTCTTTCTGCGGCTTCCTTCAGACAATCCTATGGAAAATTGCAGGAGTATCTGATTACGTTCCTAAAATTAAATCTGAGGAGGGCTTAAATTTAGATGCTACTTCTGGTGTGTCTCCTGATGGTTAATAACTTCACATAGAGAAAGCAACCCCTTTCTCCCCGTAATTGAAAGAATCACATACACAGCAATTTTAGAATATGCTGGGAATATGAACAAGAGCTCTTTAAAGACAGTCGCCTGACAAAGATAATCTGATTGGGAGTGTAAGAGAGAATAGAAAGTAGATTTTATTTTTCCCTGTAGCTTTGCTCTTTTGGAGATTCCCATGCAGAAAAAGAGCTTAATGTGTGTTCTTTGAAGGTTGGCTGTTAAGATTCTGTGACCTGTGCTATCCTTGAGGAAAGTGCTAAAAAATCTTTTTTTCCCAATTTTCCTCAAATTCCCAGTTAATTAAAGGTGAGAGAAGGACAAGAAATATGGGTAATGTCCTCATTGACTTCCCTCGAGTTTTCTGCTTTAAGTCATATCAGTGCTAAAGTATAAGGAACCTCATAGTTGAAATACACAATTACTTTTTGTTTCTTAGACTAATAGAAAAATGAGTGCTTGAAATTTTTTTTACTATTTTCTTTCATTTCTCTCTTGAACATATATTTTCTTCTGCCACTTATAAGAAATTTGCTAAATGGCAGAAGCAGGGTTGACAGTGATCAGTGGAAAACAGGAACAAAATTACTAAGGGAGCGAACAGATGTGAGTCAGAGGTTCATTTCTACAGCAATTTCCAAAGCGCTGAAGTAAACTTTCTACCCACAATTCCATAGTGATTTATGTGCACTTGGTCAGTTTTACTTAGAAGTATGTTAGTGGAGATTTACTTTCTTAGGAACAGGTAGAGTAAATATGGCCATAAATTCTTTGTGTGATCCCAGAGGAAAGAACTGGGTTCTAAGGAATCATATTTTATCTCAGTGTAAGCAACTGTCTAACCATAGACTAGTCTGTTCTGCCCAAAAACCAATAGAGACGTCTCTAGCAGGGAGGGGGCTGGGAACTATGGGGTGGGGAAGTGGGAGAAGGGATTTCTACCCTGGGGGAGATGTTGGACTGGTTCTGTCCATGGTCAGTTCTTGGGTTCTGATTACTGGTGATGAGCAGAAGATCATTTCGAATGTTAAAATAGCACCTCTAGTTTGCAAAATACTTTCACCTTATACTGTCTTGTAATACTTACAATAAATAGCTCTCCATTTTAAGAAAGGACAAAGATCACTCATAATTAAGGCTATAATCACCTAATTGACAATTTCAACTGTGCTAGGGACCTAATGGACAGAAAAGTAAAACTGAGGGTTATTTGCCCCAAAGAGCTGAAAAACTACTTGAGGAGATAGTGCATACACAAAACTCAGACTGTGAGATAGCACGTGGGAATTACCTAATGGTGCGCTAGATCCGTGGTTCTCAAAGGGTGTTTGCTGGACCAGCAACATCAGTATTATCTGGGATCTGTTAGAAATACAGTTTTGTTTTGTTTTGTTTTGTTTTGAAAGTAGGTTCCATCATGGACTCTAGTGCAGGACTTGAAGTCACAACCCTGAGATCCAGACCTGAGTCGAGATTAAGAGTTGGATGCTTAACTGATTGAGTCACGCAAGCACCCTATAGAAATGCATTCTTGAGTCACACTCCAGACCTGCTGAATCAGAAATTCCTGGGGGTGGAGGTGGGGGTGGGGGCATCATTCAGTGTTTTTAAAAAGGTCTCCAGGTGATTATGATGCATGCTCGAATTTAAGACCACTGATCTAATCCAGACCAATGCTTCTCAAACTCTGCCATGATAAGAATCACCTGGAATGGTGCTATTAAAAAAATTTTTCAAGTTTTTATTTAAGTTCTAGTTAATTAACATATGGTAAAATTGCACCTGAAACAGCGCTATCTGGAATATGGCCCAAGAACTGCAGGCTCCCCAGCTGTTCTTTACTGACCTGAAAGCTTGCCAGAACACGGATTTTCTAGTCCCACTCCCAGACCTTCTAATTCAGCAGATGAGTCCTGAGAGTTTGTGATGCTGAGGGGCTCAGACTGTTCTCGGAGCAGCCGTGCTCAGAGCAGGTGTGCCTTTCGGGTTTAGCGAGGCCCAGAGAGAGGGGCTTGTGCGCCAGGACCGTGCGTGTGGTCTTCACACAGTGGAGGAGGCAGGACCTGATCTGAGTCTGATGGGAAGGTTTAGGTTGGCTGAGAGGAAGGTATTTGACGCAGGATGGGATGAGCACCCAGCATGCTTGCCTGAAGTAGAGCATTCCTGCTAGTTAGACCCCGGCTCATCCTGCCTGAGATTGGGGAAAATTAGCAGCTGTTGGCTCTCACACAGCCTCCCCAAGGAGAGGCGGCGTGCAAATAGCCTAGGACCAGGAGTACTTTCTCAGTTATGCTGGTACGTGGTCCCGCCCTCTAAGTGGAACTTCTAAGACCCATTACTGCTCTCTTCTTTTCTCCTCTTCCCTTGGTTCCCCTGCTCACTGAGCCTGGCTTGCTCCAACCCTACAGCTGGTTCTCCCAGTTTGGCCTGAATCTTCAGGCTTGGACTCCTACCATTCTTCTCAGACTGCATGTTGATTTAGTTCTCCCTGGACAATTGTGTGGCTCTGCTCTTCATATTCACCCTTCCCCATCATCTCCCACCCATCCCCTCAGTCAGTCCTTAGTGGGGGTGAGGAAGCTGGCCAACATACTCCCATCTTCTTTCATGGACTCTCATCGTTGTTGTGTCCTGGTGTCTCCTGGTCAGCCCTGGGTTGCTGTCCATGACAGGAGAAGTGAAAAACTGTGGCAAGAGCCAGCTCAGGCTTGGAGATCAGGATAGGCAGCCTTGGATAAATGGGGTCTCTTAAGATTTTGACCAGTGATCTTGTAAAATCCAATCACAGCTCAAGTCTGAGGTACAAAGAGCAAATATCCTTTAGGGCTCTGGGACATTTTTGTTATTCTTGACTTCGTGCTCCCCACTCAATTTGTGATCATCCTTGGGTGCCCCAGTGGTTACTGCATCTGCATCATGGCTTTTGCCTTGGAGAAGAGCTGCCCAAACCACCCAAGAGAGGTAGGATCAGATTCTAGAAACACCAAGGACTAGTTAGTATTCCCTAGCCCTCAGTGCAGCCAACTCTTACTGCCCCTGCCATGGGCTCTCGTCCATGCCCCTTCTCCCCTGGCTGTTTGGTCACTGTCCTTGCATGTCCTCACTGGTCACTGTCCTTGCATGTCCTCACTGGTCTCTGTTCCCTAGTGGCCACTTGAAGATCTAGGCATGGAGTCTTGTGAGATCACCCTGGGCACCTGAAGTCACCCTGCCTTCATGGGCTGGATGTACTCCACACTCTCTTGTGATGTGGGCTTGCTCTTACAGCCAGGAGGGCTCTGCACCCTCATGGAGGTTTTCCAGGCACTTAGAGACTGGCCTTTTGTGGAGAATCCCTCAGGGAGTCTGATATCCCTCACCTCCCTGGGTTTCTGATATTTCCAGCCTTCATTTGCGCTCACCAGTGGTTCTGGTGCACATTCCCAGCCTGGAGGCTGGCAAGGAGTCACAGGTATTCAGGTTTCTCTTAGCTGCTTCCGTCCCTCCCTATAGAAGCTTTTACTTACTGAAAAGGAAGCTTGAGTTGCCTTATCCCCCAAGCCTGTTCTTTTAGTGCCCTTCAAAAATGCCCTTAGTGTTTTGTTTTTGCAATGTCTGGCCTCAAGATCTGGAACTACTCGGTGAAAGCTAGGAGTGCTGCCGTCTTGAGACCTTAGCTTGGCCTCTTTGTCTCTAAGCAGAGTCAAATCTAAATTCAATTTCCCTCTTAAAATTACTTCCTGCCAATGTCCAAAAGGCCAAAGCTAGAACAGTTTGAGTGATAAAATATATAATGAAAGTACTGGATGATAAGCCATAGAATAAAATAAGTATTGATGAATACATACTTACATAAATAAATAATTGAATAATTAGTAAATGGGGGATGCAGGGAATAGTAGAATTCTAATCAATACATGTAGAAGGAGTGAGAAAAATAGAAAATCCTGATGAGGCAAACATAATAATAATTGTTTCAGAAAACATCCACCAGTGGATGCTGAAATCAGGGGGCCAGACTTTGCAGGGAAACATGGTATTCATATAGTTTCAAAAGATCTCACCCAGAATTATTAGTTGCAAAGGAAAAGTAGTACCATTACAGTGAGGAAACCTCACAGGCACCACCTTCACCACCTATTCAAGGTTAACATCACCATGATAAGACACATGGACATTATGGACCCTCTGATAGGAGGCCCTGAGAAGGTATATTAGTCAGGTTTCTTCAGAGACTAGTAGAATGTATGTAAATATATACATATATATTTGGGATGTATATGTTTAGTATAAAAATTTGCAAGGAGCTTTTGAAGCTCACCTGTCTCAAGATCTTCAGGGTGACTCCCAATGCTGGAGACCCAGGAGAGTTGAGGGTGTGTGGTTCCAGTCCAAAGGTCTGCAAGCTCAACACCGAGGAAGAGCCGATGCTTCCGCTTGAGTCCAAAGGCAGGAGAAAGCCCATGTTCCCCTTTGAAGGCAGAAAGAATTCTCCTTTACTCTAGGGAGAGTCAACCCCCCCTACCTTTTTTCTTTTAAAAGATTTTATTTATTTATTTGACAGAGGAGAGAGATCACAAGTAGGCAGAGAGGCAAGCAGAGAGAGAGGGAGAGGCAGGCTCCCTGCTGAGCAGAGAGCCTGATGTGGGGCTCGATCCCAAGACCCTGAGATCATGACCTGAGCCGAAGGCAGAGGCTGTAACCCAGTGAACCACCCAGGCGCCCCATCCCCCCTACCTTTTTTTAAGATCTTCAGCTGATTGGATGAGGCCCACCCACATCAGAGAGGTAATCTGCATTACTCAGTCTGCCACTTAAATGTTAAGCTCATCCAAAACACCCTCACAAAAACACCCAGAATTATGTTTGGCCAAATAACTATAGCAGTCTGTGGTCCAGTCACAGGGACACATAAGATTAGCCATCACCGAATGTGACATTATGACTTCCATGGGATTCTTGGCAAAAATGCATGGCCTGATCTGATCATGAAAAACCGTAGGCAAACACAGATTGTACATTGTACAAACACTGTACAAAATAACTGACCAGTACTCTTTAATCTTGTCAGGGTTGTGCAAGACAAGGAGAGACTGGGGAGTTTTCAGATTGGAGGAAAGAGTAAAGATACGTGCCCCCTACAAGCACCGTGAGATCCTAGATTGGATCCTGCAGCACAAAAGGGCATTAGTTGAAAAATGAATAACATGTGAATTGAGTGTATAGTGCAGTTCATAGTATTGTATTAATGTTAATTTCTTAATTTTGATACATGGACTGTGGTAGTCTAAGATGTTGATATTGGCAGAAGCCCATTGAGGGATATATACAGGAGCTCTGCTATTTTTGCAACTCTTCGCTAAGTCTAAGATAAAGTTTTTTAAAAAGCTTCCTGCCGTTTGATACTTGAGGACTTTTCAATAACAGAGTATTTTTTGGTACTCTTTAAATTTATCACAGTTGTGTGTGTGATTTTGTATCTGCCGTTCAACATTTTCCACAAATGCTAAATTCCATCAGTTTTTTTGGAAGCACCTTAAAAGCCCTAGACTTCATTTCTTTTCTTTCTTTTCTTTTCTTTTCTTTTTTTTTTTTTTTAAATTTTTATTTATTTA
>CM053608.1:52681204-52705584 GCA_028646535.1 Procyon lotor
AGAGAACACAAGCAGGCAGAGAGGCAGGCAGAGGCAGAGGGTGAAGCAGGCTCCCTGCTGAGCAGGGAGCCAGATGTGGGGCTCGATCCCAGGACCCTGAGATCATGACCTGAGCCGAAGGTAGCTGCTTAACCAGCTGAGCCACCCAGGCATCCCACAGAGCCTGTTTCTACTGCCAACTTTTTTCTATTGTTTTGGCTGGTAGCATGGTGAGCAGGTCAGCTGCTGGAGAATCTAGGGACAGAAGGGATTGGCAAAGACAGACACGGTAGAACTCAACCATAACATTTCATTCTCCGTTCCACTGCTTTTATCAGTGGCAGGATAGGAGGATGGGTATGTGGGCTCCCAGTTTTTTTTTTTTTCTTTTTTTAAAGATTTTATTTATTTGACAGAGAGAAACACAGCGAGAGAGGGAACACAAGCAGAGGGAATGGTAGCGGGAGAAGCAGGCCTCCTGCCGAGCAGGGAGCCTGATGCGGGGTTTGACCCCGGGCCTCCGGGATCATGACCTGAGCCGAAGGCAGATGCCCAACGACTGAGCCACCCAGGCGCCCTGGTGGGCTCCCAGTTTTTGCTTATCAAAAACAATCCCTTTCTGAACTCCATGATGGAATGGTCACTTCTTGACAACTCATTATCTTTGAGGGGCAGTACCTGTCCCCTCATAATTCTTGCGACCCCGGAAAGAATTGCAGAAAAATCTTCTTTGACAGGGAGTGTGAAGCTATTAATTCCCAAGCCAGGCTGTCAGCTCATCAGTAGAGAGAGAGAGAGAGAATCGATTCATGGTGAAGGTCATGGAGTCTGGAGACTGAGTGTTGGAATCCTGGCTCTGCCACTTTCTAGCTATGTGACCTTAGGCAAGTTATTAACCTCTCTGTTGTGTCAGTGTTCCCATGACAGGTGGGGATAATAATAGTTCTTGCTTCATAGGATTGTTGCAAAGACTAATTCAACAAATGAATAAAGCACTTAAAACAGTGCCTGGTACACAGTAAGGACTATTTGCATGTTTGCTATTATTCTTATTTTTATTAACTTTTATTACTGCACGCTGAAGGGGTATTCATGTCACACAGGACGAAGGCAGGGCAGCTCTCCTGGAAGAAAAGCTAAGTAATAGACCGTAGAAAAAAATAGCCACAGAAGCGCCTAGAACCATATATGGTGTAGATCCTGTGGATACTGTGAAGAGATTCTGACTTTCTAGCTGCTCACTAACCAGCTCATAGGGAATGGTGTTGATTGAGGCAAACACAGCTGCCCCCAGACCCCACTGTGAAGTGACCGTAGTCTATCTTCTATCATTTCCTCTCACCCCGCAGCGCCCCCTTTTCGCCCCCCAGCCCAACCTTGCTGCTGCCTCCACAGCTTTGTCCAAGTCTTGGTTACCTGGGACTGGCAGCAATCCCTGGTGAGGTATTTCCTGACGCTAAGGGAAGGTTTCGTCTGCATCTTTTCAAGGAGCACCGATGTTGGCTCCTTGGCTTCCGGCTCCTGGGGGTGTACGTAAAATCCTTGAGTAGGGGGCAGTCGGAATAGATTCTTAGTACGGGTGGATCTGCTATGATCTGAGGCAACTGAAAATAGTGCCCTGGAACCAATATCAGTCCACCTGTTCATAGGGTTCACGGTGCAGGGGGAGTCGCTTCTTCATGTTTTATAGGGAATGTGCTTATTGAAGCAGAGCAGGAATCAAGTTTTGAAAAATTTCCATGGGAAAATATATATAATAATGTTATGCAAAGTGACAGGAAGTGGTCACAATGACAATAAATAAATAGAAAATATGCTGAAATAAATTGCAGCAAATGTTAATTGTGATGACTTTGGATTGATGGGATTATAGGTGCCTTTTGTTTTCTTCCTTGTCTATTTATAACACTTTTTTTTTTTAGGATTATTTATTTATTTATTTGACAGAGAGAGAGAGAGAGCGATCATAAGTAGGCAGAGAGGCAGGCAGAGGGAGAGGGGAAAGCAGGCTCCCTGCTGAGCAGAGACCCCCGCCCCCGATCCGGGGCTTGATCCCAGGACCCTGGGATCATGACCCGAGCCAAAGGCAGAGGCTTTAATCTACTGAGCTACCCAGGTTCCCCTATTTATACCACTTTTATATATAGGCTTCTCATTTTCCAAAATGAGAATGTATTATCTTCTTTGATAGAAAATAAAGACTATAATCAATAGACCCATTAATACAGAAAAAAACCTATGTGGCCATAAAGGGGATATGATAAAAACAAAATAAAACTATGATATGTCTGAATAATGAGCACTGTGCAGTCATCAAGGTGATAATGTGATATTGAAAGTTTTTTACTATAGGTTGTTAAGTGGGAAAAATAGCATAAGAAACAAATATAGTAAATGCTAAAATAGCAGGTATAAATGTATGTAAGTGTATATATAAGTCTATTATACATTTCTGGAAGAACGTAAACAAAAATGTTATTACAGTTGTGATTATTCTTTTCTTTTTCGCGTATCCATTATTTTCTAATTTTCTGCAGTAAAACATTGGATTACCTGTATAATAAGTAAATGTTTATATAAGTTTTAAAAAACAAGCATGCAAAGAATATTCTTAGGGTGGGGAAATCCTGAAAGGGATAGTGACAAATTATGTGTTTGTAAGCAATGTTGCCATCTGGTGGATCAAAGGCAAAAACTCACCCTTATCATTTTTCATTGAGAATTAGGAAATGAGTGTCAGATTCTGTGTCACGTTTCAGACGAATGCCTGGACAATTTTAGTGACTTAACAAAAGTGTTCCTTTGATTCACACGACAAAGAAGTAGCCCAGTGACTGAGTGAGAACTTAATTATGGGTGTAGCTGTTCCATTTTATTTTAAAAAAATTAAAAAAAAAGTACCTCTTTTACTAAATGTGCCTATGGGCACACTCATCCATAGACAATTCTGAGTTATCCATTTTATTTAGGATTATTTACATCTTAACCTAACTTTTCCAACTACTAGGCATAGTACCCAGTCCTTAATAACACTACAAATATTTGTGGAATGAATGATTAGTTCTGGCTGACTTAATCCAAATAACAGTTGGTGTATTTTCATGGGCTATAATTTAATTTAAATATGAACCAGTTGAAGCACCAGTTGTCTTAATAAGCAAACGTAAAATTATAAAATGCTTTACACAGCCAAATGATGGTAGTTTTTAGCTGCTATTTTGGATAAACTACCCACCCCTGTCATCACCATAGGACTCTCTCCTAAATCTCACTCAGCCCACTCACAAATTTAGCTTTTCCTGTTCATCTTTAATCTTATATGCGCAAAAACCTAAATATTCAGTGGTCCCTCTGTGGAAAAAGATGGTAAACGTCTCCCCTACCAGCGGGAGGGTCTAGCTGGTAGACTGCTGCCTTTGAGAATTAACCCTGGCTTTCCTTACCCCCTCCCCCCCCCACAGGTGAGCTCATCAACCTGGCCATGTACTGTGAGAGGATAAGGCGGAAATTCTGGCCTGAGTGGCACCATGATGACGACAACACCATCTATGAGTCTGAGGAGAGCAGTGAAGGCAGCAAAACCCACACGCCCCTGCTGGATTTCAGCTTTTACTCAAGGACAGAGACCTTTGAAGATGAGGGAGCAGAGAACAGTTTTTCCAGAACTCCGGATACAGATTTCACCGGACACTCGCTCTTTGATTCTGATGTGGACATGGACGACTACACAGACCACGAACAGTGCAAGTGATGTGCAGCCTCGCCGACCGTCTTCCTGCCGGAGCCGCCGCCACTACCTGGGGCGGGTCCAGCGTCCCCAGTGGAAATCCATCTCAGTTGGGAGGAGGTCTTTGTGCTTGGCACACTTCTCACAAGCTAACTGGACTAGAGCAGCCTTATTTCTTTTTGTACACACAAAACACAGAACCATTCAGATGGGTCCATTTAAAACAGGCAAAAAAAAAAAAGTCAGCATGGTTCCTGAAATCCATTTTTGTTTTCATGAGAAAACTAACATCGTGTGGTGGAGCAGGGGCAAGAACAGGTCGTCTGTGGATCCCGTGTACTTAAATCCTCTTTAGCCCAGGGGCTTGGTTGTGAGACAGACTCTCGAGCACCCTTCATTGACGTGGGTTCGAAGTAACGAGAAAAGTCATCGGGAGACGTGGAGGAGACACGTGTTCTATGGTGGCTGCTTGTATTTTATGTGTGTATATTGTATGTTGAGATAATTCAAATAAAATCCATAGATATTCAGTGAACACCTACTACGTGCAAAGCACTGTGCTAGGTGCTAACCGGTATACGTTTTCTTCTCAGTCCTGCCAGTGACTAGCTGTGTGATTTCGGGCAAGTCCCTTAATTCTTGTGTGCCTCATTTCCCCCACCTGTAAGGTGGGGATAACAATACTCTCCACCTACCTACCTCACAGGGGTGTTGTGAGGATTCATGTGGTAACATTCGGCGCTTTAAACCTCTCGGAAGAGCTCCGATGTAAACACAACGTTTTATTCTCGATTGTGCTTCCGATGTGTGAAGATTCGAGGACAAGGGAATTCCGTATCCAGCCAACAGCAGCCATAGTCACTCGCAAGAGCCGAGCAGACGAAACACACACAAAGGCACAGCTAGGACTCTGTCCTCGTTCTTCCCTGTGATCTTGCTTGAATTGAACTCTTTTGCTGAGAGAACCTTGAACATATTCTTACAGCTCATCAACAGCTACAAACAGTCTTCAGTTCTGTGTATCTGCAGAAGTCTTTCTTTCGTTGCCTGAACGCACACTGGAATGTTGTCCTTTGTTGACTCCCGAGCGTTAAGTTGCCTGTGTTTGGTTTATTTGAAGGGAATAAAGCTCAGGAATATGATGGGTTTCACAGAGGTGAGGGGGAAAGGATCTGACTGATTTTTCTAAGCAGACGCTTGCCAGCTTGCAATCTCTTTTTGAAAACAGACCTTGCGAGATGTACTGAAAAGATGAAGGATGAAGAGGATCATGGTCCTGGTGTCAAAGCACTTTGTGCAGTGTAGACTCTATGCAGTTTTCCTAATGCAACTTCTCCGGTGTTCTCAGCCATTGCCCTGCGAGAGGAAGGCAATGCTGAGGACAAATCTTAATGTTTCTTAAGGATTTCCCATAGCCTCCCTGTGCTCCCACTCCGTCCCCGTAGAGCACATGGACCCTTGGGGTTACTGTATTTACTAAGGCACTCTGTCTCTGAAGACATCATTTTTGTTGACTTAGAACATTTTCCATTGAAATATGGGGTGAAGATGCTGGGGTGATGGCATGGATTTGGGCCAGGAGAGTCAGTGTTAAAGATTTATTTACAACTGTAAACAGAACTGCTTTGCTTCTGATCACAATGGACTCAGGAGGGGTTGGTTATTCATTGTGGGGCTACAGAGACCCTGCTTTAAAGATACAACATGTACTGGGAAGTTCATGTTCTTTGAAAAAGACTCTTTGAATATGGCTTTTGCAAAAACAATCCTAAAATGCTATGGATTCAACAAAGAGGTAAAGGGGGAGTGTTGCTGAGGCTGTTTACCATTGAAGCAACTGTGTAGGATGTATGTAACTGGGAGGAAATGAGGAGATGCCCTGATCAGACATTCTTACTACACAGGAAACCAGTTGTTAGTATCTTATTAAAACCATTCATCTTGGAGAGGACTGTTTGGTGCCTAATGAAAATGTGGTGCAGAAAATATGAATGGAGGAGCGTGTTTTGTCTCCAGCATCACTTGGGGGGACTGGTCACCTCTTCTGTCTCTAACAAGTGTTTTCCAAGGTTGGCTGGTGGTAGTTCCATGTGACTGGGGAAACTTTGGGCTTGAAAATGTGAATGCAATAAACGGATGGACTGTAGACTTATCCGCACAGAGACTGAGTTGCCCTGTGCCCACCCTTAGCTGGAGAGAGCTGTGTTTGAAATTTTGCCTACGATTTATTCTTACTATATAGCACCGGTGTGTTGTATCTTTACTTCAAGGATGATTAAGTTATGACTGTGTAGAGTCACATATATATATATTTTTTTTTTATCGTGCATTGCTGGGAGGGCCAGTACATGGAGAGCCAATGTTTGCTGTGAAGTGGTGAAGTAAGTCATTCTATCCAGGTACCTCTCACAGGGGCTTGAATGAACATTACCGCTTGGAGTCTTGGGTACCAGCCTGACAGCTCATGACTGGGTAGCCAGCATTGTGTAGGAGTAACTTGATTTGGAACCCTGGAATAATATCCCCAGGTTTTCTCTTTCCAATGCGGGTTATGGAAACAAAATGACCAAGATGGAATCGGTGTGGGACGGATGACCTGGGTAGTCTTTATTGGGAGGGTTTTAATTTTATCTTTTTAATTTTAATTTTATCTTTCATTCTTAAGCTCCCCAGATATGAAGTGTTCTCCAATATGGTGAACAGGTGCTACTTATAAGAAAAAAATAACGAGAAATTAGGGGACCTTTTGGTTATCTGGCTTAATTGTTCAAGTTGTGTTTCTTTTTTACTGGAAAGTAGCTTAGGGAAAGTGGGATCTTCAGTGTGAACAGATGTTCTAGGTTGGGCAGAAGACCCGCCAGCCACCTGTTCTTTTTTTATCTGTCATTGTACAAATAAACTCCGCCCCTCTATCCCTCTCCTTTTGCCCCTCATCCCTACTCATCGGGATTGAAGAACAGCAGCAGTATGATTTAATTTGCATATGTCAGAGTAGATATAAGGGCAATATAAATTTATGCAGCGGTAAACTAGATGGTCAGAGTTTACCATTTTGTTGTTGTGACATAATGAATTGTGAACAGTGATGCTCCTGAGGCCACGGGCTACCCAGGTGACTGATCATAGACTTAGAGCAACCTGGACTTGAATCACAACTACAGTCGGGCGCTCCAGGGAGCCCTGCCTGTGGGTACTGTGGTGTGAGGTATTAGGATACATTTTCCTGAAGTAGAGTTCAAGGAAAAGGAAGAGCTAGGGGTTTTAGCTTCATGGGTCTTGTCTAGATTATTTGAGAGAAGGTGTAGAGTCATAGCAATGTACAGCCGGGCCGCGGGTTAGTTGTGGGAAGCCCCTTACAAGAGCCCCTCTGAGGTTGTTATTGGCTCCGCGTGCCATGTGCATTCACTCGCAGGGCAGGACCCAAACTGAAGTCTTTCACCTTGACTTAGATGGTTCTGGCCATTACACCACTTTGACTTGGTTTCTTTTTAAAACCCACGTCCCCTGAGAAATCACTCCATGCTCGTGGAACCAGCACGTCCCCAGTCTCTCTCAAAGAATGCTTAGAGTCTTCCACTCTTGTCCTCCATATCCATTCAGCCCGGTCCAGACCAATTCAAGAGATCTTTTAGGTCTTTTGCACAGATCTTAAGTCTGTGCAAGGTACTGCTAGGCTCTATGAATGATAGCATGTTACCAAGACTCTATTCTTTGTTATTTATCTTTTAAGAATGCATGTCCATATGCTTCGTCATTGTGTATTTACTGAGCGCCTGCCCTGGGCCTGGCCCTGGGATCCACACTGGCCATAGACTGGTGAGCAGAACACACATGGTACCCTAATTTTAGGGCATCCTCTTTTCCTTAGACTTCTGTGATAGCCTCTTTTTAGTGCTTGGTCACTTCCCTGATCTGTTTTACCCATCACCATTAATTTTTTTAAAAAGTTCTGGCCCTGAGGGGGTGCCATATTGCCTCAGGGTGAGGGCCGTTCCCTGGGGCCTGGTATTCTCACCTCGTCCTTCTTGTCTCCTGGGGTGTCTCCCAGGGCCTCTCCGTGTGAGCCATCCAGCGCGTCCAGGTTGGTTTGCTTGCCTTTGCCTAAACAGGCCTCGTATATCCCCCCTGCCTCTGCTTATGCTAACCTCTCTCCTGAAATGCCTGTCTTTCCTGTCCGCTGGCCCAACTCATGCCCACCTCTTAAGGCCCAGCTTCATCCGTTCTGCAAGAAGACTTGCCAGCTCATCATAATCTCCCCTTCTCTAGAGACACAGCACTCATCATTTCCTTGCACGATGGCTGCATGGGAAAGGGACGCCCAAAAGCAGGCCATGCTCAAAAAGCAGTGATTTTAAATTGGCCTCAGAGTTGCCACCAAGAATCCTATGAAAGTCTTCTACTTTATTATCAGAAAAATACATATATGAAAAAATACAAAATTTTACATATAAGTTCAGATTTAGAGATCTGAAATCATCCATGGATTGATTCCTTAGGCGCCCATGGATCCCAGTTGAAAAAGCCTCTTCCGTAAAGAGTCTTTAAAAGTTACCATTTTTAGTGTTCATTCTTTTCTTGCCTTTGGCTTATTCAGAGAGGAGAAAAATTAGTACGGGATGTGCATGCAAGAGCAATCTCTTATTATCCATGTCGAGTGTGTGTTGAGTGACAGGGAAGGAAGGAGGAAGAGCTGTCTTACATTAATTGAGAAAATAGCTTTGTTTTGACTGCTTTGGCATTTTGAAACTGACAAGGTTTTATTGTTATTGTTTTTGTCAGTTATCTTTAAACCATCCAAAAAGTTCATTTGTCAGAATTAATTCAGGGCCCTGTGAGCTTTATCTCAGCTCTCGAACCCACCACCTCCACATGGGTAGGCTCGACTGGCTGGGGCTTCGGGTAGTAGAGAAGAGGCTGGATCATTCCTTATAGGAAAAAAGTCTGCAGTCACATTTTCCTGTATTCATCCATTCATTTATTCATCATAGGATAATTGTTGAGTGTATTTTCAATAAAAGGACGGTGCCTTGGTTGATAGGTGAATACTCAGGTTCTTCTTTGTCGTTGTCGTCTTTTTTTTTTTCTTTTTTTACAGGGTGAAGTTATTTTTATTGCTCCTGACTATGATCCAAGATCCTTTGCTCTCCTGTATGTGCAGTGCTGTTTACGTTGAGCGAGAACCAATGAAAGTACATTTGATGACAAATACTTCCAAGTCTGAATGCTGAACTCTGGCAACGCATCTTTAATAGGTCCAGCCATCAGTTATGTATGACTGTGGAGTGCTTGACCTTTATTCAGTTGCTTCCGGTGGTCTGGGTGAAACTTGGCCAAGTTTGAAAGGATCCCCTTGGTGGGTGGGGCAGGAGGTCCCGCTTGCCTGGAGGCTCTTGCCAGCAGCAGGAATAAATGCAAACACATCATGAATGTTTTCTTCATTTGAATTCCTTACCAGAAACTTGGGTTTTTCCATCCCTGACTAAAGAATATCTGAAAGATATTTAAAGTTCCTTAACCTTTAGGTTAAGATAATTGAAATGAGTAACGTATTGGCCTTGGTCTTTAGTGATGGTTACAGAGGAAACTGAAAAATAGCTTGAAGGAAAGTGACTCAGCTCTCAGGGCTGACAGTGTCCCTCAAGCATTCTGGGTCTTGCTAAGGCAGGGGACTTGTCCCCAGAACAAGGCTTTCTGAAACTTCGTTGATGGCTAGGTTATGACCAAGAGGGATGCTCAAATTTCAAAAAGATTATTGCCCCAAATTGTAAAACTTGTAGATAAATAGAGGGGCCCATTGCAATAATAAACTAACTTATGAATGTGGTCGCCAGCACCAACACTCGTGATCATTTTAGTGGGAGAAACAAGTTACCTAGAATAAAAGATTGGTAGAGACTTTAATGTTCATACATAAATAATGTCAGCAATGAACTTGATGGCCTTCTTGGATTTTTAAAAATTGTTGTTTCTAATTGCAGCTTTAAATATTTTGAAACAATCCACTAATTGTAGAGCAATATATATTTATGATAATGGCTAATTTTATAAAAAGTAGTATTACTACATATCACTAATTCACCACTCCCCCCCAAGCACTTTTTTTTTTTTACTTTGTTGTTGAAGTAGAGTAACTCATTTATCAATGATAGTTAAAGCTTTTCCTTTCTTTAATATTTTTAAAAATTACTTATGGCTTTAAAAACAATAGGATTCAGCTCCTGAATTGCCATGTTAATTAGCTGTGGCTAAATAGATAGCAGAGAGAATACAATTGTTCAGTGGAGGGCTAGGAAAGAGAAATGCTTTGGATATTTACAGTTTCCCTCTTAAAAAAAACAAAACAGAAGAGCAATGTGGACTTTTCCCTTTAACAGTTGTTCAGAATTGGAAGCGTTGCGTCCTATTTGCTTCTATCTCTTGATAAGAGATCCCATTTGGCTTATTCAAACACAACCCAGGTCCAAATGATTATATTTTTACTTTAAACAAATCGTATCTGAATTCTCTTGCAGCAATAAGATTAAAAAAGTGCTCAAATTTTTGAGGTATCTCTGCTTCAGTCGGGGCGACATGTTTGTGTTCCTCCTGTCAAAACGATTACCTCAAATAATCCATCTCACGGGATCATGCTTCTTGTAAACATGTGTTTTCCCCAGAGACGTGCGTCCCGCAGAGTGTCTGACAAGTCACACGGCGGTGATGGTTGGGAAGATGAGGGTCCGAATCCTTCTTTGATGATATTAGAATTTCCCGGAGTGGGAGGAGAGGAGGAAAGGGTGACAGATGGGATGGCTTCGGGCAGCCATGTGGCGTGGCTGTGTTAGAATGTGGCAGGCACATCAAAGGTTGTCTCAGTGGTGGCATTAGTTCCACAATACGAAATCCAGGCTCACAAAATCAAAAACACATGCAATTTGTAGGGAAGGGTTGTTCGTGGGTATACAAAAGACGGGTGCAGGGAGCACTGAGGTAACACTGATCTTTGTCTTAATTTGTATGCTCAAGCTCTGGGATGGTCCCACCTGAAGCCAAGCCTGGGAAGTGGGGGAGCCGCTGGGAGCAGAGCGCGGGCCCCCACCCTGTTCCTTTGACTCTGCAACTGCCTTCTCGTTTCTCAAAAGGGTTTGTGGCATATGATTTCCATTTTATAAATATAAAATGTACAAAGTAATGTATATTTGTTTTATAGATGTCTTTTAAAGGGAGACACCCCAAATCATCCATGTGGAGGTTCTGGTCTCCAAACCTTTGTGCTCATTCACCCCACAGTAAAACTTTCTGAGCTTGCCCTTTAGTATATTTATTTGTAAACACACACACACACACAAACACACACACACACACACACACACACTGTGCACAGTGCTGTACTGATACATACATTAAAAACCATGTCAAGCATAGAACTTTTCAAAGACTATTCTGTACTCAATAGAATTTAGGGAATGGGGCAAGGTGTATTTGGGGGTAGCGCCTAGAAGGCTGCAATTAAAGAATGTGTATGTAACATTTGTGGCAAAGTGTATGTAAAATAGGCATGATCATAGGTCAAGAAATGGATGTATGTGTGTATTTATTTTTACTTAAAATGGGCATTTTTGATTGGGGAAGAGAAGAGCAAAGAAAGAGTTGTCCCCTTTACATGAACTATTTTTAATTCTGTTTTTGGGACTGCTTGATCTAGAATGTTTTGGAAGTTTCTGAGAGATTTCACAGTCTATGGATTTAAGCAAATTAAGAAAAGAAAGGAGGGTAAGAAAACAAATAATGCAAATACGAGATGTATTGCTTGAGAATTTCAGTACTGATCTGAAAAGTACGTTCTGATAATTCCTGGTAACCGTCATCTCGCTGATTATATATCTCTCTTCTATTTGTTTATAACCCCACATCCCCAAATGTGTGGAAGATGCACAGATTTATTTTCAGATATCAGAGGTAGAAAGGACCCATGTTGGTATCATTCAAACCCACATTTCAGCTATTTGGGGGCCAACGGGTGGACGTGGCCCGGAAGCTTTTACTGGCACCATCTGTCTTGCAAACACAGTGAATAGCGTCTTGCTGAACAAGGGCCTCAGTGCGGAGGTGGCATTCCAGTGTTTCTTTCTGGACCTATGAGTTACTTTAGCACAATTATTGTTAGTAGTTTATAAAGCCATATTTAAACTTGTACACTTGATTGTAAGATAGATTTGAATTGTGCACTATGTTGATTACTGTATATAATTGTGGAAATTCTGTACATTTGGTCTCAATGCTGTACGTATTTGATGTGTAAATGATAACTAGTGGTTATGAAATAGCCTGCTGTGAATGTCTTTATTCCCATTTGCTACTCTTTTTGCAAATTTGAACGTTTAAACTTTACCCTCATGAGGAAAATCTGAAATTTTTGCAGCTAACACACTGTTAAGTGATGGTCCCTTAGATGCTTGGGAAGCTCTTTTCCTTGTGAGACCCTTGTATAATTAAAACAGAGGTAATGAATTTTTTAGGCATATAACTTTTGGATCAGAATTTCAAACAAATGTTTTTTAAGTGGAAAAACAGATCTTTGAATACACTCTCCTACCTTCTCCTGCCTTTAGTTCTTGCGCAGAGCTTTTGGGGAGTGATGTCCATTGTAGAGAGAAGAAAAGGAGGGCCTGGGAGCAGGACACATGTTCAGACCTTTTCCCTGGGCACCAGGCCGGGAGAGAGCAATTTTCCCTTCTATTAATAGTGTCTAAATTAGTTTTTGTACCTCTTTGATGCAGTAATTATGATTCCTATTTTGTAGATGAGGAAGGAGACTTGGGGAAGTAAATTGGGGTAAAAGTGGCTAAGATGTACTCAAGTCATAGATTGGCAGGGAGGTTTTTAGAAATACAAATATTACTCAGTGTTCCACCCAGACGTGCCTGGCGATGAACTGTGAAAGAGAGCTGGGCCTCAGGGCATGTCAGGATTGAGAGAGACATTTAGGATGTTTGAAATCCCACGTAGAAATTTCACCATTATTCACATATTAGCATCTTAGCATTTAGAGCAAATCGCATTAAGGTAACATCCAAAATCCCAAACCTCCCAAGCCACGGGAGTATCTATTAAGTAGAAATTGAGAGAATACCGTAATCCCACATTCTAGAGATAACAGTTTGGTTTTTAGACCTCCTTTGTTTCTTGACTTAACGAATTCAAACTAATCAACCCTGCTTACTAACGGAGAGCCTCATTAACACAGGCCCATAATTGAAAATACTTTGGGACAAATCTGTATCTACTTCAATGTAAGTTAGCTCCAGACCCTTGTAGAACTTGTGTGGAGGTCTTGGACTCAAGCCTGGTGTCTGTCCCCTTCGGGAAGCTTGCTCTCCTTGCTTTCAGAGGCATCAGAAGGAAGAGGGTTGTTTGCCTTCCCAAATCACTGTGCTCTCAGAAGTGTTAAGAGAAATTTCTTGTTGCTGGTTGTAGTGAACATCCCATGACTTGATTTTTCATAGTTTTGTCCTTCTTTCCTTTTAGAGAAGAGACAGAGTCGTTGGTGTCCTTGCTCTCCCAGGGGCTGTCTATTTTGTTTGTACACAATGTCACTGTCAGCACCCATGAAACACTTGTCCACTGGGCTGGTTCCCATTAGCCACAGACTTTTCTTTTAAAACCTACCTAGGTTAAAGTAGCTGATCCCAGGGATGAAAGAAGACTCTGGAAAACAAGGGAAAGAGGACCAGCTTCCTCCCTCATGGTAATGACTGCGTTGCTTCCCTGTGTGCCCAAGAGGTACCTGGTCTATTTTCATGGTGGTGCACTCGTGAAGACTTAGGGGGTCATCTTCAGTTGAGGACCTGTTAGATTGGAGGGTCACCTACCCAGGGGTTGTGTTTGGCCTGGGCAAGCACACTGGGTAACCCATGCTCAACATGGAAACATCCAGGTAAACCCTGACTAAAACAACGTCACAGGCAGCCTTGAAAGGGGGGAGGAGAGTTGAGGAAGGGCTGGAGGTGGCAGGGAGCAGCCTCGGGCCCCTCCCCCAGCCCGCCTGTGTCCCCTGTTTATTGTGTGGAAACCTTGCACCTTCCTTCTCCACCCTCACGGACTTCCCTCCAGCTAGACGGCACATTCCAGGGCCAAATCATTGACATTTTAGGACTGCTCAGGGATGTCAGAATCCAGATTCACTGGTGGCCCAAGCGTAAGAAGGAGGGGGTGGGGAGGAAGACTGAACCAGACAGTTTGGAAGTCGTCCCTCTGAAGGGAAGAGGGGTTCTGAGCCCGGACGAACACAAGGAGAGAGTATTTAAGTAAGATGTGTCTGATGACGGCCTGGCTGTGGGACCAGTCAGACGAGGGGTGGCAGGAGAGCAGCTGGGCCCCGTGCCAGTGGCTTAGAGCGAGGTTAGAGGCAAGACGCCGGGCAGGGGCACAGGGGTTGCTGAGGGGGAGCCGCCAGCCGCAGAGCACAAGGAAACGCTGACTCCTGGATGTGGGGAAGGAGAGGACCCAGGTTCGGAGGTAACACTGAGAGACTGGGGATGCCCGCTGCCAGGTGTAAGCAATGTGGAGAAGGGGCACCGGTTTGGGGGGGGAGTGGTGTTTGGGGTTAGCCACACCGAACTGGAGGAACCAGTAGGAGATGCGGAATGGGAACTTGTGAAGGGGAAAAAGGGAAGCTGCAGCCCCCGAAGGGATTGTGAAAGTAAATGGGCTGGAGAGAGACGAAAGATCTTCAGCTCCCTGCAATTGTGTAACATTTCACTCACTGTCTTTAGGATACCGTCTCAGTCAGGCCCTGGCCAGGCCGCCTGGTGTCCTCACATACAAAGCGAGGGGTCTTGCAGGTTGATCATCAGGGCACCTTCCAGTCCCAACCTCCTTTCATGGTTCCTGATGGTTGAATTCCACTTCTCTATCCACCCTGATTCCACCTCCTGCTTTATGGATTCTCATCGTTCGGAAGGAGGAATTTTGCGACCCAATGAGCTACTAACAGCTAACATTTATATACACCTACTATGTGCCAAACGCTGTGTTCTTGGCCACCTACATACCTTAACTCATTTAACCTCCACAACGACTCAGTGAAACAGGTACCATCACCTCCTTCCTCAGCATCATCACCATCAGGGCCACGTCTAGTTTATAGATGAGGAAACTGAGGCCAAGAGAGGTTGACTGACTTATCCCAGATCACCGCCGAGGGAACAGCAGAGCTGGGGTTCAAGAGCCTGGCTTTGACCCAGCTGAGCCCCACTAGTTCTACACCATTCTAGCAGGTTCTCCATTAGACCGCACGACCTCTGGAGGAGAAGGCTGTGAGGCTGGAGAGTGCTTGTGCTGAAGCAGAAATGACTTAATTCACTTCTGCCAAATCATTCTCAGGCAACTGTGCAGGCTTTGCCTCCACATAGAACACACACAGACTCTGTCTCTAGGTCCTTGATCCATGTCACACAGACCCTGGCTCTCTGTTGGAGGCCATGCCTGGTAAATGGACTTTGCTTCTGGTGGTCATGGCCATTAGCCCCACACACTTCACTCCCCTTGACTCCTTAGAGAGGGAATTGCTGGGAGAAAGACAGAAAAAGAGGGAGAAAACACCCCTAAGGGGCAGGGTTCTTAGGGTTCCTACTGCCTGCTGCCCAGAGGAGCTCCCCACACACAGTGCTGGCCCCCATCTCTAAGCCAGATGCTGCACACTTCCCCTCTCTAACCCCAGACCCACATGTACATATGCCCGTGGGATGCCGCCTGTGAACATCTCCACCTGTCCAGATGTGAGCTGATAATACTCCCCCCACCCCCCACCCCCGTGTTTCTGAGTCTCTCGGTGTCTAAGCAAGACCCTCTGGAGTCACCCAGTCCTGTGGATTCTGCTTCCTGCTGCCAGTTTGAACTCATCGCCTCCTCAGCACAGCCTCTACTTCTGGGGCTGCTGCCTTCTCCCCGTGTTCCTTCCTTCTGGTCTGCCTCCCTCAAACCCATTCTCCTCCTTGCTGCCAAGCTATTTGCGAATTTGCATGTCATCCCTGCTCAGGGGCCGCGCTAATCTTCTCTGGATCCTTCCAGTTTTAGCGTCTGTGCTGCCGAGGTGAGCACTGCCAAGTTACTCAAAAAGGGTAAGTGGCCACGTGGCTTCTGTCGGGTTCAGGATAAAGTGCAGGCACGAAAGGCTTTCCGTGACCTGGAACCTGCCTCCCTCCCTTGTCGTATTCCCACCACTGCCCTTCCCTCCTCCCACACCAAACTCCAGAGCTACCAAACTATGAATTTGCCGCTTTGTTTTACCTGTCATTCCAACGCTGAAGGAATGATGCTGTTGTAAAAAAAAAAAAAAAAAAAAAAAAATCACATTTTGGCATTTTTTTCCTCTTTTATTCACATAGATAACAAATGGTTGACTGTAGTTGATTTTTTCTGTCTTTTCTGCTGAATGCCTTCTTTTCACCAGACTTCCCCCCAAGGAGAGACAGCCAAAGAGAAAACTGTTCTCTTTCATTTCTTTGACATGGTGGGGGATAGAAAGATAAATCAGATACTGACTCTCTACCTTCACTGACAGGTAAGACATAAAACTCCGGTAAGAGATAGATCCTGATAAATACTACAAGAGAGGGGCAAATGAGATGGCATGGACCCTGTGGCCGGGAGAGTCTTTCCAGCACAGGAACAGGAGAGAGGGAGCCTTCTGAGCCTCTCTCCACTGTTCTGCTTTTGCCATACTGAAGGTAACTTACCTTTCCAACTCGTCACACCTCCAGGTGTGCCCTCTCTCCGGCACAGAAAGGAGGAAATGTGTCTTTCTCTCGTGAAAAAGACTTCAGGAAGCCTGGGTGTTTAAAAATGGCGGTCCAGAGACCGCACGATCCGAGCTGTGATAAGTGGAAGGTACTGCTGGAGCCTCGTCTCTCTGCGATGACCCCCACTGTCAAGGACCCCCGCCCACACCATCAGCATCTTAGGTACATTCCATTAGCACTGAAAGGATAAAGGAGGCAAAGCTGTGTCTTGAAAGGGTTAAAATGGACACGGAGCACATCAGTGGTAGGGAAGGACAAGTCTTTCCAGCAGAGGCTTGGCGGCAGGTGGTGTGGGCTGACTGGGGGCCTGTACCTTATGTCTTAGCATCGGCTAGAGCAATCCCTTTCTTCTTAAAAGCAGCTTCTGCATGTCACCGTGCAGCAGCTTTTCCCATGAGCGCATATGAGCTTCAACTCTTAGACGGGATGGAACAGGATGGGAACCCCACCCACAAATGCACATCCTTATCAAACATTGGCTCTACTCGTTGTGGGGTGTTTACCCTCCAGGCAGGGCTCTCTAGCTGGCTGTAGGATGTCTGATTTCTTGTGTTGGATAACTTGAAGGGTTTAGGGTTTGCAAGTAGGTGGAGGTCCGAAAGGAACCGCATAATCCCTTTTTCCCACTGCACAGTACATGTAGCAAATGCTCAATAAAGATTGGTTACACGAATGGACAGATTCTCAGGTAAAAGACAGATCAAATTGCAAAGAAATCTCCAAAGTTTGAAGTTTGACATGACATACTGTGCAGAAGCAGCCAGTAAATAACTCATAGAACAAACCACAGGTGACTGAAATATGGGGTAGTAATTTTTGTAGGCTCAAGTGGTTTATGCAGTCCTCAGGATCTCTTGATGGAGTTATAGCCCCGTAATTCAAATAGCTCCCATTTCCTTGACACACACAGACCATGGATCTGAATCCCAAATCCTGCCCGTGGTTGGCACTTGGTTTTTCTCCACCTCTGCAGTCTTATGCTGCCCCACAAAACCTTGCGTTGGAGCCTCTAGTGCGAGGTACATTCACCTATTCTTGGTTTTAGACTGTTTCTATGTATTATAGTGTCTTTAACTTATGAATGAGACCACATCCATTAAAACTGTGTATGGCTTTCTTTGGGAGCCTTTGGAGGTTTATTCCTTTTAGCTATCAGTTTTTGCATCCTATAGAAAGCAGAGCGATGTTAGTGACACTTTCTTGGCTTGATTGTTGGCACGTATGGACTTAGCCCGATCTCTGCACACAAAAATAGAGGGAGAAATCCCTCGTAGGAGGAGATAAGACTTCCTTTTTTACTTTTTCCTTCTCCTACTTCAACTCTTCCCTAATATGGGGAATTTGAACTCATGCTATTTTTGTTAGCTCTCTTTCCTATACTCAGCCTTCCATATGTAACCAGTACTTTAACATATATATAAAAGATTTATGTATTTATTTGAGAGAGCAAGAAACAGAGAGCACAGGCAAGGAGGAGGGAGAGGGAGAAGCAGACGCCCCAATCAGCAAGGTGCAGGATATGGGGTTTGATCCCAGGACCCCAGGATCATGACCTAAGCCAAAAGCAGACCGAGCCACCAGGGGTCCCGCAACCTGTACTTTAAAAGCAGATATGTCAGATACCATTATAGAGCAACTTCTTATTATTGTTTTTAATTTTTATTATTTTTTTATTTTTAAGATTTTTTACTTTATTTTTTTTTATTTGACAGAGAGAGATACAGCTAGAGCAAGAACACAAACAGGGGAAGCAGGAGAGGGAGAAGCGGGCTCCCCACTGAGCAGGGAGCCCAATGTGGGGCTTGATCCTAGGACCCTGGGATCATGACCTGAGCCAAAGGCAGACCCTTAACTGACTGAGCCACCCAGGCGCCCCTATATATAGATGTTTAAAGATGACTCTGTGGTGGGCACTCTCCCAGAACCTCTGGAGACCTCCTTGGTACTAGGGATCTTTCATCTGGCCATTCCCATGACACCGGCAAATGCATCTCCCCTGGCTGGTCCTTTCTGACTCGGACCATTTCCCCGGTGTTGGAATTCTACCACTTTTCCAAAAGTCCTCTTTGGCAAAGTGCCTTTAAGGTGGTGCCATTATCTCTGCCTCTTTTGATGCTAAAATGCAGACCTTGCCACTAAAATGTTGAGCTCTCTACCAAACCCTATTCACTAAGCTTTGGGTGATTGGAAACTCCCCTCGCCCTTCCCCCACCTCCGCTAGACCTGCTTCAGTGGTTAGAGATCCTGCTGCAGAGTGGGGTTAGTTGGAGCCCACAGTCCTGGGGACTCAGTAGAAGATGAGAGTACGCTCCCAATTTTACGTCCTGTAAAACATAGCATATGCATGTGAAAGAACACCAAGTAATTTGTATGTGGGTTTGATAGTCATAAGTCTCTGAACAGCCACTGATGTCCTCACCTAAATGGGTAGGACTTTGGTGTCTTTTTTCAGGCTGGATGTGGGAGGCTCTTACCACAGTGGCTCTGCTCCAAGCAACTGCACCTTCCCTCTTCCCTCTCATGGGCTTCTATTTCTTCCTTTATCATTGCAAAATAAGAGAATGAAATATTCTGCAAGGCCAATGAACCGGTTGATCGTGCCCTTGGATCCTGAGGTGCTCTGAAGCTATCCCCTTGGCATATAGGAATATTTCCAACCTAGAATGAAATGAACAACCATATATGAAAATCAATCATATAATCCATCAGTTAATGGATAATCATGGCTCACCTTGTGCTCTGTTCTGCGCTAGTGATTTGGAAGGGCTTAATAAGATAATTTTTTATATGGGAATATAAACTGTGTAGATGTGACAAGATATCTGGCAGATGGGTAAGGGGACTGCCAAGAGGCCTGGTTTGGAGACTGACTAGTAGGAGACCTTGACCTTATGGAAAGCCAGTGGAGTTTGATGGGACAGGTTAGTGGTCTCATTAATTTTTGTTTTTGTTTTTGTTAGAGGGAGAGAGAAGGTGGAAAGGGGCAGAGGGAGAGAGAAAATCTTAAGAAGGCTCCACACCCAGCATGGAGCCTGTCTCACGACCTTGAGATCATGACCTGAACCAAAATCAAGAGTTGGATGTCTAACCGACTGAGCCACGTGGGTGCCCAGGGAAAGATTAGTTATTAAAATTTCTCATCTAAAGCCAAAAATGAAGGGCAAATTGTTCATAGAGGTTTATTCCTGAATTGTGATTCAGGGAAGTTATAATGATTTGTGTTTTAATTCTGCCTATGTGTAAGATTAGGGTTCATCTAAGACTTAACAAAATAGTAGAAATCTACACTTTGGAAGAAATCTACACTTTGCTGCGTGCTGTAGTTGTGCCCCTGACTCCTTGAATGTGGTGGAGGGGTCCTGTTCTAAGTGGCAAGTGAGTCTGTAACCAGGAAGACACTGGAAGAGCATGGTAGAGGCCCAAAGGAGGAGATCAGATTTTGTGCGGGGTGCAATGAGGACTTTCAAGGGGAAGACCAGCAAGATGATAAAGGAATATGAATCCAGCAGCAGTGGGCTTCAGAAGAGAAAAGCAGAGTATGTTCTACATTTGTTCCTTTGTTTCCATTCACATCATTATTCTCAGCTTGGGTCCTTATCGCTTCTTGTCAGAACTTCTGGCTTTGTTCTCGAGCTCTGCAGAGTAGTCTCAACTCTTCAACCTGCTGGTCAAGGCTTCTGACATCTGGTTCCCAAATTCTTATCTTCCTGCTCACCTCTGTGAAGCATCTTCACGGGAACTCTGTTCTCCACCCAGAAAGCTGAGTTATTCAAAATGGTGTCGTCGTACCCTTGGCTACCTTCGCGTCTCGCTTCATCGTTTCCATCCTGGTGGCTTATCTGTTCCCGTTCCATGCATTATGGCCAAATCAAATTCATCCTTCTCCAGGAAGTGTTTCTGCTCTGAGAAATGATCTCCTCTTAATTTCTGAAGTACTCACTCTTCATCTCTTCACTGAGTACCTAGCCTGTGCCTACATGCTTTCCTGCTCATCTCTTGTTGTATACCACACCCCACATTCTAGATTATGCACTTCCAGAAATAACACCCGAGTTTCTATATTTTTTAAAATTTCCTCTGAGGCTTCGGTCAATGTATGCTGCCCAGGGTAAAGACAATGGAAGTAGAGGGGACGGGACAGAGACATGAATGATTTTGGAGGAAGACTTCACAGAACTTTGTGATTACTGACTTACCGAGATGCTTCTTGGGGACTTATTTTTATTTGTATGCTTTTTAAACTCTTGAGATAATGGGTTTCATATACATATCCATACTCCTGCGCAAAGAAATTTTTCCTTTTATTTGTCCTAAATTGCCCTTTATACTGATGATCCTATTTAAAGCATAAGGTCTATATGCCTTTTAAAGGTTAGGGCACTGTTTAGCCAGACGCCCAAATATTTATATACTGAGACCTACACGAGTGTTGTCTGATTAATACCTGTCTTCTTGGGAAAGCTGTGAATAATGTCAACATGAACTACATTATTCCTGCTAAAAATTCATCCATTTAGTTTAACTTGCATGTAATGACACCTGAAAGTCAGGAGCTGTTTGCTGAGCGCCATTGCAATACTGTTGTAGCTCATTCATAACGAATGGCAATGAAGTCCCTTCAGCATACCAAATGGGAGCATCAGCTTAAATGGGAAATTTAGGGGCTCCTGGAAACCTTTAATATGTGACGAATATAAAAGGAAAATGCAATGGGTCTCAGAGAAATCCTTGTTTGGAAAAAAAAAAGATGCCTTCAGTAATTAAATTGAATTGGAACTTAAAACTATGGTATTAACCACATGCTCTACGTTAATGCCAGCTGAAATTTATCAAAATAGCTGAACAATAAAGAGGGTGGAGACAGAGCTATTAAATAGGCCCAGGAGGAGCTGAGGAAGGGCAGAACCCCTTCATTTTCTTTCCATCTTTCTCTTTCCTCCTTTTGATTCCATCTCTTTTCTCCCATTACAAGCATCTGCCTCTCCTCTTTCCTCGAAAGGCAGCCTCTTTCTCTCTCCCTCCTCTTTCCTACCTGTGAGCCTACCCTCCCTCCTCCGCTGTCCTGTTCCGTCTCCCTTGGGAGTTTTAGGGTTTTGTGATTTGAGAGACCTTGAGATCACCTAATTTAGTATCCTCCTTCTTATGGATGAGGCTGAAAAGCCTAAGAGGAATTAACGTACTCGCTCAAATCACCCAGATGGTGATCGAGTGGATCCTCCCAGGAAGTATCACATCTTCGTCCTGAAAGGGACGGGGATGTCCTCTGTGCCACTCATTCATCCAACACGGAAGCACTTTCTAAAGTAGCCGGGAACAGTTAGCTTCTTTGAGGATATTTCCAGGAGGGTAGCCTACTTCTTGGTTAGGTGCCTTATTATGTTATTGGAAAATTAAGATAGCAATTAAGGTTAAATTAAGGAAAATTAAGATAGCATTTAGGTTAAATTCTGCCTACCTCCAGTTTTCTTCTACTGTTTCTACTTCAATCTACTGAATTTCAATGAAGGTTTTCTTTCATGTGCTTGTTCTTTAAATATGTGAGAAGCAACTGGACTTTCTTAAGCCTTTTCTTCTGTAAACCAAACATCCCTGATTCTGTTAACGGTTCCTCGTGTCACATGGTTTACCCATCTCTTGCCACTTTGGAGCTCTCCCCTTGGTGATTCTAATCAGTGTCATCCTTATAGAATGACAACAGATGTAGACATCATACTTCAAATAATATTTAATCCACACAAGCTGCAGTGTCATTATTACCTATCAAGATCTGGAAATTTGATCGGTTTATTAGTGCTCATCACGTTAGCTTATAGGGAGATCAGACTCAGCTGAAACCCTCACGTCTCCTCCATTTACACTGCCAATAAGCCAGATTTTTCCAGCTCCTCGTATCTGATTATGTAGATGATTATAACGTTATGTCTTAATCGCTATTTCCATAAAATTTGATCATTTTGGTTTTGTACCATTTTCCCCAGCAACCTGAGTTCTTTCCGGGTTGGTAGATTTCGTCTACATTCCTGCATTTTGCAGTGCACCAGCAGCTTCCTACTGGTGGGCAGCCAACTTCGATCAAGGTGTAAATTTATTTTCACTACTACTAAATGCCCGTACTGCCACAGTGATATCTGCCAGATAGGATGTTGTGACAGCGTCACTTGCTATGGAGTGGAATAGAGTACTCCTTTGCTTGTATCAGTTAAGGTTCATTTGATTACAAGCAATAGAAAGCAATTAGAAAAACAACTGGGGCACCTGCGTGACTCGGTCAATTGAGCATCCGACTCTCAGTTTCCGCGCAGGTCGTGATCTCAGGGTCGCGAGATTGAGCCCCACTTTGGGTTCCACACCCAGCAGGGAGTCTGCTTGAGATTCTCTCTCCTTTCCCCTCCTCCGCTCTCCTGTCCTCTAAAATAAAAAAAATACTTCTTTGGGAAGACCCTTATATTTCACAGACCTAAACGAAGAATGGAGAGAGCAAATCTTAGAATGGGCAATTCTATAGGTTAAGTGTCCCATGTCTTCTGGAGATTGATAAGTCCTAGGGTCTGGGACTTTCATTCTACTTTCAAGATTCTTGGTGAAAAAAAATCTGATTGATTTGGGTTCCACTGGGGTCCCCAGAGCTGTCTTGCTTCCTGCTCCCCCCACTCTTGGTTGTCTCACTTTGCTGAGTCATGTAGTCAGAGCTACAAGGTTTTGTTGCATATACACAGAGCCATTGGACCCCACTCCTGGGCCCCTGATTTCCTAGCGAAGAGGAAATGGTATAAGCTGGTAGAACCCACGGATGCCTACCAAGGGCATAGCAAAGCATAAAGTGTAAAGAGAGTGCCAAAGGAAGAGAGTGTGCTCACTGGGACATAGGGGAATGGAGCTTCATTAGTATATATAATAGCAAGGTCAGGACAGTAAGGAGATTTTTTCACACACAGCTATGCAACCCTGAAGGGCAAACATGGGAAGAGTGGCAGGTGTAAAGACACTACCAAATGTAATTTTACCATAGGGGTGATTCTGCCGTCATTTTGCGGACCTCATTTGGCCAGCAAATAGTCATCAAATACTTATTCTGTGTTTACCATGTGTGAGTCATTATCAGAGTGGTCAGGGAAACCATGGTGAGTAAGACGGATACAGTCTTGCTCTGGTGGGGCTTGTAATTCAGTGTGTGTTTGGGCACATAATAGATAAGGAAACGAGAGAGAGAGAGAGAGAGAGAGAGAGAGAGAGAGAGAGAGAGAGTTTAAGTTAACAGTAAGTGTTATAAAGAACACAAAAACGGGGGAGTGTGAAGGGGAATGACCGACCTGATGCATGGTCAGGGAAAGCCATTCTGAGAAGATGACGATCCAGTAGATGCCTGGATATCTCAGGAGACTGCCATGTATTGATTCGGGAGGCTAATGACATCTGCCTTGTTTAGTGTCATTTTGAGTCCTTTAGTACACTTCCATATCTCCCCAATACTTCTGGTAGTTGCAAATGAATCACGAACACAGCAAGTCTGAGAGCCAGCCCTAGGTAGATTGCAGTCAGGCGATGACTCTTTTTAAAAAATTAATTAATCAATCAATTAGTTAATTAATTAATTTTAATTAATTTTTTTCAGGTGATGACTCTCAACATGGCTCTGAGAATCTGGTGGCTCTGGGGGGAGGATGAAGCAGTGGTCCTTGGAATTAGCCAGCCTGGTGTGGACGTGTGCAGAACACCAGAAATATAGATTTCATTTCCAGAAGCTTCATAATGAAGCGTAGGAGGTTCTGACTGCCCAATTTCACTGCCCTGTATTGTCCGCCATTTTCCCATTGGCTCCCTCCTTAGACGCAGGTCCTGGAAGGGCTCCGAGTTCTCAGAGATCAGCAGGTCCTAATCTGCATTTGAAACAC
>CM053608.1:52706084-52755460 GCA_028646535.1 Procyon lotor
GAGAGATCACTAGTAGGTGGAGAGGCAGGCAGAGAGGGAGAAGGAGGCTCCCCGCAGAGCAGAGAGCCCGATCTGGGGCTTGATCCCAGGACCCTGAGATCACGACCTGAGCTGAAGGCAGAGGCTTTAACCCACTGAGCCACCCAGGCGCCCCTGGACTCTGTCTTAATGACTCATCTCCCTGTCTTGTTCCAACTAGATTGTAAGTTTCAGGAGGAAAGAGGCTTTGTATGAACCTAATGGCCCCTCTGTCAGAGATACTAAAGGATAAAGTGATTTTGCACTTGTGGACTTTTAAAAGAATCACAGAAGAGGCAAGGGGTTCTCTGCACGAGCAATTGGGATGCTCATGATGTCTCTTGGAATAGGCAAGGCCTGAGGTTTAAGACTAAAAATAAGCGGACGCTTATGTAACACTGGCCTTAACACAAATTCTGTTTTCCTAAAATTATTCCATAAAACCTGAACCAAGACTTCAGAGTTGCAGAAAGTTTGTGGGGTACAGAAACAAAGAGTCAACTGTTGTAAGCAGCAGCCCCTTTGAGCAGGCCTTCCCCTTTCTTTCTGACATGATTTTGGGGACCAGAGGACTCACGGTCATCAGCCTGCAGTGCGTCCCTGTTCTTCTGTCATTCTCCCTTTGGCGGCCAGGAGCTCCCATCAATTGCCTTCCCGTTAACTGCAGAGCAGAGTTTCCAGAGAGGCTGGAAGTCTGACTGGAGATGGAAGGGTCTGACTCTATAGTAGAATCCCTTCTACTTCTATAGTAGAACCCTGTAAAATCTGTCTTATTTTATGGGTTTTTGATGATACAAGTAATAAAAACGTTTCCATAGTGCTTTGTGATTTATAGAGCATTTTTCACATACCTTCTCTCACAACAACCTGCTAGTGTGAATAGTATTGTGAATGTATAGACAAAGAAACTGAAGCTCAAATAACTTAAAACCGACTTCTAAACTCAAATGCCCGCAGGGGCCAAGCAAATACAAGAGCAAAGTAACATGTTCAGGTATGTATCAGTCAGTAGGAGCTAAGGTATTTGCAGTAATAAAGCAATCCCCAAACCTTGGTGGCTTGTATCAACAAAGGTTTATTTCGCAATCAAGTTTCATGTTCATTGCAGGTTGACTGTGGTTCTGCTCCACAGACTTGCACTCTGGGATCCAGGCTCATTGCTAGGAGACAAAAGATAATATGGTGCAATCATGTGATAGCTTCTAAAGATCCTACGTGGAAGTGGTTTGCATTCTTCTGCTCCCAAATCAAAATATGTCCTTTTCCTCAGGCCTTTTTAGAAGATCTGTATGAAACGGACCTTCATCCTGCATTAGGGGTTGGTAAACTCATGCTCATGGGCCACTCCTTGTTTTTGCATGGCTTATGAGGTAAAAATGGTGTTTAGATTTGCAAAAGGTTGAAAAAAACTTGAAAGAAAAAAGCATTTTGTGATGCATGAAAGTCAGATGGTAGTGTTTTGGTAAATAAAGTTTCACTTGGGCAAAGCTACTTGTTTGTTTGTGTATTATCTATGGCTGTTTTCATGCTACAGTGACAGAAAGAATGGTGGTGACAGAGGCCGTATGGCTTGCAAAGCCTCAAATATTTACTGCCTGGCCCTTTACGGGAAAGGTTGGCTGCACCCTGTCCTGTATCAGTGGTCAGAAGTCAACTCGGTCAGGTAGGAGCTCAAGCTAAGTCTCAGCTGCTTTTCATTGTTTGCTTGCAATCCCTGTGGACATTGTGTTTGGGATCCAGGACCACCCCCGTGCATCCCAGGGGTGTTGTTCAGAAGCTTCCAGCATGGCTGAAGCCCCTGAACTTGGGTGGATGTTAGGATTCTTACCTCTTTTTTTGGAACACTTTCAAAATGGCATATAAATAGTAACTAACACAAAGACAAAACTAAACAAAACTCCCAGGTGATATTAAAAAGCAAATGAGCCTGTGGGAAATATTGGCAACAATATGCTGGACCAAAGATGGATATTTGTAATGCATAAAGAGCTCTTCCGAAAAAGATAAATACTGCAATATAAACAAATAGATAAAAGTTACAAATATTTAAGTAGATGTCCAAAACTATATGATAAAAAACTCAATCTCACTAGTAAAAAAAAATGCCAATTAAAAGAGTGTGTTCTCAATTTCACCTATTAAATTGGCAAAAAAAGGGAACTGCCCACTATTGGCAAAGGTATACAGAGTAGAGCACATTAAAAAAAGAAGGAAGAGGGCGTATTCTACAAATGTTTATAATTTTGGGTTGGCAACTTATTAATATAAATCAAATGTTTAAAAACATTTATATTGGGACACCTTGGTGGCTCAGTCATTAAGTGTCTGCCTTTGGCTCAGGTCATGATCCCAGGATCCTGGCATCGAGCCCTGTGTCAGACTCTCCTGCTTTCCCTCTCCCTGTCTCCCTGCCTGTGTTCCGTCTCTCGCTGAGTTTCTCTCTGTCAAATAAATAAATAAAATCTTTTAAAAAAAAGAAAATAAATAAAAACATTCATATTTCCTGACTTTGTCTCCTTCAAGGAATTTACCTTAAGGAACTAATAAATAGGGATGCACAAAGAGAATTATGCACAAGAACTTTTACTTCTAATGTTGTGTCTAACAGAGAAAATTAAAAACAACATAAATATATAACAATAAATACCATATGACCCTTAAAATTATTTTATAGAAGAAAAATTGTGGGATGCCTGGGTGGTGCCATCAGTTAAGCAGCTGACTCTTGGCTCATTGGGGAATCTGCTTCTGGACGCTGTCTCTCTCTCTCAAATAAATCTTTAAAAAAAAAAGAAAAACTGATTTTATAAGAATATGTTTAAGATATATCATTAAGGGAAATAAACTGGATACAAATAGTATATGCAATATATTTCCAGTTTTGTAAAGAATAAAACCAGAAGAAAAAAAAGAATAAAACCATAAGAGACAAATGTATATGCCTGGATAGAAGACTGGAATATAAGGGCTCCTGGGTGGCTCAGTGGGTTAAAGCCTCTGCCTTCAGCTCAGGTCGTGATCTCAGGGTCCTGGGATGGAGCCCCGCATCGGACTCTCTGCTTAGCAGGGAGCCTGCTTCCCCCCCTCTCTCTGCCTGTCTCTCTGCCTACTTGTGATCTCTCTCTCTGTCAAATAAGTAAATAAAATCTTTAAAAAAAAAAAAAGACTGGAATGTATTCACTAAAATGCTAATAGCAGTTATTTCCGAGTTACTGGATAATGATTGATTTCAAGTTTTACCTTTGTCCTTTTCTGTACTTTTCTAATTTTCTCCCATAAGTATATATTACTTTGGTCATCAGAAAAGAAAATGAAACCTATTTGGACTGAGGACGTGTTGTACTTACAGGATACTCCTGAGTATGGTAGGGGCTATATAATTGTCTTATTTTCTTCAGCATGGCGAAACTCATTTTGAACCACTTTTTTTGCATGAGTCGTGGGCTCTGTTTTCCTTGATATACTAGAAAATGTGTGATTCCTGTTCATGCTGGAAAAGGAACGTCCTGCTTTGGTCTTTCTTACCTGGGTATTAAAGAGAATATTGAGGGATGCTCTGAGATATTTGGAGAATTGCCTCAGTTCAACAGACTGCTTGATTACTCCAGCGATGGCTTAAGACAATCGGGGCCCCGAGTGCTTTCAGAGACGAAATGAGCCAGCTCTGAACAGAAATGTCTTCTAAATTGGGGTAGGACCCTGCATCATGTGGTTTTCATTGAGAGTCAGCTCGCTCCACCACCCCCTGAGATGAGCAGGCGCCTCTTCACCCCGGCGCAGACATGTCTGGACGTCAGCAGGGAGCAGCCCGGTATGGGGCCTCCCTTGGCAAGGTTGCTGACTGCTACTCAAGAAAATTGCTTTCATTCTCTAGTTCTCGCTACTGCTCGTCTGGCCCTGGCTGTCTGTGGTAAATGAAATTCTAAGCAAAGTTGGAAGGAAGTTGGATACTTTTCTTGAGTCTGAGGCTAGAAATCTAGAAAGTTCTGGGCAAAAGCCTCTTCATTGTTTTTGGAACTCAGATTTTGCCTGGCCTTTTGGACATGGAGCTATCACACGGAGGCTATTACCTGACATCTGGTGACATCTGGTGTCCTGATATTTCCTTCTCTCTCTTTTTTTTTTTTTTTGAGACTCGTACTGCCCAGGAGTGTGATCAGGAGCTCCCTTGCAGATGAGGCCAACTGAGGGAAACTGGAAAGAGGCTGGGAATGGCCCCTGGTCAGCTGCAGGGGTTGAGAGAAGATTGGTCTGGCCGGGGCAGCAGAGATTCCAAGGAGTAGGGAAAGAGCTTGGCACAGCCCAGTCATGCCATTGGCAACGGGGATCCGACAAAAAGTAGCTGGGGGCTCCAGCAGGGAGGCAGAAGGAGTTACTCAGTGTTCTGAATTCTCAGTGAGGAGCCAGTCAACAGGGTAGCAGGGTGCCCGCCCCCAGGTGAGGGTTCAGAGATGCTTGGACAGGGTCTAGCCCTGCCTGTGTGGTACAGCTGAAGGGGCGTGGCTTTGGAGCCGGACAGACCTCAGTTCCATCCTGGCTGCTCCACTGACTAGCTGCGTGCTCTCAGTAAAAGCCTCACGTGTTCTACCTGCAAATAGAGCTAACATCACCGAGCTCTGGGGGGTGTTGGGAGAATTACATGAGTTGAGATAAATTGTATAAGGCATTCAGAACAAAGCAGACACACAAAGGGGACTTCTTAGCTCTTGTTTGTACCAGTTTAGAATTAGAACTAGGAATGGGGCTGGGCTTGTGAATGGAGAACCAGTGGCCCAGTCAGGGTGGACTGTGGTGCTGAGGCTGAGAGGCAGCCCAGGGCTTAGGCTGTTGAAGGGACCTCAGCAAAGTGATCCTGCTGGGTTTACTACTTTCTTTTTTAAATGATTTTTAAAAAAGATTTTATTTGACGGAGAGAGAGAGCACAAATGAAGGACAGGGCAGAGGGAGAGGGAGAAGCAGGCTCTCTGCTGGGCAGGGGGCCCGACTTGGGGCTTGATCCCAGGACCCTGAGATCATGACCTGAGCCCAAGGCAGACGCTTCACTGACTGAGCCATCCTGGTGCCATGCCCCCCCTCCCCCCCTTTTCTTTTCCAATAGTTTCCCCTTGGAAGGTCAGGGACTTTGATCTGATTGATTTTTGTCTTAGATGCTTGCACAAGAATGAGGATGGTCTGAAGAGCAAAGGAAGTTGGACTTGTGGGCAGAATTCCAAGAGGCAGCAAAACTACTTGCAAAGAAATAGTTACAAATGTCTGTGGAGAGAGAATACAAATGTAAAGATTATTGTTCCTCTGACACATTGTCTTCTAATTTCAGTTAAGGAAAACGAGTGGGGACCTCTTCTTATGGTTTTAGATCCTTTGGAAAAGATTTACAGAGGTCAAGATTGTTTTCCTTAGTTTGTAGAATTGCCACCATTGTCACCCTCTCAGCATGGTACTGAAAGATTCCAGCTTCTCTGTCGTCACGACATAATGCCCTACGCCATTGGGTGAAAGTAAAATACTGATGCCAACTCCCTGTGGCCTATGGATACTGTGTTGGGTCCACCTCTTGTCTCTGCCTCAGCCCGGGGGTTCGCTCCTCCCAGCAGGCCTGCAGCGTAGGGGTGGAGCTTAACTGAATGACAAACAGCATCGTTTTCTTCTATTCTAATCAATTAATTCATTAATTAAATTTCAATTATTTGTATTTATTTTAGAGCTGTATTGAGGTCTACAAAAACAAAAACAATTTACGTCGATATATAACAAAACCAAAAAAATTATGTTGCTATAAGAAAGTTGTACATATTTAATGTATACAACTTGATGAGTTTGGATATATATGCCCACGATGTCCTCACCACAATCAAGGTAATAAACGTATCCCTCACCTTCAAAATTTCTTGATAATAACATTTTTAATTGAATGTGCTCCACTTTAAGAAAACTCAAAGACCATCGAGCTTCATGAACCAGACACATAAGACGGTGGGGGTGGTTTGGATGTGAAGGAAGTGAAAATTTAGACCACAAATGGTTTCTTTTTTACATAGTTAAAATGTCTTTTTTATTTTATTTTACTTTTTTTAAAGTAGGCTCCACACCCAGTGTGCAGCCAACACAGGGCTTGAACTCAGAATCCTGAGATCAAGACCTGAGTTGAAATTGAGAGTCTGATTATTAACTGACTGAACCACCCAGGTGCCCCATAAAAATGTCATTTTTTTTTTTAAGTTTTCTCATATATTTCTCTGGCTTTTTTTTAAAAAAATTTATTTATTTATTTGACAGAGAGAGATCACAAGTAGGCAGAGAGGCAGGCAGAGAGAGAGGGGGAAGCAGGCTCCCCGCTGAGCAGAGAGCCCAATGCGGGGCTCGATCCCAGGACCCTGAGATCATGACCTGAGCTGAAGGCAGAGGCTTTAACCCACTGAGACACCCAGGTGCCCCTAAAAATGTCTTTAAAGAGGAAATTCCCATGTTAAATTAAAAATAATATTTAACTCTGGGAAATTCATCCTTATGTCTCTTTTTGGGGACATGCTAGTTTTGTGAACTAAGGAACATAGATACTTTTGTTCTTATTAAAATCATTAAAAAAAGTTTGATTTTCCTTGAGGTGTCTGAAAGTGTGTGGTTCTCTGACCCCGAAGGAGAAGAGCCTCCCTAATTTTGCTATGGACCAAAAACCTAAATTCCTGGGACCGAAGTTCTAAGCAATTTCCCAACTCACCCACTCATATCTGTGTTCTGGGTCATGTGATAGAACAATAATCATGGGACAGGAAATCCCTGGACGGTAGGCGTTGCTGTGTCTGAGTCCTCGGCCTTCCAGCACCAGTCATTCTTGGTGTGAGAGTTCTCTGAAAAGAGCTGAATGTCCCTGTGCGTGCTTGGGCTGTTGGGAGAGACTGTGCTTTTGGAGTAGCCAAGGAGCAGAGGCAAGAGCTCAGGAGAAAGGTGATATTCCCAGAGAAGACAATTCCTAAAATACGAGTGGGTTGTTTACTGTTTGACTATAAAATTCAACCTTGTTCCATCGCTTTGAAGTACTAATTTACCAATACTGAGAGCCACACCACTGAGATATTTGAACCATCTTTTGTGAATCATAAAGATAACTGTAGTTGATGAGCAGGAGCATTTCACAATCAATATGGGAGGTGATTCACAGACATAAAAGCAAAGTAGGTTCCACTCGAGCGGGTCTCTTTGGTCAGGTCAAGTAGTTTGTCATTGAGATAGAGTAAGGTTCTTTATGCAAAGACTGAGTTTTTAAAATGTCATTCATATTTTTTTTTGAGATTTTTATTTATTTATTTGAGAGACGGAGAGAGAAAAAGTGAGTTGGGGGCGGGGAAGGACAGAGGCAGAGGGAAAAGCAGGCCTCCTGCTGAGCAGGGGAGCCCGACATGGGGCTCAATCCCGGGACCCTGAGATCGTAACCATAGCCGAAGGCAGTCACTTAAGCAACTGAGCCTCCCAAGTGCCCCAAATTGTCATCCATATTTTAAAAATATTTCAAACTATCCATAGTATACGTGATCTTGTGGTATGTTGGTGTATAAGCCACTCTCTCCTGCTGCCATTCGCCCACTCTGTGGACCCTGAGGTGGAGCTTTGCTGAATAACTCACTCATCCCTTTACATTGCCTGCTGTTATTAGCCTCTGTTGCCTTTGTTCAGACTGTTCCTTCTCCTGGAATCCCTACCCTCCACAAGCCAAATCCTATCTTTCTTTTAAGACCCTGCTATGGACTGACTATTTGTGTCATCCCCAATTTCATATGTAGAAACATCATGCCCTATGTGACAGTATGGTGAGGGGGGGTCCCTTGGGAGATGAACAGGTCAAGGGCAAAGCCCTCATGAATGGAAATAGCGCCCTCATTAAAGAGGTCTGACAGAACTCTCTGGTCCTTCCCAGGTGAGGACACATCAGGAAGCTGGCTGCCTAGAGGCCAGTAAGTGGGCTCTCACCAGACGTCAAATTTGCAGACACTTTGATCTTGGACTTCTCTGCCTTCAAAACTATGAGTTGTTTATAAGCCAATTTGTGGTTTTATTGTTATCCCAGCCCAAATGGACTAAGACAGACCCAGTTTCAGTACTGATTCTCCATGAAGACTTCCGTAGCATATGCTGGGTGCACCACCCACGTTCTTTTACCCCACATGGGGGACCATGGGCAGGTTCCGCACACACTGGAACTTCCTGCCCCCCGACCCTGGAGAGTCCTCTCTGGCCACACGACAGGGTCTGGGCTGCCAGGCAAAAGGAATTCATGTCCCAAGAGCAAGCACTGACAAGGAGATGGGAGTTGGGGGGTGAAGAGTCCAGCCCTCTCACCCCTCACCTCGATGACTCTGAGGCATGTTCAGCGCTCCCCAGGGGCCCCCCCGCATGGGGGTGAGAGTTGCGCAGAGCATCAACCTACTCATTAAAGTACTCTCTTTTGGTTTTCCTCCCTTTGCTGCCTTGTGCTTCCTGAGACCCTCTCCCTCCCAAATATCCTTGTCTCGGGATCTCCTTTTGGGGAAACAACTCCAGACAACTTGCCTGATACTCCAAATGCCAGTGATTTCTTTCCATTCCTGAGACACACGGCACTCTATTGTACTTTTTACATCGCATCTATGGCATTTTACCTCATCTTGGGGAATTCTATGACCTGTCTTCTCTGTTACAGTACTACCTTTTTGAGGGCAGGGTACCTGGTGAGTGCTTCTCTCAGTCCCCACATTGCCTCACACGGTACTTTTCACTGAGTATCCGTCCACTGAGTAAGTGAGTCAGTGAAAGATGAATGACAGGGTGAACACACGGCAAAGCTCCTCTTCGTGTTATGCTTGATAGGTGCAGGTGTGGGCAGAGCACATCCCAGATGCCCTGCATCCCCAATCTTTGCACATGGGAGGAGCTCGAAAGATGTGACTGGAACGAAAGGAAAAGGATATTTGGCAGAAATGAAGCACTGTGCAGTGGGGGCCAGAGTCTTTCGCCAGACTCGTGTCCATTTCATGGCGTCCCGCTCCAGTGGTATTCGAGAATCCTGCGTGTTCTGCCATCGGCAGCCAAACCCAGTTTGCTGGGGCCTCTCTGAAACAGCCGAAACGGTCTGTCAGTCTGGGCTCTGTCCCCGTCTCAGTGAATGAGCCTCAGGACTGGCCCGCGGCAAGAGGGAGACCTGCCTCCCTGACAGCTGTCAGCGGCCCGTGGATGATGGTAGGAAACCAACTCAAGCAGCCCATCAAATTCAGACTGCTCTGAACCACCGAGGGGAAGTCTTAAAACCCCTCAGATAGTGCCCTAGGGCCTGATCTCAGCCTGGAGGAACCCCCGGGGGGTGTGGGGCTTGGCTGGACTCCACTGGGATAGGTAGGCGGGGGAGCCCAGAAAATTCTTTGGGTCGTGGAGCTGTTGAGGAGACCACGAGGCCCCGATTCAGACTGTCCGCCGCTTGAAGTGTTTTCATGCTGGTGGACTGTGGGGAAACCCAGGGTCCGGGTAATGGAAGGGGGGACACCTACTCCCCACGTCAAGGGAATTGCTTAGAGTGCTAGGACGACACCTCATCAAAAAGGAGGGGGGTGAGGGCACTCACACGCCCTAAGTCATTGCCTGGGGTCACCACTGGCCAGGAGTGGACATGGGAGCTGAAATCGCAGAGGGACAGTCGGAAAAGACAGACGTAGCACTGGTGCTTATCCGTCCCAGGCCATCACGTGCAAGTCATAGAAACACGCTCGGCCGAGGCTGCCTTCCCTGTCTCGGGAATGATAGCGACAACCGAGGACACATAGAAGGATTGGGAGAGACTGACGAGGTGCGTAAAGCACCCGCTTCACAGGAGACGCCTAAACCCCGTCCTCTCTACGCCTGCCCGCCTCTCCTTTCTCTTCCTCTCCATTTCTTTCTCATGTCCCCGCTACCTTGAAAGGGAAATAAACTAGAAGATATTCCTCAAGGATCTAGTATTTTCCCCTTATCTCTAATAGACAGAACTGACGAGCCCGTGTTTTGAACGCTGCAGAGGTGCACACGGGGGACACACAAGTCGCAGGCACTCGTCGTGAGTGGCCCCGGGCGGGCCTGTCTTCCGGCCTGTCTGGGTGCCAGGCTCTGGGCCAGCCCCCTCCCGCCAGCCCCGTCCGTGCCCGGGTTCGGGCTCTCCGAGGAAGCCCTCTTCCCACGTCCATCTCCATCCTCCGAGGCAGGCCCTTGGCTGGGGCCTGGGAGACTCCCGAAGTGGAAAAACTCAGAAGTAATCCCTTTGACAGAGAAGGTCTTGTAAGTTCCTGCCTCCAGAAAGGAAGCAGAGAGAAGTACTTTCTTAAAGAAGATAAGAGAAGAAGTCTCCGGGGAACATCCCAGACAACTCAGAAAAGACATTAAAATTAAAAACTTTGTAGTTGTCAGTATTATAAAGCCCGTAACTTAAGTGCGGTATACTTGATAACAAACGGGACTGGTGCGCGGATAATGACCTTCAACACTTGTGTTGGGAGGTTGGGAACAGGGAGGGGAAGGTAAACATTTGAAAGCCAAATCTGTTTTGTGGAGGAGAGAAAACAAATTTTTGCAATCTCTTATTACAGAGGAGTGAGAATTCTCTTCTGTCACAGTTTTGCTTATAATGTTGGCAGCTATACTTTCTGTGAGTTTATTAATTAATTTACCTGCATACCCTTTTTAAAGGAGTCATGTTTCAACAAAGCAACAAAGGGCTAGGTTGTGTTTCTATAATCTCTGTCTATTATGCTGGAGGGAAAATACATTTTGGTGTAAAGATAGTGTTACAGTTCTGTCTTGGTATACACATGTATTAATCAAGCCTTATGGGTTATATTTGTATATTTTACTGGCACAAAGTTGAAAATAATGATGCTGACATTCCAAATATGCTCTTATTGTGGAGAGTGGGATGACCTTAAAATGCTTGTGTATAAAAAAAAATGAGGTGTCCAGAAAAAAAAAATTCCATCTTTTCTCGGCTTCTGCATGTAAATTTAGTTGTTGCTTGAAGCTATTGACCACCCTGAGTGGGAGGTGGATGTGTGTGCCTGTGGTTGCCCTGGGCTGTGGTTGGCGTTGGCGTGCGAAGTCGAGGTGGGCACACAGATGGGAAGGGGCAGGGGGGCCATTTCCACTGGAAGGTCTTTAGATGCTCAAGCTAAGATGAAGGAAAGTTATGTCTCCATTGATGTAGAACCAAAGATCGGTGCAGCCTTATGTAGGAGGGCGTATGGGAGACTGGGTGGGTGGGGGATCTTTCCAGATCATTATCAGAGGGTGATGTGACTCCAGAAAAATGATCAGAGAGATGCAACATTGCGGCCTGGAAGACGGAGGAAGGGAGCCGCAAGCTAAAGAATGCAGGTGACCTCTGAAAGCTGGAGAAGGCAAGGAGATGGATTCTCCCCTAGAGTTCCCAGAAAGGAAGGCAGTGCAGCAGATACCTTGGTTTTAACCCATGGAGACCCACCTCAGACTTCCGACCTCCAGAGTTGTAAGAGTGTATTATTTTAAGCCACCCAGTCTGCCAGTTTGTTAGGGCAGTGGCGGAAAATTAGTGCCAGAGTAGAAAATGCTCTAGTAACTCTAGACCTCTTAGCATGTGTCGGGTCCCAGGACTTCTTCATCCAAGTGGCTTATTCAGCAGCCCCTCCTCCTACATGAGTACTTTCCCTGCAGCCTCACATATTTCCAGACAATGTGACAGCGTACGATATTTCAGTCAAGACTCGAGTTGGCTTATCTTGACTTCTATAATCATTTTCTCACTGATTAAAGACAGTCTTTCTTTTTTCTTTTTTTAAATTCCGTTCCCTCAGATCAGTCCATTTCAAACATGCTTCTTTTGAAAGCAGTTCACATGTGTATCTCCTGCACACTGTCAGGGTTTTGTGCTCTGGGACCTTAAGAAATTAACTTTTACGTGTTACCATTTAGCTGCCAAGAAGAGAAACTGACACCTTAACAGACAGGATTTAATTCAAGCTTAAATGAGAAGGTACCAGGATGCCACCGGAGCAAACCAGTCCTGATGGAAGAGGGTTCCGGTTGGCCCTGATTGTGAGAGTCAGGTAGTGAGACGTAGGAATTCAAGGATCGAAGAGCAGACCACCAGACTCTCGCACAGCTCTCGCTGTGCCCTAAACTCCAAGGGACTGCTCTGGGAAGGGATGGCCCTTTAAAATCAGTCGTTAGGCAGATGTCCTAAAACGATTGTTTTTAAGGATTAAAATGAATATTTATACTCACAAGAATAAAGATTTTGAAAAGATCATTGGATCTGTCTCATTCTTTCCCAGAGTGTCCTTGCTTGCCCTGTTTTGAGCTCAGAAAGAAAAAGAAAGTGCAGAAACGGAGAGGCAGCCACTTTTCAAAGATAAAAATGAATTAAATTTCCACTTTTCAGTGGGTGAGAGGGTCACAGCCACTGAATCACAATTTTTTTTTTTTGAACCACTATTCCCTAGACCCCTTTTTATCTTAAGGGTTTCTGAAACCTATGGACAAGAAGATAAATCTAAGGCATATCATTGCACTCTGTTTTTCCCTTTTTCCATTCCACTGAATTAAATCATGTTTATGAAGCACCTATTATCAGTCGGGCATTGTATCAAGAGTTGAGGAAACAAATCAATAAGATATAATTTTTACCCTCAGAGGATTCACTGTTGAACAGGGAGAACATGTAAATAAATATCAGTTGAGGGGTTAATCCTACAAGAGGGGTAAATACATAGTGTAGGGGGAATAGAGAAGGAAGGGAGTAATCAAGGAGGCAGGATATTCAGAAAGGCTTCCTGGAGGAAGCAATGTCTTTATTGGTGGTTGAAACATCTGCAGGTACATTCTCTCCTCCTGTTGAATGGCTGATTGGAGCCCTTCAGAGTAGACTGGCGGCTGAGAGGTAGTAAGTACTTGACTATAGACTTTGTTTCCAGACCTGTGTGTGAATCTTGCCACCAGCTTCCTGTGTGACCTCTAAACAGTTACTTAATCTTTTAAAAACCTCAGATTCCTCTCCTATAAAATGGATATATGAATAGTTGCCTAGATTATATGGCTGTTCTGAGGATTAAATAAGCTAATGTTTTGCATATTTCTCAACATCTAGTAGAAAGTAGTACTTATTATTTTTGTCGCTGCCTAAATATGGTCCTCCAAGAACCCATGGGCAGCTGTTTCTATTACTGTAATTCTGTCTAGGTCACTAATGTGTCATGAATATTAACCACATTTCCTCTCTTTAGCCAAAGATATTGGAGTCAGAATTGATTAGAAATGAGCAGCAGTACAACCAGATGTCATTTGTGGGTGAAGCAGAGAAGGTGACAAGCAGGGCTGGCTTCATGGGCATGTGACCTGTGTAGTTGCACAGGGCCCTACCCCTTGTTTCTGCTGTCAGTGTCTTGAAATTCTTAATAATTTTTGAATTTTTGAGCAAGTGCATTTTCACTTTGCACAGACTCTGAGAGTAATGTAGTGCTCTTAATGATGAGGTTGTCCCAGAGGAGGCCTGTCCCTTCTATGCCGTACTGCCCTCTTGCTGTGGATCACACTGCTTCTTGAAGATTCTTCTTTAGGGAAGGGCTGTGGAACCTCTTTCTGTGGATCCCCTGAGGTCCCTGTTGCAGTGTCAAGACTGGGCAAAACCCCCTCAGGATATTAGCTCGTCTGGTCTCGTTCTGAAGGCATTCACAAAGGTGAATCCCACACAGCCTCTGCCTCAGAGAAGCTCATCTTCTAGAAGGTGGAGGTCACTGTACATACATAAGCAACTGCAGATTGATATGGCCGGAGCTAGAAGTCAGAAGATATTCTGGGAGTCTGGGGAAGGGTGTGTGGGAATTACATTTATTGAACATTTACGACCTTTGTGTGTGGTCCTGACAGGAAGAGTGATTTTTCTCATGATTTCATTTCTTAGAATGAGGGTTCCAGGAAGGGAGGGTTTGATAGTGCAATTCTTGAAACTTGAAAAGCCACCAAACCTGGATGGGTTTGTGTAGAGACGTTCTGCTGCTGAGATCTTACAGTGGGTTCTGGAAGCCCTACCTCATGGAACAGTATGAAAAGTTGCAGCTAATGCTACAGCCTGACAAATAGGCACCTCAAGCCAATGGGGCTTTTGTCATAAGATCTTTGAACATATTTTCTAATAACTTTTCCCTGGTTAACCTTACCCTTTTCAAAATAAGTTTATCTCCCTCCTCACCTGCAAATGCCTCGAGTGTTGCCTTTGTTAGAGGTGAAAGGATTATAAAAAAAAAAGAATCTTCATTTAATGGTCTCAGTTACAAGATATTTTTATTGGTCATCCAAAAAGATGATTTGGGGGAAATTCAGGTTTTTGTCTCCCCCCTCTGACAAAAGAATTATACACAAATGTCTAGACTGGAAGGTGGCCTCCAATGGTAAAACTACTCGCTCTTTGTACTGAGCTCTGTGGAGGCAGGACACGTGTCCTAGTGATCTTTGTCTCTGCTGTGCCCAGCACAGTGCCCAACACCCACGAGGGCTCAAACGAGAGTTATTGAACTCATATTAGCGCTGCAGTGAATGCCCTTGGAACATGAGGACCAAAAAGTAATTTTGAAAGGTATAATGGACCTTCCACATCTTCCCTTGTTGCTGAAAAGTAGCAAAGGATGGCAAATTCCCAGTCAGCTTAGGGCCCCAGAGTGTATGTACCTTCGAACATCTCGGTTATGCCTCCTTGATGCCAAGCAATTGGATCAACTGATTTCGGCTTTCCCTGACTTGGCGGGTTGTATGCTGTTCATGAGGAGAGAATCAGCAGAGTGCTCCAGGCTCTCTTCAATTACATAAACTGAGGTCTGAACACCTCTCCAGTATATTTCCCAGCTGAGTCGATTCAATGTATCGCATTATTCTATTTAACCAAATATACCCTTTCCAAGTGGAAACAACAGACTCGGCTTCACCTCCAGCCAAGGCACGAATATGCACATCTTAAACTGAACACATTGCTCTTTCAGAACCAAATCCCACCTTAGGAGGTTGACATTGCCCCTTTAGAAATCACCGGGAGCTGAGAGCCCATCTCCACAGAGTTGATCTGGCCTTTTGATTCCAGTCATGTTTTCCAACAGCGGAGGAAGGCATTTAAGGTGAGCGGGAGTTCTTGGGAGCTGAACTTCTGCTCCTTATTTCCTTAGGAGAAGATTTAAGGCTTCACATACAATAACACCTAGCATTTGTTTTACTTGATGGGGAGAGAGAAAGAAAGAAAAACCAAGCAAAACAGAATATCTTAAAATGCAGTATCTTTGTAGTTGAAGATCTGAGCGCAGCCCCCTGCCCTGGATGTCTTTCTCCTCATTTGTGTAAGGAAGAGCGACTCGCCGATGATCAGATGACCACCATTGCCATCATTATTGTATAGCAGACACAAAGCACTAGCTGCGTGCAACGTGACTTACAATCAGGCTCTATGATTTATTAAAGAGAAAATAATTCTTTGAAGTGAATTGCCTTTTCATCTGTGGAGTATTTGTCAATTCTGATTTCTGGTTCACTTAGCTTAGGCAGTAAAAGTAAATGGCTCATTCTCACTCCTGAATTTGAGCACATTTGTACACAATCTCCAAGTTTTAGAATTCAACACTTTGGTGAAAAGTAAAAGCCAGTTTTCAGACTTTTGTAAAAACATCTCTTCTGCAGTACTTATAATATTGGTAGTTGTAGTGAATTTAAATCAGGCAAAGAACAAATAGGTTAGAAGACTCGGGTTGGAAGCAAATGCCACCTCCCCCGCCACTATCCTACTCCCACCCCTCATCCTTTCACAGTGTAGACAGTCAGGATTGACTTGTCCCATCTCCCCTTCCAGTCACCACCCACAGTTAGAGGTTGACAGAGGGGATCAGGTCACCCCTTGCTTGAACTTATAGAGATGCCTTTTCCATTGCTACCTAGCATCTGACATAGTAGATGTGAAGTAAATTTCAGTTGGATTTGTTTGTTGATGTTCTCATTTATGGTGCTCCTAGGCCATAAGGACAGAGTCAAAGAGAAAGGCTTTTGATTGATTACTAATGAGGTGGACTTCCCCCACTATATTTACTGAACTTGTGTGTGTGTGAATTTCCTGTTTCTGTTCCCTATCTATTTTTCTGATGTGGTTGGTATACTTTTCTTTCTTGATCTCAACACATACTATTTAAACTCTGTCTTATAAAATGTGATGGGCCAGTTCTGAGCTCTTTTCACCATAAAAGTGTATGTGTGCATGTGCACACGCACACACACACACACACACACACACACAGTGATTCTGTGAGCTCTGCTTTGTCATCATTTGGTAGATTTTGTGTAAACTGCTTCAATAAAGAAGTCTCAGTCTCATATTCTTTCCTTTAAAACCTTGCTTTTCCCTTAATACCAGATCTAAAGTGCACATTGGTAACACTGACATTGTCTAGGCAGATAAGTCCCGCCAATGTAGTCTCAAATATGGGGCTAAGTGAATTTCTGCACTAAGGAGGCCCAAGCATTATGCCGTGGGGTGAGCCTCCTCCAATCTGTCAGGAATCCTCTCCTAGGTCCTCATGCTGCCCCGTGCCCTTCTCTGAAGTCTGCTCTGTTTTCCCCTCTGCCGTGCATGAAGCTGGTAATGAAGGACTGGAAAAGGAATTGATGTCCGCAAATACATTAAAGAGCACCTCCTGCACTTTCATCACTGGGCACCTTGTGGAGAAGACCTGGGCCAGCCCCCCCAGGAGCATGGCCTCATTGGGTGGTTGAGACATAGAGACACCATATGCTTCAGTTATGACATAACAAGGCCATAAGTGGTTAGGAGTTTGAACGAATGATTTAGATAATGACTGATATTGGAATCAGAGAATGCACAGATCTATGGAAACCAAAAGGGTGGGGAGATACTGCTAGAGAAAATGGGGACTTGACATGGGGTTTGAGCAGGGGCTATTTTGGATTATAAAGATACGTTGAGCAAGAGAATAGAGTAAGTGGGGTTTCTGTTGCAGAGAATGGGGAGGTAAGGTGGATTCATTGCATATGGTCTCGGGGCCAAGGGAAGCCTGGGCTTTGGGCTGAGGACCCGCTAGAAGCTTCCAAGTAGGGCTGGTGGGATGTTTCAAGAAGATGACTCCCCTGGCATCATGGGGGTTTAAATGATGAGGCAAGAGCCTGGGTGGAGGGAGACCCTTCTTCTGGGTTCAGTGGTCCAGCCAGGGTGTTGGAGGAAGGCTTCATCAGAGGAGTGCAGTCACAGTGGACAGGCGTGGCCAGATATGGGTTTTGATAACTAATTGCACGTAGGTCAGAAGTTTAAAATGTGACTCTCTGGTGGGGTCACTGACAATGGCAATGGGAGGGCACTCTGTTTCTGGTCTTTGGTGAAACAACCAAAGGGCTGATGCAGGGCAAGAGCTTTGAGGGAGGGTGTGCACTGGTCCTGCAACGTTGGGGCTTTTGTCTCTCGGCCACTTCCCCTCCTTTCATGATTATCTGGGGAGTTGTTTGTTTCAGTACCACCTGGGCTGTGGCAGATTTCACAAGGCCATCAGAGGGCCTGCCATTTCTGTGCCACCCCTGAACACTAATTCGTTCTGAGGCTCCCACACTTTCTTGGGAACTGGCTGTGTGTGTGTGTGTGTGTGTGTGTGTTGAAGGACTCCCCATCCTAGACCTGGCAGTAGGCTATCTCTTCCCTTCACAGGGGCTTCTGCATCACTCTGCTTTCTTCTCAGGGCTCGGTTTAGGAAAGGTCTATGTTCTCTTTGCTTGCAAGTTTTCCAACCTACCATCATACTTCATGCCTTCCCTCAATACACATGCGCACAATGCGCTCACACGCACACACGCACACACATGTACACACTGAATATGCACTTTTTTCTCTACATCTCCTCCGACCCTTCCTCTGTCTAGGCGAGGGGACTTTTATCTAATCCTGGGGTATGGTATCCACATGGAGGAGGCTTTGCTCTTCTTCACATCGCATCTTTCCAATTACCTTGTCAATGTAATGGCCGAGGCATTTTTTAAAAAGATTTATTTATTTGAGAGAGAAAGTGTGTGCAAGTGGGGGAGGGGCCAACGGGAAGGGGGAAAGAATCTCAAGTAGACTCCCCGCAGAGCCTAGAGCCCATCACTGGCTGCATCCCAGGACCTTGAGATCATGACCTGAGCAGAAATCAAGAGCCAGCCGCTTAACCAACTGAGCCACCCAGGCACCCCAGGGCTGAGACATTTCAATCAAGAACTGACTCCTGTGTTTTCTACTTTATGCTGTGTCATCATTTCCCTGAGGTAATTAATACTGCATCAGGAAGAGTAGGGGTAAGAAGAAATATTAGGAAAACGTTCTGGCTAATAATTCAATGCATGAAACAAATTTGGGGGTGATAGTGTATCTTGCTGTTTTACTTAGAATTGTATTTTCACCACTTTCTGCTTCTAAGTATTTTTCTAAAGCATGGTTTTTTTGGGGGGGGGGGCTCGCGCACGGGCGCATGCATGTGAGCAGCAGGGGAGAGGCAGAGGATAATGGAGAAAGAGAATCAAAGCAGGCTCCACACCTAGTGTGACACCCAATGTGGGGCTTGATCTCACAACCCTGACATCATGCCCTGAGCCAAAATCAAGAGTTGGATGCTTAACTGACTGAGCCACCCAGGTGTCCCTAAAACATGATTTTTAACGAACATATCATTTATATAATTGTATAACCTTTCTCTTGTTGTGATTTATTGTGTCTCAGCCTGTTAGAGATGCACTCAATGGGTGGCTTATAAATAGCAGAAACGAATTGGCCACATCCCTGGAGGCTGGAGTCCGAGATCAGGGCACTTGTGTGGGTGAGGGAGGGCCCTTTTCTGGGCTGCAGACTTCTTGCTATAGCTTCTCCTAGTAGAAGGTGCTTAGGGATCTCTCTGAAGCCTTTTGGATGGCACCAATCCCATTACCTCCCCAAATCCCCACCCAATACCATCATCATTGGGGGTTAGGATTTCAATGTATAAATTTTGGGCAGACACAAAAACTCAGATCATAGCACATCGTTTCCAAGATCTTTTTTCAATTTCAACTAATTTAGTGATAAAAAACACTGTACATAAGTCTTTGACTACATTTCTTTCTATTTCCTTAATATGGATTCCCAAAGAGGAATTACTGCGTCAAAGCACACGAACAGTTCAAGGACTCTTCATAACTGTGTCCAAATTGCCCTCCAGCTAAGTTGTTCCAAACACTCCAAACCGCGGTGCCTGCTTACTCATGCTGTCAGCAGCCTGATTATACCGAGTGCCATCAGTTGTAGAATCTTTTTCCTTTTGAGACTCCATCTTCCTGTGTAGTTTTAAGTTGAATGTCTTTATTTGTAGTGAGGTTGAATATTCTGAAAGTATTCTGGGGGCTCTCTGGAGGAGTGGGACCAGTATGAGTTTACAAGGGAAGAGGTGAAGGGACATGGTAGACTTGGAAAGCAATTACTGTCTGTGTGTCCAGGAAGGCAGGTGGGAATGTGGGACGAGGAAGGAGAAAAGAGATTTGGGCAGGATGGTGGTGGTAGGGGGTCTTCCTGGCAGGAGGGGATGGAGTCAGGACATCCAGGGGCCACCTAAACCTTCAACTACTTAAGAATCTTGGGGTAGTCACACTCACTTTTATTTTGCAGGGGAAGCATATCCATAAAGATTACCACTTTCTTTTTTTCTTAAGTAAACTGGAAGACAGGAAAATTGTAAGGTTGACATACAGCACATTCCAAGTGGGACCCATTTGCTGGCTAAGCAGTAGATCAGCACAAATTATGAGCATTTAGACATGTGTTAACCTACTAATTGAGGGTAGGGGGACACTAGATGATGCGTTCTCCCTAGATGCCCTTGATCTTCCCCCTCTTGATTCCTGAAACACCAATTAACACTCTGAGTCAATACTGGAAAACATATGGTGAAGATAAACACTACCCTATAAAAAATCTCACCCCTGCTCATCTCAGGACATTAACGGACCCATGCAGGAACCCCTAAGGGGGTGGCAGCAGCAAATTATAATGGAAAAGTTACTCTTTTCCTATTTAACTTTCGATTTGAGAAAAAGATCCTTTGGATATTTTGGATGTCTAAGAACAGTATAAGAAATTTGTGTGTGTGTGTGTGTGTGTGTGTGCACATGTACACACATGTGTGTTGGATCTTGTGGTCTATCTTACTCTCATCCTCACATGTGATATCTAACTATTGTTCCTTTAGTATAAGGTCAGCCTAATTGCAAAGGCGCCTGGAGGAATGAGTATATGATATGATGCACTTTGAGAAATTATCAAAATATCTTCCCAAATGAAGTCTAAAGTTTTACCATGTGTCAGGTGTTGCCCCTTCCTCGGGGAGCTCCTATGTCATGGAAGACATGGAAATCCCTTAGCCTAGATTAGTTCATCACTTTCCACTCTTTCTTGAAAGGAGAAATGAGGCCAAGTTAGAGGCAGGATGCTCTGGTGGGCCCCCTGGAATGGAGATGGAGAATGGCCCTGGCCCTTTGACTGAGAGTTCTGTAGGGATTGTTCTCTAGCCCGTGGTCCTTTTCAGCTCCATTCTGGGCCAGTGCCTCTTAGAACTTTGTGGCTTTGCTTTTCCTGCTCTGCAGGCCTGTGGTGGGCAGGATAATGGCCCAAAAAGCTGTCCAAGTCCCAATGCCTGGAACATGATGTGTGTTAGGTTACATGGCCAAGGGAATTAAGACTGAAGGTGAAAGTAAGGTTGCTGATTAGCTGACTTTGAGATGGGGAGAGTATATTGACCTATCCAGATGGAGTCCGTATAAGCATGAGAGCCCTCATAAGTGGGAGAGGGAGGCAGAAGGGAGAGAACCAGAGAGAAGAACGTGAGAAGGAATCAGCCTGATGTTATTGGCTTTGGAGATGAAGAAATGGGGCCACGAGTCAAGGACTGGAGGTGGCCTCCAGAAGCTGGGAAAAACAACAGAATTTTCCCTTGGAGTCTCCAGAAAGAACATACCTCTGCTGCCACTTTGATTTTAGCCTAATGAGACCCTTTTTAAACCTCTGAAATTCAGAACAATAGGATGATGAATTTGTGTTGTCTTAGGCCACTAAAATTTGTGACAACAGGAAACTAATATAATGCCCAAGACATCACTGGGTATTGGGACATTGGTGTCCCAATGGGATGATGACATCCCGTTGATGTCAAGGGACATTGGCAGAACTCCCACCAAGCTCAACATTGTGTTTAGTCTCTTGGCTGGTATACGCTGATTATTTAGTAGAAACCTACCATTGCCAGGCATGGGGTGCCAGCAAAGAGGCTGCAGAGTACATCTGAACCAGGCCAACTGGGTTGGTGAGATGAGAAAGACACAGGGATCATACTTGGAGGCTTGAAGCAATTTTCAACTAATTGGGAGTTCTTGTGTGGTCCCTCTTTAAATCCGTTTTGCTCTACTGTCCACTTGGAATGTTCCTTGTGCTCCTGTTCATCCAAGGCTGTTGCTTCAGGAGGTTTGTGCTGTTCAGGACATGAAATACATGAAATGAGCTTTTTGTCTTCAAAGCACTGAACTGATGAGAAACATGTGTTCATTCATTCATCTCATGCACATTAACTTCAGGTTTCTGTTATAGAAGCAGGCATGAGGATACGTATCTCCTGCTCAGGAAAGGCAAACCTGTGGGAAGGTTGAGAGAAGGACATGGAGTCTGCCCTTGAAGTATATATCCTCTCGCCCAGGAACTAAGATGGATGAGAGGCCGACTTGATTATAAGGGAGACTGTGGCTGTTCCTCTAGGAGAGGTATTAGTAGGAGGTGATAAGAGTTCAGAGGATCAAGAATAAAATGAATATGTTGGGATATTGGGACCAATCTTTCAAATGAGACAGATCATCTATTGCACAAGTTCATCCTACTTTGAAGGGAATCTGGTATTCAGGGCAAGTTTAGTTTGAGAGACAAAACTCTCAGGACAGCCATGCGTGCAAACCAGCATTTATTCTTAGGACAAGAAAAGCTAAACACATTTTTAAGAATGGGTTTACTTTTTTCAGGTTTTGTGATAATGATGCAAGTGTACAATAGAGGCATATTGTCCTCAAACAAAGGCATGGGGCTATAAATATAAATGGTCAGAGTGTAATAATGTCCTAAGGATGTGGACCATAGGAGGGCAATTCCAGAGTGCTTAAAATTGAGTTGCTTTGTTGTCTAAACTCAAGTAATGAGCCAAGCAAGTATCTGTGAGTCATCCTACTTCTGTTTCCAAAACAGACTCACTGACCTGATTTAAGAGGCATTAAAAGGGACGAAGTTGACATTTGCAAATACATTTAACTTATTTGTCTCACAGGCAGAGAACATGTTGGGACAACTTTCAACTGCATTATGTGTGGTCCAGGAGCTTTGATCTCTTTATGTTTTCTTTATATTGAAAAAAAGCTTTGAAGTTTCCTGCAATAATGAATACAGTAGACTCCTGTTGTAATGGGTTGCTATGAAATTGATTTGACTCTATTAAGGGTCAACTCTTGCCTCCTGAGGAAACCCTCATGTACTGTAAAAGCCTTTTGCCTCTTAGTAACGGAAGGGTAGAGGGTTAGTCATACTTCCTATTTCTAGTCCAGGAAGGGGTATGTATACCATTTAACTTTCTCCTTCAAGTCATTGATTAGATAGGGTAGCTGTGCCAAAATGGTGGTCACACTGACCAATACAAGTGGCGGTGACATGATTTCCATGCATCTATCTCGGGCTGTTTTGTTTTTTAGTTGTAAATAAGTTTTTTGAGTGATACTGGTGATTTTGATATGATGCTTTTTCTTATGACTGTTCCATTGATTAGGAAAACTAATGTAAAACCTAAAAATAACAGTCTCTTGGATTTATATTATCCATGGATCACGGACAGGTTTAGTTTGATTTTATCTGACACTTTTGAGTACATAAAAAACAAATCTTGTGTTTGATCAGCTGAGTATCCCTTTCAGAGTTCTTTGCTGAGGCTTTCCAAATTGGACCAAGGAATTGGGAGCTTTATAGCCCCGGAGGTTCCTCCCTTTGCTGGGCTGTGGGACTTAGAGCCAAGACTTTCTAAAGGGGGATGGTATGTACCTGGGCTAGCCATTCTTCAGAGGATAAAACAAAGTTGTAGAGTATACAGTATAACTTCTGGCAGTTCCACTGTGGAGATAGTTTTTCTTTTCATCCTAATTCCTTCCCTACCCCCTACCACCTTCTGGTCCTTTTATATTTCCAGGCTTCTGGTATTGTGGTATTCCTAGCTCATAAGTAGAAGTGGGTAACCATCTCTATGTTCATGTTGCATTTCTGCTCTGAGATGGCCCTGTGTGGGTTGAGACTTTGCTTGGGTTTTGCCAAACCCTTGCCAATCCTTTTGTGAAACCCTTACCCAATGGGATGCGTCAAGAATACCCACTAAGTTTTACACCTTCTGAGTGAGGCTAATCTTTACAGCCGGGTGTGGTGCTGACAAAAGGGCGGGGAACAAGGGGATGGGCTGAGGTAGCAAGTAGCGATTGCTACTTGCTTTCCTGCATTGGCCGGCAGTGTTTTTAGGACTCAGGGAGTGTGGCTGTAGACTGAACAATGAGTACTGGAATTCCAACGATGAGACACTGGTCTTCACTAAACTCCAGATAATTTCCTCTCACTGGATTGACTTTCACTTCAGGAAGATCCGTTTGTGGCCTGAAATCATTCACGGGGCTCCTTTAACGAGAAAAATAGTGACCTGAGATGAGAGGCCTGTTTAGAGCACAAATAGCTATTATTATAATTTTAGATAACCCAGTCTAACAGAAGGCCATGTGATTGAAAGGACAGATGATAAAAATCTAAATACGAGCACAGCCCGAGAATGCACTCTTTCTTCTAGTGCTGACTGTCTAGTTGTGTTTGTTATCTAACCCTGTAATTAGGATGGCATTCAAAAAATATGAGGAAAGTTGGTATTCTTTTCATAACCCCCAAATCTTTGCATTGCTGCATGAAACTTTTGGCTTCAGCTTTTCCCTGTTCATTAACCATGCCAAAATTTTTAATCTAACACCACTGTTAAAGAGTGGCAGGCTTCCAGGGAAATATATCAGCCAGGCTTATTAATTTCATGCCAAGTGCTGGAGGCGTGAATGTAGAGAACGCTGTTTGACTTTGGATAATAGGAATCAGGCAGCTTAAAGGCAAGGGATAAAGATCAGGAGCCCTGTGTCTCAGGAGGAGGAGCAGGTGCAGGCTTCAAGCAAGGCCTTCAGGCCCAAAGGGGCAGCCCATGCTTAAAACAATCTGCAGTGCATTTTTTTTTTTTTAATTTGGCGTGTGCCTCTCACAGCTTAACAGACCGCTGCTCCACAAAGAGGGGTAAACAGAGAAAGGGAAATTAAAAAGGGAAGTCCCAAGGTAGACAAAAACAAATTAGGGCAAACAAATTACACAGAGTCAACAAATAAACAAGGGAACATCTGTGAATATATTTCTTGGATTTTCTGATTCCGAATGCAACCTGAGAAATGGTAGAGGGAGGTGAGCAGTTTCATCTAGAGCAAAGTCCTTTTTGGAGGGAATGAACAGGCTAAAGACAAAAAAGAGTGAGAGGTCCCTACAAGTCTAAGTCTCCACGAGGTGCTGTGGGAGGAGACCAGGAGCTCTCCCTGGGGGTCTGAACAGCCCGAGGCAGGAGCTGGAGGGAGCTGGTTCTCTTTTCCTCCCCAGCAGCACCCCTGTCTCCCTTGGATAGCTGTTGCTGCTGTGTTTTCTGACACCCTTCAGACTGCAAAGGGCTCTGAAGACAGAAAGAGGTGGTAGCCTATTCACATCAGCAAAGCAAAGTACAGCAAGAAACATTTGGATAGTGGATGTGTCTTCACCTTACCCATTTTTTCACATCTCTTCCTGGTGGACACACTTAACTCTTCCAACCAGTCGTCACTTGCCAGGTGTTGACTGGATATTGGGAAACATTTGAGCTGCTCCTTCTGTCAGTTTGGTTGCTGCTGACACAGTTTCCCTTTTACCCCAAGGCTGGTGAATGGGTCTCAAGGTTTTAAAAGGCACTTCAGCATATTGCATACCGTTAACCAAGGGCAGAAACAGAGCTAATGAATTTAGAGGCTTATCTGTCTTTATCTAAAAAAGAGGCATTTGTTTGCAGCATCTTCCACAGATCTCATCGTGGACAGTGGGCAATTGTAAGACAGGAGCGGGCAGTGAGGACATGATAAATATTTGACTGATTCATTGTATAAACTCAAATGATGGTCATGTTATTTCTAAAACCTCTCCTTCCGGATTTTTTTAAGCTTCATGAAGTATGTGATTGTTTAGGGTCTAGACTACTATTTTTCTAATATTATTGTAGCAAATGCCCCATTTACCTCTCTTCTATTGTGTCTTCATCATGTAAGGATGATAACCTGCTGAAAACATTCAGCAAAGTGGGAACTTTTCTTTGTAAACGTGAGAATGAAATGAGACTCCAATTCTCCTCCTGTTCCTCATTTATAAAATTTTGCTTTATTGTCTATCCCTAAATGGAACAGAACAGGTGAGCTGTGTAACAAGCATTACACTAGATGTGTCTGGGAAGTTCCAAGATGGTGTTGCAGGAAGATCCTGAACTCACCTCCTCTCATTGGCACACTGAATCTACAGCTATATATGAATTATTTCCCTCTGAAAAAGACCTGAGAGACAGATGAACTGCTTTCCACAACAATGGATAAAAGGACAATGTGGAGATGGGTTGAAGAGACAAACACTGTAGTCTTGCAAAAAACCCCACCCCCAGCATGGCGACACACAATAGGGAGGCGTCTTATCAGACGGGTGCTTCTCCCAGAGGAGCAAGGGATTGTGGCCCCACACGGATCACCGCAGGCCCAGGGATCTGCACTGGAAAGGCGAGCCCCCAGAATACCTGGCTTGGAAAGCCAATGGGGCTGACATCCGTGTATCCCCAAGTGCTGTGGAAAACAGAGTCCCCTCTTGAAGGGCTCACATTGTTCTTGCTTGCCCCAAGACCCAGTGAAGGAACAGCAGTTTGAAAAGTTGCCTATATTATATGAATGAGAGATTCATTTGCTATTCTGGGACCATTGCCTAGGGCAGCGAGAAAGGGCAGACAGAGACAGGCAGACACCATTGTTGCACTTCCCACATAAGCTGCTTGCACAGGCAGGTGGGCTCAGAGATGGCATCCTCCCACCACCTTGCTGGGATGATGGGGTGAGCAGCTGTGGCACTGGCTGAGACCAGAGAGCATAGGGTGATGCAGTGCTCTCCCATTCCCTGGCTGGGGCTGGTGACTGCAAGTTGTCACAGTGTTCTCCTGCTCCTAGCCTAAAGCTGGGGCACATGCACAGACAAGGAACTCTCTTGTTGTGTTGTGAAGCCTGTGGGCATGCTCAAGACAAGATGTTTTCCCACTGCTTTTCTGAAATTGACAGGTGTGCCCTGCCCCCTTCACTTTCCAGCTGCCTAGTTAAAACCAGTGGATACATGTGATCCACATAGGGGACACCTCTTGAGCTCCTGGCCCAGTGATCAAGAAGACTGGTGTTCCAGAGCTCCATGAGACTTCAACAATCAGGAAGAAGCTCTTGGCAGGCCACCACCCCAGGGCACTGCATAGACAGTAGACTAAAACAGAACCCCAGTCCTCCTGTGAAACAGAGTAGTACTAAAACAGAACCCCATTTTTCCTATTTATTTAGCATGGGATTTCAACCTGTGGGATAGACTTCAGGTTTCCTACATATCTAGAGACTAGGAGGGCACTCTCAGGGAATGTAAGCAGGGAGAAATCATTTTTTGTGCACTCCCTTGGCCTTGCTACAGCTTGACAAGATTTCCCAGAAAAGAGCTTACACTTGTCTGGAGCCCCAGTTTTTGCTACTTGCCTCTAGATCTCCTGGTCTGGATGCCAGCAGGGATTACAATTGTGATCCCACAGGTCTGTGTATATTTGCATACTTTAAAAGCTGCTGCCTGTGGGTCTGGCTCCCAAATAGCCTGAAACTAGGTGCTAAATAAGATTTCTCCTCTTGGATCACTGAAAGGTCTTGGCACACCTTCAACAATGGGGCCATATCAAGGATAAATCAGGCAGTTCAGGCAATCACAAAGGTTTGAGAGACAACCAAGAGCTAGGGCCAGGTTGAATGAGAAGGATCATCACATACACAAGGCTACTTTTTCAAGACGGAAGGAGATAGCTATTTTGCCTAATATGTAAAAATAAACACTGAGTCAGGCAAAATGAGAAAACAGAGAAATATGTCCCAAAGGAAAAGCAAAAAAAAAAACCCTAGAAAAAGACCTGAATGATACAAAGATAAGTAATCTAACTAATAAAGAATTCAAAATAATGGTCACAGGGATGCTCACTGAACTTGGGAGAAGAATGGGTGAACACAGTGAGAATGTCAGTAAAAAAATAGAAAACATAAGAAAGTACAAACAATAGTCACAGAACCAAAGGATACAATAACTGAACCAAAAAATACACTAGAAGGATCCAATAGCAGATTAAATGAAGTAGAAATATAGATTTGTAAGCTGGAAGATAAAGCAATTAAATTTACCAAGACAGAGCAGCAAAAGGAAAAAAAAAACTTCAAAAAATGAAATAACTTAAGGAATCCTTGGGACAACATCAAGTGGAATAACATTCACATTATAGGAGTCTCAGAAAGCGAAGAAAGAGAGAGAAAAGGTCAGAAAACATATCTGAATAATGGCTGAAAACTTTCCTAACCTGGGAAAGGAAACAGACATCCTGGTCCAGAAGCACAGAGAGTTCCAAATAAAATGAGCCAAAAGAGAGCTACACAAAGAAACAGTATAATTAAAATGTCAAAATTAAAGATAATCTTTAAAATCAATAGAGGAAAAGAAATTGTCACATACAACAGAAATCCCATAAGACTGTCAGCAGATTTCTCAGCAGAAATTTTGCAAGTCAGAAGAGAGTGGCATGACATATTCAAAGTGCTAAAGGGAAAACACTCCCAACCAAGGAAACTTTACCTAGTAAAATTTTCATTCATATATGAAGGGAAGATAGAGTTTTCCAGACAGGCAAAAGCTAAAGAAGTTCATCACTACTAAATTAGTCTTACAAAAAATATTAAAGGGACTTTTTAAACTGAAAAGAAATGGCACTAATTAATAGCAAGAAAATAAATGTAAGTAAACATTTCACTGAACAAGGTAAATATATAGTAAAGGTAGTGGGTTAATTACTTACAATGCTACTAAGAAGGTTTAAAAATAAAAGTAGTAAAATGAATTCAAGGTACAACAATTAATTAAGAAATACATGAAATGAAAAGATGTAGAAAGTGATATCAAAAACAGAAAATGTGGAGGGACACTAAAAATGTAGTTTGGGAATGTGTTCAAATTTAAGTTGCTATCAATTTAAAATAGACTTATACACACAGGATGATCAGTGTTAACCTTACAGTAACCACAAAGTGATAACTTATACTAAATACACAAAAGAAAATGAGGAAAAAAATCAAAACATAACACTAAAGAAAATCATCAGGGGCACCTCTGTGGCTCAGTTGATTAAGTGCCCTACTCTTGGTGTGGGCTCAGGTCATGACCTCATGGGTCATGGGATTGAGGCCATGTCAGGCTCCATGCTCAGTGGAGAGTCTGCTTGAAGATTCTCTCCCTCTACCCCCTCCCCACTCAGGGGCATGCCTGCACACACACTTACTCTAAAATAAATAAATAATCTTTAGAAAAATCATCAAACCACAAGGGAAGAGAAAAAGAAAAGAAGAAAAAAACAGAGAGGAATTACAAAAACATCCAGAAAATAATTAACAAAATGATAGTAAATACACACTTATCAATAATTACTCTAAATGTATGTGGACTAAATTTTCCAATCAAAAGACATAGAGTAGCCAAGTGTATAAAAAACAACCCATCTGTATATAGCCTATAAGGGACTCAACTCAGAAGTAAGCACACACACAGACTGAAAGTGAAGGGATGGAAAAAGATAGTCCATGGAAATGGAAAAAAAAAAAGAAAGCTGATTTAGTTGTACTTATATCAGAAAAAATAGACTTTAAAACAAACACTGAAGAAAAGATGAAGACATTATGTATTATATAATGATGAAAGGGTCAATCCAGTAAGAAGATGTAACATTTGTAAATATATATGCATCCAACACGGGGGCACCAGAATATATAAAGCAAATATTAACAGACCTAAAGGGAGAAATCAACAGCAATACAATAATGGTAGGGAATCTTAACATCCCACTTACATCAATAAATAGATATCCTAACAGAAAATCAGTAAGGAAACATTGGCCTTACTGGCATATTAGACCAGATGAACTTAGTAGATAGACATATACAGAACACAGAACATTCCATCCAAAGTGATAGAATACACATTCTTCTCAAGTGCACATGCAACATTCTCCAGAACAGATCACATGTTGGACCACAAAACAAGTCCCAATTAATTAAAGAAAATTAAAATCATATCAAACATTTTTTCTGATTACAATAGTATGAAAGTAGAAATTAATTACAAGACGAAAATTGGAAGGACTAAAAATATGTGGAGATTAAACAGCATGTTACTGAATGACTACTAGGTCATAGAATAATTCAAAAGAGAAAAAAAACCCTAGAGACAAGTGAAAACAGAAATACGACACGAAATTTGTGGGATGCAGCAAAATCAGTTCTAAGAGGGAAGTTCTGAACAATACAAGCCTACCTCAAAAAATAAGAGAAATCTCAAATAAACAATTTAACTTTACATTTAAAGGAACTAAAAAAAGAAGAACAAATGAAATTTAAGGTTAGTGGAAATTTCTCCCTTTAGGTCTGCTAATATTTGCTTTATATATTCTGGTGCCCCCGTGTCGGATGCATATATATTTATAAATGTTATATCTTCTTGCTGGATTGACACTTTTATCATTATACAGAGTGGAAATAAATGAAATAGAGACTTAAAAGACAATGAAACTAAGATCTGGTTCTTTGCAAAGATAAAATTGACAAATCTTTAGCTAGACTCATCAGAAAAAAGAGAGAGTGCTCAAATAAATAAAATAGGAAATGAAAGAGAAGTTCCATCTGATACCAAAGAAATACAAAAGATCATAAGAGATACTATGAACAATTATATACCAACAAATTGGACAATCTAGAAGATATGAATAAATTTCCAGAAATTTAGAATCTTCCCAAACTGAATCCAAGACTGAAAAAGGATAGAAAATATGAATAAACTGAATGAATCAGTAGTCAAAAACCTCCAAAAAAAGTCTGGGGCTAAATAGCTTTGTCAGTAAATTTACCAAACACTCAAAGAGGAATTAATACCTATCTTTCTCAAACTATTCAAAAAAATTGAACTTGCCACTTGTTTTGCCAGGCCAGAGTTACCTTGATATGAAAGTCAGAAAAGGACACCATACACACACAAAATTACCAGCCAATATCCCTGATGAACATACATGCAATAATCCTCAACAAAATATCAGCAAACCAAATTCAACAATACATTAAAAGGATCATACTCCGTGAGCAAGTGGGATTTATTCCGGGGATGCAAGGATGGTTCAACATCAGCAAATCAATCATCTCGATATGCCATATTAACAAAATGAAAGACAAAAATCATACAATTGTCTCAATCAATGCAGAAAAAGCATTTGACAAAATTCATCCATTCATGGATGCAGCCACTATAGAAAACAGTATGGAGGTTCCTCAAAAAATTAAAAATAGAGCTATCATATTATTGAGCAATTCCACTACTGGATAGTGGGTATCTATTTGAAAAAAGTGAAAACACTAATTTGAAAGGATATACACAACCCCTATGTTCACTGCAATATTTTTTACAATAGCCAAGATATGAAAACAACCTAAATGTCCCTAGATGGTTGAATGAATACAGATGTGACATATATGTATGTATATGGAATAATATTCAACAATAAAAAAAGAGTGAAATCTGGCCATTTACAAAAACAAATGGATGGAACTTGAGGATTAAGCTAAGGGAAATAAGTCAGAGAAAGACAAATGCCACATGATTTGATTTACACGTGGAACCAAAAAAACAAAATGAAAACCTAAAACCCATATTCATAGATACAGAGAATAGACTGGTGGTTGCCAGAGGGGAGAGAGGTTGGGGGGAGGAAATGGGTGAAGAGGATTAAGAAATTGAATCTCATAGTTATAAATAAGTCATGGGGATATAATGTTCAGCATTGAGATCATAGTCAAAACCACTGTATTACCTTTGTAAGGTGACAGATGGTAATTGGACTTATTGTGGTGACTATTTTGCAATGTACACAAATGTCAAATCAACGTGTTGTACACCTGAAACTGATATAATATTTTAGGTCAACTATACCTCAATAAACTTAAAAAAATTTATACTAGATGTGGTCAATTTGCAAACATAAGAATGGTACCACTATTAGGAAGTCCAGTAGTTAGGATTTGGTCTATGAAGTAAATAGTGTAGGGAGTAATAGTGAGCAGAAAGTCAATACTAACCAAAACCTCATTAGATTGGTAGTGAGGACACCCAGGCATTTTTACTAGCAGGCGTGGGCATGTTATGTGACCTTTGTCATTATGTGACTTCTTTGTGCTTGCTGATTTATAAAATAGACATAGCCCTATTTGTTTCTTTCTAGCATTTCGAGAAGAGGTAGGAAGTCCAGCCATTCTATAAGGGGTACTTTTAATTCCAGACAGAAATTGGCTATAAAAACGCCAGGCTCCATTTCTTATTAAGTCTTAAGTCACAGGGCTTCAAGGGGCCTTGTGAGGTCAACCTATTCTCGCTCAGCTTGTGCTTGTTATTTGGAATCTTGGAGAAGCACAATGATGGATTTTCCCAAACTCCTTTGTGTCAAGGTATTAAGATGAGGTACCCAATTACTATCAAAGCCCCACTAAAAACTCATTGTAGGATGCAAGAAATCAATATCATCAAATATTTATTGGGTGTCTATTGGGTGCTTCATGTTTCATTTGTAACTATTTACTATGATTTAGAGTTTAGGTCTACAGGCTCTTATTTGCCAATTTAGTAACTTGTCTCCTCCCTCAGTTCTTCACCCTAATCTTTGGATTTCTTTTATAAGCTGAATATGCTTCTCTGGGAAGAATTTGTAAGAAATCCAGTTTTAATATCAATTCTGGAGAGAAGATAGAGAAAAAATCTCCAACTGCATAGAACAAAATACTACTTCAAAGGTCACTGCTACCGTAAACTAGAAAGAAAAAACAGAATATGGTTTGTAATATTGTTATGGTTCCACTTACATGAGAAACCAAATACTGAATTAAACTTTAGTATTTGTTGTTCTATACATCTTATAGAAAATTATTTTACTGTAATTATGTTTTTGAAACGTAATTTGAGTAGTCTTGATACCAATTTATTTACTCAGTTTGATGAAGTATCTGGACCAGTTCTTAGTACTTGCTGCATATTTTCCATATCCCTTTAGGGCACAGGTTATGGGGAGTGACATTCTTCATATGAATTATGTTGTACTTATGGGGAGTCTATTTCCTGGGATTTAAAAACTACTTCAATGATTCTGGAAATCAGCATGTTTAGTACCAGTTTTTATCTAATTTCTCTGGATACCTACATACCTAGGAACTTATTTTATTCCACTTAATTTTAAATTTATAAATCAGAGCTGGAGGGAGCCAGTAATAGTACATTCTTAATGTGTAGAAACACTTTGAAATCCTTGGAAGAATGGTGCTATGGAAATTCAAGGTAGTTATTAGTCTAATTAACCAAATAATTTAATGAATCCAATTAGTTCTTTGTATTCCTTGTAGCCTATTAAAAAGTAATTACCACTCCTGCTTTCTATTAAGACTGAGTAGCTAGTAGCAGGCTAACCTTGATAAGGGCTACTATAAAACAATTGGTTGAAGGCAACAAAGGGAAATCAAGGCAGTCAGGACCTGGCAGGTCAATCCCAGAGAAGGAATGTGCGTTGAGGTGAGCCTTGTATTTACTACCAACTTTCCCACACGGGGCATTTGCCAATTGTAGGGCTGAGTATTGAGTCTAAACAGAAATCTTGTTGCAAGGGTATTCATTGGGCTAGGCTGAGTCAAATATTGTGGGTTAGTTGGTATTATATTGCTTAATTTCCAAACATTTGGTGACTTTGTAATTATTTTTTTGTCACTGGTTTCCAGATAACAAAAATTAGTTAGCATATAGAAAAACGTGAATAGCATGATCTACAAAATTTCCCTAACTGCATATAAAGAACCACAGTAATTGAACCCTGAAAATACATGCTTTCTTTTCAAGTGAAAGTGGAATATTTACCAAAATAGTGTATATACTGAGCCATAAAGCATGTCTCAACAAATTTCAAAAAAAATCACCAGCATACAGACCATGTTCTCTGATCACAGTGGGATTACGTAGAAATTTTACAGAGTGAGGAGAAAAAATATATAATCAATTCAATAAAGAAACTGCATTTGATAAAATTTAATCCCAACTTATGAAAACGTTCTCAGCAAACTAGGAATAAAAAGTAACTTTCTTTTTTTTTTAAAAGATTTTATTTATTTGACAGAGAGAAACACAGCGAGAGAGGGAACATAAGCAGAGGGAATGGTAGCAGGAGAAGCAGGCTTCCTGCTGAGCAGGGAGCCCGATGCGGGGCTCAATCTCAGGACCCTGGGATCATGACCTGAGTCGAAGGCAGACGCTTAATGACTGAGCCACCCAGGCACCCCAAAAAGTAACTTTCTTAATCATAAAAAAATATTTAAGAAAAAAGACCCAAACCTCAAACCAACAGCAAACACTACTCTTAATGGTTAAATAATGAAAATATTTCCCCTGATATCAGGAACGAAGCAAGGATGTCTTCTTTTTATTTTATTATTTTATTTTTAGATTATTTATTTATTTATTTATTTGACAGAGAGAGAGAGAGAGAGAGAGAGAGAGAGAGAGCTCACAAGTAGGTAGAGAGGCAGGCAGAGAGAGAGGGGGAAGCAGGCTCCCTGCTGAGCAGAAAGCCTGATGCGGGGCTCAATCTCAGGACCCTGAGATCATGACCTGAACCAAAGGCAGAGGGTTTAACCCACTGAGCCACCCAGGTGCCCTGCGAGGATGTCTTCTATCACTTTATTCACTGTTGCATTGGAATTCCTAGCCAGTGAAATGAGACAAGAAAATGAAACAGAAGACATAAATATTATGCATGAAGAAATAAAGATGTTTTTGTTTACAAAGGACAGGATTGTGCATGTAGAAGTTCCAAAAGAATCTGTAAATAAGGGGCGCCTAAGTGGCTCAATCGGTTAAGTGTCAGATTTTTGGTTTCAGCTCAGGTCATGACCTTAGGGTCATGAGATTGAGCCCTGGGTCTGGCTCTGCACTCAGTGTGGAGTCTGCTTGGGATTCTCCTTCCCTCTCTCTCTGCCCCTCCCACTCATGCACACATGTGCTCTCTCTTACTCTCTCTAAAATAAATAAATAAATCTTTAAAAAAATAATCTATAAATGAACTATTACAATTAACAATAATTTAACAAGGCCACTGTACATAGCAAAGTCCATATGTATAAATCAATTGTAATTATATATATCAACTCCACCAATTCTAAAATAAATTTTCAAGAAGATCCCACTTGTACTAGCATCAAAAGCATTAAGTAGTCAGAAAAAATGTAATAAATGCAAGACCTCTATACAGAAAATTATAAAATATTACTGAGAGAAATTAAAAGCTTAAATAAATGGAGGATTACAACATGTTCAGGAACTGAAAGTCTCAATATTGAAAAGATGCCAAACTGATCCATAGATGTAATGCCATATTAATAAAAATTCCAGCAGTTTTTTTAATGGAAATGGACAGATTCTAAAATTTATATATAAATGCAAAGAGTTAGGAATAGTGAAGATAATCTTGAAAAACAAAGTTGGAGGATGTAGACTTTAACTATCAAGATTTTTTTATAAAGCCACAGTAAATAATACTATTTTGTTGACTTACGGATGGATAAATTGATTAAAGGAATAGAATAGAAAGTCCAGAAACAAACCTACATGTATTCCTGGCCACCTGATTTATGGCAAAGATTCCACAGTGATAGAGTGCCAGAGGCTATTTTTCTTTCTTCAACAAATGGATAAATATGGAAAAAAATGGACTTTGTCACTTATCATAGACCACGCACAAAAATAAATTCTTGGTGGATCATAAGCCTTAATATGAAATAAAATATTCTAGAGGATAACATTGGAGAATGTATTTAAGACCTGGGAATATCCAAAGATTTCTTAAATAAGGCACACAGAAAAACTAATCATAAAATGAAAGTTTGATAAACCTACTTCATTAAAATCAAGAATCTCTTCTTATACCATTACGGAGAGTGAAATGGCAAATAACAGAAGAGGATATTCACATCACAAATATCAGGCTAAGGAGAAGCATCTAGAATTTATATTAAAAAATGCTACAAATCAGGAAGAATAGGAGAAAATCCTATTGAAAGTGGACAAAAGGCTCAAACTGCACTTTTCAATGGCCAATAAGCATATAAAAAGATGCTCAACATTGATAGTAGAGAAATGCCACAATAGGCTATTACTAACCATGCTTAGAATTTTACACATTGGCAATATTAAGTGTCGTAGAGAATGTGGGGGACTAGAACTCATATACTGTTGGTGGGAGTGTAAATTGGTAAAATGAGTTTGGAAAACTGGCATTATCTTCTGAAGTTACACATATATGTACACTATGATGTAGCAATTCCACTCCTAGGTATAAATCCGATAGGAATTCACAAATGTATGTACCAAAAGACATGTACAAGAGTGTTTTATAGCAGCATTATTCATAATCCCCAAAATTAGAAACACCTAGATGTCCATCAGCAGTGGAATGGATAGAGTATATCCATACAATGGAATACTATACCACAGTGGAAAAGAATGAATCAATGATGCCCACCCACTACAATGTAGAATCACCTCATGGACATAAGTATCTTAGCAAAAGAAGCCAGCCAATTAAGAGTGCATATGGTGTGATTCCATTTATATAAAGATCAAAGCCAGGCAAAGTTCACCTATGGTGATAGAAGTCAGAATTATAGTTATGTTCGACCGAGTTAATGACTGGAAGGACTTGTGGAGGAGCCTTCTGGGATATCAGCAACATCTCTTATCTGGATCTGGGTGCTAGGAACACAGGGTGTTCAGTTTTTAAAAACTCACTAGGTGTACACTTAAAATCAAATGTTTATAAAAATAACTACTATCCAGTAATCTGGAGACAGAACATGGGTTGTTTTCCAGGCTAGTGGAGAAGCCTTTCAGATGAGCTGTGTCATGTTTCCAACCGCAGCCTTTTAAAAGGGAAGATTGTCTTCCTGTCTGTCTGATCCCTTGTTCAATGGATTTCCCTGGAGATTAACTTGCGCTAAATACAAGGGGAGGTTTTTTTGTTTGTTTGTTTGTTGTTTTTTAAATCAGTAAGGCTGATCAGTTGAGTCTGGTTCAATGACGTAAGGTTGTTTAAAGAATCTTGATATAAAAACCATACTTGGGATTAACAAACTCTTTTCACTGCCTTCTCTTTAGAACCAGGGGCTGACGCTGAATTAATAAAGCCTTTCTTATGCTTGGATTTTAACTTAAAGAAAAAAGGACTTCCGTTCAGCATCTTTTGGGGTAAACAAAAGGAGAGACCTGGGGGGGGCTGAGGGTGGGGAGCATGGAAGTGTGGATGGGAGACTGAAAAGGACCCAGACAGCAGGGTGCCCAGGATTCAGAGCGGCGCAGGCAGGAGGGAAAGGGAATGTCAGAGGCCGAGAGTTAGGAGACAGCGCAGGAACCTGGAGTGAATCAGTATTTGTTCATTTGGCTATGTAAAACACCTAAGGGAGAGGAAAACAGGTGCAATATGAATGCATTAATGGAATGAAAAATGAGGCTTGACCTATGAATAAATATTCGGAATAAAAGCATTTTAAAATGTATCTTGGTTTTAGGGCACTTACTCTGTCTGGCAGCTAATTCAAAGTTTTCATGGTCACACACACTCACATGGGCTGTCAGCTTCCGGAGCGCCTGAGACGCACTCACCCAGGGTCCTGTGGTCCCCGTGCCTCCTTCCTTTGTTGCTCAGGCTTGTTTCTCTTGATGAGAGTCTGCTTAAATCGTACAAAACGAGATCCCTTGTTATATGGATTCAGATGGTCAAATTATGTTGCCTGAAATCATGATCTATTCCTAGAGCCCCCGACGGCCATCTTCTGGGCCAGTGGGCTGCTTGGTCTGTTTCTCCCACAAGAGCCTTTGCTGGCACCTGTGGTATGGCCTCGTATTTTGCCTCCGGCTTGGGATTGAAATCTTATCAGAAACCAATTAAAGGAAAAGATATTGTACATTTTCCCCTTTAGAAATGTGGCTTGTGGCAGGTTGGGTGGAGATTCACATGAGTTCAGATCTGTGAGGAGCATCTCTAAAACCTAGGAAATAGGCTTTCCAAGTGATTTCTTCAGTTTGATTTCCTCAGGAGATGAGTAGGGGCCCTAGGAAATGAATTCCGCCTAGAACTAGCTCTCTGGCCTGAGGCATGAACTCAGAAATGGGGCTTCCCACACTTTACAAGAGTGGCTTGGCCCCTCTGCCCAAATATTGAAAAGTTTTCTTCTGAGCCAGCAGTGACTCTTGTGATGGGGCAGCCTAAGATCCCTCCGAGTAGCTGGGCCCCCGGCCACCTGCCAGGGGCAGCCCCCAGCCTTCTCTATCCACAGGGACACCTGTAGCTGCCTCCCTCCTGCTTGGTCCTGTCTCAGCAACCCCTCTCTCTACTGACCCTTAAGGGTCATGGCCTGCTTCAGCCACTTTTGAAATCCATGGAATTGTTGTTTCGATGTTGAACATCTGTGAGATTCCAAGATTGATCAATTTATGGTTTCTATCATAGAAGTACATTTAGGTTTCATTAATTTCTTCAGGTTGCAGAGGGCAAGAGGGTGGTATGGCACAGACGGGATCTGGAAGTGATTCGGGGGCGGGCATGGGATCAGGTACCATGATGCTCCCACAATGATTCTCTGTCCTTACTCTACTCATTCCTAAAAAATGACCCCCTGCATCTCACTTCTCTGAATCACCCTCATTCTCTAAGATTGGCTTTCAAGAAACTCTCATTTGGTGTAAGATAGCGACTGAGTGTTTCCTTTAAACATGTGCACCTTCCTTCTCTAGAAAAAGAATCTTTTATAATAGAGAGGAACCTATACTTTTGCCCCCCAGATTTCAAAATTTCATGATTGCTGAGTTGGCCAAGGTCTTGTTGAATTTCCCCCATGATTTGGTATAGGATCAAGTTCCAGCCTGGGAAGTGGTGGAATATATGGTGGGGGTGGGGAAAGTGGGGGCAGAATGGGGGACAGGCAGGTAGAGAAGGGCCAGGAGGTATCTTCAGCATTTAGGGAGGCTGCTCCTTGGCTCAGTATTTTGAAATGCTAATGTGAGGTGCATGTATAAAGATATGGTGACTGTTTGTTCTTTCTCTTGTACCCCACAGGATAGCATCTGTTCTTGCCAATGCCTAGAAGAATTTGTTAATAATTTTTATTTTCTTCCCTGCTGTTATTTAGAAATGTCTTCTGTTATTAAGAGTAACAGTAGTAATTAACACATGTGTTAAGTCATTTATGTTTACAACAGCTCCATAAAGAAGGACTATTACTAGTTTCATCTCACAGAAGAGGAAACTAAATTACAGACAGGTAAGAGATGTGTCCAGGGTCACCAGCTGGTAAGTGGAGGAGCTGGGATTTGAATCCTTGAGTCCTTGCTCTTAAAGACCCTACTACCTCTTCAAGGAGAGTTCTGAGCTTACCTTGATAAGCTACAGGCCATGAAATCAGACATGGTGTAGATCACCTAGCCATAGAGTTTGGAAAGCTTAACTGTCCCACTCCTATATTATTTGACTGATTGATCGATTCATTCCTTTGATTAAATAAGGAGAGCCCTCTCTGTGCTAGACATTGTACTGGGTGGGTGCAGCGAATTCAGAAATAAGTAAGATAGGGAGTCCTCTATATGGGAGAAGACATATGTTTACAATTACTAAATAACAGTACACATGTGAATGTGGAGATTAGTGTAGTTTGCATTTAAATCATGGAGGAAAGGCCAAGGAAATCGGGGGAAGATTATAGGGTTGACATTTGAGTAAGTCCTAGTAAGAAAACAAAACAGAACAAAAACAATTACTCAAGAGATACATTTGCTGCATAAAAATGCAAACTATATAAAGCGTATAGAATATGAAGGGAAAAACTATCTCCCTCTCAGAGGTATTGTTAAAAGTTTTATCTATATTTTTCCAGACCTTTTTGTATATATTTACATTAACATACATATATGTTAATACAGAGTTAGGACTAAAATAAAATGGGTGCATCTTATAATACTGTTCTGTACATTGTCATTCTCCCCAACTGACTGATAACATCTTAGAGATTTTTCCATGTCATATCATATAGGTCCATCCCATTGTTTTAATTGTTGGGTATTAATGGATTAAGGGATAATAACACAATTTATTTCCCGTCATGCTACTGATGGCCACTTAGGTTAGTTCCATTTTTTTAAAAAAAGATTTTATTTATTTATTTGACACAGAGAGACACAGCGAGAGAGGGAGCACAAGCAGAGAGAGGGAAAAGCAGGCTCCCCGCTGAGCAGAGAGCCTGATGCAGGGCTCAATTCCAGGACCCTGAGATCATGACCTGAGCCGAAGGCAGCCGCTTAACGACTGAGTCACCCAGGCACCCCCTAGTTCCATTTTTTTATGGGACCATAAACAATGCTGCCATAAAAAGTATACATATGTATCATTGTCACTATGCTTTTGACTTATATGTTATTGTCCTGGTCTATCATTTCTATACTATCCATGCTCACTTCAGCCTTTGCTGTACACAGACAATTTCATCTGCATTGAGTTTGTTCCAACTGATATTCCTTCATCAGTCCTGAGTGCTCACTTCCTCACACATTTGTCCATATTGGATATTAATAATCTCTTAAAATTTGGCCAATCTGACCATTAAAAATGATATTTCATTATTTTAATTTTTATGTCCCTGATTACTAATATGTTTGTCCTTGCTTATATCATCTCAGTTTGTGCTTTTAGCTTTTAAGTCATTATTATTATTACTTTGATTTCAGAATTTTGCTGTGTTTGGGGTCTCTTATTTGTCCCCCCTCCTTTAGCGATGTGTTTGGCTCACATCCTGTTTCAAGTTTCATATTGTGTGCGTCTTTGTTTTTCAAAAACTTTCTTCAGTTCACATTTCATTCAGGATCAAAGAATTTAAGTTACCTTTTGCCTCGCTCCTATCCCATGTAAGATGGGCTCTTTGGCATGATGTTACTGATCGCCAATCTGAGCTACTCACCACTTTCCACACTCTTTTCTTCCCACTGGGTTTGGGGACCCAGATTGCTGTTGTTAAATCATTTTTCTTTTACTTTTCACATCTCCCCCTTAAAGAAATTTTCTAGAGATATGTATTTGATTTTATATCTGTATCAGTGTATTATTTTTGCCTGTGACTCTTTACAATATTTATTGATAATATTTTTATAGCGCAGCTCCCAGCTCTTTATTCTGATTTCTCACCCATTTGACTAGAGTAGGTATTCCCCTATTTTTTCAAGAAGTGGAAAAGTTTGGTATGTTTCTGGGCCCCTTATGCCTGAGGATATTTTTCTGTTCTCTTAACACTTGAATGACAAGTTGGCTGGGTATATAATTTTAGGACTTTTTGTTTCTGTTTTTGTCAAACTATTTTTTGGATTTAGTGTATGGAGGAGACATCTGAGCTCAGATGGATTTTATTTTTTCTTTGTAGGAATTCCCCCTTCCCAATTTGGTTTCTTGTAGGATTTCTTCTCCTTCTCCTTCTTCTATTTAGAGAAGTTTAAAAGATGCTGAAAAGTACAAAGAATAAAACAAACTTTAATGCTTTCAATACCCAGAACGAAAAACTATTTATATTCTGTCTCACTTGCTTCAACTCTTTTCTGTCTCTCCCCCTCCCCCCTCTTCCGAACAAAACGTCAGAGATATAGCCAAGGTATCCTTTAACCAGCACCCCACTTCCCAGCCCATTCACTAGCCTCCTCCATGACCACTCAAGGACAGCCACTATTAAGATTTTGAAATGTAATTTCCAGGCCTTTTCTTTATAATTGTACATACATATTTATACATCCATGAATAATATATGGTATTGCTGTGAATGTGTATGTATTTTTCTTACTTGTATAAATGGTCTCATACTAGAGATATTCTATATCTTCCTTTTTAAGGGATTCATTTTTCTTGTCCCCTGCCTATACTTTAAAGGATTGCCAGAATGCGTTGAGATGTGGTCTTTTATTTTGAATAATACATTTTGATCCCTTTTTAATTTGTACATTCAAGTTTTTTTTTCAGCTCAGATTAAAAAAAAATATGTCTTTGTTAGGGCGCCTGAATGGCTCAGTCGGTTAAACGTCAGACTCTTGATCTCAGCTCGGGTCTTGCTCTCAGGGTCGTGAGTTCAAGCCCATGTTGGGCTCCTTGCTGGGCATGGAGACTACTTAAAAAAAAAATATTTTTGTTGTTTATTGCTTCTAACCAAATTGTTCTAAACTTCCACTGGGAAAACTTAAAATTTATAAGGTAGATCTAATTATTGACCACTTGTTTTTTTCTCCTTACTCATGCTTGGATGAGGAGAGATTAATCCAGCCTCAGTGTTTATTAATAGGCAGACACATGGATTTCATTATTCACATGTACACTGTTAACAGCCTTTTCAAAGTCACAGCTATGGGGAAAGTTGATATGCTCCACTTCTAGCCTAATTCCCAGTTTCCCCAAGTTCTTATCTTGGGCAGCTCTGATGTACCACGGTGGGACCATTTTTTCTCACCACTTCTGTCTTCCTTGATCAACTGAAGAGAACAAACAAACAAACAAACAAACAAACAAAATCTAAACTTTTCCACATCCCCTCACTCAGAATTCTACCTGTGGCCCAACCCACCTCATTTATATATATGGAATTAGCTTCCCAGAACCAACCAAATCTCTGCCCTCTTTTTCTCTCCAATTCCTGCCTTGTTTCCTGGAATTTGCTATCTCAGAATGGAAGAAAAAGATTTAGAAGGGGTGGGGTTGAGGAATAGTACTTCTCTAGACTTCTCCATGCCACACGAATCCTGGCAGTAAGCTATCTATGACTTAATATCTATGACTTAAGGTATCTATGACTTTTTAGCTTTGGATGATATTATGAGTTCTCTCTCTCTTTCTCATTTTCTCTTTCTTTGTCTCTCTCCCTCCTCTTTCTCTTTTGGTCTTTTTTATTCTAGCTAATTTAATGGTAGCTTAAAAAGTGGCAGTTAGCTAGATCTTATTTTAACTCAATACATTTGGACTGTTTCAATTCTAAGACAATTTAGCTATTTCTTTTATGTCTTGACATTTGGATAAAAATAAGCTTTTCTCTCATTGGTTAAGTTTTATTGTCCCAAATCAGCAACTATCCCAGAGTTACTTGAATTTTACCATTGGCCCTATACTCTCGAGTCTCTTGGTTTTACTTACCTTCCAGTTTAAAGTCTCATTGAAGTGGGCACATAGAGCAGCCATGGTCTATGCCTCCTTAGGTAGATAAGTGCAGAGTGAGGTGTTGCTGGGGTCAGTGGTGAAGTGGCATTCTAGAAAGAGGAAAAAGAACCATGTGCAATGGAAAGGAGATGAGAAGATAGTGCATATGGGGAGTGTTGAACTGTTGATGAGACAATCTTGGTCCCCCAAATCTGGACTTTGTTATTAGACCAGCTCTGTTTCAACTTTTATATGTCACTGAAAATACTCTTCATTTTTTTTGTCTGTAAAATGGGGACACTAAGATTAGCTAGCTCATATGATTTTTACACAGCTTAAATGATATGGTGCATGTATACTAAGTACTTAGCACAGAGTAAAGATCCATAACTGTTAGATTCTCTTATTGTTACTGTTATTATTTGAACTAAAATGCAGTTGGTGCCGTAGGTGAGGTCAGAGTATGACCTACAGGCAGAGCCATAGATGTCGTCAGACCATAGAAGCCATTAGAAAGAGCAGGAATAGTGACATGATCAAATTTGTGTTGAAATGTCTGTCTACTGTGCTTTGAGGAACAAATTACGTGCAGACGCCAGGGATGGGGCTGTGGTGTACTGGAGTGGGTGCATTGATATGTTGCAAGAGTCAATTGTTATGTTCTTAGAAATTTTCTGAATAGGATTGGAACACAGATATTATCCATATTGAATTAGATAAACTTACAATTAAATTATATTAAAAAGAGAAACAATAAATATGTAAAGCTTACCAACTATTTTACTACATTTTACTATCATTTATGCTCTTGGGGTTGTTTACGTCTACTGTAGTTGTTGGTGGAAACAGAGTGGTGTGCTACTGAGCATCTCTTCCCCACTGCCATCACTGATGTCTCTTGAGTAGCCTGAAATGAGCCAGGGTGGGAGTATTCATACCACGGAAATCTGCAGATTCCACAAATCAGGGCTTTATTCACCCCCTGGAGAGTCAGTTGTTAAACCTTTACCAGTACAGCCCTGGGCCAGAGAGACCGATTACTATATGTGCTGCTGAAGCGAGCACAGAGAGACCGATTAGAAAGCAATTGAAGTAGTTCTGTAGAGAGAAGAGTGCTTGAATCTTAGCACTTGGAGTGGAGAGGAGACAGATTTGAGAGACACTTTATTGTTAGAATAGGTAGTATGTACTTTCTGATTGAATGTAGGGGCAAAGAAGATGAAAATTGAAGCCTGAAAAGGAGCTATATGGCTTGAGGAATCCTCCCTTTCTGTCTTTGATGAAGCAGGCTGCCATATTGTGAACTGCCCTATGGAAAAGCCATATGGCAAGGAACTTAAGACGGCTTCTGGCTGATAGCCAGTGAGGAACTGAGGCCCTCAGTCCGGCAGTCCAGAATGTACTAACTCTTGCCAACAACCATGTGCACTTGGAAGCAGATCCTTCCCCAGTCAAGCCTTCAGATAGGACTCCAGCCCTGGCTAACACCTTGATCGTAGCCTCCTGGGAGACACTGAAATAGGGGACCCAGCTAAAATGTGTCCAGATTCCCTACCCACCAAAACTATCTATCTATGAGATGATAGATGTGTGGTTTTTTTTTTTTTTTTTTTAAGATTTTATTTATTTATTTGACAGAGAATGAGACAGCAAGAGAGAGGACACAAGCATGGGGAGTAGAAGAGGGAGAGGATTCCTGCTGAGGAGGGAGCCCAATGTGGGGCTTGATCCCCGTGACCTAAGCCGAAGGCAGATGCTTAACCAACTGAACCACCCAGGTGTCCCAAATGTGTGGTGTTTTGAGTCGCTAAATTTGTTGTAATTTGTTCTGCAGCAATAGATAATAAATCCAGGCCTTTAACTAAGCCCTAGGGAGCACCTTTCTACCTTTCAGATTGAGCTGGCTAGAGGCAGACTTTTAAGTCCACTGGGCAGAGTTCCACAGTGGAATCTGCAGTAGGGGCTTGTCCTTCTGGGTGACAGGTGAGTAGCTCAGAGCTTGTCATGCTGCAGTCTGCTTTTCCTGTGTGCACTGAATGAAGCCCTCAGGCTTCTGGAAAGTAGTCAGCAGTGCCCTGTTGGGCAAATCTGGATAAGAGTGACATTTGATGTGAATCTAGCAGGCAGAGCCCAGTTACTGATCCAGTATTGGCTGTGAAGAAGTCTTCTCTGATGAAGGAACCATAATCCTCCCTCTGTACATAACTTCTAGAATGGACCAGAATTCATGTTGGAAGATCTGCTCATTTTCCAGAGGAGGGAAGGGCCTTTAAGAGAAACATGGGTAATTTTTAATATTGTTTGATGTGAGAAAGATCACATGCTACCAGGTATTCCTTTTTGTTTTTCAGCAGAGAGGTTTTAAACATTTCTTTCATGAAGATTTGGTTTATTTAAATTATGCAGCATGGTGTAAAACAGAGGGTACACATTTTGAGATGACGCTAGTCATAAAAGGAGCTCTGAATGGGGTCTGAAAACTAACTTTGGGCAAAAGTATGGATCAGCATCTTCCTTCTGGCCCCTCAGGCTGAAGAGAACTCCTTGTGTTTTGACTCTATGCCCCAGACAGGGTGTTTAAGAAGGACCATGGCCAGGACAGTAGTCTACTAAAGTGACTTATCTTCCCAGACTCCCATTTTAAAAAGAGAAGTCTAATTGCCAATGGGGAATTTAAATGACAAAATAATGTAATTTATTTTTAAAACCAATTACCAGCATTTAAAAGGCTGCTTCTGTAGGATGTCAAGATGAACTCTTCATTTAAACTGACCTCTTAATAACACACTCATTGAAATTTTTTTTGCTTGAAACAGGCTAATTTTAAATAAAGACTTTTTTTGGGTAAGATTTATTTATTTATTCAACATATATTTACCGCATAGTTATTTGGAGTGAGGTACTGTTCTATGCACTGTCTTGACTATAGTGAGGAAGAAAGACAACAAATAGATAATATAATATATAATGTGATAACATAATGATGTATTATCAATAAAATATAAGCAATATATGCAATATGATATTAATTTTGTTGAGTAAAATATATTTATGGCATAGTAAAACTAAACATATTGGAAACAACTTTGATGTACTTATTAGCAATAAATATATTATAATCATAGTAATTAATAACATAATGTCAAGTTGTGATAGATATTATTAAATTCATAAGCATACAAAATCTAAAAATTCATTTCTTTGTGGCATTGTGCTAAAAGGAAAAAAAGATAATCTACTCTTCAGAAAAACAAAGACTGTTAAATAGAGGCTCTTTCTCAAAGTGGGAAAGGGCTAAAGAAATTTTTTTTTTAAAGATTTTATTTATTTCTTTGACAGAGAGAGATCACAAGTAGGCAGAGAGGCAGGCAGAGGGAGAGGGGAAGCAGGCTCCCCGCTGAGCAGAGTGTCTGATGTGGGGCTTGATCCCAGGACCCTGAGACCATTACCTGAGCTGAAGGCAGAAGCCTTAACCCACTGAACCACACAGGCATCCCAAGAAATTTCTTTTTATCTATCTATCTATCTATCTATCTATCTATCTATCTATCTATCTATCATCTATCTATTACCTATCTATCTATCTATCTATCTATCTATCTATCTATCTATCTATCCATCCATCTATCTACCTATCTATCTATCTCATTTCCAGTATAATTAATGTTCAGTGTTATAGTAATTTCAGATGTACAATATAGTGATTCAACAATTCTATACATTACTCAGTGCTCATCATGATAAGTGTAATCTTCTTTTTTTTAAGATTTTATTTACTTATTAGATAGAGAGAGAAAGCACACAAGGAGAGGGAATGGCAGGCAGAGGAAGAAGCAGGCTCCCCACTGAGCAAGGAGCCAGGTGCAGGACTGGATCCCAGGACCCTGAGATCATGAACTGAGCTGAAGGCAGATGTTTAACTGACTGAGCCACCCAGGCATCCCGATAAGTGTATCTTTAATCTCTTTGTCTATTTCATCCATCTCCACCTTTCTCTCTGAACCACCAATTTGTTCTCTATATTTAAGAATCTGTTTTTTTATCTTTTTTCTTTGTTCATTTGTTTCATTTCTTAAATTGTACATATGTGTGAAATCATATGGTATCAGTCTTTTGTCACTGACTTGTTTCACTAAGCATTATACCCTGTTGAAGCATCCATGTTGTGCAAACAATAAGATTTCATTCCTTTTTATGGCTAACATGCTATTACACACACACACACAAGCCACATCTTCTTTATCCATTCATCTTTTGATGGATCCTTGGGTTGCTAGGAATGGACACTTGGGTTGCTTGGGTTGCTCTGGAAAGACAGGTGGTAGACTTAGTACATTGAATAGGAATGTTTTTGTCTGAGTATGACAGAAAACCCAGTTTATAGTGGCTCCTGTAACAAAGAGTCAGAAAGTCAGGCAGCTTCTAGAGTTGGCTTAGCAGCTTAACACTGTCAGGAGAAGCTTTCTACTAGACTTGTTGCCTCATAATCACAAGATGGCTGCTCCAGCATCAGGTATTGCACCTTCAAAGCAGAAAGGCAGGTGAATAGGGCAAGGCCAGCTATATTTGCCTCTCTTATCAAGAAACCAAAAGCTTTCCCAGGACTATCATCACCTCAGCAGACTTCTGCTACATCTCATTGGACAGATTTGTCTATCCCTACTTACACAGGAGCCTGGGAAAGGGCATACTTAATCACTCCATGTTTGATAGTGGAAAGGACTAAAGGAGTAAAATTGGGTATAGAGGTCGCATCAGCCAATCAGTAGGAGTTGCCACAGGGATTTCTGCACTAGGACCATAAAATGCATTGACTTCTCAAAGCTTTCCCTGCATTCCATCCTTAACTGCTACCATGGTTTCCTCTGATTTGAAAAGAGGCAGAAGTTTGGTAGAAATAATCTCAAGGAAAACTATATATTATTTAGTGAAGGAGTTTTGAGGAAATGGATGAATCATTATGATGCCGCAAAATGAGAGCTATTGGTTTAAAATGATAAAACAGCAGGAAACTGACAATAATGGCTTGGCTTTATGCTAGGGGTAGAGAAGAACATTGGTTAGCGGGATTGTAAGAGACAAAACAAATTGCTACTCCTTGGCAGGTAGAATGGTGGGAGGGATAATCTACTTTTAAGAGTAGCACAAATATGATACAGTAGAGGTAGTTAAAAAAAATAATAGGTTGAGGATGATCCATAAAGGTGTGATATGGACTGGAGAACCCAATATTGGGAGGACTATGTTGAAAGGGTTCTAAAGTTAGATCAAAGCTGAGACCATGTGGCTATTGAGGGCGAATGGAAGTGAAGCAGGAAAGGCCCCAGCCACCCTTTTGGAGGTCATGGGCAGAACACGTGCTTGGGTATTAGGTCAAGAGACAAATATGGAAAGAGAAAAAGTAAAAGGTACCAGGGTGTGTGTGTTTCACTCCTCATTTGGTTTTAGAAACAAAGTAAGTAGGACAAATTCCATTATTGTTCTTGGTAGTATTGGGTGTGCACTGGTCCACTGTATTCACATTGAACTAGTTTGAAATAGACTTTTGGGTCAATGGCAAGATCTTCCATGGAGGGATGATTCAGTAGTAGTTACGTATAGGATGATCTTTGTTATATGGTAGTAGTCTTTACTGATTAGTTGAGAAGGCATTTGTCATGTTGAAGAAATCCCATCAACACTCTAGAGATAGAGTACAGGCTGGTATATAAGAATCTTGGACATTGATCCTTGACTGGTGTGCGCAGATCAATTGGTTTGAAAGCAGGCTCTACATTCAGAGGGATTACAGGTGTTTGTGCTCAGTTTATGAGCGTAAATATGATCACCATTAGGAAATCTAATCTCTTAGATTCAGAAGAATTTCAGGGTGCTTTTGTAGGGTTATTTGAAAGAACAAGTGTTTTAAAGTGTTAGAATAAGTGTGGATGGACTGTTGAGTATGATAGGAACTCATGCAGCTTGCCTTGAATTTTAAGAAATCCTCTGGCAACCATGAGAAAAAGTAATTTCAATCTTTGCTTGTATCTCTTGAAGGATTAAAGAGAGATTAAATTTATTATTTACAGTACTACTTATTATGATCTCCTTGGAAGTTTATAAGTCTCCAAATTTCTAAATAACTCTCTTCATCACGACTTTCTCCAATACTCAGTACATTTCGTTTTTCTGTCTTCTTCATTTCCTGAGTTCTTCTGAAGGTCTCAGGTGGATAAACTTGGGCTTTTTGTTTTATTTTGTTTTCCTATCCCCTAGACTATTTATCTAGATTTCCTGCCACATAAGAAAGCCAGGAACTGACAGAAGGCCAGTAAGTAAGTTTACACCCACCCCTGCCCCCGGAAATTTCAGATATTTGAATCCATTTAGGTATATATAAGCCACGAGAAAGGTAACCTCAGAAATAGTACCTTGAAGCAGTGCCTTTTGGTGATCTTATATGTCAGAAAATTGTACAAGAGCCTTGAAAGTAGATGTTCTGGCTTTATCCAAATCATTTGGCAGAAGCAATAATGTCTTATGTTGGTGGAATAGAGAAGGGGAGCAGTGAGAGGGGAGAAAAATTTGGTGACTTACCAAGGTCAGGCAACAGAAAAAACACTTTGCTTTATTTTA
>CM053608.1:52755960-52810133 GCA_028646535.1 Procyon lotor
AAACATTCGGGTGCACGTGCCTGTTCGGATCACATTTGTATCTTTAGGGTAAATACCCAGTAGTGCGATTGCTGGATCGTAGGGTAGCTCTATTTTCAACTTTTTGAGGAACCTCCATACTGTTTTCCAGAGTGGTTGTACCAGCTTGCATTCCCACCAACAGTGTAGGAGGGTTCCCCTTTCTCCGCATCCTCACCAACATCTGTCATTTCCTGTCTTGTTAATTTTAGCCATTCTGACTGGTATGAGGTGGTATCTTACTGTGGTTTTGATCTGTATTTCTCTGATGCCGAGTGATGTGGAGCACTTTTTCATGTGTCTGTTGGCCATTTGGATGTCCTCTTTGCAGAAATGTCTGTTCATATCTTCTGCCCATTTCTTGATTGGATTATTTGTTCTTTGGGTGTTGAGTTTGAGTCCTCTCAATTTTCAAGCAGGTCTGGTGATACCTGCAAAGCCCACAGGGGGCCTGGCTTGAGGCCTTTCTATGGAGGTCAAGGACCGGATTTGTCTCCTGGCCTCATTCCAATGGGTCTGGGTCCCGTGAGTATGTAAGGGAGGCCTGTGAGTGCTACTTTACTACATTCCATAACGGGCCCGTGGGACCCGAAACATGGTAGCACAGGTAGGAGAGGGCTGCATCCTCCTACTCTCTCACAGGCTGCGGGCTGGCCTTGCTGCAGGAAGATTTTGGAAGAGGAACAAGGGGTGAGGGTAATTAGAGGTACGAAGGAGCAGCCTGCTCTGCCATGGCCACAGAAGCAGGAGCCACGGGGCACTAGGTTCCCAGAAGAAGAGTGAGGGTGACAGCTGTGCCTGATGGAAGAGGAATTGCCTGGGCCTCCGTGAGAAAGCTGAAGGAAGCCTCAGTGGGGGGAGTTTCTGTGAGGAAGCATCCGAACATCCAAACTGGGCGAACTTTTGTTACAAACCAATTCTCAGTTTGAACTGTAATTGTTATCATGTTTATCTTTCCGCTAGACAGTATGCTTTTTGAAAATAGACTCTGATGAACCACTGATTGGCATACCTGGAATTCAACAAATACTGGAATGAATGAGTGAATGAATGAATGAAGACTCATTTCCTCAGACTGAACTGAGTTCTTTTCACTCTTCGGAGCGTCGTATCTGTAGAACTTTGCCAACAGATGGGATATGTGTATTTAGTCTCAGGTAAAAGCCTTTGGGAGCTCTGTTGCGTTGTCTAGTGCAACATTTAAAATTTGTCATCCAAAGGTATGTATTCATGCATTCCTCGTAGAAAATAATAATTTATACGTGTTTCAGAGATACTTAACATCACTTGCCTGGCAGCTTATCCAGTGGAGACTTCCTTTTCCCCTCTTCTCTGCAGAGGGCATATTAGGCCACTGGAGGTGAGAGCAGCAGACAGTGTGGTGAGTAGATTCTGAGTGGTTCTGGTTGATTGGAGAACTATTGGCACAGAAAATCTCTAGGGCCCCCTTTCTGCTTCAGATGTCCCTGGCAGCTGTATCAAATCGATCCTGTTTGGCCATGAAACGTGGAGGACTTGGAATCACCAGCCTCTTCCATTCGTACCCACAGTGCAAAACCAAACCAAAAAAAAAGCAAAATAGAAAAAGATTTCTCATTTTGGACTCAAGGTTTGGCAAGGTTACAGATGTGAGCAGGAGTTCAGGACTGGATGTACAGAGACATTGGTCAGCAAAATTGTATATGATTAAATGGTTGGTTCCAATGTAATTCCATTAGCCTCATTTTTGTAGAAACAATTAGAAAATTCAAATGCTGTATTTGTAAATTGCATTTGGGACTTAATGGTGGTATTTTCTCCCCAACTGGGATGCCTCTGTGAGTTGCCCTCTAATTCCCATTTATTTTTCCTTTATGCTCGAGTCTAATTCACATGTGGATGAGAATAAAAGCACTCTGTGCAATCTTTTCACTGTTAAGTTTGCCATCCACCGAGGTCTTGGGGTCCCGATAGGATGGCACTCTTTTGACTGCTAATGTTAAAAAAAAGGAGGTCTCAGAAAATGTGGCAAAACGGCTTACATTTAAATATAGCTTTTCTTTTAAATATGTATTTATTTTAGTGATAATCATCTTGCTATTGATCTTGGCCATTTATTTTTTTATCTTGAATGGAAACTTCCAGCAGTTGTCTTGAAGCAAATCACTTCATGTTTGTATTAAAATGGCATTATTTTCTAAATCATGTGAGTTAGATACCAAGACACAGGAAACTGATTTACAAAACACAAAATGGAGTAGGGTATTGAATGTAGAATCATCTGCCCCCTTTCCTATTGTATACTCGATAAATAAAGTATTTTTTTGGTCAGTGAAGTTATCAGAACTTTCCATGCTTAAAAGAAGTTATTTTAAGTTAATTAATTAATTAAAATTTTACCATATTTCTTTGTCAGAAGAATTGAGCTGGTTGTGGGTGTTTATTAGATAATTGTTGATTTTGTCTCAGGAATGAATACTGAGAGTTGCTCTCAACTGGAACCTGGGTTGGCTGAATCCTTTTGACCCCAACCAGGGAAATTTTCCAGAATTTAGGTCCAGTCAGGGTAAACATCATGTGAAATGGCCAAAAGGAAGTAGCAGGTAAAGCCTATATGATTAAGACTAAAGCTTACTTGCCAATTGTATGTCTATAAAGGAATACTCCAGTTAACAAGTATTTTTTGAGAATTCACACCAGATACTGAGGATATACATACTCTCCTCCTTCAGTAATCCAAAATATGCTGAAATTTGCATTCATTTTCACAAGGCTATATGCCATATGGGAATGTAACCCCCTCCCCATACATACATACATCAATGAAAAGAATATGGTCCTTGGAATGAAACAGATAGGGATTCAAATCCTGACTTGGCTATTTATTATGTTACCTTTGTTAAGTCATTTAATCAACACGAGACTCTTTTTCCTCATTTGCATTGTTTAACAAGGGCAATGAAGACCTATCCGGCTGTTGTAGGTGTTAGAGATAATGTGTCAAGTTACTTTGTATGGGGTCTGACCTATATAGAAACTGAATGAGGGGATCATAAGATATAAATAGGTTTGAAGTGGGGTTTCCCCACATCAAATAGATGGAGAGCATAGGTCTACATCGTGTAGGATGGCTGATGTTGTCAGAGCGGTTAGTGTCCATCACAGGCCTTAGTGAACACTTCCGGCAACAGCATTCTTACAAAAGCACCCACACCTCGGCAAGCTGGGCGAGTCCCCCTCACACCATCCTTTGCGAGTAGCTGTGGCTCCTTGAGGCACCGAAATTAATTTATATGTTTTCTCGGAGAATCTGTGCTCTGAATAACGAGGACTCTGCACGCCGGCCTTGCTGGGGAGAGAGCCGCCTGGCTCTTCTCTGGGTGGGTGGGCCGGCTGAATCTCACCAAAGGCACGTCTTCCTTGGGAAGGAGCAGAGGACGTTTCTCCAATCCTTTTTGTCAACACAGTGGGAGTTATCTGAATTTCATTTGGGTATTAACTGCTGTGTGAGTTGGGTTTCTCTCTGTTAGAGGAGCCGCTGTTATTGGATTAAAACCACAGTTGTCGGGAAGCACTTAAGACTCCGTGGGGGATTTCTCTATCAAATAGCAGGGTCAGAGTTTTGTTTCTTCTCTTTTCTAGTAACCCCACTCACCAGAGATGCCTGTTTTCAAGGTAACTATATCACTTAGCTGGAGACCAAGGAGAGGCAGGATTTCTTTCTTATTACCAAGGTGCCAGACGAGGCGGCTTGGAAATTATCCAAGGCTTGCTTTGGCTCTGGGCTGTAGGACTGGAACCCCAGCTTCTTTGGGGACACAGAATTCAGCTGTAGGGGAGAATTTCATAAGCAACAAACTCCAGGTAGAGGTACACATTCTTCTGTGCGGTAAAAAGGCCATCTTATGAATATTAACTCACTTCCAGATTCTCCTGTGGTTCAGCCTCACCGTAGATTCTATCTTTTTATACAGTCCCTGGCAGCCTTGGCATTTACCAGAAAGGTGTTCTCCCGTTAGGTGAAAGCCGGAGGCCACTGCCGGGGACCCTTGGGACACGCAGGTTGGCATCCGCAGGCCCGCTTGGGTTGAGAACCCAAAAGCCCAGGTTCTAACCCCAAACCCGTGGGCGCGGGGCTCAGCCAACACGTCTATCTGGGAGAGAGAAACGCATTCGGATGCCTTGAAAGTTTAGCATCTGCTTCTCGTTGGCTCCTGCTGCTTTAGAAAAAACATTCGGAAGTTTCTATTGGATTTGGATGAGGCAGAGATGGCATATTTTCCGCATCTCCAGAAGCCTACACCCCCCTTGGGGAGCCTCATTTGCATGCGCATCGGAAGCCGTCTGACTGCCGGACTGTACCTTTGAGCAGATCCGATGGGATCCCCACATGCATGTAAATGAAGCTCCCTCAGCCCGAGCCAGGCTCCGAGGGGGCAAAGAGCAGGCTTTTCTTGAAACTTGTAACGGCGACAGTCTCAAACCAGACACTACAATAAGGAATTTTTTTCCCTTGCTCGTGTGCGTGGGGGGTGTGCGTGCCAGCAGAATGTCACGTAACTCGGTTTTTCCAGACCGAGGTAATTTATTTAAACACGGATTCTTTGAAAACACGGGAAGGGATACAGGGCTTGATTTTAATCCCTGCTAACACCGAGAAAAGAATGCTCGTGTCACAACTCAGTGAGTGTAAAAATTAAAAAAGGCTGAGACTATTGTTTGAAAACAGGCAAAATAATTAAAATTATTATGGAATAATCACATATCACACAACAACCTCCCACTCTTACGAGCAACAATCCAAAACAGCTCCTCCAAAGCGGGCCCAAGGGCAGAGGTTCTGTATATCATTCAAAGACCATCTGTTGTGCAATTCCGGTATCGCCTTTGCACTATTCCGAGGGCAGGCTGAAATGCAGTCCTGGCAGTTCTCTTCCCATTTGCTAACAAACAGCAGTGATGGCAGATAAATATGGCCAACAATAGGCGTTTGTAATGAACTGGAAAGGGACGGGGAGTTTTGGAACCCGCACCACAATCAGAAGTTCCGGGTCCCGTGCCGGGCCCCTGAGACCCCCCCGGAGCCGGTTCCTGCCATGTGGCAGCCCAGGCAGACATCTGCGGGCTGAGCGAGGCTCCGGCGCGCTCAGCCAACCCAAGGGCCTGATTTAAATAAAGTTCTTTTTTCTTAGAAAAATTAATCATCACAAAGACTCCAAGCTAGGGTTTTTTTCTTGGTTCCGGGAAACATCACACGCGGCGAGTAGTTCGGAAGCTGACTTCTGAGTCTGCAGTCTTGACTTTGGTTCCGAGGCGACGACGTCACCTCCCCGCCTGTGCCCTCACTCGCGCGGTCCTGTCTGACCTCTCGTTTTGGGGCTTTACAGAGCCTGCCAGAGCGCAAACTCGGTAATCACGCTCGATAAGGTGTTTATTCGCATTGTTTGCAAGTATACATGTGTTGAGTCTGATGTTGAATCAGGGAGGCGAAGGTATTGCATCGATCTTTAATAATTATGGTTTTAATTTACGGATTAGTAATACCTGAGGAACCCTAGAGTAAAGCTACTCTTGTGAATGTTTGGAGCCATCTAGAATTCCGACAGAACCAAAACTTCTTTTAAAATCATTTGTTGACGTCTTTTCTGGGAATACTCCTTTTCTGGGAATATCTATATTCCCAGAATATATATAGATATAGAATAGAATAGATATAGATATATCTATATATAGAATAGATATAGATAGAACAGAATAGATATATAGATAGAGAATATAAATATCTATCTAATTTATAGATACTCTGGAAATATCTATAAACACGCAAGCTCACAGGCTTATATACCCAGCTCTCCAGACCCTATTTCCACTCTCCTCCCTCCCCCCAATTCCTCTCACATGCTCATGTGCTCTCTCTATCTCTCTCTCTCTCACACACACACACACACACACACACAAACACACACACACACACACACACACACAGAATTCGTTAGTCAGAAGTCTCTGGAAGACTTCACGCTAGGTTCAGGAATGAGTAGAATGTTATTTTCAGTAGGCACAGAACTGAATCTCTGATGACTGTCATTTCTAGTTGGAGGAATAAAAAGGTTGTCCTTGCTCATCTTGTAAAATTAGCACCTTGTGCCAAGGAGGACACTTAACCTGCACTGGTAAGGAGCCCGTGCGGCCCTCCAATGGCAACGCCAGCCTCCACGGGCTACTTGGGCTCTGGGGAGGAGTGGCCTTGGTGTGGTCTGCAAGGAACGCCAACAGGAACAGCCGTGGGGTGGGTGCAGAGAAGTTCAGAGGCAAATTCCAGTCCTCCGTTGCTGAAATTAGTGAAAGGCAAGGAGCTGCTTTTCCAGTCCTGCCCCTGACATTGGTTCTCACCGACAATTCTGCCCGAGTGGTGTGCCCAGCTCTCATGCTAGAGCCCTAATGACAGTCGTGTTGTATCTAAGTGGTGTTGCTTCCTACCAGTGTTTTGCAGTGAACATAGTTTTAAACTCAAAACACCTGAAGTGATTTTAAAAGATTCCACTTAGAAGCATTTTAGAGCCAGAAGGGACTTCAGGGGGTTATTTATATCTTATGGATGAGGCAACCTGAAACATAGAAAAGTTACACGATTTTCCCAAAGTCATTCAAAAGAGGACAAGGACTATATTGGGGGCTTTGCAATCCTAAGCGAGTGCATTTTTTTGTCACACCCCATTGTCCCTTTAGGTCTGGGGAGCACAGGTCACTGAATCATCCTGTGCTTGGTAACCTAGGGAGGCGTACTAGTAGAGTTCGTGAGATCATGGGATCGGAAGTCTGAAACCCCTTTAGGTAACACATTCCAATATTATCAAACTACAACAGACAACTGAGGCTTCTCTTTAGTCTCTGTAAACTCATTGCCAGAGCTTTTTTATGTCTCCAGTGACCCCGAGTTCATGTCATTTCAGTAGATTCTGCCTGTTATTTCTCCATTTACCTATCTGGCTGTTGGCAAATAACCACGATTCATGTTACCCAACTCCTAGAACTGCTGTGTCAGTCCCCACCACTCCAATGTTGTTTTTCTTTCTTTTTCCTATGAGGTGGAGAAAATCCTGCCAGTTTAGTGTAGTACGGGATAATTTTTGTGACATATAATTTCTCGCCTAGCCAGTGGTGTGCTGGCTCCAGCCTGTAGCAGCTCAGGAAAGCTCATTGTTTGTCAGGAATTTTGCAAGGCAGTCATTAAATTGCTGACAGGTTTAAAATAACCTTGATGGAATATTTACACCAGAGAAATTGGCAAACATAGCAAGTCAGGGCACCCCTTCCCTGGGAGGGCCGGCTGTTCGACCAGCACATCCCTGCTCCTAGTCCCATCTTGTCTTTCCTAAGACCAGTAGGTGAACTGAAACCACGGCTAGCGTTCAATACTTCTGGGGAAAGCCCAGTGACACAAAGGTAGACGCCACTCTATCGAATCTGTGCAACCAAACCGCAGCTCGACAGCATTATTGTCTCCATTACTGGGACTAGAATTGTGACCAGATTGGAGATGGGTAGCAATGCTTATTTCTAGATCTTTCTAGAATTGTCTCACTACTAATATCTTATACGGACACTATTTCACAATACTTGCAATGTGACTATGTATGTTACCAGAAAGAAGTTTACTCAGGACTCTGAATTCACCACATCTCCATGTGATGTCTGGCTTCTTGCTCTCCCCACTTTCAGATGGCCCTACATGATGCTGGCTCTCCCAGATAGGATGCACCATTAAAATCCAACCGAGTCAACATATACCTATCAAAGGCCCATTTTGTCTAAGGTGTGGGGCTATAGGAGCCCCACTAAATTTACAATATGTGGAAGAGTCCCATGACTTCCATTTTTTTTTCAAATCCAAAACAAATTAGTGTACATTTATTTTCACACAATGAGGGCTGAACATGCCGGCCGTCCACATGCAGGCTTTTGGTGACCATGATTTTCTCTCTTCTCTCATCTTCAGAATCTTCACAACGTGCTAGAGAGGGAAAATTCTATGCTCTCAGGCCAAAAGAGAGAGGATTAAACAGCCCTGGGTGGCAGCTGGTCAGTCACCAGACAGTTTTAATGTGGAGATGTTCCTAAAAAGAGAGTGGAAAGTACCCATTCTGTCCTGGGAGCTGGCCCATACTTCTAGGGCAAGTGCAGCCTTCATCTCTGCCAGCCACAAGCGAAAACCGGAATGCGTGTGGGAAGCCAATATGGTCAAAAATCAAGCAGGGAATGGGGCTTCTCCAGAACCTCCTGAATAGTGAAGTCAGATGGAGCAGAGAGTTTCAATATCAATGCCAGGTCCACACTAAGTCACCCAACCTGGCTAGTATATTTGCGGTTCCTTGAAAACCTCTTTGTGCATGGCTGGACCTTATTTCATGTCACGATGCTTCCTCTTCTGTCCTTCTATGTCAATTTGAGTGACTAGAGCAGCTTAACTGAGCACTTTTTTTTTTTTTAAAGAGATCAAGTGTGAAATTTCTTTCCTTGTCAAAAATAGTGAGAACCCTCACTGTGGGCAGTGTTGCACGAGAAAGCGTAGAGCTGGAAAAGAAGAGAACTGGATTTCAGTTCTAGACGTGTTGGATGGATGGGCCAGCTTCACGACATTGGGTAAATGACCGAATCATCTAGGGGCTCAGTTAACACACCTGTAAATGAGATTACCAGACGAGCTCTTTATTTGACAGGCTGGGAATTCTTTAATACAACCCTTTGGGATCCCCTCTTTTCCTACCACCCAAATGTTCTCCATGTAACTCTTTATTTTTACTTCTTTCACACCTCTATTAATATTCTAAATGAAATGCTCTTTATGGCCACGATTCTCAACGAGTGGTTCTCTGGACAAGCAACCGCAGCATCACTTAAGAACTTACTAGAAACACAACTCTCAGGCCTGACCCTGGATCTGCTGAATCAGAAACTCCTTGAGGGGAGCCCAGCAATCTGCACTAGAGAGTCAGATTGATGGTGAATACCATCTTGGGATGGTAAGGGTGGAGAGCAGCTCCACACTTTCAGCTATCAAGACCTTCGTTTTCTCTAAACCCAAGCACCTTCGTGCCACAGACCAGTTTGCGAAAAGCAGACCAGGTACCAGTTTGCAGAAGTGTAGTGTCTGATATTATTATTAGTAGTAAAAGCAGTAACAACATGTGTACAGGTGTTTTAATATATATCCGTGTTTTTTACCTCATTTTCTCATTTGAGGCTTGCAGCTGGCAGCTCGAGGGGCGGGGGGAGGATGAGAGACTGGTGCTCTGGGTCGGGGCTTAGCAACCCAGCAGCCTCATTTCCATTCGAGAAGAAATATGTCCCCTGCTCCAAGGCCACATTTTCTGGAGCGTGGTGATGGGCAAAACTCCTCTAGGGCCACATGCAGATCCTGCTACTCTCTCAGATTTGGATCAACGATCTTTTCTTGGGAATTGTGGATCTAGCAGACCCATAATCGCATATCTCCACCAATGACATACCGCCAGGGAAATAAGTTTCACACTGAAGTCCCTCAAGTCCATGACCAAACAAGTTACGAGAGTAGATGGAAAAACTCTCATGTTCGCAGCTCATGGATGAGAGGAGCCTACTGATTGGGAATTGCTTGTGCTGCAAGTCAGAAGGGGCTGTAGAGCTGTGTGACATATGGGCCTCAGGCCTCCCACTCCTGTGGTTGGCAGGCCACACTCCATGGTTTTGTGACTAAGGCCTGTCACAGTTGAGAGGACAGCTAGTGAAATGGTTTTCACTTCACTGAGGGCTATACCATGGGTCACCCGTGCTGCCACCGTCACCGTGAAAGGCCGCAGTGTGTCTTGGTTTTAAGGACACTTGGAGTGGTTTCACTCGGCTGGGTGTTGCCACTGGATGAAACGGCTGCCAACTGGACTGATGCAAAGAAGAGGAAATACGGTGACCTAATGCATATTTGCTAAAGCAAGACGAAGTCTTATTTGTTGACATGCTTATACGCAAATTAGAATCCCAGCTTGGTAGATGAATGAAATGTGTGTGTCCAAAATAGCTTGTTTGGGACAGGAATTCAGAAACAAACAAGGAAAATATCTCATTAACATCCCGATTAAGTAGGAAGTTTATAAGGGAGATCTCGACGATCAAGAGTGTCTTTCAGAAAAAAAAAAAGTGTCTTTCAGGGGATACATTTGATGTGATTTGTTCGAATTGGAAGTATGTTTGGTGGCAAACCTCTGCAGATTTCTCTGGCTTGAACACATCATCACAAGAGCATATATCAATTAATGCAAATACATATTTAATTGTCCTTAAAATGAAATCATACAGCATTCAAAAATGAATAAAGGCATATCCTTGGGATTGTTCATGGTGACATCTCTCAGCTGTTTTGTCTGTGTGTGAGAGAGAGAGAGAGAGACAGAGACAAAGACAGAGACAGAGACAGAGAGAGACAGGGAGAGCCAGAGAAAGAGAAGGCCTCATTCTCCTCAGTGATGGTCTCCTACCGTCTAGGAGAAGATCTGGTCTCTGTGCACATTTTTCTTCAGTGACACCTCCCTTCCCTCTTTCCATTTTCCTTTTCTTTTTCTTTCTTTATTAAAAAATTAATCTTAAATTAGTGTTCAAATTCATTATGGAGTATGATTAGGAAAACAGAAAATAACATCAAATCTGATAACATCGGTGAAACATACTTTAAAGGTATGTAAAAAAAAAATCTAAAATCATGTAGTATAAGTACCTAGCTTTAAAATCTTCATTTAAATCATCCTATTTCAGAAGGCACATTGATTCTGAGCATCACTCTTGGTGCAGCTGTTGAGATCAGGAGATGCTGCACAATTCTCCCACCACAGGAGGGAAGGTTCATGGGATGTTAAAGAGCAAATTTGCCCAAGAAAAGTGTATATTCTATCAAAGCACAATAATTCTATGAAAATGGGGATCTCTCCCTTTGTCTTGCTTTGTGTTTTTTTTCTTTTTTTTTTATATTTTATTTATTTATTTGACAGAGAGAAATCACAAGCAGGCAGAGAGGCAGGCAGAGAGAGAGGGGGAAGCAGGCTCCCCGCTGAGCAGAGATCTTGATGCGGGGCTGGATCCCAGGACTCTGAGATCATGACCTGAACCAGGTGCCTCGCTTTGTCTGTGTTTTAAACATTTTCAATTCTTACTGTTTTATTTTTCTTTTTTACGATTACTGATAGAAAAAAAATGAAGCTTTGACATCCCTATTTTAAGCTGTCTGGGTGAGTTGATTGTATACGTCATAGTTAAGGACTGAGCACGGGCTAATGTCCACCTGGTAAAAACTGAATGGCGAGTTAATTAAAGAGTGCTCTTTATTCTATGTAATCAAAGTCAGTTATTACTTCAATGAAAACAATTAATTTGAATTTTCATAAATAGGTTTAAATTTAATTCTTACTGTGTTTACTAGAGGGATCCAGGCTCAACGTTTTCTTATCGTGAGATTTTTTTCTTTTTTTGAGGTAGAATTGACATAGCGAGACATTCTTTTAAACTGAAAGTGACAAAATCCTCCTTCATATTGAAAGTTTAAGGAAAATCCATAATTTGTGAAAGATTGTTTCCTGACCTGGATGTAATTAGTATAAAATTAGTGGTTTTATATACGCGGGTTTGTTTGGTGATACCTGAGCGCTCATAGGGTTTCTCACCGTCTGAAATCCTGCCCCCACCCTTTAGTCAAATGGGTGGTCTTTGTTCACAGTGTCCTCTGTTTGCAGTCTGCCTACGCGGTCTATTAGAGGCTGTTTTCCCTGGTGTTCCTTCTAAGCTACATTTTCTCAGGCTTTTGGTTTTGGCTGTGTGTATGTGAGCTCAAATGACAACAAAGTTAAAAATCCTTCCATCAGGTAAACAAATGCCCCAAGTGGGTTTACTCTGTAAGTTTAGTTCTTTAATAAACTGAACTCTACCGAAGTAGTTGTACACATGGATACAGGCTGACCGCAGGAATGGGAGGGAGGGTGTGTCTTTACTTCTAGGAGATAGGTCTCACCTTGATCTTGAGTTCAAAGATCATTCCAGTTATGGCTTGCTCTTTCCTTCAGCCACGAAACCATTGGTGTTCCAAAAGTGGATAGGAGAGGGTAGGTAGAGAACTCCTGTATCTGCCTCCCTCGTTTATATTCAATTAGTAACAAGGCCGTTTTGCCCATTTCTCCTGCAGAGTTCACAGGGAAGATTCACTTTGAAGGGTCTTAGAGAGTTGTGTCGACTCTCTAGTTTTTTTTTTCACACTGCAGTTTTTTCACACTCTGAGGACATCTTTAATTCCGAATTTCTAAGCAAACTGGGATAAGGTGAACAGCTTTGGTCCAGTTTATTAGCGATTTCTGACTTGTGTTGACTTCAAATATTAAAAGCTCTATAAGCCTTTACTTTCTGGTTATATTTAACCCCTCTATCTTTTTTGGTGAATAGTATGCTAGTCTTCTCCATTCTGACCTAGTTCCTAGGTCAGAGGTAGCTGATGATGTGTTTTTTGTTTTTTGTTTTTTTTTTGCTTTGAAAGATCTTTTTGAAGAACAGTATATAAATATGTGTCTTCAAATATTTTCCTTACTACAGAGTTCAAGTTTATTGTAGAAAATATAGATTAGCAAAAGGAAAATGATAAAAATCACCTTTAATTTCACCTTCCATAGATAAGTATTCTTAATATTTTGAGGGATTTACTTCTCAATATTTTCCCCTATGCATATAAAAAAACAAATGTGATTTCCTTATCAGGGCTTCAGGGGTTAAAAGGGAAAGAGAGGATTATTTCACTTCTTGCTTACATTTTCAGCTCCCTCAAGGTCCTCTCTTTAACAGACTGTCTCTGGAGTGATTCAGGATGCTGAAGCTGTTGATCACTGAATAAATCTTCCCTGACCCTGAAAATGTTACAGTATTATGCAGCACACACAACGCGGGTTGCAGCTGAGCTGCTCTGTGGCCAGAGATGATCTCTGGGTAAAGAAACTGCCTGGAATTACCCAGGGGAGTTTGCATTTCCGTAGCGAAAGAGCGAGCGCAGAAATGGAATTAAGTCACTTGCTCAACATTTTGGCCATAGAAACACTATGCACAGGCTGGGGGAGCCAAAGATCAAAAGAGACCTCAGTAGCTTTTGATTCAAGGGAGAGAAGGACACCCTATAAATGTCACTCATTGGAGAGCTCCGGAAATGTGTCATTTCAAGTACGTCACCAAGCGGCCTGCAGGATGGAATGTCCTGGAAGCATCCTTTCTCTTGGAGCCACTCTGACCAAGGAAGCCATGTAGCATGAGGTAACGTCTGCTTCAGGGAGTTGCAGAGTTTTAGATGTTGGCCTGTCCTCTATGTTGATATTGGGATGCGGGTCGGGGAGGGATACTTCAAAATAGATTCTCCAAGAGGTCTGTTCCCTTAGTACCCAGACAGTGAGAAGTCAGTTTTGCACTTGGTTTTAAAGGAGTATTTTAGTGCAATTCTGACCATCAGAATTGTTTTCGAAACATAGCCCTCCACGCTCTGAGCTACTCTTCTTACTTAATGCGGTGTTTCCGGTGCTGAGGCAAGCACTTGAAACATATTAGATGTCCGGTGAAGATTTAGTGAATGAAATGAACGAATGTGTATAGTAAACAGTGACTTAGGATTAGCTGCAATGTATGATGGGCTTCTGTGTACCATTTCTACTTCACTGTAGCAGCAAATGTAAACCCTTAAGATATGGGAAGCATGCTATAATCCACAGAGGTTGCAAACCGTCAGCCTCAATTTAGTACACAGACGTGTCTTGCAGGGGTGCAAGGTAGGGAAGGGGTGGCAGAAGCAGCTAACAGTATTAAAATATATTCTCAAAGGCGCCTGGGTGGCTCAGTCAGTTGAGTGTCCCACTCTTGACTTTGGCAAGGGTCACGATCTCGGGGTCATGGGATGGAGCCTTGCAATGGGCTCTGGGCTGGGTGTGTAGCCTGCTTAGGATTCTCTCTCTCTCCCTTTCCCTCTGCTCTGCCCATTTCTCCACTTCCCCCCACCCCCACTTTGAACATGCACACTCTCTCTCTCTCAAAAGACATAAAAATAAAGTAGCTTAAAAAACATTTCTCAGAGTAAATGCCTCTGGATAGAACATTCATTTCCTTATACACACACTTACTTCTGTTAAAAGACATTTTCCTATACACAAATTTACTTGCCTTGCTCACGAAGGCACTTGAACTTGAGATCCTTGGCGTGATGCAAAGCTTCCCTATTTAACAAATGTATTGAATCTGACTCTCTGAGGGGAGAGGGGGGAATTTGTAATTTCAAACAGCTCTCCAGATGATTTGGTATATGTGCTGCCGAAGCGAGCACCAGATGATTTGGATATAGGTGGCCTGCACAGGCATTTGGGAGCCAGTGGTATAGAGGAAGGGGTAATGTGACTTTTCCATTTTTCTATAATTTATGTGAACCATTTAGTCTTAATGTCCAATTACTATGCAAGGCCATAACAATTACCACATGTATGTTGTTAAATGTGTGCCTGATTAACTTTATTACAGGTTTATCTGAAATAGCAGTAACTGTACCTACATGGGATCTCAGTCTTCAGAGGTTGTAGGAGCAGGATATAAGAAACATTAATAGGAGCACAATTTAGGGCCAAACTTTAGCATTATGGCCTTAATAAGTTGTTACATGTATTGTCTATCTGTGTAGAAAGTTAAGTTGTAAATAGTTTGTCAGCATTTTTTTAAAGTCATTTTTTGATCTGGTAGAATATTATTTTCTCTTTCATGATACTTGAATTTTCATTTCCTTTTTGATAAATTTGGGGGAAAGGAAAAAGATCATCTACACGTATGCAGAACAAGCAAAATTCTGTTTTCCTGATGGCGGTCCCGACTTTTCTAGAATATCGGTCTAATGTCAGGACACACCTTGGTGACTGTCGACCAGCCTGATGATTATTGGTCATGGCGAGAAAGCTTGACCCGGAATCCATGTTGAGTTCAATGATCCATTCCAAGGGAAGAATTTTGTTCAGGGTGGACTCTACAAATGACCAATATGCCCCTTGTTCTACCACAGACTTTTACCACACCAGAAATTGCTGGGCGCCCCTTGTTTATAACACACACAACACCAGATGCAAACCTTTCTGACAATGATCTTTAAGTCAAATTTTCGAAAGTCACCGCCATCTTGTTTCATTCCAGTTTAAAAAAAAAAAAGAAAAGAAAAGAAAAAAGGAAGCAGAAAAGTCAGTATAGATAAAATAAGTATACCACAAAGCAAAGTTTTCCAGTGAAGTCATTATTTTAAGCAACTACTGAGATCGGTAGTAGGTGGACAGGTAAGATGTTGTCCCGAGTGCCACAGGGGATAGAACTGGGCCCTCACCTTCGAGAGTCCACAGTTTGTCAGGCTTCCCCTAAGTCCAGCTTCTACCCAGTAATCAGCAGGAATCTCTTCCTGAATCACTCAGCCACTCATTGATGCTAAGTTCTTCAGGTTTAGCAGAGAGCCAGAGCTCTGACAGAAAGGAGTATGTCCGGGTCTTGCTTCCCTTTCACCTTGAGTAACCTCAGGGGAGCAGAGATGCCTGGGTGAAGTGCTCGGGCACACCTGACTTCACACTCCAGCCTTAACACTAACTTCTGGTATCATCCGGGCCATGTTATTGCCCCTCTTTGGTTACTATCACTGATAAACCAGATGATGGTGTATCCATGTCGCCATTTTGCTCCAAGAATTAAGGGAGCTATGCGTGTACAGTGCCGGTGGCATGGCTAGGTCTCACTAGTGGTGGTTTTTTCCTCTTGGCTAGGGGCTGTGGAGCTGTCTCAAGGTTATCCTGATGCCCGAGAGGAAGTTCCAGATCTTGTGCCCACGCAGAGGGATCAACTCTCCTTCCCGGGCACGGGGTTCTCTGCAAATCAACCGTCTCCTCTCCCCAGGGGTAACTGGACAGTTCTCCATAAGCAGGACCGTGTATTTGGATCTGGAACTCCTTGTCACCGGAAACACACTTTGGGCCTTCCGCAGTTCTGTGCCCCATACTTCGGCAGCATGGCACAAAAGGGTGCTCAGAGGTGCTGCTTTTGGGGGCCCGTACAGGGAGGAGGAGAGTCAGGAGTACCAGAAATCAGAAACCGCTAGGGGTCAAGGTTAGGAGGTGATTTTGGTTTTCTTAAGATCCCACAGTTGTTTACAGCAATGACTTAAGGGGAAAAGCGGATTAGTCAGAGATATCTTACTGCAGTGGGGCTGTCTTTTGAAGGCCTGCTTTTTCCTCCCCGCCCTCCTCTTCCCTCTTCCACATTCCAGACACCCTCCCCATCCCCCTCCCCGGCCCCACTTAATGGTTTAACCGAGTTTCTCATTCTAGCATCAGCTCCCTGAAGGGTGTCTCTTGATGCCACCTGTCCACATTTGCTCTTGTTCTTTGACTAATCCTGTAACACTTGGCCCTACCATTGATTTGGTGGGACTCTACATTTCCTGTTAACTATTTCACGCATTTATTTCTTGTCTTCTCTAAGAGATTGGAAGCTTCTGGAGGGCAGGGAAGAATTTTCCACTTCTTGGTCATTCTTTCTGAGCCTAGCCTGGGACTCTGTGCACAACGGCAAGTGTGGCAATAAATTCTGGTTGAATCAACAAGTGCTTATGTTTCTAAAAGGCCATTTGAGGTCTTCGGTGAGTTTGCAGTGAAGGGTTTGCGGTGCCTGGATGCCTCAGTTGGCTGGGCTTCCAACTCCTGATTTCAGCTCAGGTCATAACCCCGGGGTTGTGAGATCGAGCCCTGTGTTGGACTCTGTGCTGGGTGTGGAGCCTGCTTAAGATGCTCTCTTTCCCTCTCCCTTTGTCCCTCTCCTGACTCTTGTGCTCTTTCTCAAAAAAAAAAAAAAAAAAAAAAAAAAAAGTTTAGAAAAATGCTAAAAGCAAGGAAAATGCTAAAAGCAAGGAAAGGCTTATAAAGACTAGAATCCATCATCAGGAGGGGGTGTTTGTGAACTCTCCTGGTTGCCTTAATTTAATGCAGAATATTCCACACAGTTGGATCTTCCCTCACTAAGGCCTGGAATGATGGCAAGCACACCAGACCAGAGTCATCCCTGCTTTGGCTTCTGAGAAACAGTGTAACTTCTTGCACAAGTCACTTGAACGCTTGTTGCCTCTGTTTCCTCACCTATGAAATGAAGGCTGTTAGAATAAACTCGAAGTTTCCGGTATTGTCTGAGATTTTATCATCTTTCAGTGTTGTAAGCTTTCTGTTATAATCATGACTGCTTATTTAGGTGGTCCCCTAGGTGTCTGGAAAGATGTAGAAGTTGCATTATTCATCCTGTTCAAAAATTGCATTTCCAATGAACAGTTTTTATTGTTGTTGCTTATTTTTGATAGAATTACAAAAATATGATCTGATGAGTTGAGTGTTTGAGTCAATGAAGGTTTTACCCAAGTTGAGGATTCAAAAAAAGGTAGATTTTAAACATCAAGAATACCTTTCCGGTAAATTTTTATGAAAACTATTTTATAGCATTTTTATAATTTATGCTTTAAAATTTTGTCTTAAATTAAAAAAACCTCATTGCTATAAAGCTGTAAAAGGTAGAGAGATTAAAAAAGAATCTAATATCTAGAACAAATATATTTTTTCTGGTAAAATTATAGACAGTATTATGAATGTTCTGCCTGATTAACTTCTGATTACAACATTCTAATTGGAAAAGTCCTTCAGGTAAAACAGGACAAGCTGTAATATAATAGGCTGAGAAGTACGGCTTCATAGACAGAGTCAGGCATCAAGTATTGCAGCGTGCTCCTGGCGTGTTGAGTTCTGGGCTGGAGACTTAGAGGGAGACAATGAAAATTTGGTACATTCTCTCCTTAGAATGTAAGACTGTTTTTTTTCCTACATAGTTTTATAATGTCTATAGCTATATTTACTTACTTTTATCTCTATCAACTGAATAAATGAACCCATCCAATGAAACTCTATTTTACTTCGTTTTAGTTTTTATTTTGTAGGCAGACAGAGAGGGCGTGCAGAGAGGAGAGGGACATGGGGGAGGGGCAGAGGGAGGGAGAATCTTAAGCAGGCTCCACGCCCAGCACAGAACGCAACACAGGGCTCGATCCCACAACCCCGAGATCATGACCTGAGCCGAAATCAAGAACCAGATGCTTAACCGACTGAGCCACCCAGGTGTCCCCAAGCTCTTATTTTAAAAAGCAAAACATAAAATAGTAGGCTTGCAATTTCTTTTCCAAAGTAATTTTCAAAGCTCTACTTTGAAAATTTTGCATTGGCTGCCTGCATGTGAACCCTGTGATTGTCATTGTGGTAACTCCTGGCCTGCCTGGATTTTTTTTTTCTTAGCTGAAAACAGCCCAACATTTGCCTGAAGACATCTTTGACTTATGGATATGGATTCCCTTCAAAAGGAATTTCCTTCCTTCAGAAGGAAAACACAGAAAAAAAACAAACAAATTATTCTGATTTCTTTGGATTCCCAATTGCAGGCCCATCCCAGCATTTTGTAGTTATCGATGCAGTCTGCTTCGTTCCAAAAAGGACTTAAGGTCACTCTATGTTCCCTATTTTTATTCCTCACGTGGAACTAATTTGAACAAATCAACCAGATAGTACAAAGTGGGTCCGATGTTGAAAATGTGGCAAGCACCCAAATGTCACTGAGAAATTAGAAGGTGCTGAAAAGCTTTCTGAAGCTAGAATATTTTCCCCCATTGACCTTCCCATTATCAGATTTCATTAGAATCACTTCTTAGGAATCTTCTGCAGACAGGCATTTTAACTGGGTTAAGATGTTACCTGGGAGAGGTGCCAAATAAACTAATCTGTGTTAATGTGTTATATATCTGATTAATTCATGGTTGCAAACACAGTGCCTCAGGGGCCAGTCCAGTAGCGCAAGGGAGGGCGGCCGACTGCGGGTGGTGGGTGGGTGTAGGGGGGTTGAAGTGAGTGGGGAGCTGGACAGGAGTGGTGAGATCCAGGCTCCTCTTCCTCCCAGCTGCGGTCAGACCCTGGGAGTGTGTGACATCCCGCTCCAGGCAGCTGGTTTGCCTTCTTTTTAAGAAGATTAATATCTGGAGTGTCCTGGTTTTTAAATGTTGATAATTCAGACTTTTTGAAAACACCGCGCCCTCTTAAAAAATCTCTCTGACCACCCTGATTTGGCCTCTGGATTTGTGCATTTGTCGTGTTAGATCCTAATGGCAGTTCTGGGAGCAGGCGACCTTCTGAGTGTCCTGACCAGGAGGGGGTGGGGAGGTGAGGGGGCTGGGGGAGGGGCTCGAGTGGCAGAGAGGCCTGGGGCGTGGGAGATGGCGCCCTGCAGCGGGCGCTCGCGTCCTCCCACCTGGCCTGGAGTGGGGTCCGAAAGAGGATGAGGGGCCAAAGAAGGCTGGACGGGGGCCACAGCCTCATTTATTCTGGCTGGGATGAGACCCTGAATGACTCGGAGGCTTCTGTCAGCCTCGCTAAATGACACTCGTTTCCCTTTGATGTGGAAGCTGCTCTTGTTTGCTGTTCTCTGGTTCTCAAGGTGCTCCTGAGCCGAGCAGATATCGGGGTCCTGCCCTATCAGTGAGCAAACAAATCCCCAGTGAGACTTGCTGGCTGCTTCTCAGCCAGAGGATTAGTAACGATTTAAAGAAACACGGGAGGACACTTCGAAGAGTGCCTTCTTGGCACTGGAGTCAGCCAACAGCTGGCCTTCAGGAGAAATGCAATCCTTTAATTCAGGACCAAAACTATAATTTTTCAAACAGCTCCCAAGAGTCCGCCCTGACAGTCTGGCACTCCTGACAAGGAGACACCATCTAAGCCGGGTTCTGCGTGAAAGATCCTCCCTGTGCCACAGGCACGCGCTTTCCTAGGGGGCCAGGGCACCCCAGCAGGAGACCTTGACAAGTGGGACTGTCACACAGAGGCTGCTGGCCATGGGAGGGAGATTTGTGGATGCCAGTGGAGGCGGTACAAGGAGGGCGAGACTTTTCTGAACAAGCCCAGCGTTTGATAAGTGGCCTGTTTTGTTTTCCAGACTGTGGAAGTGCAGCACCTAAGAAGCGTCTGGTTCGCCTTGCTTTCGCTTCACGAGCTGGTCATTAGGGGGAGCTCTCTGCCTGCCTACGATCCCGACGAGGCTGAGTTCAGCAGGCTTCTGCAATTTTCAGAGAACTCACAGACCTCATTTTATATTCTTTTCCATGCTTGCCTTTGTCCTGCAGCAACAAGTGATCGCTTTAGGGTACGATTTCGGGGATGGACATGAGAAGGCACCGAGGCTGAACAAAACACAAGTAGTTGGCATCGATTCGGGCGTTTTGGAACAAGAGGAATTTCTGTTGGAAAAGTAGCATGTATGAATGTGAGAGGCAGGAGAGGAGGGGAGGGAAAGGGAGGAGGAGAAATAGAGAGGAAGGGAAAATTCTCGGTTCCTTAGGAGATGGTGGACTCTATCTCTGTGACTTAAGTGAGTCTCACAAGGATGGTTCAATTCTGTTTTGCTCTCTTCAGGACCGCTGCCTTGCCCTGTCATAGATGCTGGTTAGAGTCCTGGGTTGGTCATCATGCAGCAGCTGACCAGCTAACCAATAGATCAGGTGGAATTAACTTAAGAACAATCGGCGAGGTTAGTGCACTGCTTGAATGTCTGACAGGTGTGTGGTTGGGGGGATTGCATCCACAGCCGAGATTTTACGTGGTCCCCTTCGTTTTGTGCCTCTGGCTTCAGTGTATTGATTTAATCCCCAGTCAAGACGAAGATCTGGAAATATAAGCAGGATCTGTAAGTGGTCTGCAGCTGCACACACACGGAAATAGCCTGCGTGTTGCCTCTGTAATAAGGAGGAATCTATACTCTGACATTCTCTCCCGGGCCCCCTTCTTCCTCCTCCTCATCTTCCTGTGCATGTCACGGACTCATGGCTGTTTATTTTCCTTCTCACCAGTCAGGAGGGAATGGAAGACAGAATAAGTAAAGGAGGTCGACTCTGTTAATTTACCAGCTGTTTTGTTAAGCAAATAAACAAAAATCTTTGGCCAAAATGAAATACAGATTTTTTGTGTTGTTTTGTTTTTTAGCAGAACTTGACTGGCTAACGCCAGGCATTCACTAATACCTAGATATGATAGCAACGTCAGGAAAACGTCCCAGGAATTGAGGTGGGTGATAATATTCCTTTAGAATATGGAGAAGTAGAAGTCATTTCAAAGGGCTTTAATTGCCACAGAGTGGTTGCATTTCCCACTTAACTTTTTCTGCCTCAAGGTCCCCTTTATACAGCATGTCTAAGGCGTGATTTAGCTTTTTGGAAGCAGCTGATGGCATAAATCTGGCCAGACAGGGAGGGTGCTAGAGAGCTGGCAGGACACTCTGCCGGCCAATGTGCCCCAATGTCACCCGAAACACTCAGAATGAAGCAGGCGGGGACAGCTGGGCACCCTCACCGGTGCAGACAGATAGATAAGGAAAGGAGAAAATGTTGCTTCCTGTGTTTAACTTAGAGAGACACAGTTCAGGTGTGGTTTTGTCCCTGACAGGTGCACTGTTAGAAAGGCCTTGGGCACTGTCCCTCCAAGGGGGAACCTTAGGAATCTGGCCTGTCGTGGGCCAGCAGGTGTCTCGGCCACCCCTCTGACCTACTGCATCAGAGCAAGGAAATGTTTGTCTCAAAGAGTGTCCAGGGTGATCCTTTGCTCGGTGAAGTTTGGACTTAGGACTCGGGGCACTGTGTTCTGCTAGGTTACCACAAGGAAGGCGAGGAGCAGTCCAACATTTATTCAGTGACTTGTATGGCCAGGTGAGGCTCCCTGGCCCCCTGCATCCTCACAGTATCCTCATAGTGAGCGTATTACCAGGGATGGTACGGAAACAGAGAGGTTAAGCAAATTGTTCAAGGTCACACAGCTGGTAAGAGGTTGAGCCAACTCTTGATTTGAAAGTTAGTGTTCTTTTCACTAAACCATGAAACGTAGAAGATTTTTAATTTCCTTGTCAAAGAGTCCCCAGACATCACTCGTTATAACCAAGGCATGAAAAGAGTTTAATTCCCATTTCTTTACATTTGTTCAGGCTCCTCTCAACCTCCTGAGAGGGAAGTCCTGACATCTGCTCACTGCGGAACAAATTCGAGCTGCTCCTGACAATCTAGAGCAGCGGGCTCCTTCCTCGGGGGTGCCCTGGAGGCTTGGGGGGAAAGGAATCATTCGTGCCACATGCCTTAAATTCTGTCTTCTGGTAGCCAACACGATGTAGCGTGTCGTATACCAATCTTTGGTTTTCCGTCATTTGCTGAAATAGAAATGAAGCCTTTTCTTAGGTGAATTTTAGGTCAGACTTCTCTGTTGTAGGTTTGGCAGGATCCATTATTTTTCAGGAGATTTAATTTACAAAAGAAAAGCTCCCTTTGAAAAGGGGTTTTCCCATGAGAATCTGTTGCCTGTCGAGGACCTGGCCTCTCATTTTTTTGAGATACTGATTTTAGAGCACCTCAGAAATAATCCTCATGAAACCTCAGCCTGTCTTTCAGACCCGAAATGCAAGCAGCACAATTCAGTGAAAAGATTATAGACTCCGGAGGGAGACAGAAGCAAGCTATTGAACTATTTGGCCTCTTGTTTCCTCAACCATTAAATGGTGATAATAAAACCAACCTCACGGGGAGGTTGCACCGATTAAATGAGATAAAGGGTGTGAAGGGCCAATCCCAGCATCTGGTGTGTGCACAGAGTCAAATGTCATTTCCTTCCCTTTTTTGGGGGGGTGTTGCGTGGGGTAGAAGAGAGAGGCAGTGGCCATGGGCTGGCAGCCTGCAGCGAGCGGACGTTGGGGCCAAGCATCAGCACACAGGTAGGGCCCTAGTGAAGGGGACCAGTTGACGGAGACTGAAGGCTAAGGATTTCACCTTTACCAGATGTGAATTGGGCTCCTCTCAGCCTTTTTGGCTCTCAGCTACCTCGCCAGGCACCACCATCCTGAAAGAGTGCTTTCCTTGATCAGACCCACAGCTGACTGCTCAGGTTCGTAGCCTGACTTGGCCCCTTGCGAGTTGTATGCTTTTTGGGAAATGTACTGTCTCCATATCTTTCTCTATAAAAGTGGACATAATAATGGTACCTTGCGTAAGGATTAAAAGTGAATGCTTCCACTGTGCCCGGCATGTAGTAGGTGCTTAAGAAATGCTATTTCCTACCTTCCTATACTAGGAAAGGTCTGTTTTCATTATTCATATTGTGCAGTTAGAAAAACTGCCTGAACTCCCTGAGAGGCTCTCTCTCTCCCTGGGGGTGCAAAGTTAAGTAGGAGCCAAAAGCATCATCCCAATGTTTGGAGGAGGAAGAGTGTGAGGAAGAAAGCTCCGGGGTCACAGGTTGAATAATGGACTACATTCTACCAAGTTTCAATATGTTGTTGTTGAGGCTAAGTTTGCTTCCATGTCTATAAAAGTCACAGCCTTCCCATCTTTGATTTTTCTTTTTCACACCTGCCCTAACAAGATTCAAATTTCTCTCTGGTCAAGCACGGGAATCCGGCAATGGCAGAGTGTCTTATTTTAGCCTAACTCTTCTGGTGAGAATACCTAGGACAGGTGCATAAATGTGAATACTCATTGGTTGGAAGGCACTGGAGGACCACGGACGCAGCAAGGTCTCGAGGGACCAAGATCCTGGGGGGAGGGTAAGTCCAGAAAGGTGCACCTGACATTGAATGTCAGGTATTTGCTTACTGCAAAGTGGTGACCAGGAGGCTGAGAGGCTGAGCAGAAAGTGCAGGCTGAGAGCCGAGGGAAATACATGGCAGGCAGTCTCACACAGGTTGGGACAGTTGGGGTTCAGGACCCACCAGGAGGAGGAGCTCTGGTAAATACCCCAGGGTTTCGGCGGGGTCCCTTAAAGCTAATCTTTCTCCCTGGTGCTCTTCCTTTCACCATTTGAATTGGTGATGGATATCTATTCATCAAATCAGATGGAAAGAAATGCTAGATTTTTATTCAGCTTCGATAACTAAGTGAAAGTCTAAATCGAGTTGCCAAGCACCTGGATATTTCTCTTGGTAAAGAGACACTAAAAACATTTTTAGTTAAATAAAAGGGCAGTGGTAAGATAGCGTACAAGAATATATTTCTTCAAACTGCACTGTACGTCTCAGACTGAATGCTTTCAGGACACGGTCTATTGGATGCTTTATGTCTGTGTTGGGATACTGGCGTAAGACATATATGACCATAATTGGAAGTTTCCAAATGTAAAATTGCTTGAGAATCCCAATGTTGAAGAGTATACAACTTAAGATTGCATGTAGTTTTGTTTTATTGATTTTCTTTTATGCATGAAAATTTGTCAGTATAGTGCATGACTGCCATCAATAACCTCTTTATTGGTTGGAGATTGGGGGCGATTTAGAGTACAGGATGTGTTGATTCAGGTAGAGCAGAGACAGAGGAAACGGGGTAAAACGGGCTTGTGCATCTCTGGGGAATTTCCTCCGGTTGGAGCATCTCTTCAGATGATGTAAGGGAGGAGGTTGCAGTGCTCACTTGGAGGCTTAAACATTTTTTTTTAATTTTTTTTTAAAGATTTTTATTTATTTGATACAGAGAAACACAGCGAGAGAGGGAACACAAGCAGGGGGAATGGTAGCGGGAGAAGCAGGCTTCCTGCAGAGCAGAGAGCCCGATGCGGGGCTTGATCCCAGGTCCCTGGGATCTGACCTGGGCTGAAGGCAGATGCTTAACAACTGAGCCACCCAGGCGCCCCGAGGCTTAAACATTTTTAAAAATCTTTTTATTTTATATAATTTCAAATTTATGGAACACTCGAAAGAATCAGAATAATATTAAAGAAAAAAACCCACCATGCAGTCTTTACCGGTATTTACCCATTGTTAACATTTTACCCCATTCACGGTCTTGTTTGTGCTCTCTCTTTACGTGTGCACGCATTTATGCTCTGTAATATGATATATGTAAATGTGTGTATACTCAGACTATTTTTTTCTCAGCCATTTAAGGGTAATTTACATATATTATGGTCCTTTATCCCTAAATACTTCTGCGTGTATTCTTAGCACAAGGATATTTTCTTACATAATCACAGTACAACTATCAGCTTCATGAAATTTAACATTGATACAATACTTTTTGTCTAAGCGAGTGCTTATACTTTGATTTGGTTCATTGGCCCAATAATGGCATTGATAGCATTTCCCCCCTCAGAACAGGGTCCAGTCCAGGGAGAGGTGGTACAATGAGTTGTCATATCTCTTTAGCCTCCCTGAATCTAGAACATTCCAAAGCCTTATTATTTTTTTTTCTTTTCTGACATTGGCATTTTTAAAGAAGGCAGGCCCCCTACCCCATCTTTTCTTGATAGAACATTTCTCATGCGGTCAGAGGTTACATCACGGTGTGTTTTGGGCTCTGCATTCTGGGCTGGAATGGCCCATAGACGATGTTGGTGGCACATCCAGAAGCAAACAATGACATTTCCCCTCACTGGCAATCTTCATTTTGATCACTCAGTGAAGATATCACCTGGTTTCTCCATTTATATAAGTACTGAATTTCCCCTTGCAACTAATAAGCAGTCTGGGTAAGCCCTTTGAAACCACACAAACATCTTGCCCCACATGGGAGTTTCCCCTAGATTTAGCATGGGGGATGGCTCTTGCCTGACCTCATCTCCACCTTATTGGTGATGGGCAGGCTTTTTAATGGTAAATACTAGGCACTTAAAAGGTCATTAAGTTTTAGAATGTGTGTAGTTAATAGCTAATGGTAGCTTTGGAAGTGAAAAGTCCCTTTCTCTCTCTTCTTAAATCTAGGATACCAACTCGTGTTCAGGTGAAGTCCCCATTTTTCCGCTGGCCAGCTAGCACATTTATGAGCTTTAGACGAATCTGCCGCCTCTCTTCCCTCGTCCTCGGCCTGTCTTTAGCGAGCTCACCTTGGGCTTGGGGAGAATGGCTTTGATTGTGACTCATTACAGAGCTCCAAAGTGAGTTTATTACCTGTTTTTCTCTACTCCTGGTCTCATCACCGTGGATTGATCCGCATTGGAGCTTCTCGGGTTTCCTTTACTTGTTACCTATTTTTGTTTCCCTTGACCCCTAGCCCTTGGGAAAGGAAGGGGGTTGTGGAGGGGGTTGGGGCGGTGAAACACCCACCTCTGGAGTATTGACAAAACAGTGTGGAGAAAGAATAAATAAATAACCGAAGGAAGGCAGGAGGCCCGCCCCGAGGAGCTTGCGGCCCCGCCCCCTGCCAGGAGCTTGCACTTGGGGCCTGCAATCCGCACATTACCGCAAGATGAGCGGGAAGAGAGCGCCGCGGAGCCTCTCTGCCTCGGGGTTGGGGGGGGTTTGCTTTTCCTGTGGCAGAAACTATCTGTGCTCCCCAGTAAGTCCAGGAACAATCTCCACTTATTATACCAGCTCAAAACCCAGGACTGTTTATAGCCTCACGCCGACAAGACACTAACCCTCAGTCATTACCGTCACCGTGGGGATTGATCTGTACCACACTCTCCTTGCATGGGGCCCACATTTTCATCCAGTAAAATCACACGTTGTTAACTCAATATATACAGTGAAAACAGCATGAATAATGGAACCTTTAATCCTTATTTCTCAAAATTAGATTCTACTTTATCCTTCTCCCCTTTCCTCTCTTTGGAAAAAAAATTCTTCTCAGTGCCAAGCAGAATAGATGTTGTCCAAACCTTAGCTCTAAGCAGATTCTGTGGTATTTCCATTCCAGGACCAGGTCCCCTTGCAGATCCAATTTCTGGGTGGATTGATTGTATTTCTGCCCCTGGTCACTTCACACGTGACTCAGGAGAAATTAACATCATCCCTGATACAGCAAAAGAGGCGAACATTGACAGTGAGTCCATTGTAGCAAATTGAGTGAAAACTTTGTTTGATTAAACTTGTATCTGTAAACATGAAGATACCCTCATAACCTGGTTCTTTTTCTCAGTCTTCCTCTCTGAACAGATTTATTAGGTTGAAATCATTTTTGGTATTCAGTCAGAAGCCAGCCATGCTAAATCAAACTTCAAGGACAGAGTTTGTCAAAGACTGGTGTGAGACATTAAGACACCTTTGTTAATGTACATCGTGTCAGACCGTATGCAGACAAATATACCCGTGGGTTGTAGCAAGGATTTTGAGCTTGTTAATTTGTTGCTATTACAGAGACAGGTAAGTAAAAGTAAACAGATCAGATTTATGTTGGCTGTTAGGATGACGTGTATAGACTGAATGTCCATTTCTTTTTTTCTTTTTATTTTTTTTATTTGACAGAGAGAGAGATCACAAGTAGGCAGAGAGGCAGGCAGAGAGAGAGGGAAGCAGGCTCCCTGCTGAGCAGAGAGCCCCATGTGGGGCTCGGTCCCAGGACCCTGAGATCATGACCTGAGCAGAAGGCAGAGGCTTTAACCCGTTGAGCCACCCAGGCGCCCCTGACTGTCCATTTCTTTCCCAAGGGTTTGGGAATGGTTCTGACTGTCTGAATATATACACGTCTGTATAGTACTGATAACTGGATTCCACGTGTGAACCCACTGAGTTTCAGTCCCGACTCTGCCCTTATTTGCTGGTAACCTTGGCCAGCTTCCTCTTTTCCTCATCTGTAAGCAGGATAATTATGAACCCTACCTTATGAGGTGGTCCTGAGAACTGAATGCATTTATGCATGTAAAGTGCTAGCATGGTAAGCTAGCACATATCAATATGTGCTATTTTAAATATGTAACTATAAATATGTAAGAAATGCTGGTTGTCATTACCAGAGAGGCCATTTAGTAAAGAGTGGATGAATTGAACTGGGGCCCACAGGGTCCCTGGAAACAAGTCTTGAAAAAAAAAAACCAAAAAAAAAACCACCTAAAAAACAATTAAGTGCTCTAGCTAAAACCAGACTGAGCTACATCAATCATCGAGGTGGCCAGGATAATAGATTGGTTAGATTGCGATCTATCATTTCATGAATTTAAATCTATCTTAAGAATTTCTATTGAAACACCTTAAAAATTTATGTCTTCTTACTGTCACCCTAGATCTTAAAGAGGTGAATACAATATTTTCTCTTCTGGATGCTTCCCCTTTCGGGGGCTTATTTTTTAACAAATGATAGTCTTGATTAATGTGTTTGGAGAGAGGTAAATAGCCTTCATTAGTAAAAAGCTCTTGGTGGGAAAATAAGTTGCAGCTCGCTACTGCTTATGCCTATTTTACTGGACCTTTCGAGGCCTATGGGTAAGGCTATCTGTGTACTGTGGTAGTCTTAGTCCTACTGGCCGCCGGCATTCATTCCTGACACATACGATTATGTGTACCTCATTCTTTCTTTTAGTGATAGAATATCTGGGTAGAAGGGAGAGGGGCACATGAGTTGGTCTAGTGCTTGGGTCCAAATAGGACACATGAGGGTACCATTGGCTTCTGGGGGGGCAGGTAGCCGCCATGTCCTGGCTTATGTGTTCCTGTAGGGCATTGTCACTGGACCATCGATCACTTTGCACCATCAAGGCATTTTTCAAGCATTAGCAAAATACGTTTGTCAGGGAAAGTAGATATTCCTGTTCTGGCTTCATGCAGAAGGAAAACAAGGTGGAAGGAAGGAAAGGACTCATCTCACCCCCACCCAACCTACCTGTGCTAACATTGGCCGAGGAGCCAGTTTCTGAATGGGGGAGAGGTTGCTTTCTACATTTTCCTTGCCCAGTTGCTGTTGGCTTTCTTAGTTTATTCCCTGTTCGTGAGTTTATAACTGAGTGACAACTTGACCATGTCCCAAAAATACTTTGACATGCTTCAGGAACCTTCTCACTTGCAGTTTCAAAACCTCCTGTGCAACTGGGTCAGATGAACAGGAATCCTGGAGTTTTCGACGCACATAGGTGTGTGTCCCTGCCCAGTGTCCACGTGGGCCTCAGGTTAGAGAACAGAATCCATCCATGAAGGTCCAAACGAGACAAGAGCTAAGAGGGGCCAGAACAACTTGGAGGCAGCCACCCTTTGTCAAGTTTGGAATTTCCTGAAGTTTGTTAGTGTTCCAGGAGGATTATTCATCTATGGTGACTTCTCTTTCATTCTTCAAAGGAGCGATACCTCTGAAGTTAGCGTTGGTGTCCTTGTTTGCCTTACTGTTATCATCTGTGTTTCCCCTTGCCTGGCTCATGCTCCCCACTTCTCCGGGGATAGGGCCCTGAGATGAGAGAGATCACCTCCATCTCGACATAGCCCGGGGCTCCGCTGTCATCTGCTGAGGACCGGGGGGCAGTTGGCACGGCTGGGGATCTGTGAGCACAGGGACAGTTACATAAGTAGAGCATTACTTCATTTCTGCTTTGTCCCCTTCACACTCTGCAGCGGGTCTGATGACTGGGTTGTGATGGCTTTAGCCATGTGACGTGTTTCCAGAAACTAAATTTGGTTTAAAGGAGGCTAGGGTTTCAGTAGTGGTGGTCCAGGATCTTGTCAAAGTCTAATTGTCACCAAGCCAAGGAAAAGAACAAAACGGGAAATTAGTCCAGTGTTTATTAATTAGTGCTAGGTTCACTCTAATGGTATCCAGACACTGCTCTCTCTCAGTGTAACCTGTCCTTCACCCTAGGATCAGGGCCATGTGGCTCATATAGCTAAGAGCTGGGGGCAGGAGCGAAGTAAATGGAGCTGAAGAGCATCTGGCACATCTGTGCAGCCCACGTGCTATGTGGTTACCTTGACGAAATCCTAGCTGTGGTTTCTCCGTGGTAAGAATGTAAGAAGACGAATTATTATTTTTTTAAATTTATTTTTTTCTCACCATAGCACATACTCTCCCCAGTGTCCATCACCCAGCCACCCCATCCCTCCCATCCCGTCCCCTCCAGTAACCCTCAGTTTGTTTCCCGAAATTAAGAGTTTCTTGTGGTTTGTCTCCCGAGATGAATTATTTCTAACTTAACTGAATTTATATATAATTCCATATCTTATTCCATTTTGGAAATGGGAGAAATAGAGAAGAAAATACCACAGTTCTACAGGACAGAATAGCTGAATGAGATTTAAATAGTTTCAAAAGTCAAATTCAACCCTTGTTTCTGAATCTGTAATGGATTAGTGCCTATCTTGACCTGTAGTAATCCAGGTCAAGGTAGGAATCCAAGCCACCTGGATTCCAACACCTGGAATCCAGGTGGCTTTACTTTGAACTTTAGGAAGCACCTCCACAGCAAAGGAAATTTGTCTTTTTAATTTGCTTTAATAGCAAAGTATTTGTATCGATGTTGCAAATATGGGTTAGTGCCCCAAAGTCCCAATAACTGCATTCATAGCATGGTTTGTTGACTGGAAGACGATATGTCTGGTGGTTAATCCACTGATGTCCATATGTCACATTGATTTTTGTATGTGTGTGGTTGTGTGAGCTGCATTAATTTAAACTCCTCCACAATTTATCCAGCTTTAGTTTTTCATAAAACATGTACTGTTCCTTTCTTAAGCAGTAGATGCTGTAATGAGTGGTAAGCCTTCTATAAAAAGGGGCAGAAGTGGGTCCATGTTTCCTTTTGGTGGGGTCACCTCAGCAGCGCTGTGCCCCCTCAAGATCTAGAAGAAATGAAAGGATGTGACCAATGCCTTGTAATTTTATCCAAACTGCCATTAGCAATGGTTTCCTGAACTGGAAGTGAAACAGAACATTCATGTCGGAAATGGGAGGGTGGTGGTCCTTTAGAGGGTACCTAAGGCTCCTTCCGACTATGTCCAGCAGGGGGCAGTCTGACATCAGAGTTGTTTCTAAAAGGCTAGCAAGGCGCTCTCAATCTGTGGTCACTTAGCTGTCTTCACTGGAAGAAGAGCCACCCAAACCAGGACAGATCTTGCTTCCTTGGTGAATCAGACCTGCCACTCACACATAACGTTAAATGATATTAGCACAAAGGCAATTGCTCCATTGTTTTAAACTGTCTTAACTGTAGAGAAAAGAAAGGAAAGATCGCATTTAGTCTCTTGCATGAGCTTTCCATGCTTTGGTAGATCCATGTTTCTACTTTGCGGGTGTGTAAGCACTGCATTATCCCCCCCGCCCCCCCCATTAGAGTCTGTTCTTTAAGGTTGTGATGCTGACCCCAGATCATTGTTCCAATCAGCAGTCATCATCATAAGAATGGAAAGGTTCCCACTCCAGCTCCCTTCTTAGTGGGCTGAGCTCCGGATTTGACCCTTACTGTAGTCAAGGACAAGATGGTTTCCAATGTGCAATACTGCTCTTAGGTGTTAGAAACTTGAACCAGTGCAATACCTACTGATTCCTACAAAACAAACTTAAGTGTCTGGATTTGCATTGTTGAACATGGTAGCCACTAGTGACTTAGAAATTCATAAACATCATACAAAACTAAACACTCAGTTCCTTGGTAACACCAGATGCATTTTGGTGCTCAATGGTCACATGAGATGAGTAGCTCTCGTATCGAACTGTGCAGATTTAGAACCTTTCCATCATCTCGGAAAATTCTACTGAACAGAACTTGTCTAGAGGCAGGTGTGGGTCCTTATTCTGGGCTCCTTAAGGGAAACTTTCTAGAAGATTCCACCTCTGTGCTGCTATTTCCATTAGTCACCTTACCAGGGTGGGTGGTGGAAGGGGCCTCCTCCTTCCTATGGGCATTCTGTCCAACTCTCTCCATAAGGAAGGAAACTCCTGATGGTGTGGTCATAAATGTCTGTGTCTGCAGGGAGGTCCAGTCCCTAAATGTCGGCTTCTCTGTGACCATGTTAGCCAGGTCACCTGAACGTGGGTGGCGGAGAACGCTGGATTTTAAAAAATATAACTGGAAAGAAGAGAGAAATTAGATTATGAACCAGCCTTGTACAATCTATGCCCAGGCAGTTTCTTTTACCTGATGTGTTAGAAAAGAAGGCTGATCTTAAGCAAGGACACACTCTGAACCTTTTTCACATTTTTGTAGTTGCTGAAAACCCTTCTCTCTGCTCACCTTTTTTCTCTGCCAGTTCCTTCAAAAGATGTGAGGTTTCTGGAACACTTGAACAGTGTTTAAATGAGAACTGTCATTAAAAGACTGTACAACTTTAATTTCTAGGCTAACTGCAAAGAAATGAGAAAGGCACAATTAGTGTATTATTAATGGCACCTTCTTCTCTCTCAAAAATGTCCCCATATGTGTGCTAAATTGTAGGGTCACCTGAATGTTTACAAGTTAATGAAACTTAGGGATGCCCTCCTTGATTATATTTTGGTTGAATTTCCCTCAGAACTGACGTGAAGTTCCACATCTCCCCTCTCTGTGCTAATCAAGAATCGTCACCCCAGGGAATCTGATCTCCTTTTAGGCCCCTTTTTGATTCCTTTCTTTTTTCCAGAGACATCCCTGTAAGAACATGAGAGAGGATTCTGTGATTACATTTGGATTTACACACTTCTGAGAGAACATCAGTCTTGTCATCAGAAGACTGTTCCTTTGCTGTGATACTGACTTGTTTTACAACTTTGACCAATTCCGTGCTTTTGTGCCTCAGTTTTTCCATTTATTAAGTGGGGGTGCCAATGCTCGAGAAATGCCTCATGGGAATGCGATGGGGCAGAAACATGGCTGACTTCGTTTTCGGTACTCTGAAGTTTCTAGAAGAATGATATCACCATCCTTTGAAGGATTAGTTATGAAAGACACCACACTGTTTTACGTATGTATAAGGCTTACCTACGTTAGAACACAATTCTCCTGAAAAAAATAAACAAAAAACCGCCCCCTTCCTGCCTTATTATTAAACATGACACCACGGACTTAGGAAAATAGCAGTGGATCCCCCTGCTCTCAAGAAGACGACGTACTGGGTATAGGGTCTTCCCTTTGCTCCCAAACACCTGCAAATGGAGGAAGATGGGCCCATTTTGTCCGGGTACAATAAGTCAGCAGCCTCTGACAGAAAGACAGCTGCCGAAAGCCCTGTTTGGGGTGCACATGATTTCATTTGCATTTTGATTTCTGTGATTTAACTGAAGGCATAGGTTGTCTCTGCCAAATATCCCCGGCCTACCGAGGGATGCCAGGTAGAACTGCCCAGAGCAGGCTGAGTTGCAAGGACCGACACAGCAGCTCAACCAGTGCATCCCTAAACATTCAGTAATAAAAAATCTGTTGTTCTTTGGTCGCCAGGATTTAACAAGCCTAATCCCTAAGAGAGGCGATAAAAATTCATTAATCTAATTAAATACTTCTTATTGCCAAAGTGACTTTGTAGAGTAGCTTTGCTGAAGGATAAGTGCAAAGTAAAATGGGGTCCCAGCAGAGAAACAAACGTTAGACTTGAGCAAGCTGGTGCACGCTTCATTAAACTCATAATTATCCTTTGTTCTAAGTAGCTGATAATATTTAATGAGTATCCAAGATAATTTCAAGAAAATGTTTACTAATGAGGTACAAACAGTGCCACGGAACAAGGATACCTAGGGTGCCATAACCGTGTATCTTTCTGCTGAATCTTGCTCGTTGGACATTGGAAGGGAGACCATAGGCTTTGTGACAAGCATTTGAATCGACTGAAGTGAATTTGGTGGTAAATACACATTGCTTCTAGCCAAAATGTGTAAAAAGTTCTACAAGACAGTAGGAATACTAAGGAATTTATTGTCAGAATAGAGAGTTGGAAAAATAAAATTATCAAGAAAAGATGGGATTTCCTATTACATGAAAGATAGTCGAAGGGTTTGGCTATTTCCGATCTTTGAGGAGCTGTCCCATAGAAAAAAACTAAATTTGTCCCCATTGACAAAACACAAAAAGAGGACCAAGGGGTGGAAGCTCCAAGGAGATTTGTAACCAACCTAAGGAAGACTTTCTAATACTTAGAGCTGATTGAACGTGGAATGGGCTTCTTGGAGAGGCGTTGAGGTCTTAACTGCTGGTTGGGTGGCCATTTGGGGGAAATATTGAAGGAAATCTTTGGAAGTTTGCTAGGTATTCCATTCCCCTCTCTCTGCAGGAGAGTCACACATCTCTGAGCTATTGAATTCAAGAGTGATCATATGATTTGCTCTGGCCAATGAGATGTGAAGAGAAGTGACATCTGCCACTTCCCGGCAGAAATTTTAAGAAAGCGGGCATTGTTCACTGTCTCTTTTCCGTTTGCCACAACTACCAGCCACGTGTGGTCAGCCTAGGCCCCTAATGAACACGGCACAGAGCGCTGTAGCTCCCCTACAATAGATGTGCAGCAGGAGCAGAGACAAACCCTGGATGGTCCATGGGGGTTGAGGTTGTGTTTGGTGCAGCAGAGCAGCCAATCCTGATTGATACAGGCTGTATTCTGGGTGAAACAACCTCTAAAATGACTTCTGTAGTTGAGGTGCTAGAAATATTTTAAATATTTTCATAAAAAGCACTTAAATTGTGGAATACTCTCTATGCCATCTTCTACTTCTACCTATTGAATGCCTTTGCTTTTGTCAAAGTTGAGTTGTAATTATCAAAGGTGATAAAGTCAAGGAAAAATCATGAGTTGTCAAAATTACCCTTGAAAATAATGAAAAATATCCCTAAACAGCAATAAATATAATAGTATATATATAATCCTGTAAGTGTTACATATGCATTCAAAATGAAGTAGTTGGATTGTCTTTAAGGGTCGCGTTGCATGACAATACATATCTTTCAATTCTAGAATTATGTGCACTGTAGCAAGATACTCGTGTTCCAGGAGGTAGGTACTAGGACACAGAGACTAAACTAACTGAGGAAACAGAAATTAGCGTCTCCCATCTCATGCTAATTGAGGTATATGTTGACTGAATGGAATGGTAGGTGGAAACATCACCATGATGTAAATGTTCTCTTCTTCTATGTGCAGCCTGGTGCATTAAGTTGAATTCATCTAAGTTATGTGTGCTTATAATGCAGTGTTGTTGACCTGTACTTCCTTTTCTTCTTTTTTTGTAGTATGAGTGTTGAAAAGCAAGGCCTGACCCTGAATTCATATTTCAGTTGGACACAGTTTTAGAGAGACCACCAAATTCGGACAATATCCTTTTGTGTTTACTCTTTGCCAGGGATTTTTTGCAGGGGGAGATGTGGCCTTACATTTTTCCCCAACCCCAATATCTACCAATCCTCTGGGATTTGGCAGAGCAATGGGCTCAAACAACAGGGTGGCCACATTCTCTTAGCCTGGTTCATCTGAGGTTTAAGAAGAAAGAAGATAAATAAAGATGAAACAGACTATGACGTGCAGTAGAAGTTTTTGGTCCTCAAGATAGCCAGATTGATAGTAAAACTAAGTCACTGTAGCATACGGATTCTGTGAACTATGGTTCATTTCCTTGTCTACTCACTTAAAAAGGAGACAAGAAAAATAAAGAGATGAAGCACTGGTGTGTTGGGCAAAGAGAAGGTGATGGGAGAGAGAGTGAAGGTGAGTGGCAGGATTAAAGGCAAGATATGGCAGAGCCAGACTCATTCAAGTCCTCTGGCACCAAGGCACTTAGAAAGCCCAAAGTTTTTCGCATAGATTAGAGGGAAATGTTAAATCAGTAACGTCACATCAGCAATTGCACCAATTCTCATAACCTCTGGCTACTAAAGAATTAAGTTTTCATCACATGAAAAGATGCTCAACATCACTCATCATCAGGGTAACATAAATAAAAATCGTGATGAGATACCACCTCATACCTGTCATGGTGAAAATTAACAACACAGGACACAACGGATGTTGGCAAGGATGCAGAGAAAGGGGACCCCTCTTACACTGTTGGTGGGAATGTAAACTGGTGGAGCCACTCTGGAAAACAGTATGGAGGTTCCTCAAAAAGTTAAAAATAGAACCACCCTGTGATCCAGCAATTCCACTAACAGGTATTTATCCAGGATAAATAAATAAAGGATAATAAAGGATACAAAAATAAAAATAAAGGATAATAAATAAAGGATACAAAAATACAGATTCAAAGGGGTACATGCACCCTAATGTTTATGGCAGCATTATCAACGATAGCCAAACTACAGAAGGAGCCTAAGTGTCCATTGAAGGATGAATGGAGAGAGAAGATGTGATATATATACGTTATACATATATATATAATATTACTCAGCCATCAGAAAGAATGAAATCTTGTCATTTATAGTGATGTAGATGGACCTACAGTGTATTACGCTGAGTGAAATAAGTCATTCAGAGAAAGACAAATACCATATGATTTCACTCATATGTGGAATTTAGGAAACAAAACAGATGAACATTAGGGAAAGGGGAAAAAAAAGAGAGAGAAGCAAAACATAAGATATTCTTAAGGATAGAAGACAAACTGAGGATAGATGGAGGAAGGAGGGTGGGGGATGGGCTAGATGGGTGCTGGGTACTAAGGTGGTGGGTATTATAGAGAGCACCAGGTGTTATATCTAAGTGATGAATCACTAAATTCTATTCCTGTAACCAACCAACCAACAAACAAAAAAACCCAAAAAGCCCCAAATAAGTAAATGAAACAAAAGAAAAAGAAAGATTTAAGGTCTTGGATATTGTTACCAAATCCGAATCCCTAGAATTTGTGAATGTTACCTTATTCAGAAAATTGGTCTTTGCAGTTGTCATTGTTAAGAGTCTTGAGGTGAGGAGATTATCTTGGATTATCTGAGTGAATCTTGCAATGTCACCACGAATGTCCTCATAAGAGAGAGGCTCTGGGGGAGATAAAACGGACAGAAGAGCACTGTGATCCTGGAGGCAGAGACTGGAAGACGGGGCCGCAAGTCAAGGAAGGCTGCTAGCCGCCAGAAGCTGGAATTGGCACAGAGTGGATTCTCCCCTAGAGCTTTGATTGCTGGCTTCTGGCCCTCAGAACTGGGAGAAAGTAAATTTCTGTGGTGTTAAGCCCCCCAGTTTCTGACAATTTGTCACAGCAACCACAGGAAACAAATACAAATTTCTAATGAAACAAGTGAGGGAACTCCTGGGCCACCATTTTGTGAGTGCTGCTGTCTGGGCTCCCACCTCCTAGGAAGCAGGCAGAGAATTCCATGCAGGTTTGTGTTGGACCCTTGCTTTTAACGAAGGGCCTTGCTGTCATTACAGAGAACCTGCTGCTCTCAAGATTCTTCCTCTGGGGAAATGCGTGGCGCCCAGCTCCTCCACGGTAATGTTAAGCACACTCAGGACTGACCCTCAGGATCCTGGCAAACTGCTGGGGAGTGGGCCAGGAGATGGAAGGTCTTTGTACCAGAAGAAGCAAATTGAATAGGAATGGGAAACTTTTGATTTTTACCACCTTGAGATGTCCTCTTCTACTGTAATGAATGCTTCTGGTTCAACTCTATATGCATGCAAATTTCAGCCTTTTCCAACCCAATGGGAGACGGGTTGCCTAATAGGTAGGAATTAGGGGGTCTATAAGCTGTAATGGTTTCACTTCTGTTGCTTCACAAGAGGTGGAATTCTTGCTAATAATAGAAGACCGGCAACACGCCTCGATGATATTTTCAGAAGACTACACATATACATAAAGCTCATCAACAAGGATCAGGTAAGATGACTTCTTAGCGGTACTCACAAGGCTCACGACTGGGGGGGTGCTTTTAATGCGGGAAGAGGGTAATTTTAACAGCTGCCTTTCCTGCTTCTGAGAGTGGTTTTGCAGATGTGTTACCTATTGTGTGTCACAAAAGGGGCCAGTGTAGTAAACAGTCATCAATACAGAGTCAGGAGCTGTCGGTTCACATCCTGGAAATACAAGCACATGGTAATGGCCTGAATACTTCATCTTGTAGACACAGTGAGATTCGTAAAACTGTCTTTTAGCCATTTTAGAGTTGAATCTTTCTCACTCTCCAAAGCACTCCTTCAAAAAACTAGCAGGCATTTTACAATTGAGCAGAGAGGCCGATACTTTTAAAACTGCTTTAAGGGGCATAGTAAATGGAAATAGCTGTCTTAACTTCAGGCCAGCCGAGAATGCAATCTCTATTTTATGTAAAATGAAATGATACCTGGTTAGCTTTATTTTTTAATACTCACTGTTATTATTTTTTCCCCTGAATTTTATGGATGCTATGGAAATATTCCACTTATAAAATTATCCTCTTGGTGTTAAGTTATGCAGAATGATTGTTTAAAGCTGTTAGAAACTTTCCCACTCTCAATTCGCTCTTGATTCATTTGTCCCCTTATCCCTATCAGTAAATAGCTTTGCCCATATCTATACTGGTCGCAGGAAATGGAAATTTAAGACAATTTTCTGCGTAATCGAAAATGTAAACCTCGTCATACTCAGAAAATACTTTGTTTGGGTTAATTATCCAAATACTAGTTACTTCAGTTTTCATTTTTCCAGCTAAGACCCTTTGAACTCTTTCTTCCCCAACTGTCTTTCTACTTGTCTTCCATTTTACAAATCAAAAATTACCTGTTCTGTATCTCCTTCTCTTCGGAACTCACTCTCCATCTTTCAGCGTGACCTCTAGGGTTTTTTTGTTTGTTTGTTTGTCTGTTTTTTGCTATAAGAGATACTGGATTTTGTACTTAGCTGCCTGAGTTTGTTTAGGAGGAGAAACTCTTTCACTCCGAGCTTTTATTTTAAAAAGTGTACTCTATTTGAGGAAACTATGTTGTTTCTAACTATCTATCCTGATAGGTAGTAGAAAGCATGGGCTATTTCCTCTGTTATTTTAGATTAAAACAAAAGTTTGGAAAACTGATTCTGAGCTCCCCCAATCTTTATAGACAATATATTTCATAAGGAGCACATCTCAACTGGGAATGTGGATGTAAGAAAGATATGTTTCAATTCAGCCAAAGCGACTGCCTTCTTTGGAAGCCGTATATTGGTGCAGGATGGGGGAAGAAGCATTGGACACATTTCCTCTACCTTGGATGAGAGAGTACAGGGACCCAAGCTGGAGAGAGTGAGATGAGGTTCATTTCTGCAACACATGTCAGCTGCAGAGACAAACTTGCACCATTTGGAAACAGGAAAGGACTCAGTGTACCTCTAAGATGAGAGGAGCTCTTATCTATCTTTACTCAAAAAGGACTGCCATTACTAAGTATGGATCTATTGGGTTTCTTTTTTCCTTCTGGACAATCAGTTCTCCTTATTGCTTGAATTTTTGCAGTAGCATGTCCTTTTTTCTCTGTACTTGGAGAGTCATGTGATTCCCAGCAGCTCCTGTAACAGCCCCACCGGGCACCATCAGCATAGACTGAAATGTAGGCTTCGTACGCGCCAAACTATGCCTTCAGCTGTTGACTTTCTTGATGTTTTCTACTTTTACAGTCTTGGCTCTTGCAGGAGACCACCTGGAAAGTTTGGCACTTTGGGCAGAATTTTAAGGTATAGATTAAATCTCACCTTAGAAAGGTCATTTTTGTCTGGCTGACTTGGATTCGTAATTTCTTGCACCTTACCTTCCAGAGACCAGGTTTTGGTGACTAGTTTAAATTAGTTAACATCTTGAGCTTATGATGCTTCTAAACTACCAAATTATAGAATTCCCAGAAAAACTAGATATGCTCTCCACTACCAGTTCTCTTCAAACTGCCTTAGGCTGGGGTCACTTCAAACAAAAAGAAAACCTGGTAGGGCTAGCTTTCATTACATTTAGGTGAGAGCTTTTTTGGTCACTATCTTATTTGAGGAGATGATTCAAACAATCGACTCTTTCCCTGTTGGCATATTTTGCAGGTATAAACAACATATTGGGTATTAACCTATGAACCTCTGAAACCCACCTACAAACTTTCCCTAATAACTCAGGTATCGAGACATCGCACTGCAAAATGTAAAATGGGAAGAGAAATCCATCAGTGGATTTCCAGAGAAATCCACTCTATCCAGTGGCTCAAAAACCACGGCAAAAGAGTGACTTATTAAGAGTTGTGGCTACCTTGTCTTGAGCGTGGTAAGGACAGGCCAAATGACTCCTGACACTTTTTGTTTCAATCATTTATAGCAAATAAAGTGGATATGGTACTTTTAGTGAATCTACAAATACAATATTCTAACCAAGTCATTAGATTTTTGGTAAACAATTTTCTGTTTCTCTTGATTTAAGAAAAACATTGATGGTAATTTCTATTTCCATTGCTGTGACTGATATTTATACCTAATACTGGACACCATAGACATTTGTGCCAGAGAATATAAAAGATCAGAAGAACAATCTGGGACGATGTATATGGATATTTAGAATCTAATATTTCCATTATTTATCATTTCAATAAGTATTTATTGAGCCCTATGTGCCAGGCCCAGCTTGTTGCTGGGGACATGATAATGAACAAGACAGATATGATTTGGAATAATCTTTGTGTGTGTTTAGATAAGTGGAGTGATTTCTCCACGGTTCTATAATTTGGTAAGCAAAGTTGATTGTATGGAGCAGATAGGTATTTTGCATATTCCTTAAAGAGTATCAGCTGCTGATTTCTGAGTTAGATGAAACGTGCTCCAGAAGAATGTTTGGTGAGACTGGAAGAAGGAGGCCAACAGGATGGGTTTTAATCCCAGAAGCGGTCATGACTGATGGTAGGAGCAGCGATTCCTCGCTGCAGGGAATAGCTAAGAGAAGCCCACATTGAAATGTGAGAGAAGAGGTGCTTTCACCAAGTCTGGACAATTACCTGACTGCTTGAATCGCAAGAGAAGCCTACAACTGTAGTAAGTTATGAGGTGAGAAGCTTTTTGAAAGACCCGAGGAAAGTCTAGTGAATCAATTATCCCCACGGCCATAAAAGAGCCTCCTCCTTTGTAGACAAAGATGAGAACAGCAATAAAGGCATGCAAGGAGCCGACACACCGGCTTCCAATAATACGCCTGCCTGGCTAACAGAGAAGGCTGACCGTAGGTGATAAAGCTGTCAAGGTATAAAGGACACTTGCCAGGACTGCAAAGGGGACGCACAAGGTGCCAGGGCCTCTGGCCTCCTTGACGATAAAAAAAAAAGGAAAGGAAAGAATGGAAAAGACAGATTTAAAAATGGCAGGGAGAGCTGAGTGCCGTCAGTTGTTTTTCTGAAAGTGATAGTGAAAGTATGACTGGGAAGGTCCTTGTTATTTATGTTGCTGTTACGAAGAGTAGTTGTATTTTCCCCAATTTCCTGTATCCTTTAGTATGTGGGAAGCTACTTTTAGAGGTGGGATAAAGAGAAAGTAATGAATGACAAGTCAAAATCAGGGATAAATTTAGTTGTTGTTTTTTTTTTTAAAGATTTATTTATTTATTTGACATAGGGAGAGGGATCACAAGTAGGCAGAGAGGCAGGTGAGAGAGAGGGGGAAGCAGGCTCCTTGCTGAGCAGAGAGCCCGATGTGGGGCTCAATCCCAGGACCCTGAGATCATGACCTGAACCCAAGGCAGAGGCTTCAACCCACTGAGCCACCCAGGTGCCCCATAAATTTAGGTTTTAAGCCATATATTTATTATGTATTTTAATAGCTGCTCGCACTTTACATTGGAATCCTGGGAAGCTTAAAAATAACCAATTATTTCAAAGTTAAGTATTTTCTCTTGTTTCAGGACTTAAACTGTTATGTCACCTATAAATTACCACACTGAGCAGTTTGTTACAACAGGGAAGAGATCCAGATTGGGAGATAGAGTGGACTTCCGTCCACCATGGCTGCCCACCTTTCGTGAGCCATTTCTAACTTTTGATGGTTTCCCAAACCGTGAGTATTGTTTTCTCAATGGAATCCCAAACCTATATTTCCTGATGTTCACTTCAGCTGAGGAACAGATATGTGACTAAGACTTGTTATTCAAATGCACAAAAAACTGACACTTGGCCACAGAAATGAGCAACCTGAGGTGGTGTCTGGAGAGGAGATTCATTGCCCAGTACCGGGGGGGGGGGGGGGGGGGGGGGGGGGGGGGGGGGGGGGGGGGGGGGGGGGGGGGGGGGGGGGGGGGGGGGGGGGGGGAAGGTGCTGGTTCTCTAAGGGTTTCTGATGGAGCCCGTAGATCCTTGGTTATTGTGTTGAACCTGCTTTATGACTTGAGCCTCAAACTAGAGGAGATTCTGTTGTTTGCAACCAAAAACACTGACCTGACCAATTTAAGAGGCTAATCTGTTGACTCGAAATTACCTGGTAAATTAGAGAAAGAGCCAGAATTAGGAGGAAGCTGTCTCATTTCCAAGCTAAGGAGTTACTATAACATGGAGATAGCAAGTTTGTGTCTCCACCCTTACCACTTAGCCGAGATGCAGCCTTAGATCCTTTTCCATCCAGTGCTCTGGGCCAGGAGTCATCAGACCAAATCTGGCTCTCTACCTGTTTTTGTAAATAAAGTTTTATTGGGACACAGCCAGACACATTTGTTTATGTATTACCTGTGGTTGCTTTTATACTATGACTAGAGTTGAATAGATGCCGTAAAAGACCACATGACTTGTAAAATCCCAAACACCTACTATATTGCCCTTTATAGAAGAAATTGCCCACCCTCCATTGGTAGACAGTCACTACCAATCGGCAAGATCTGGCAGGTGAAATGAAGCCTATTTGGCATCCCTGGTCTCTTAGCGGTTTTTGCATTCAGCATTGGTGCTGACCAGAAGGCTGGTGGAGATGAGAACTGAACAGACATAAATAAGGGAATACATCCATACATATGTTAGAGGATATGTACACTATCCATTCTCTTACCTCCACATGACTTTTTATTAAAGTGGATAATTTACAAATCTGTGCTTTTGCACTAAGGTGTTAGATCTGTAGATGATTAGATCAATAGATTTCAACAGAAAAAAGACAAGAATCTGATCAAGATTGCTATTTTCTAAGTTGGCATTTATTTACTTATTTTAGAGGGAGAGAGATGGAGTGTGGGAGAGGGGCAGACAGAGGGGGAGAGAGAGAAGCGAAAGCAGACTCCCTGCTGAGAAAGGAGCCCAAGAAGGGGCTCAATCCTGCAACCCTGAGATCGTGACCAAGCCGAAATCGAGAGTTGGGTGCTCCACAGACTCAGCCACTCAGGTGCCCCTTTAAGATGGCATTTAAAAATGCCTTCAATCAAATTGGACATTTGCCACCTTAAGAATGATTGATTCAGGTCCATGGGGGACTTGGAGAAAGTCCATAGGCCACAAGTTCAGATCCGGAAGATCAGTACCGTCTTGATGCCAATTCCTTGCATTTTGACACAGAGCAATGCAGGTAAAAGAAAGTCGGCTTCTCTAGGCCTCAGAAGGAAGTTGCTGAGTTTACTGTATCTCCTGCTCATCATCTGTTAGTTGCCCCAGCTGCTTAGAAGGATATGCAGTTCCCTGCATCTGCCCATCTGTCTACCGCCAAGCTTTTGCACATGTTGCTCGCTCCGTCTCTGTGGCGTTCTTCATCGCCTGACTAGCTTCTCCTGGTCCTGTGAGACTCAAGCCCGGTGCCAACCCCTCCAGAAAGTTTTCTTCTCCCTCTCTTCTGGGCTTACCTCTGTTGTGGGCTCTTCATACCATGTCGTGTCCCTTTCCTCCTTCGCCTCCTGCAGGGGACCGTGCGGGCACTGTGTCCTTTCCCTGTTGCCTGCACACAGCAGCGTGCTGAGCACGAGGAAGGGACTCATATGTTTATTAAAGGAGGTGGCATCCCTTTCATGGTGTAGCAGCAGGGATTTATGAGTGGAGTTGAGCTCTCTCGTGGCTCCTTTTTCAATAAAAGGACTACAGTGCAGCGGGCTTTTCACTGGATTCTGAGCCAGTTTGTTTATTTACCTTAAAATGAATGGAGGGAGGAGAAAAGAAGGGAAAAAAATACATTGAAATGCAATTTGAGGTGGTGGGATTCACAGTGATTTATTTTTAGTTTGGTTTTTTTTAGCTTTTCTGTGTTCTCTAAACTTTCTATACGGGTATATATTTTTCATTTTCAAGGCATTTTCAATTCAAGGCAGTAATAGTTAAAAAATAAAATAACTGGAATAAGATGGCGAATGGATTAGTTACTATTTATGATAAAATTAAAACTTTTAAGCAAGCATGTTAGCCCATTTTCAATTTTAAAATAAAATACCAGGAGCCAAGAAACAAAAATAACCTCAGCGTAATTTGAAAAAGCTATATAATGATCTTGAAACGTTGAGATGGTTAGAATGGATATGTGCTGTTACAAGCTTTGTTTTGGCCCTGGGTTAACTCTAGAGGGGCCCCTTGTTCAGCCTGCTTTTCCTCCTCCCAGTGAGCACAGACAAACAGTTTCTAAGAATTGTCTTTATTAACAGATCCTCCGTGTCCTATAGAAGGAAGGCAAATGCAAAGTTTTCTCCAAGCGGAAGGGGAAAAAGTCATTGTCACACAGACTAGGGGAGAACATTCAAGACCCAGGGTTGTGGTTTGTAGGTCCAGCCATCAGCTACAGGGCTTGGGAGTGAAAATAACCCGGTGCAATGGATAAGGGGTGGCTTAGCCATGGGTCAAAGTTACCTAGAGACAATCCTACAACAAAATACTCCAATGCAAAGCCATGCTTGCTGTTAGGAGCAGAAATGTCGCTCACAGAGGAAAATCCCAAGAGGGAAGGTGCTGGTGATTCCGATCAAGGTCTAGCGTGAGCTGTGGGAAACTGTAGAGACAAGCTTACAGGCACCCACTAAATGTGCCATGGGAATTCACTGATAGACCCCCACATCCGAGCCCTCGGACTATGGCCAGATTGTCAATGGTGTATGCTTACCTCAGAATATCTTTCCAACTATTTGTCACTCATAAGTTTAGGACACTGTATGGTGACATTAGCATGTGAATAGGACCTCCATTCCCAAACAATTAAGGTTCCAGGTTGAGACTTTTGAAATTGAATTTGCTCTATTGCATGTTAATTCACAAACAAGCACATCTGAAGGCATTCTTCTAGGGGCACATTAGTCAATGGAGGATATGTAAACATTTGGGGGGAAAGATGCCATTTCATTTTTCATTAGGCAGATTTAAAAGCTAAATTTTAAATGTGTTGGCAAAGCCATTGGTTCACTAACATCTCTTAAATTAGAAATGATTCAGTTCATAATTCTATGACCAGTTCAAATCATACCCTTTGTACCTGAGCACAACTTCATTGTGAGGTCACGTGATGTCTGTGATAATGATGGCAGCCATGCCCCTCTGGACCTTGGAGAATTCGTCACCGTGTCCTGGAAACCACAATGACGACGACAAGGATGACGATGATGATGGAATTGAAGAGTGTGAGTATTTCAGATCATATCCTTCAAAAGCAAGTATGTGGAACTCAGTTTTTAAATAAACTTGATCATTGAAAGCCCTCACCTTTCTTGACCTGCAACCTCATAGCTCTGTAAGGATTCATCCTGAAAATGCAGACAGGGCAAAGCCCCCTGTTCAGTTGACACAAAGTCCGGTCCTCTCACCCAGCTTTGCTGGAAATGTCACACTTGCTTCTGTAAATCCTGACAAAAGATAGACTACTTTTGTATTGATGTATAATTAAATTGTTTCTTCTCAGGAAAATCTCACATTTAAAACCTAAATGCTTTCTTATCTCCAAGGTCAGATAGCCCCTTCTCATTGCTGTGACACTTTCCCTTCTGTGCTGGGAGGGAGTTGGTGTAATGTGATGGATAATTGCATTTGCCTTCTGGAAGTTTCCTGTGTTATCCTTTGTGCTTCTTGAGGCTACCTAACTGGCCTACTTATTGGTTAAGTTTCCAAGTCCTCTTCAACTGCAGAGTGCTTACTCTTAGTAGGACCTAGAGAAGTAAACTCCATCATCATTTTCCAGATGAGAAAAAAAAAATAGAGCTTGAAGGGATCAAGTTTAAACTTGATCAGGCTTAAACAATGCTTATCTGTGCTGTGTAGAGTGGAGAATGGTTGGGGCAACAAATGTGTTCGGAATAGACTGCAAATCTGATTTATTCAGAGCATTGCCCTCTTGATCCCTCTCAGCCTCCTTAAAACCCCTTCCTTCCCCTCCTTTCCTTCGTAAGTTTTTTCCCCCATGAATTCCCTGGTAATTGACACAAACTTTCCCTTCCCAATGCTTCGCTTGTGTGAATGGAGCCTTGGAAACATGGGGACAGTAGACACATTTTGCTGGACTTTGTGTAGTTTATAATCCATGGTCAGAGCATGTTGGGAAGAAGTTGGTCCCTATTTGACTTCTCAGCCCCGGATTTATGCTGCGTATCTGGCTAGGAGTACCTTCGGCTGTGCTAATTCTTCTTTGCTCAGTGCTTTGTGGCTCCATGAAGATGAGATTGATAAGGTAGCTTTCAGGCAACTCTCTCCCATGCTAATTCTTCTGTAGACATCATTCATTCATTCATCCATTCATTCATTTATTCATTTCCTTGTTCAACAAGTATTATGTGCCAAACCCTGCCACAATGTTATGATGGTCAACAAGAATGAGAGCTCATGTTTTCATGGTGGAGACAAACAACAACCAAGGAATCAAATAAACAAGATCATTTCACCTTATGACATATAATGAAGGAAGTAAATGAGAGACTTGGCAGAGAGTATCCCAGGAGGATGGCTCTCTAATAGAATTGTCTGGAAGACCACTTTAAGGAATTGCCTTCTGCACTGACACGCAATAGAAGGAAAAAAAACCAGCCATTCCAGAACCTGGAGAAAGAATGCACCAGGCAGGGAAAAGAGCAAAATGCTCAGAGGTGGGCAGGAGTTTGACTTATTTGAGAAGTTGGAAAGGGGCCAACATAGCATAGCTGGAGCACAGTGAGTGAGGGAGTGTGATAAGCAGGGGGTAGGGTCAGACCTTGTTGGGCTTTGTTGGCAGCAGTGATTCTCAGATGGAACACAATGGCTCAGTAATACGGCCGTTGCCAGTGAGTATCCATTTGACTCATCTATGCCTTGTGTTAGATATTTAGACTCCCACTCCAGTCATAGGCCATGGCAGGGATGATTGTACTGTAGAAACGTGTTTCACAATCTCCTGTTAATCCTCCTGGGCTATCAACATTAGGTGAGCTGTCAAGAACTGGGGAGCTCTGCCCCCAGAGAGGCGACCATTTCACCCCTGAGGACATGAGCTGGAAGGGAACACAGGTTGCCCCTGTTCCTGTTCTGACCTTCCTGTTTATCCACAATTATTCTGAGACACTTGTATTTCCTTTGGCAGCCCACATAGCACTTAACCTTCACCATGCAAATTAGTATTAATCTATCAAGGATTCTAGGCCAGCCTGTTTTTGTCCCCATTAACCTCTGGCTAGCCCTACACTACTCCAATAAAAAGAACTCCATTTCCTAATCAATGGTCGCTTCCCGATGGAAATCATAATTATGGTTCTGGGGCATTCAGTTAGCATACACAGCTTTTATGAGTGTGATGGATGGAAGTGAGGCAATGGGACTGAGTGGGTCGCATGCCCAGTTGCTTTGCTCATCTTTTCTGCAGGTTATGGAGGGTGGCCATATACTTTATTTTCCAAATATGGGTGCTTCGAAGAGTGAAAGGGGGCTCTATGAACAATTAGGTTGTGAAAACAGACATAAACCAAGGTGGGTGGTCACCCCAGGTTTTCGGTATTTGGATATCACATGCTGTTATTATATTTTCTAGTTTTTTCCATGTAACATGAGAGGCATTCAATCTCTCTTGCCCCTATGTCACAATCAAGTACATTAAGTCCATCCAATCTATGGGTTTAAAGAGAACTGACCTTCCTGATGGACTTTTTACTGGTGGCGGATGCCATATTTCAGAATCAAGTAGGTAAGCAAACCTTGTAACGTCAGTACAGCCCTTAGGCTCTAGGTGGTGAGGAAAATGGCAGAGAGTTCTGAAAGCTGTTTGCTTCCCTCACTCCACGTTCACCTTCCTGTCTGAGGAAAGTACCTCTGAAAGGGGAGAGGTAGGTGGCATGGAGATAATTTGTCTGATGATCTCTGGTCTGACCACCTGCTCGTGATGGGGAAGGTAGAAAAAGTTATTCTCAAGAGAGCAAATAATGTGCCATAGTGAGAACCTATCGTAGGTGTTAATAAGAAATGGACTGCCTTAGGAAAAGAAAAAAAAGAAAAGGACTGTCTTGAGGGAAAGGAATGAACAAGGCAAACCCAATCTATTACTCTCGGCATTACAGGAAAGAAAAATATATAACACCGAGGGGCGCCTGGGTGGCTCAGTGGGTTGAGCCTCTGCCTTCGGCTCAGGTCATGATCTCAGGGTCCTGGGATCGAGCCCCGCATCGGGCTCTCTGCTCAGCGGGGAGCCTGCTTCCCCCTCTCTCTCTGCCTTCCTCTCTGCCTACTTGTGACCTCTCTCCTCTCTGTCAAATAAATAAAAAAAAAAATATTAAAAAAAAAATATATATATATAACACCGAATATCCTTAATTAGTGAGAATAATTTTTTTTTATTATTCTTTATTAGAAAATCTTTAAAAAGAGTCTTGGCCCAATATTTGTTTGCTTTTTTGATTAAAAAACACAAAACTGTTGACAAATTTAACATTGTCTCCTGACCTCCCTCCCTAAGCCACAGTTAAGTCAAAGTCTATCGGTCAAGTTAAAGTGTTCTTCAGATATCCAGTCCCAGTGACTCTGTCAAGAAGAGAGTCTTTCAATTGGGATGATATTCTTGGAGATGCAAATTATTTCTAAACAGGATCTGATAGTTTACTTTTTCTGAGGGCACCTTTTCTTCTTTCATAGGAGAGCTGACGGAGGGCTGCTGTGCAGAGAATATTTAGCTCCATGATTTAGACTAACAAAGTATCTCATACCACAATTCCCCACTAGGGTTTTAGTAAGTCACGTCAACACGCTGAGATTTTATTGACATTTACAGGGAAGCTCACCTAATCCTCCGATGACCCATCTCCTCCTCGCCCCTCTGCCCACTGTTGTTTCCTACCCTCTCTCATTGTTATTTTTTATGCTTGCAAAAAATGAGCCCACTCTTGTATTGGGACAGCGGTCCCCTCAAACTTCTGTCCATGTGCTTAGTTCAGTGCAGCTCAGCCTGGAAGCAAATATCTTTATGAAACAACTGGGATATAACTACGTAACTAATAGATAAAACAAGGATGTGTTGTGGTTAGATTCTGTGGAAAAATAAATTAACAGTGTGAATCCCATTGAGTCACGTTTAAGGATACTCAACCACAGAAGAGTTTTGCCAGCTAGACCAGTATCCAAAAAAACACAATGTAAGCCATATATATAATGTAAAATTCTCTGGTGGGCACAGAAAAAACCTAGTGAAACTAATTTTAATAATTCATTTTATTTAACCCAACGTATGCAAAATATTATCTCAACATGTAATCAACATCAAAACCATTCAAGAGATATTTTGCCTTATTTTCACGCTAAGCCTTTGAAATCTGGGGCATGTTTCAAGCCAGACTACCCACAGTTCACAGGCTCAGTAGCCACGTGTGGCTAGTAGCTACTGCATTGGACAGGGCAGTACACATGTAGACCGTTGCTACTCAAAAATGTGGTCTGTGGACAGATACCACTCTGTGAGCTATTGGTAGGGTCCAAAATGAGGTATTAGGAAGTGAAAAGAAGTATTTTTTTTTTTTTTTTTTTTTTATTTGACAGAGAGAGAGAGATCACAAGTAGGCAGAGAGGCAGGTAGAGGGAGAGGGGGAAGCAGGCTCCTCACTGAGCAGGGAGCCCAATTCAGGGCTTGATCTCAGGACCTCGAGATCATGACCCAAGCAGAAGGCAGAGGTTTTAAACCACTGAGCCACCCAGGCACCTTGAAAAAATGTTGATGATGATTTGCCATGTCAAATTGCCATGATGTCCAAGCATGCAATCATTTTTTTTTTTTTTTTTAGATTTTTTTTTATTTATTTGACAGAGAGAAACACAGCGAGAGAGGGAACACAAGCAGAGGGAATAGTAGCGGGAGAAGCAGGCCTCCTGCAGAGCAGAGAGCCCGATGCGGGGCTCGATCCCAGGACCCTGGGATCTGACCTGGGCCGAAGGCAGACACTTAACCACTGAGCCACCCAGGCGCCCTGAATGTAATCATTTTTAAAGTAGTTGTTTTGTTGCATTTTTCAGAATATCAGTCTGCAGAGTGATTGGGGGTCAGAATGGGGGAGCAACCTGAATCTTCCTCACAGATAGCTTGAGAGGCTCTGCTCTAGACCTTCCACCCTCCTCGCCCGTGCTTCTTGGCTGGATTAGCCCAGCAACCTATAGAAATAGATCCCTCAAAAGTCACTAGTATGGCTCTTTGTGGAACTCTGGCTTCCTTCTGGTTCTCATTCTTCTCAGTGCTTCATGATATTTAACTCTCAATCACCTCTTTTTTTAAAAAAAACTTTCTCTCCCTAAGATTATTGGTTCTCTTACTTGATTTCTTCAGCATCCTCTAGTACCTTTCTAAATCCAGGTTCACCAGGAAATAGCAGGGTTGGAAGTGAGCTAATTTAGGAAGAGTAATTTCTTTGTTGAGCATAGTGTAGCCATGAGTAGAAAGCTAGGAGATAGGTCATCAGGGAGAGGAAGAGTAAATGTGTTGGATTTTCCAGAGAAAAAGAGCCAATAGGATATATATCTATGTATAAATTCTTTCTTTCTTTTTGCTTTCTTTCTCCCTTTCTCCCTTCCTCCCTTCCTCTCTCTCTCTCTCTCTTCCTTCCTTCCTTCCTTCCTTCCTTCCTTCCTTCCTTCCTTCCTTCCTTCCTTCCTTCCTTCCTTCCTTCCTTCTTTCCTTCCTTCCTTCCTCTCTTTCTCTCTCTTTCTTCCTTTCTCTCTTTCTCTCTCTCTTCCTCTCTCTCTTCCTTCCTTCCTTCCTTCCTTCCTTCCTTCCTTCCTTCCTTCCTTCCTTCCTTCCTTCCTTCCTTCCTTCCTCCCTCCCTCCCTCCCTCCCTCCCTCCCTCCCTCTCTCCCTTCCTTCCTTCCTTCCTTCCTTCCTTCCTTCCTTCCTTCCTTCCTTCCTTCCTTCCTTCCTCTCTTTCTCTCTTTCTCTCTTTCTTTCTCTCTTTCTTTCTATCATCTATCTACCTATCTGAGAAATTGTAAAGTCAGCAGTCAGGTGGTGGAGAGAGAGAAGAGGACCCATTAAAAGACTGCTAGGAGCAGGAGGGTGGCAGGACACGAGGGTGCGAGACTGGGAGTGGGTGACACTGACCCCCAGGCTTAGCTAGCAGGACGTCAGGAAGGCCCAGAGCCATGTGGATGGATCCATCCCAGCACCTGAAAGTTAAAGCCAAAGTCTCTGAGAGGGAACCCTTTCCTTCCGCCTCTCCCCATCGCTTTCTCTCACCCCCAGGACTTTCTCCTGATCCCATTCCGTGGGCAGTATCACTGTTCTTCCAATCACGTGGGCTCAGAACCTGGGGTCACCTTTGCTTCCCTTCCCCTCGTCTGTCCCATATCTTGTGGAGTCCTAGAGGGTCTGTTTCCACAGACTCTTTCTTTCAGTCTCTCGTTTCTATTCATACACTTTAGCAACCGGCCGGAACAGACTCATCACCTCTGACTAGGCTCTTGCAGTGTTCTCCTAATGTGTCTTCTTATTATCAGTCCCATGCTCCAAACCACCTTCGTTTCTCTGCTAAGTAATCTTGAGAAACAGCTTCAAGCCTGTCTTCCCTTCCCCAGGTTCCACGTTTGCTCGCGGCCTGCTGATGATGTCTAGCCTCCTTCCTTGGGAATTCGAGGCCCTCTCTGACCCGGCTCAGGCAGCCATTTTAGGGTTCGTCCTCTACCCAATGTTACTGAGTTCTGTGCATGTCAGGCACTGTGGAAGATCCCAAAGGGACGACCCTAATGGCACAAGAGGGAGGGAGGGAGCAAGGTTCACTGGGAGCACATGGTCAGGGGTTTTAACCTGATGTAGGGTTCTCATTAAGCTGAGCCTTATGGAATTTTTAGGAATTAGCTAAGAAGAGGAAACCATACATACTGAGGCCTAGACACTAGAACAAATGTGATTCATGTAAGGGCCTGGAATAAAAGCAAGTGGCTGAATCCACAGGGGGCAAGGATGAGCTCAGAATGATACCACAGTGGGGCATGCAACAACCATCTTAAGAATGGGGCACTTAATCCCAAGGGCAATGAGAAACTATGGAAGGATTTCAAGCAGGGATGTGAAAGGATCAAATCTGCCTTTTAAAAAGTTTACTCCAACTGCTGTAGGTTTTCACTATTGGGCACCTCTTATTCTCCCCTAAGACTTTATTTTATTTTACATTTTTTAGATTTTATTTATTTATTTGACAGAGAGAAAGAGATCACAACTGGGCAAAGAGGCAGGCAGAGGGAGAGGGGGAAGCAGGCTCCCTGCTGAGCAGAGAGCCCGATGCAGGGTTTGATCCCAGGACCCTGAGATCAGGACCTGAGCTGAAGGCAGAGGCTCAACCCACTGAGCCACCCAGGTGCCCCCCTAAAACTTTCTTTAACATTTAAAATCCTGTGTTAAATTTTATCTCCATGTACGTTGGGAATTCCAAAGCTTATTTCTCAAAGAAGCTATTTCATTTAGTATATCTCTTGCATGCCCTGTATTCTTTGGAACACAATTTGAGAAATGCTGGCCTAAATAATTTCCTCTTCCTGGGATGTGTCCTTGCTCTGTTGAAATCCAGCCAACTCACCAGACCCAGACCCAATCATCCTTCCAGTTCTGCCACAACTCTCTGAAGCCTCTCCCATATCCCACTGTCAGGTCTAAAGTCAGCTTTCTTCATTGCTATTCTTCTTGGACTGCTATTTAATGAATTCTTACCTCTTAAGAAGCCACCCTCCCCCTATTCTAGGCCATGTGTATATAGAGCACCTCTGTCTTCAGCACGAACTGCAACCCCTCTCAGCCTTGTCTGGGTGCCCGTCAGCGCCCATGCCTGCAGGTGCGGGGAGAGGTCTCTCTGGCTTTGGCCCCTGGGATCCTTAAAGCCCTGGCAGTCTCCTGCCTACCTACCCCATATTTTTATCCCCCAGATCAAGGCTCTCGAATGCTTTCTGGAGATCTCCGAGGCCATCTGGAACACACGAACCAGGACGGACGCGTGATGGGCACGTTCCTCTCTCCGATTAGTGCTTTCTGAGTTTCCCAGTCCCTGAAAAAGGGAAGAGGTCTGTTTCCTGTTGTGCCTTTGGGTGTTTCTCAGCCTGAGCCTAAGAACCGGCTATCTTTGGTCCAAAGGGTATCACAGCCGCATTTCCCCCTTTGTGATAGTGTGTGTGGTGAAGGCAAGTGGGGAGTAATGGCTTGTCAAGGAGTCTGTCCTCCCCGGCGTCACTGTCGGCTCCCCTTGCTGGAGCTTGTTCCCCTCACTCCTTGTGGGAAGGACTGTCAAAGGATGTCAGGATAAATTCTCTGCTCCTACTCGCGCCTTCTCTCTCGCCCCCCCTCTCTTTTGATTCTGTCTTGATGTCATCTCTTCAAAGTATACTACCTGTAAAATATTGATTCACAGCAGGCTGCATCTGCCAGGATCAGATTTCTCTTCTGCTGGCAGCATAATAAACTACCACAGACTTCGCAGCCCGGGTGCCAGGCTCGTCGCGGCTTCACACAGCCCCGTCTGTCTTTTGCCTGACTCTACATAATGAAACAGCGTCCAGAGACATCCCAGAAGCAGAGAAACCAAGTAACAACCCGTGGGGACGTAAAAGAGCCTGGGGAGCCTGCAAATGGCGATTGTAAATACTACCCCAAGCAGCAGCGGGATCCAAGCTCCCTGGCTTTCTGAGAGCAACTGGGAAAACAGCAAAGGGGAACAAAGCTGCCCAGCAAATTGCCCCTGGGAGTGTCCTCGCAATGGTCCTCTGCCTCCTGTCCTTTCTCCTTTCCCCCCACTCATCCTGGGCTGGATTGTACAACTGCGCCTTGAAGCACTGATACCTTAGGAACTCTGCTGGGGGTATCAAAGCCAGAGGAAGACCTGATACAACAGGGACATGAATTTTGTTTGTGTAGGAAAAAGACAGTTAATGGGGTGGGGGGTCGGGGGGTGCGGGGGCAGGGCGAGGTGGTGATGAGTTAGGGTTCTGGAGCCAGAGCCTGGGTTGGGTACCGGGTGCTTCCCACTCATGTGATTTGGGGCAAGAAACAAACTTATGTCCCCATTTCCTTGTTGGGATAACGGAACTGTTGTCTGATTAAGTGCATTAATAGTTGTAAGGTATTTAGAATAGTGCCGGGCATGTGGCACTATTGAAATGTTTATTTAATACAAACATACAGCTTCCCT
>CM053608.1:52810633-52827555 GCA_028646535.1 Procyon lotor
ATCCTGGATGTGCAGCAGGAAGAAACTTTCCCATCTACCAGAACCTCTGCATGGTGCTGTTCGATGAACAAGAAATAAACTCCTATTGAGCTTTTGGGGTTTATTTGTTTTAACAACTACCTGACTGATACAGGCACCACCACATTTCTTGATCTTGTATAGAATGTTACATTAATTCATTGAAGATAAAAATTCACATTCTGATTTATAGGTGATGGGGCCTATTAGAAATCTGCATATGTCCTGTGGTCAAAGGCCATGAGAAAAGAGAAATCGACAATCCTTTTTTGTGTGTGATGTTCAATTCCTGTAAAACAGCTGGATGGCTCTGGCTTTCTTCTTGTCCAAGTCGAAGTGAGACAGTGTGCTTTAGCCATTCAGCGGTGTTGAAGAGTGGCTTCTTGATAATCACTAAGTTGATTTCAGAGAGACATGAGTTTCTGGCTTTTCTTCAGTCATCCTTGATGAAAGGGGACAAGTATGATTGGTATGAATTGGGGGGGAGAGAAAAAGATAATTAAGACTCAGGAAATAGCAGAACATGCCAGTCATTATTATACGTATTCAACAAGCCCTCTAGTCTTCAACAGTCAATAGTAGCATTACATTGGCCTGTTATTGCTAACATTAAAAAAACACAATGGATCAAATAACATATGCACTCGATACTTCTGCCGGTCAAGGAAAATGTCCTAAGATTTGGTCTCCCACTTTGGGATGGTGCTCACTGGTATTTGCAGCTGCTTGTGGTCCATACATTCTTTAAGTGCTGAGCTGAAGTAAACCCAAGAATGAGATAAATAGTCTCACATAGTCTTAAAGGCAGAACTCTATATTCTCATAAATTCAAGAAGTAGCACCATTGTAAAAATTGATAGAAACTGATCATAACAAAAACCTGGCAAGGGAAAATGGATCACTATAAGCAAACGTCCTGTGGCAGAACAATTTAATTAGTAGGAGGACAAGATGAAGGAGAAAGGTCAGTTACAGTCAGATTGTTATGGTCATGTCGATATATTAAATACACTATATAGTTTGGACAAAACCAATAAGAACCTCTCTCCTGGCACAGAGATGAATGCTTCCAGATAGCTTTGTGTTTTGAATACCTCAAAGAATCCTGCTCCCTCTCTGGGATGGCTTTTTGTATGTGTGTAATTCACAGGAAAGCTTTATCAGTCAATGCCTACTTCACTCAACTCCCTGTTTGTGTGAGATTAAATATTAAATCAGTGTTCTTTGAAAGTCTCCAAAGCAACTCAGTACACATTTTAGTAGACTCTTAAAATTTTATTTTCATTTTCTTTTTTCATGATTGAGGATTGCTTAGAAATGAAATGTTCACCAAGGTGAGGACAAGGGTGAGAGAGGAGACACGTGGAGTGTAAAATTTAAGGATGCACCTGTTCTCACCCTGCACTTGCATGACTTGAGAGTGACTTCCTCCTTAAATTTTGTGCCCTAGGCTCTTCACTCGCCTTACCCTAGTCCCATCTTTGAAAGCCACAGATAAACATGTGTGAAAAGGGCACCTAGGACCCGTGCAGAGCAACTTGGGACATCTCAAACATTGTTTCAGTTCTGAGTTTGGGTATCTGGTAGTAACTTCTTAATGAGAAATGCAGGGAAATCAGCTCCAATGTCAAGGTGAGTTCCTGCTGAGCAAATGACACCAGGAAAGAAAAGCTCCTCTTTTGGTCTTTGCTTGAATAATAATAATAATAAAAAAGACCTATAATTGGATTTCCTTAAAGACTTGGAGAACTCACATCTTTATAACTTTCCAGATTGAAAGGTAGTCCTTTTGAATTCTATTAACTTTGCAGCCTACATCTTTTAGAAAGTAAGATTATGTAGCTTCTGAAGAAAACCAGAACAATGAAGTGAGCAATATTTGCATTCACAAGTTATTCTGTGTTGGCAGATTGTCATCTTTTGTAGAAATATCACAATTTTTCAAAAGGACCACTTTGAAGATAAAGAATTATATTTAATCATTTTTTTTTTTGTTAATAAAGAAGTCATTTTGAATGCTCACTTTGACAGTGAAAGAAACCATTGCCCTTTAGCATGGCGTAGCCCACTTCAGGTACCCACACCGCAATCAAGGCCTTCATGCCCCTCTCATCTTCCACTCTGCCAGGATAATAGCCCACATTCACACCCCTGGCACTTACTTTCTAAAGGTCTCTGCTCACAGAAGAATGAGAATCTAGGAAATTTGGTTGTCTAGGAAATTTTAGTAGCCTGACATATAAAGAAACGGTGGCTTATAGCTACAGGAGGAAAGAGGAGCTAGCAAGTTTAATGGATGGATCAGAATACCGTATTTTTTATCCTAAGTAGCTTAGCTTAAAATCCTAAGCTTTAATAACCAGTAACATTGGAGAAAGAGTTGACCGCAACGCTTGGAGTCACTGATGAGAAAACAAGGTCTCTGGAAAGGATGCCTTCTCTTATTTCTTACAAACATTTCAAGGGACTGAGATGGGTAGATTGGATCTTCTCTCTTAGAAAATTGGAGATTTTCACATCACATGAAGAGTGGTGGCAGTTTTCATACATTTGTAACTAGACCTAGTGATGTCACAGTCAGGCCTCAGAAGGTGATTATAAATGAAAGCGCTCTGGTGTTGAGTATATGGCTTCTCTTCTGGGTTCACGTCTCCTGCTTATTTAAAATTTAGACAGTGGGAAGAATCCTTCTCTGTCCCTGGATGGAAGACCCTGTGACTTTTATGCTTACCCTTGGGTAAAAGATTGGTATATGATCGCTTTAAGCTAAAAACAGTCCCAATTCAGAAATTAGATTTTCTGGCCCAAATGATAAACTTCATTTTCCTTTAAAGGTAGACTTCGACCCTGAACCCCCAGCCCCATGCTCAGACTTGTAGTTGACTTCTTTTCTTTCCTACCTGCCAGCTGCTTTTCCTCTCCTCCAGGGTCAAAGCTGGGAGAAGGTGGACAAGTGAGGGTTCTTCCTTTGGGGTAGTTTCCTGGTTCTATAGGTGTAGACTGACCCAGGGAGCTGCCCTCTGCCACCAGGGTTCGCAGGTGTGTGGGCCCGGGTCTCGGTGGCTCCATGGCAGAGAATGTCCTCACCAGGAGCGAGATGAAGGAGTCATTCCCACCCCCACCCTCCCCGCCCCACCGAGGATCCTCATACTACCAGCAGGTCATAGGTAACAGTTTTGCTCCAAATAAACCTCTTCACAGAATCCTCTTTCCCCTTCTTTCTGGCCCTGGCTCTTTGAAGTCCCTGTGTCTGGCAACTCTCTGATACTCGTGTGAGGACCTGATACCTTAGTGCCACAGCCAAAATTCAGGCCTGGAGGACCCCATTTTAACATTGTTAAGATGTTAATTTTAATTTTAAATTAAAATTTAATTTAAATTTAAATTTAATTATTTTAATTCATACACCAATGAAATAGAATAATCAAGAGATTTTTTTCTAGTAAACAAAAACAACTTAATAAAATGTCTTAGTGATTCAGTGTTCTTTGTCTTCTCAATAGGATCTGTTTGGTAAAAATCCTTCACTGAACCCTGCTCTGTCTCAGCTATGGTTCAGCTCACTCTCAGCTAGAGAGCGTGGAGGGTATCGATCTGCACTAATGTCCTTCCACCCAACATCTAGCTACTTGGTCATTCAGATGCAGAGATGCTCCCTATTCACCAGGGCCTCCTCAGAACATGGGTATTCACCTCCTGCCATTCCTTTCTTAGTTGATTTTAAGCAATTATGCCCAGTCCCTTCAAAGATGGAGGTGCTTTCTAAGCATCGATTTCTTTGAAGGGGCAATAAATATTTTCCCCTTTTACACTATATTAAATCTATAACTCACAAAGAAATAATTTCATAACCTACTGGCCTGACAATCTTTCCACATAATTTCACCTCCTCAGGATGGGATCCTGTCCAACATCAGAGATGTAAATACAATGGCTAGAACAGGAAAAGCTGCCTTACACATGTTTGGAAAAGTAAGCTCGATTCCACCCCAGCCACCGAGTAGGCAGGAGCTGACTGCTTCTCCCATTTCTGGTGGTTTGAGGCCTACTGATATTGACAACCTGGAACTTCCGAAAGGAACTAAAGCATGTGATACAAAAGGATTATAACCTAGGACACCCTTGGAGGGGCTACAGTAGTAGCCAACACCTAAAGAACTTTATTCCTTTGTACTTTCCTCCTTTGTTCGCTCTTAGTCATGAGGCAGTGTGTCGGAAGGTAGGGCTCAGGGAGTCTGCCGAGGCTGAGAGAAGGAGCCGGAAGCTGACAGCTTCAGGAGTACTCCTGGCCGCAGGCTCTTAGAAGGCAGTTGGTGTTTCTTGCTAAGTTGTTCCTTTCAGCTCACCAGGGTGGGAATATGACAGGTACTGCAAAAACACAGGGCGAGGAGGGAGCCTAGCACAGAATGAAATTTTAAAGAAAATTGTAATTCACCGCATCAGTATTCAAACCACATACTCTCTGCTCATGAAAGCTTTAATGTGGGCAAAAATCTTACCTAAGCAAAATATTTGCCTTGCAAGAAAGTACGAACAACCCAAATGAAGTAATTCTCTATAATATTCTATTCTTTGCTATAGACAATTTAATTCAACACATTTCATTGAACATCTTCACTATGGTTACAAGGGAGACATCGATTTAAATGGGACGCAGGCCCTGCCTTCCAGGGGCTTACAGAAATGGGAGTATTAACTGGCCTTTAATAGTTAACCATCTATAGCTTTAAATCCAAATTGGTTTTTAGTGTAGCAATGAAACTACTAGTTTCCTACTATGTGACGATCATGACAAAGGAAGATATTTCTAATGTTAATAATTTCTCCAACCCAAAGAACCAAGAGGGTGTTAACAGCACGATGGCATTTAAAAGCAAAACCCATACAGTCTGTTCTTTTCTTCATGAAAGAAGGCAGAAAATGTGCTTGTGAATATGCACGTCCCCTCTTGCCAGGAATCCTTTATTACCTTCTAATTCCTACAGGATACTTCCTGTCTCTGTGATTTAAACAAAAAGTTATTTCTTAAATCTCATCCTCAGGTCTTATTCTTTCACTTACTCATTTAACCTAATTTCGTGGTCTATCATGCAACCCTATTATCCATTCTATAACTTAGCGTTATCATTTTACTCTCAAGATTATCTATCTGACGTGTTTGGTGTATGCAAATTCATCTTTTTTTCCAGCATCAAGTTACTTTTCAGAATGAACTATCACCTTGTGTTCTGGTTAAGTGAGACTCTCCCCTGTACTATTGCTTAGTGCTTGCCTATCTCTGTGCTTTTTTCTCTCTTCCCTCTTCATTCCATCTCCATTCATTTAAATCCTTCCCATGTTTTATGTCTAACACAAATGCCTCTTTTCCTGGTTACCAGGAAGTCTCCCCTGATCTTTAAAAAACCAAGCTTTTTTTTTTTTGTGGTGAGTGCCCATCGTGTTAGTCATGAGTGATATTTCCTGTATTTGGTTCACTCTCTCATTTGGGGCACATTGTAAGATTGTTCATTCCTGGCCTTGAGCTCAAGTATGGGTGAGGCATATTTTCAGCCAACAAAATGTGAATGGAAGTAATATGTCATCTCCGTGGGGAAGTTTTAAAAGTCACTCAGTGCTTTGCCTTGTTGCCTTTTCCCTCTGCCGTGGCGACTGGTTATGTTCTGGGTAGGGACTGCTCCATCAGCCTGGATTGTAGACTGAAAAGGATCATGATAATGTGGAATTGAGCCACAGTGGGTCTGCAATAGACTTATTATGGGAGCAAAAATAAACTTTTGATATTTATGCCATGGAGATTGTGAGGCTATTTGTTATTGCAGCAAAACCTAGTTTACTCCAACTGTTAGTGTGGATACAAACTGCTGATGTCTTTTTTATCCAGTTCACTTCAAAAATGTGTACTGATATCCAGTCCAGTTGAGCCTTCTGATGATAGCAGCCCTTGGTTGGTAATATCTAACTGCAACCACAAGAGGGAATCCAAGCGAGAACGGAGAAGGAAACTGGAATTTTTAGTCACTGATTTTCTCAGTAACCATGGATTTTTTTTTTTCAAAGGAGCTTCTTTTTCAAGGATAAGCTTAGAAGTGATTAAGACGGACCTTCCCTGGCTATCTTTGAAAGACTAGTATTTCCAGAGTGCCGCCCTTGGCCTTCTCTTTTTCTCTGCACATTTTCTCTGAAAAATCCCAAACTCCACCATGATTTCAACCACAAGCTTTATGTTTGTGACTCCCATATCTATACTTCTAATTATAAGAAGACCTGCTCAACTGAGCCCTTCCTGGTTTTTGGACCCACAATAGCATGAGCAAAATAAAATGGTTATTTTCAGCCACTAAGTTTTGGAGTAACTTGTTATATAGTAACAGTAGCCAGAACCATGAGTCACCATCACTACTCTTCTTGCTCTTTCCCTCACTAGTGCTGGTCCTGCAGCCCATCCACTGGGAGCCTCCCTTATCCTACAGCCTCTTACACAGGGCCCCAAACAGACATTGACCCATCCTGACCTCCCTACACCTGATCAGTTCCAAGATGCTGATTCAGAATATTCTGGATGGCGTATCAAATGTGGATGTATCTAGCCAGTCCTTGGTATTCTCAAAGTTGTTCACAGTAGTAATGTGCAATTTTGCTTTTCCTTTTAGGGTTTTAGTATGGAAAGTGAAGAGACATTGGTGTAGAGAAGATTCTCTTTATCCTTTGTCTGATTTTTCCCTTGATTGTGATGGCAAAAAACTTCAGAAAATTTTCTAAGCATCCATGTACTGGCTTCAGATTTAGGACATGGCAGCATGCCACTGCTCTGGATAGATTAGCTGGACTTGGCAATGTATCAATGCTGGCGAATAGCGGAAAATGGTGCTGTCAAGGTAGGCTGTGGCCAGGATGTGAAGGACCTTGAAGGCCAGGCTAACCCATTTCAACTTTATCCTGTGGGTGGTTTGGATACATCAACGTTTTTTAAGCATAAAAAGCCATGATTATAAGAAAGCAAAACCACGAGTCTGTACACAGGGTGAGGCAGATTCTAAAGGAACCCAGCTTGGGGTCAGGAAAATATGGCAGAAGTCCAGGTATCAAGGGAATGGTAAAGGGCTTCTGCAGTAAGAGCTTACAACAAGCTGGAGAAGAAGGCACATAGATGAGAGACACTGAGAAGAAAGAAGATTGAGAGGACCTGGTCATCATTTACATTAACATGTGGGACAAGCAATCGTGCAATAACCTCATCAATATGTATGACTATTCTTACGGTTAAGCATTTAATTGTGTGTATCATGTGCTAAGAGCTTTATCTAGATACTTTCATTCATTCTCACAGTAACCTTGAAGGCAGATACCCTCAATGTTACCATTTTACAGAAGAAATAGTCAAGGCACAGAAGTTGATGCCAAAGTTATACATATGGCTAGTAAGTGGTAGAGCCAGAATTTGAACCCAGGTAATTCACCTTCAAGGCTGATGCTCTTTACCACCCCTCTTTGTCCCCTCTATTTATTTTTAGAACTCCCAGCCTTCTTTCTTTTAGTCTGATCACACTTGGAAGGCTTAATAAAACATTATTTGATGCCGAACCTCATTTTTCAATTGCTAATAAATGACCATCCTTCCCTGACCGAGGAAATAAATCAATTATATTCTGGGTCTATGGAAGCATTTTCTGAAATAGGGTCTGTGTGGGTCAGCCAAGAACATATTAAGTGGTATAACAATATCATTACCAACTCTTCACCACTCTGATTCTGTATTGCTAGATATTTGCAACAATAATTGCTCTATAAATCCATATGTGAAATTTGCTTTAAAAAAGAGAGAGAGTGAAAACCTTAAAAAATGTGACTTTCCTAGAGTTCTAACTTTAAATGTCACGCAAACTTACATTTCAAGGTGACCTACTTCAAATAATAGAAATATCATTCATGAGAAAGATGATCAAAAACTATAACCAGAAATAATCTGGGAGCCACACTGTTAAATATAATATAATGAAACACATTTTTGTTGTTCCCTGTGAGAGGTAATCTGGTAAACTAAAGCACCTTGAAAATTAAATATATGGTTTTTTTTGCGGGGGAGGGGAGGAAACAGATAAGAAGTGAATTTTGAAAATGCTTATAACTACTTTGTATCTGCATGGTGCCTTTGCCACAAGGGCCTTTATACATTTCAAGAATGACTTACCAAATGTGCATTGATCCTCCCAACATCCTCGGAGAGTATGTGAGAAGTAAGCAGTGTTTATCAATAAGTTTTGTCCTCTTGCAAAAAGAAACCCAAACCTTGGCAACCTAAAGGTGATGGAACATCTTTTGCTGTGACTATCTCTGTAAGCTCATTGACTAGGGACACAGCCAGAATATTGCAACTGAACGGCCAGGTTCAGATGGACCCCTGAATGAAATGGCAAGGGGAGGTCTGCTTGCTTGTTTTCTCTGATTCTCCTTCCCTCCCTCTTTTCTTCCCTCTTTTACATTTTCTAAAATGGCTCATATTCTAAGCATTGGAAGGAAATCTAATTCTTGCTTTCTCTTTTTTCTTCTTTATACTTTATATGAAAACACAATTTCATCATAGTAGTTCCTGATTTACATTTCTGCTCCATTGGTGGATTTTCCCCTTGGTGTTCAGCAACATCTCACTCCTAATGACTATTTATAGCCCCCCAGGGTTTCTGTGGCCCTAAGTATCACCGTTGAATTTATCAGAGTTCTTGCCTATCCTGATTGCCTGGGCGCACCTGCTGTGGGATTTATAGCCTTGAAAATAAGTACCAAACACCTAGTGGCTTCTAAACTTTTTTTTTTTCAAATCAGTCTTTTGAGATAGGTTGCTTCTCACCCTTTGCCTCCTTAGGAGGTCCACAGTAGCTGTTTCTACATGATGTTGAGTCATCAAGATGAAAAGTGAAAATTCTGTCAATCTCTCGTTCTCAGCTGTAGTTTAATGTAAGAGGTATTTGTGTGGTTGTTGCGATGAAAACAAGGTTGGGGGGGGGGAACGGAGCTAGATCTCTGCCTCCCAGGCCTTCTTGTCTCATCCTGAATTACTTGGCCCCTTTATCCCACCACCATCACCTTAAGATCAAAAGAGGTGTTGTCTGCTTTCAAGATCCGATGCTGGTTATCAATGTCTTCTGTCCGCAAATCTGCTCCTCCTCTCCCTGCCCCCCACACTTGGTCCTGCCCCACACCTCCTCTGTATTCCTTTGCACAAAAACTGTATGTTTGTAACACAAATTTACTCCCTTTCCATTCACAGAGAATGAGGATTACCTCAGCTAAAGACCATTTGGATGAACACATTCTGCAGCATCTGTCAGTTCAGAACAGGGCAAACATGAAGAACGAGAGACTTATGATGAGAGATGATGGATTATTTGTTTAATCTAGGATTGTTGGCTCCATTTCTTATGTGAAGAAGTGGGAGACTGAATGCATAAAACCCCTGGACCAAGCCAGTGAGTGGGGCTGATGTACCAACTTGCTGGTTTAAGAGACACCAATGAAACCAACTCTGCTTTTCCACATAGTTCCCAGGACCAAAAATCCTGGGCTTGGTCAGATGGTATGGCTAGAGTGGTTTGAGGAGAACTCACTTCCATGCATCATCTTTTCCCCTTCAAAGCAGCCATGAACCTGCAGTCTTATTCCTAGGACCGAACAGAAGACTCTACTATTTTTCCTCTTCAGCTGAGGTATACCCACAAAGGGTCCTCTTCATTATGAGCTGAGGTGTGAAGAATGCCCGATTTGATAGCCCCCTGCCTTTGGAAGGGAGCCCTAAAGCAGCATGACTGCTGAAATCTGAAGGTCCCCTTCTTCTGTAACTCGGACCTAATGGGAGCCCCCTGTCACATTCAATTTACACAATTCAGTCTGTCATCCAGTTCATCTTTGTTTAAGCCACTTGGTTCACCTTAATGGGTAGGTCTTGAGGTCCTTTCTGTCCTTATTGGCTTCCCAGTCCTGTTGCCACTATCATATTGGACTCATCCCTTTGGCTTCAGGTCACTACATAACCCACTGGAGGTCTAGCCTGGTTCCTGACACCTGGGGAAGAAGGCTTGTCAGTGCCTTATGGCTCCACAGTAGCAATATCCTATCCACAATCTGAGATTTCTCTGCCTCTAGTATCCAGGGAAACTTTGCTCTCTCCGCTCTTTACCCTTTCCTTGATCCAATACAGGCTCTGCAGCCCTCCTTAATGCTTCCTATGTGTTGCACTTTGCTTTCTGTATTTTGTCTATTTGAACTTTTTTACACTACTCAGTGACACCTATACCTGGCTCTCACTCCCCAAATAAATACCTGTCATCACTCCCAAGTCTTTACTTTCCTTTCCTCTGTCTGAGCAGTCCTGGCTCATTGCATGGATCCCGTGTTCTGCATATAAATCCTCTTGTCTCATTTCAGAATTCCTCACACTTCAATGTTTGTGTACTCTTTGCCCACATCCAGCAACCTCCATAGTGTCTATATCATCTGTTAGTTATCATCAACAAAAGGATGCAAATTTATATGGTAACCTAAATAACTAAATAGTTTCTTTGTAAAGAAACTTGTAAAATCCATTCGCACCAACACAGTCCTAAGCAACCACTGAAGACCACCATACTGGTGGAAAATATCTGGCATGTGGGCTGTTGGGTATTTTTATTTTTGGTACTTTAACTGCTAATTGGGTGCTATATAGTTACAGACACAGTAAACAAGAACCCATCCAAAGCTGCCTGTTTGGTTTGCTTTTGCCTTGTGGGCCAGACATTGACAGGCAAATGGCACCAAAGAGAGGGAAATGCTATGCTTTGGACTCATTAAAGTCACTTATAGTGATTTCACTTCTTATTTTTGTTCTACTTATAGTAATATTTTTGAGATGACTGACCCCTATGGGTTATTTTGTTAGTCTCCAAACTTTTCCACTCTGACTTCGTCTTTTGTATCTTTCATACTTTTCCCGAAAGATCTGAGATATAGGAGCAAGCAGTCATCACAAGCTTCCCATTTATCTAGAGTGTGTGAGAGCTGCAACCCAGCTGATCTTTTCCCACCACCCCCGGCATTGCAGCCAGAATACAAGGTGGGTAGATGGCCCAAAACCCGCAAAGATGCTAACAAGTGGTCTTGAAGTTGGTATCACCAGAGAATGGGACCTGTGAGAGGATGCACTCTTCCCATAGTCCCTGACACGCTCTGAGCTCTCTCCCCATCTTCTGCAGCCTTCTTCTCCCCTCAGGGCTGTTGGGTGAGTGGAACCGATGAATCTTGTACGGTGAGAGAAGTGCCATACTTTCCAAACCATGGGTATGGCCATCTGCCTAAGACTCAGGTCAAGTAAAAGACATATTTGGGGAGGAAAAGGATATTTGAGATATTATAAGAAGAAAATATCTAAAAATCTAACTATATACTCCAAGTGAATATACATACACTTCTGTTCCCTCGGCTTCCCTCATCCAGGCCAAATCTCCTGATCTCAGGGTCCCACGGCACCTTGTACCTCTCCTCAGTAGCACTCACTATAGTTGCAATTTTGTGTTTTTGTTTGTGTGTTTGTTTGATTAATGCTTCTTTTGCCCCCATAGACTGTAAGCTTCTTGAGGCCAGGAATAGAGTCTGTGGTTCAAACTACCATGGCATCCCCAGCTCCTGACATGGTGCCACCTAATACATATTTAGTGACTGATTTAATACAGTTGGTTGTGTGTATATTAACCAAAGAAACTGGACTAGAAATCCTTCTGCCAGGCCTTTGTTGGGAGTGTTACTAATAGGCAAAACGTGCAGATTGTATGGTGGAGTCTGGCTCCAAACAAGACCAACAGACCTTGTAACTAAGAGTCTCTCCGTGGAGTTGCTCCGCCCACATATGACTAAATTGACAAATTCACTGAAACTGCTAATTTGGATGATTTGATTGGTTATTTGGGTGAGTTGACTAATATTTATTTTGGCTTCAGATAACCATAGTAAACCTGAACTAGGTCTATGTACCAACTAATAAACCCTCCAATTTTTAATCTTCTGACTTTCTAGTTTTTCAGCAAAGTCGTGGGAGTCCTTGACACACAAAGATTGCTTTGGGCATCCTAGGATATTTCAACACAATGATTAGGCTACTTGGAATTCATCTCGCGCCCTGCACCTCTGTTTGTTTCATAAAGTCAAGGGGGTGGGAATTTGGGGGTATTTTTTGAGCTATGTTGAAGACAAGTAGCACAACATGTCAAACTTTCTGCCCTCCCCAGCAGTTCATTCTCTCTGCTGTTTCTTTCTTCCACTAAACCTTTCTGCCAAACATGTCTTGCTTCCCTTTTGCAGGGCCCGATTCCTGCTCTGTCCTTGAAAGAATTCTTTGATCTTTCTTTGTGTCAGCATTTCATTTTGGTAGAGTTGCTCAATGAATTACTGCATAAATGCTCTTATCAGAGTCTGAAATTATATCCCTGGAGATCTTTGTAGTTTTCTGGTTTCAATGAATATTCAAGTACTCGTCCAAGAAGTCTCTTTCCTACTACTGAGAAGTTTACATTTTTGCCATATATAACTCAATTTCAACTATGCGTGAGCACGCACACACACATACACACACACTGAGTGTAATTATTAGTGAGAAGGACACTATTCAGCTCTTAGCTACTGGCTTCATTAAGTCACCGACAGAGTCTTAATTCATACATTCATATTCTAATATAGTGGGCGAGCTACTTAGAAAGGTGATTATAGCACCATATTCATTCAATAGATATTTATTGAGCATTCCTTATGAGTTAGACACTCCTTAATTGCTGGGGTATAATGTTGAGCAGACATGATAAATACCTACACTAAGCTCATAGTATAATAGGGGAGGGAATTTAATCCAATAATTACACTTATTCGTGTTAAATTGTACTGGTGATAAGAGCTAGAAAGTAGAAGTTGGTGTAGTATCCTGAAAGCCTATAAGAGAGGGTTTAATCTAGCCAAGGATGTTGGAGAATGCTTCTTTGTAGAAATGATGGTTGAGGTAATATCTGAAAGAAGAGTGATTGCTAAATAGGTGAATGAAGTAGGAATATATTACAAGAGAGGAAGAAGAGCATGTGCAAAGGCCCAGGGATAAGAGGAAGTGTAGCATATTTGGAGCCTGAAGAACTGGATAAAAGAAAAGAAAAGGTGTTGAAGGCATCAAAGAGCTACCAGGAAAGCCAGGATTTGCAGGACCAATGCCTGAGATAAGGAAAGCATACTCAGAAGAGCCTCAGTCTTGCATCTGTTTATACCTTCAGGCATCTGCCAATCTAAGAAATGGAGAAAAGAAGGTAGGCAGAAAGTGGTGGCCTGGAGTTTTCTGCACTTGCACTGGGCTGAAAGATAAAAGTTGGAGTTTATAGTTTCCAAGGTTGCCAAGACCTGAGGGGCCAAGAGAGGAGGCAACCCCTGGAGAGAAATGAACCAGAAATTTTCTATACAGTTTCTTTTTGAGGCACTTGCTGAATTATAAGCAGTGAAAATGTGAGGAGCAGTTCTGAGACACTGGACAAAAGGCAGCATTTAGGAAATAAAGAGCTCAGCAGAGAGATAAGCAGTCTTCTGGGGCTGGGAGAGCAGTGAGTAGCGTTCAGAGCCCCCTGGGAACACTGGTAAACAACCCAAGTTTTCAGTTGAGACCCTAGCAAGGCTACACCTTAAAAGTCAGTATTCCCTAAGAGCAAGACTAGATCAGAAACATATCAGCTCTAACAAAGCTTGAAACTCCACTTTGGATCAAGGTGATCTGTCCATACTTTATCCTCTAGGAGAAAATTAAAACTTTTTTAGAAAAAAATCACCTAAAAGATGCATGAGTGGCTCAGTCAGTTAGTGTCTGCCTTTGGCTCAGGTCATGTTCCCAGGGTCCTGGGATCAATCCCTCTACACTTCACTGAAGTACAAGTTCCCTGAGTTTTCATAGAGTTTGCTTTCTTCCTCTGTGGACTGCGGGTAACTTACCAAGGCTTTAAGCATGTTAGCCACCTCTTTCTCATCCTGTCCAGTGAGCATGATGTCATTGACGTAATGGATCGGTGCGGTGTTCCTCGAGATAACCAGGCACTTCAGGTCTCTTCAGACACTACGATGATGGGGGCAGGAGAATTAACGTAGCCCTGAGGCAAAACTGTAAACAAATATTGTCCATCCCAAGTTAATGTGAACTGTTTCTGCTCTTCTTTTCTAATTGGAAGGCAAAAAGAATACATTTGTCAGATCAGTGGCAGCATTCCATCTATCTGAGGCCTTGTTAATCTGTCCTCGCAACAACACTGTGGCACAGCAGATGCAGCCAGGAAAACGGCGTGGCAGGGCTTGCAGTGGTCTATAATCCTTCCCTGGGACGCATTCAGTTTCTGTATTGGCCACACTGATGAATTAAATGGACATATGATGAGACCACCAGTTCTGAATCCTTTAGGTCCTTTTTTTTTTTAAGATTTTATTTATTTATTTGACAGAGAGAGATCACAAGTAGGCAGAGAGGCAGGCAGAGAGAGGGGGAAGCAGGCTTCCCGCTGAACAGAGAGCCCGATGCAGGGCTCGATCCCAGGACCCTGAGATCATGACCTGAGCCAAAGGCAGAGGCTTTAACCCACTGAGCCACCCAGGTGCCCCTTCTTTAGGTCTTTAATGGTGACATCAGTCTTTTGCCACCTCTCCTAAGAAGAGGTATTGTTTTCCACTTACTATCTTGGCTGGCATGGCTGGCAGTGTCAGATATTTCTATACAGCCTACCTCACGTTGAGGGCTCTTACCATGCAAGCCAAGGACCCAATATGTGGATTACTTCAACTTCCAACTATATTAATTCAAGGAATACACTTGGAACTGGGAAGTGACCACAGAGTGGGTCTCCAGTTTCAGTGGGTGTACTGGGAACTGAGTTTAGTCAGGACTCCCTTTATTATATGATCCCTACCTTCCCCTGAACTACCAAGGGGTCATGATGATACGTTGGCTCTCTGGGTTGCAAGATCAACTATGTCTAATAATTTTCAAAATTCCCAGGACAAAACAATAATTTACTACCTAACTGAGATACATTTAAGTCTGCATTTAAGGACTTAAAAGAGTGTAAAAAAAATAATAAAAGAATGGGGAGCGCTGACAGCAAAATGGACAAACAAAATGTCCTTCACTCATATCCTCCACCTCAACAATAATAATTTGGCATCCATCCATGGACAAAAGTGCCTTTGTGGGGCTTCAGGATCCAGGTAGGACACTGTGAAACCCCAGTATCATTTGAGATTGAGGAGAGCTGTTTTCAGAAAGCAGGCTTGCACCCAAGCAACTAACTCACTGACTGTGGTTCTGACTATAAACTCAGAAACAGCTCTGTACCCTAGAGACTTGGCTGCAGCCCCATTTGGCTTTGGTCCTATCACCAGCAGTAGGCACCAAGGGACCGGGGAGGGGTCACATGTACCCATGCATCAGGTAATAGACACACAGACTTTGGACCTGGCCATCCTAAAGTGGCCCAAGAATAGCTCCAGTCCCTCTTGGCTGCAGTGTGGGGGGCACCTGAAGGTAAGGTTGCCAGACCCACTGAAACTGTAGACTCTGAAAAAGTCCTCTAACAGGGCTTGAGTACATCTCAGCCACAGTCCATGAGCAGACCTGCTGGCACAGGGACCCGGTAGGAGACATTCCCATCTGCATCCCTGGAGATCCCAAAAGGACCCTATACTCCATTCCAGCTCCCTCTTGGTCACAGTATGCTAGCAGTCCTACAGGCCCAGGGACCCAGTAGGAGATACTCATGCCTATACATGGCTCCTGACTCCTCCAGCCACAGTCAAGGAAGAGTCTAGCCCACCCAGGGACCTGGGAGGAGATATGCCCATTTTGGCCTCCCCAGAGCCATAGTCTCAATCTTGGCTATAAATTGAAACAGCCTGGGGCTTGGTTCCAGCCCCTCTCAGCTATGGTCAGAGCTACTCCCTGCCCACCCAGAGACCCATCCAGTCCCAAGTAGGAGCCTTCTTGGGGACTGGTAAAGACTCCTATTGACTTTTTGGGCTGATAGAATTATCTCTGGAATCACAGTCATGCTGGATTGAAGCCAGTTATGAGGCTGCCCCTGGGTCTGCTGTGGGTCTGTGGTTGGTGGGCTTATTACCAGGGACTTGGGTGGGTGTGGATTCTGTCTGGCCTCTGGTGGATAGGATTACCTCTAGTACCTTGTTCTGTATAGTGGTGCTAGGAGAAGATTCCACAAGTGGAAACTTTACACATTGGCAATTCTTACACAATGGGCCCTTTAGCAGGTCCCTGAGAAGTCTCCTACCTGGTCACCCGATGGTCAAAGTATAAATCAGAAAGTATCTCGAGATAAATGAGGATGAAAATACAACATGCAAAAACTTATGGGATGCAGCCAAAACACTTCTAAGAGGTGAGTTTATAGTGATAAATGGTGATGTTAAGAAAAGAGAGAAATCGGGTGCCTGGGTGGCTCAATGGGTTAAAGCCTCTGCCTTTGGATCAGGTCATGATCTCAGGGTCCTGAGATCAAGCCCCGCATTGGGCTCTCTGCTCAGCAGGGAGCCTGCTTCCCCCTCTCTCTGCCTGCCTCTGACTACTTGTTATCTCTCTCTATCTGTCAAATAAATAAATAAAATCTTAAAAAAAAAGTGAAAAATCTCAAACCACTTCACTTTTATAACATAAAGAATTAGGAAAAGAACAAAAGAAGTCCTTCTTAGTTGGTAGAGTTAGTAGAAAAGTTAGTAGAAGGAAAGAAATAATAAAAATCAGAGCAGAAATGAATGAAATAGAGACTAGAAAGACAATATGAAAAAATCAATGAAAATAAGAATTGGTTTTTTGAAGAGATAAAATTCACAAACTTTTAGCTAGACTAACCACAGAAAAA
>CM053608.1:52828055-52839671 GCA_028646535.1 Procyon lotor
TCCTACACCTCTGCCATCTTGCCAAGACCCTTCCTCTTCTTCATTTCAATAGCTAAAGAATCTCTGATGATCTAGAAGAGACTACTTGGATCCTCACACATATCTTGGTAATTTTAATCCTGACGTATAGTGTGTCCTCTAAGCTAATTGGTTGAGGCTCTTTTCCCTTCCACACACTTTTTAAAAAATTACCTTGAATTCTGAAAGCACTATGAGATCTTTCAAGTTGCCTTCTTCACTCCTCTTGAAATAAATTATAAATACTCACCTAAAAGAAACATGGAATGTGGGATATTTTGAATTTATAAAAGACACAATAGGAACACGAGTGGTAGGTAGATTTCTTGATTCATTGGCTTCCCCCACTTATTCAAAATAAAAAAACTCTGACTAACTTTTCTTTAAACCTTTCACTTCATCATAGGGTAAAGTCTGAGTCCTATGTGTATTCATCTGTACTCATTAGGTAACATAAATGTCATGGATATTTATTTATAAATCAATAGGAAATGTTGCCAGCCTCAGACCAAAAAAAAGTCATGATTCAATAACAGAAGGGGTAAGAATATTTAATATTTAGGGGCTTTTACTGGCCTTACTTTAAAGGTTTTGACTGATGAAGGATTGCAATCATTATTGATCATCTATGTGATAAGTAGGCATCGTTTTTGTTTGTAATAAGATTCCTTTCTCAATAATAAGACACGATGAAGATGGAGAGCATAATTCATACCCATCTGACTGAAAGGGTCTCTTTCAGATCAAGTTACAGAAAATTCCAAAATGTGGGGAGCATTTATTGACTCCCATAAAGCCCAGGGGTGGAGCTGGCTTGCAGGTACAATATGTAGGGAGGGAAGTTTCCCCTTGCCTTTCAGTTGGTCAGTCTTGCTCTCCTCTTGAGTTGGCCTCTTTTTCTGGGTCTCTTTTGTAGCAAGAAGATTGGGAAAAGATTCTGAACAATCCTGCTTGGACCTATACTATTTATTCCCTGTTTCACCTTGACCTACTTTGGCCCCTAATAATGTGACTTAACACTATGCTTGTTTAGACTTGTACCATCCAGTCCCACTTTTCCAGAATCCTGGACTATTTCTTCTTGACTTACTTATTTTACTGCTGTTTAGACATCTGTGTGCTGTTCCATGGACACTAAACATGTGGTTGTTTTATTTTTTGGGGGATCCACGGTTTTTGATCCTGGCTAAATAATCGAACACCCAGGGAGCATTTAAGGAATATAATTGTCCAGAGCACACCTAAAGTAAATAAATTAAAAATCTAGGAATGAGAGACTGGGGTGGCTCAGTCAGTAAGGTGTCTGCCTTCAGCTCAGGTGGTGATTCTGGGGTCTTGGGATTGAGTCCCACATTGGACTCCTTGCTCAGTGGGGAGACTGCTTCTCCCTCTCTCTCTGCCCCTCCTCCTGCTCATGTTCTCTCACTCTCTCTCTCAAATAAATAAATAAAATCTTAAAAAAAAAACCCTAAGAATGAGGTCTATTTAAAAAGCTCCCTGGTATTTCTAATAGATTTAATTGGTAGTATGCTGGTAAGTGTTTAACAACTAGCTCTCTGGAGTGGAGGGAGGAAGAAGCAGGGGGGTAAGAAGTAAGGGGTGGGGCAGAGGCAAAGGGAGAGAGAGAATCTCAAGCAGACTCCCCACTGAGCGCTGAGGGGCTCAATCTCATGACTCATGAAATCACAACCCGTAAGATCATGACCTGAGCTGAAATCATGAGTCAGATGCTTAACCGACTGAGACACCCAGTTGCCCCCAGAACTACCTTCTTTTAACCAAACTTAACATGGTTGGTCCTTGGCTCTCCTCTCCTTACACTAACTAATGACTCTGAATACATACCTTCAGCAGTGCCCCTTCTCCTGGGCAGACCTCCAATATCCAACTGCCTCCTCCTTGCCACATGTATGTCTCATATCTGCCTCAAATTCAACATTGTAAAAATGATACCTATGGTTCTCCCTCCATCCCCATAAACCTTATCGCCTTCTAGTTTTGTAGAGCCAGTGGATGGCACGATCATTCAAACTACGGGACAAGCCAGGATCCAGGGAGTCTCTGTTGACACTTGCCATCCTTCGTATCAAACCGTCACTCCAGCCTGCGGATCTTTACTTCCTTAAATTGCTCTTGAAACCATCCACTTCTCCCCATGGTCAGTGCTGAAAGAAACCCTAGAGGAGAGAGCTGCCAACTTCCCAGAGAGGGGCATTTGAATTGACATTTGAAATGTGATCAGGAAATTGCTGACCAAGGGAAGGAAGGTGTTCAGGGGCAGAGAAAGCAGCGTTTGGACCTCGACAACCACAGACTCACAGATGACATTTACTTCTCTATGGGCCCATCTACCAACCATTACAAGTTGCACACAGGCAAAACCAAAACTTGGTTCTGTCCACTACTCGGTATTTTGAGTTATTCTTTCGTATCTCAGGAAATGGCCCAACTCTCCCTTCACCCGTTGCTCAAGGCAAACACCTAGGAATCATCATTTTCTTAACCCCATATCCAGCTCCTCAGCAAGTTCTATCTGCTCTAACTAAAAATATACCCTGAATCTACCTTTCCCTATCTCCACTGCCACTGCTCTTGTCCAAGCAATCTGCACATCTTCCTTGAGTCAAAGCAATACCCTTCTTGGCAGCCTCCCGAAATTCTTTTCCCAACATAGCTGAATGATTTTATAAAAATAATCAGATCATATTGCTCACTTGTTAAAAGTCTCCAATGGCTTTCATTACACTTAGAATAAATCCCATCCCCCAGCACTAGCCTATAAGTCTCAACATGACCTGCACCTGACCTCCTTTCTTACCATGTTCACAAATAACTCTACTCTAGTCTCCACCTGGCTTTTTTTTCCTGCTTGACAAACACACTAAACTCTCCTTCCCTTCAACATTTCTCCTCCACCCAGGTCTTATGAATCTTTACGCTTGCTGTGCCTCACCTGGCATGATCTGACCCCAAAACTTCATCTCTTCATAGAGACTTAATGAGTCGCCGGCCTACCCACTTTCTCACTGGCCACAGTATTACTCTGTTCCATTTTCTTTTTCTTTTTTTTTTTTTTTTGAGGTTCTATTTATTTATTTGACAGAGAGAGAGATCACAAACAGGCAGAGAGAGAGGGGAAAACAAGCTCCCTGCTGAGCAGAGAGCCCGATTCAGGGCTGGATCCCAGGACCCTGAGATCATGACCTGAGCCGAAGGCAAAGGCTTTAACCCACTGAGCCACCCAGGCGCCCCACTCTGTTCCATTTTCTTTATAGCCCTTCTCACTGTATGAAAATGTATCCATTTATCTCTTTCCTTGCTACCTCTCTGCCAGGGTATATACTCCTTCCCACCTATAATCAAAGTCTCTGTGAGTGCAGGGATCTTGTCTGTTTCATTTATCCCTATTTTCCTAGCATCTAGAATTGTGCTTGGACTATAGTAAGTATCTGGTAAACACTTACTATTGACAAACATTTACTGTGGAAAACGTTTTCAAAGAGTAGGACAAGAATAAAGGAACTATTTGCTTTATATATTTCTTACTCAAATGACTTAAATGACCTCCGAAAATCAATTATATCCTTTCTTTATTTGGTTCCTTACTTGGTAAAATGCAAATAATGTTTCCTATATATGTGTAAAATACGAAGAGTTTAAAGATGTCTGGGAATATAAAGTATCTTCGTAACATATGGTAAATAAATATGGGGCAGGGACACCAACCATTAAAGCATGATTATCTACACTCCTTCCCTACCAGCTTCTGAGAAGCCTGTCTTGGCCCGATCATGTAAATCAGAGTAAAGAGCGATGAGGAAATTGAAGAGGAAAGGGGGTTAATGAGGTTTGTATTACAGATGGGGAGTATTACTCATTGAAGGGGGGAAAAAGGGTAGAAAAAGAGAGTGAAAGAAAAAATATGAACTAGAACGATTGTTCTGTCTGAACCGGAGGGTGGGTCTGGGAGAGAGCGTTAAGATCCCCCCTAGCACCAAGGGGTTGTGTGTGAAAAGACGGGGCTGGGGTGTAAGGGATGTGGGAGGCAAAGGCGTGTGGATAAGGAAAGAGGATTCCAAAAGATTTGCTGTGGTTTATGAGTCCTTTTTGGAATTTCCAGAAATGACAGTAAAGACTTAGTTTGCTTTTCAATTAATTTTTTGGCCTCCAGTTTGTTTTCTTTCCCGCAAACCTACAGCCCCTTTCTGCGACTGGCCCTGGGGAGAGAGCAAGGGGTCTAGCTTTGTGAGGGCTACAGAGGGAAATGCGAGTGACATCGGCCAGCCCCCGACCTTCTTCCATCTTATACTTCCCATAGACTTAAATGGGACATTGTGTCTCAGGCACAGCACCTTGTGTGCTAGAGGAATGGGAAGACAAACCATAAACTCAATAAATGAAGTCCACCAATGTGGAACGCATGGGCTGAGGATGCTGGAGATGTTTATTAACTTGCCCAAGGTTATACAGCTGAGCCAGGATTTTATGGGACTGTCTCTGGCTCCAGAAGAGCCATCCAACACAGGGCCCTCTAGCAACTGGAGAAGTCAGGAAACCTTTGTCTTGGCACTGGAAAGCTCTGGCCCTTACCAGCGATGCAACTTTGGGGACAACATGGAACCATATCCTCACTTCTAAAATAAAACATTGAACCGAGTCCGTGGCTCTCGGACGCCAGTCTGAGAGCCAGTGACGGTCTGAGAGGAAGTTTCTATTGGTCAGTGGCAAACTGAAAAAAAAAAAAAAAAAGGATAACGTTACATCTACATCATTATGTATTTGTTACTGGAACATCGCTAAGAGGCTTTTCTTGGAAATGGATGTTCTGTGTTTTTATTATCAAAATAACTTGTTATTACTTACTATTTTAGCTAACAGTTTTCTATGGAAGAAAAATGTTGTCTTGGCTTATCAATATAAAAACCTCACAACCCCTGTGGGTCCGCCAACATCTGTGAATTCACTGGATTCGATGATTTCTGGTGTCTTCTAACTCTGACAATTTCCCCAGGGAGAGAGGCACAAACTGCAATGCTTGAAGGGTTCGGTCCAGCAGTTACCACTGAATGAAGAGTAGGACAGTAGGCACTCAGCTGCTCTAACACCTCGACTGCAATGCAGAGGAGCTGCATCACTTTTTTAAAAACGTGCTCATCCCAAACAAACAGAAGTCAGATAAAGGTGTCTGTGGCTAGTTATGTGACTGCAGCCACCATCTCACAAATCCTACGCCGTTGATTTGTAACTGCTTTCTTACAGTTCTGGCAGTCTGAGGGTCTGTTCTGAACCCCCCCCCCCCACCAAAATAGCGAGGCACAGAGTTATTTTAATAATTGGATTCATTAGTGAAGATGGCAATAAGGTGACATCGCGGCATGTCCTAGAAGGGCTTCCCATCGTCGTAGAGATGGTTTGGCGATGACAGCGTCACCTCTTTATGTGCCAGTCTGTGCGGGTTTTGCTTGGGTAGAAATGTGAAGTCAGGGCCTGTTCAGAATGTTTGAAAAAAACGTAAGCTGAACTGATGTATTGACCATGTCACAGATTATGACTGAGCAGCAGAACTACTAGGTCTCATCCTTTACATTCTTATTTTATTGTTTCTTCATGAATATGATAATAGCATTTCCACAAAATTAATAAAATAAGCAGTCGGGCCTTTGCCTGCATTATAATGTCTCAAAAGCCAGAAGTGAAGCTACTCAAACAATTTTCTAATTTCAGGAATAGCCATACAGGCTTTTCCACGTCTTCCAAAAGTTCTAGTGCTTTTTGGATTTTCCATCTTATGCACTATTGGAAACTATCCTTTTCTGTGATGTAACTTTAATCCATCTTCCTTTCTCAGGGAGGGGTGGGCAGGGGGGAGGAGAAAAGAAACAAGAAACAAAAGAAATTATTTCCTGGAGGTATCTAGAATGAGGAGACAATGCCATCCATCTATATAATTCTTTGTTCTGATATGGGATTTTCCATGGGGCTCCAAGGGAGAGCTTCAAGACATGATGTAAGCATCCAGCCCCTTTGGGGTCAGTTCCCACAAAAGTCCAGTAAGAAAAACAAAAATGTGATGGGATTGAGCATGATTGGAAGCAATTACACTGAATCAAGAATGGGAAGCTCTGAGAGATGAATGACCTCAAGGCTCTTACTTTTCTTTAAGATTTTATTTATTTATTTGACAGAGAGAGAGAGAGGTCGCAAGTATGCAGAGAGGCAGGCAGAGAGAGAGAGGAGGAAGCAGGCTCCCTGCTGAGCAGAGAGCCCGATGTGGGGCTCGATCTCAGGACCCTGAGATCATGACCTGAGCCGAAGGCAGAGGCTTTAACCCACTGAGCCACCCAGGTGCCCTCAAGGCTCTTATTTTGAGGTGAGGGCCTCCTAGGAGAGGGGACCACTGGAGGCCCCCCGGGGCACTAGAGGCAGCATGATCATGAGAGCACATCTCTCCCTGGCACAAGAATGCTCTTTCTACTCATCCAGATTCATCCCTGAACAATAGTTGTTCTTAACCATTATTGCAAGTCTCAGCCTCTTTCAGTCTAAGTCTCCACTTAGACAACATTGTCTTTAAAATTCTTACCCTTGGTTCTATGTCCTTGATCCAGCTTTCCAATTTGAGCTTCTAAGAGAAGCCACGCCAGCCTTCTTGTCCTTGTCTTTGAGCTGGTGAACTTGAAGTGCCATCTACTGATTTATGCATATATTGGGATTCCCCATTCTGAACCCCATTTCTCTTTTGAAGTCTCAAGGCACAGGGATCCCTCCTGATTTTTTCTCTGAACTTCTAGCAGCCACGCATATGACACTGAAGGCCACATTACCCAAAGTGAGGTCCACACAAAAATGAAGTTCCATGGGCTCATTCCTTGAGCTTCTGCTGTGGGGGGAGGTGAGCGGAAATAGTATTCCAGGATTGAGTTCCTCTAAGAAGTACTGCCTCAAATAATTTCAGACACTTTTTCCTGAATGACTTCTCAGACCGTGAATTTATAAGAGGGGAATCAGTAAGGCTTCTGGTACCTATTTTACTTCAGGATCCTTTTTTATTCAAGCAGTGTGCTTCGAAAAATTCTTGTCTTAGCACAATGATTACTAGTGCATAGACAGTACCAAATATTAGTGCATAGAGAATAATCTGGGGAGTTTTACAAGTATTTAGATTTGTGGGCCTCATCTTCACAGTGAGTGAGCCAACACTTCTGCCAGGGAACTCATGAATCTGCATTTTAAAAATGCAGGTTTTAACCAGCCTAAGCAGGCTGCTGAAACTTGAACTTGAATAGGAATTACCTGGGATTTTGTGACAATGCAGACTTTGATTCCCTAGGCCTGTGCTGGGGCTCTAGATTCTGCATTTCTGAGAGTTCTCTGGTGAAGCTATTGCTAGCGGTCTGAAACCCACACTATGGGGAGCAAGACATCCATGATCCTAACCATGCAGTGTGCTCCACTTCTGTGATCATCACAAATGTCACTGTCTACCAAGGTTTCTGTCACTTTCAATTCAGGGATCGGTGTTGTCTTATTGGTTCATAATTAAGTTCAGAACTGTCATTTCTTTCCTTGCTTATTCTACTGTCTAAGAGCTGGAATAGTTAGCAAATGTGTCAAGGTTCATCAGATGCCCTGGTTGTAACCTAACATGAGGTCCTGATAGTTGCTGTTTTCATCACTTCCTGTTCCATCAGGGGTCTGTGCCAGGTTTTTGATCTGACTCAGATAGTGCCCTCCAGACCTACAGTGTTACTGAGTGTATTAGTTACTTCCTTGTTTTGCTCTTGCGGTCCTACGCTGGACTGTCCATTTGACTTCTACATCTGTTATAAACCCCATAAACATGACTGATGTTTTTCCTGTAACAGAAAAATTGTCTTTTAAAGAAATTAAGAAAAGAGGAAAATAATCTTTTATACGTGTTTAGGTAATTATTATTTCTGGTCCTCTTTTTTCCTTTGTGTAGATTCCTATTTCTGTAGCGTATCATTTTCTTTGACCCTGAAGAACTTTCTTTGGTATTTCTTGTAATGTGGATCTGCTGCTGAATTCCTTCGGCTTTCATTTACCAGAAAATGTCTTTGTTTCACCTTCATTTTGACCTTGTTTGTTCTTGTTCTTTTGAAATAACTAGAATTCACAGGAAGTTCCAAAAAAATATGTGCAAGGCAGTCCCCCAAAATCCATCTTCACTTTTAAATGTTATGTATGTGAATACATCTGGGACTCCAAGTTTATGAGTTTATGTGTGATATCCTAGAAATGACTAGCGCTGTTTATTTTTCTTTATGTCTTTTTCTCTTTCTGACCGTTTGAATAATCTCTCTTCAAGGTCATGGATTTTTTTCTTCTGCAGTGTCCAATCTTCTGTTAAACCTATCCAATGATTGTTTTTAAATTTCAGATATGCGTTTTTCAGTTCCAGAGTTTTCCATAGGTGTTTTAAAAAATTGTTGTACTGTTCTCCTGCCATAACTCTTTTCTTTCTCCATCACATCCATCTTCTCCTGTACACTCCCTAGTGTGTTGATAATAATTGTTTAGAGTCTTCTTCTGCTAATACCAATATCTGTCTGTATTGGGTATGTTTCCTTTTAATGTAGTTCATGTTTTCCTATTCATTTTCAAGTCTCTTAAGTTTGTACTCCGAACATGGTATATAAATAACAGTGGGGACCAAGGGAAAGTTTTCTGTTTTGTTTTACTTATTTCCCAGAACATCTAAACACTTTTCTCCCTCTGGCCTTTCAGCTGAGGTTAGTTGCTTCTGATTTCCCCTGGAGTGGAGCTGAGCTAGAGCCTGGCTGCAGCTTTCTGCAGATGGAGATCACCCGTGATCAGCCTGACCCCAAAATCCTGTGCCACCTCTGTGGGTAGATCTTTTCAGTATTTAAGCCGGGAGAGAGTTGGGTCACAGTTTCAGATACTTTTGCTTGACCTTTGGAGGCATCTCTGGCAGGGCCCAAGAATCCAAGTGCAAGACTGCTTGACTTCTTTCTGATTTCCAGGCTCATCTGCATTGAATTTCTTTGCATAATTCGGGACAGGGCTGGGTAGGGATGGGAAGAAAAGAATAGTCAGGCAGTTTGCATCTGGATCTCTTCTAGGCTGTAAGCCAGTCCTGCAACCCACTCTGTTGGCATGTCCCTGCTGTCTCTTCGTCTGTCGTGAGTCCGTGACAACTTCTCTGTCTATCCTTCTCTGATCAGGCATCTGGCACTATGGACGGGAGCTCCTCCTGTTCTTTCCTCACCTGTGCAGTACTCATTTCTTTCTGGAATTCTGTTAGTCAAGGTTTCCTTGCATCCCCTGTTCTTTGCAGCCCCATCGACAAGAGTAGTTTTACAATTTTCCATGTAATTGGAACAAAGGTCTTTTGCTTCCTTATTCATCCTAATCATCCTAAAGAACCACAAAACAAGCAAATACTTCCTCTACTTTTTGTTTGAAATACATAAAGCTAGAGCACATTTACTTTTTAAGTAAATAATTCACACTAGCAAACTTTTTGAACAAACTCCTATGACTTGCACTGAGATACACTGATGGCTACACCCAAACTTCCTTGATTTCCAGTTAATAGTTGACTAGATGTGTCATAGTTGAATAGAAATGCCTTCTGGAGGTATATTGAGTCCGCTCTGGTTACATTGGGTGTCTAGGGCCCTTGTTCATTTTGTGTGGCGGAGGCGTACTCCCGCTGGGTGAGTTTCTCTTAATGCCTTCTTGACAGCTTTCCAAGGAAACAATTCTCTCAGGTATTTTCCCCCTTTATCATTCTTCCTTTGCTTTTTCTATATAACTGAAGTAAAAAGGGAAATTATTATACCTAAGACAGAATCTCACCCTAACTCCACTTCCCATGACTATTAGAAACCTTCACTTTCTTCTTGACTTTTGAGGAAAAAAAGGTAAACCTCTCTCTTCCTATAAGTTTCCCAGGAGGAAATTACTACCATTAATGTCATTAAAATGCATTTGTAAGTGCTCTCTTGGCAGATCTTTAGCAATAATTCAGGTAGCCTCAAATTCAAAGCTTCTATGGTTGTTTTCTGAAGGAATTTTTAACTCTATTAAAATACACATTGAATGAAATTTAAACCGATTTTTAAAAAGTTATTTAAAATGGCTTTATGGCATTGCTGTTTGAATTATATTCATCATTATTATCTTACATTTAAATTGGCTATTTATGTTAATATCATCCAATTTCTGCATAATAGGAAAAGGGATTTAAAATGGAAATCAAGCCCAGGGATGTATAGTAGTGATAGTTGCTGCCAGAGCAAATTCCATGAGTTCTCTATGACTATGAGAAGGAGATTAGGGCTCCTCTTCCTTTCCCTTCTATCTTGAGTTCTTTTCTGATTGTCAAACAGTGTTTGCAATCATTACCTTACATGTTTTTCTACAGTCTATGTCTCACTGTGGGCTAAGGAAGAGGCAAATGAAACAGGACCAAGACCGAAGGGAATAAATCTTTTGAGGCTGCCTAATACTCAGAGCCAGGGGATAACTGCAAAATCCTATCTCTTTGGTTTTCTCCTCCACACTTTTTTCACCCAAATCTTTCTTTTTCCCATGTATATTTCATACCCATTGCCTTCTAAGAAATAGTCATATGTTTGCGTGAGATTAATGAGATCATCATCAGCTCATTTCTTCTCTCAGTTTATCTCCTCGACATTCACTTCAACCTCTGTCATTGTTATGTCAAAACCATTCCGCTTCTGACAATTCCTAAGAACATTAAAGAATTTGAGTTACTAAAAATGTAGCCACAGTCCCCAGTTTCTACGTAGATTAACAAATGTATGGTAAACTCTTGAGTGTTTAGTATCTATTAGGCTAGGATATTAGTTGAATACAGGGTTATAAAGATTGTCTCATAAATTAAAAGTCTCTCCAAAACCATTGATTATACACACTTGACGTGTACTTTATATGGCTTTCTTCAATGACTGTGTCCTTCTTTTTGTCTACTCTGAATGTCCTATACCAAGGCAAAATCCTGATAATGCACGGATAATTAATAATTATTCTCTGTTAGCACTTGTGGTTTATGACTCTTGTACATGTTAGAAATTGCATTAAGCAATTAGTATCTGGTAGAAAAGTTAAACTATTAAAAGCATCCGGAATAATAATGGTTGAAATAAAACAGAAATTTGTTTTTTTCACACCTAAATGAAATCTGGAAGTTAAGCAATGGGCCGTGCTAAGAAAGGTCTATGGTTATTGGACACCAGGTTTTTCTGACCTTTCTGTTTTGCTATCCTGGGGCATTAATTCCAACCACAAGATTACTTCATAGTCCAATAGGGTTAGAGAGATCTTAGACATAATGTATTAGGAAATAGAAAAGGAAAGAATAAAAGGGATGTTCATGCCAGCTGGGCCAACTTACTCTAAGCTGGAAGTTTCACAGAAAACTTCCAATTATATCCCATTGACCAGAATGTAGGTATATTCCCACAAGTGCAAAGAAGGTTGGAAAATAAATTTCTATCTGGTCATAAGACTGTCTTCTGTCACTAAGGGAGGAGAAAATAGACAGTGGGGAAAATTGCAGTCTCTACCACATCCACTTAAGCCTAAAAA
>CM053608.1:52839771-52881654 GCA_028646535.1 Procyon lotor
AGGAAGGGAAAGGGGAATGGGGGGAAATCAGAGGGGGAGGTGAACCATGAGAGACTGTGGACTCTGAGCAACAAACTGAGGGTTTTGGAGGGGGTGTAGGAGGTTGGGCAAGCCTGATGGTGGGTATTGAGGAGGGCACGTATTGCATGGATCGCTGGGTGTGGTGCATGAACAATTAATCTTATAACACTGAAAAAATAAACATATTTGGGAGAAAAAATTTGAAATATATGAAAATATGCTACATTTATGTTACTCTACCTTCCATTTTAAAATGTCTAAAGAGAGGGATATTTGGGTGGCTCAGTTAATTAAGCAAATGACTCTTGATTTCAGCTCGTCATGATCTCAGGGTCATGAGATGGAGCCCCACATCAGGCTCTGTGCTGAGCATGGAGCCTGCCTGAGAGTCTCTTTCTCTCCCATTACCCTCCCCCACTCTTGGCAAGCTCTCTCACTCAAAAAAAAAAAAAAGTCTAAAGACAGAAGAAACTACAAGAAAATGCCCACAGAAAGGTTAACAGAAAGTGAGGAATATAGAAGACATTTTTTGAGTAATAGTAATTTTTAGTTGTTGGTAAGTGCATGAAAAACTCTAGCCTAATAGAGGAATTCATATTCTATGAGAATCAGGAGCAGTTTTTATTTGAATTGGACTCATCTAATAATCAAAGTTTGTCTTAAGATGTGCAAAATTTCTCATCACTAGAAAAATTTAAAAAGAACCTTAGCTTCTAGGAACTTTTTCAAAGAAATACCTGAAAAAGTTGGCAAAGATACACGATCATAATTCCAATGTTTAAAATATCAGTAATATGAAATAACTTATTTATGTAACGATAAAGGATTGATTGAAAAAGAGTAGATTCACACACTATCCATGCTCTAAAATGACTACATAAATATTTATTGACAGAGAAAGAGATTCATGATATATAGTGAGTTAAATGAATGACTTACAAAACCAACCCTATAGTATCATTTTACATGTGTGTTTAAATGACCACCAGAATGTGTAATCCACATAGCCACAGATAATCAAGGAGAGTGGTGGGTATTGCAGGTGGAGCTCAGAAGGGCTCTGTACCTAGTCTCTGAGCTCATTACAACCCAGGGTCTTGATTGTACACCTTTTTACCTTCTTCTTTATTTTCACCCCAAATTCTTCAATGTCATGAGTTCTTCAACAACTGATAACTGTCATTTTCTAAGAAAACAATCTACTTACACATTTTTTTTTTTAAGATTTTATTCATTTGACAGAGAGAAACACAGCGAGAGAGGGAACACAAGCAGAGGGAATGGCAGCGGGAGAAGCAGGCTTCCTGCCGAGCAGAGAGCCCAATGCGGGGCTTGATCCCAGGCCCCTGGGATCTGACCTGGGCCAAAGGCAGACGCCTAACGACTGAGCCACCCAGGCGCCCCTACTTACACATGTTTTATCTGTGTATTGTTCCTTTTCTTCCTTCAAAAGTTACAACCCTGAATATAAAAACATACTGGCTAGAAGTTGACATCTTAGAATAGTTCCCTTGGCCACAGCTAAAGGGAGCCTTGGCAAGAGAGAGGGCTATTTAAAACCCTGTTACTTTAAGAGGGGCGAGACAATATTTACAAACCAAAAACCTGAAAAGCTTCTGGAGGATGGACCAAAAGGGTAAAAAATTTAATACTCGCTTTAGAAAATTTAGCACTTTGTGATGGTAAAGAATGTACTCCTCATTTTCTCCTTAGCATCGTGAACAGGTAGAAGTGCCCATTCTCATGCATCCTGAGGTTCCTTCCCCAGGGATGCTGATGTGTTCTCTAAGATCTGTTCACCTAGTTCTGCTCTTGACGTGCAAGCAAAATGACGGACTTATACATATACATATGTACATACATATACATGTATATGTCGGACTTATACATATATCCATGTATACATAGTTATGGAAGAGAATCACCATAACTTCATTTCAGTATCTCACCCACAATCCTGGCTAATCCTATTCCTGAGAGCAAATAAGATTGTGCTTTGAACCAACACATGTGCGCGCGCGTGCACACACACACACACACACACACACAATGGTAAGATTGATAAATATCTAAGAAAATACAGGAAAAGGCTAATGAGAATATTTTAGCAAGGATTATTTCAAATGTAAGCTTACTAGCATAAGTGGCTCTGAAGTCAAAACATGGTTATCACATAGGACTATTCTGAGATGGGGACAGTTATTATATTATTGAGGAATTTTAATGAATAGTGGGTCCATTTGTTATTTATTTTCTCCCAAATGGTAATAAACAGCTCCAGTTATAATTGCTGATTTTCTATATTTATGGAAAACTGGCATTTCATAAATATCAAATTGTGATATCATCTACTTGTATGCTGGTTTTCTATGAATATATAAATTTAGTAATTATGTCTAGAAGTGTGAGTTAATTTTTTGGTGTGTGAATAAATCAAGAAGGAGAATGACAAGTCTGTTAAAATGTAGAATCTTAAATATCCTTTTCATTGTTCTTTTAAAGAATTTATCTAAAATGATGTCATGGAGTGGCAGAGAAAAGTCTGGGATATAAGATTTTCTATTAAAGCCACCAAGATGTTCATCAAAACTAAGTCAACACACAGACATTTGACAAGGGTAGTGCATAGAGCTTTCTCCAAAGACCAAAAGGTTAGGAAGACTTTCTAGGTCCCAAATAATCAATGTTTAAAGGAAAACAATTGTACAGAGGTTATATTAATTCAAACTAGTAAAGGATTTCTTCATAAGAGGAAGTTGGAGCTTATTTTAATTCTAGGGAAACGAAATTCTCACTTGATATATTTACTATTATAATGTATTCTCTTGGATAGTATTGGCAGAAACTCCCCATTAATATTTATCTTTAGAACTTTGCTCCATTTCATGGCTCAGTAGAGAATTAATATTTAGCAAATGTGTGATGAGCCTTTTTTTTTGTCTTATGGCTCAAAATCACCCAAGTCCTTCAGATGCAAAATTTATTTTTATTATGAGTTTTATAATGAGCATATATTTTACCACATGTGGTAAATGTTACCATGGGCTGTAAGTTTTCTTTCAAAGTTAAGTCACATCAAAATGGAATGTTTTAGTAGCTAAGGGGAAACGATAAATCTCTGGCTAGAAGAAAATCAATCTCCTGTTTTTGGGTTTGAGGTCCTAAAATGCAAGAGAGTGGCCAATACTGAAATAATAATCCTAAACCCTGATAACACCTTTTAAAAGGCTTAAAAGAAACTAGACCCTAATTTGAGCATTATTAAAATTTTCTGTAATAGATGGACCATGTGTCTCATCAGATCACAATTTTAAAGAATACTTTCAATCCAACTGGACATTGACATTTGTGCTATGAAGGGTAGGTTTAGTAGTGGTAAGGGACTACCATCTGCAGTAAATAAATTCTGTCTCTTAACAGAGAGACCACTAATCTGACAAAAACCATGCAGCCATGAATCCAGGAAGCAACTTCCCTTAATCAAAGGAATGTGTCCTCATTGCCAATGGGTCATGAATAACTTGGATAGGGCCTGTTTACCATCCAGGTGGTGAGGGCACCCTTACTTCCCATAAGTATCTTAAGCAGCAGGTGGAAGCACAAATGTGTTTGACCACCTCCTCGGGTAGAATTAGAGCCCCACCCAAACAGCTGACCAGAGCAGGGGTTCAGCATGAGCTCATCTTTTTTTTTTTTTAAGATTTTATTTATTTATTTGACAGAGAACGAGAGAGATCACAAGTACGCAGAGAGGCAGGTAGAGAGAGAAGGGGAAGCAGGCTCCCTGCTGAGCAGAGAGCCCGATGTGGGACTCGATCCCAGGACCCTGAGATCATGACCTGAGCCGAAGGCAGAGGCTTTAACCCGCTGAGCCACCCAGGTGCCCCAGCATGAGCTCATCTTAGCACAATCAGAGAATATCCTGTCTTTACTTATTAGGGAATTAAAAATCATTATTTGTGTATTTAAATAAAATTACATATGGTCCACATAAAATTTGGAATGCTACAGAAGACACGGTTTCTGGATCTGTGTTTGTTCTGTGGCAAGAAGCTCCTAAAATATTGGCTATGGCTTTGATCTTCACAGTTTTAAAAAACAAGTCAATTAAGTGGTCTCCAGAGAAGTGTGAACATAAAGTGAATACAGGTTCGGGCCTCTGAAGACACCCGCTTAATACTTCACCATCTCTGTGTTTTCAGTAGCAATCAAGTTCAAGTTCTAGAATGCGTATTGAACACAACTGAGGCAAACCTTTGACACTCCAAGTATGTTTTGCACTCAGAACAGGTACAGAATTTTCCTCCAGTGGCTCTTGAGTTCCAACCCATGTGCTGCTACAGCAGGAATTTCTTCCTTTTTTCTGGTGGTTTCCATTTGCTTAAAATCTTTCAAGTGACACTTGACTTTTTAAATTCCTTGTTTTAGCACTCCTGCCTTTTATTTTCTCCTACACATTGGCTTTGACTGTTTTGGGGGATTTTTTGAAACTTCAGAGTTTCACGAAAAGATGATTGACAAAATTGTCATTATTGGCAAAGGTAGCTTCTTCGCCTGAAAACTCCACAAGTAGTCCAACTCCTAAAAGTTAATAAAAGCTGTTTGTCATTGTTTTATCACAGGAGCGTTCTTCTTATAAAGAAAAATCATAGCAAATACTTTTCTATAATGTGTACAAGGGTCCACTAGTTATTTTGATCATCTTATTTCTGTGGGTAACTCCATGATTCCACACAAGTGGGCTTGGTTTGATAAAAATAATCACAGCTTCTAATAGACATCTTCTTTGTTGACCATTGTCTTCCTCTTCATAGCCAATAAACACCTGGTACCCATAACCGCCTCCCCTTACCCTCAGGGCACTCCTTAGGGGCCACTTTTTCAGGCTGCACTATTGCTAAAACATTGATTCCCTAGTTGGCATTCTGATGTGAGTTCACAAAACTTCTCGAAGGTAATGATGCTGGTTTTTTAATCCTGAAAATTCATGGGGCTGCACGTAAGTGAGATATCAACTTTTGAACCTATATTCATGTATGGATTTTTAGCTCAGCTTGCCCTTAAAACTGAATATCACTAGATAACCCAGCATATTGACTGCATCTAAATGACAAGTTTTCAGGAAGAGGTATAAAGCTCATTTCTCTTCATTGACTGCGAATCGATGTGGGCACCATGAATCTACAGGACCCCGAATAACAATAACGATAGTAATGGCTGCTAACACTTATCAAGGACTCATTATAGATTAGCTCTTAATCCTCAAACAACCATTATTATTCTCATTTTAGAGATGAGACAGTATTATACATGGATATAAAGAAACTTGTCCAAGACCAAAGAGTTTGTCAGGGGCAGACCTGGCATTGAAATTCAGGTAGTCGGATCCCAGAAACTAGACTCTTCACCACTCTGTTCTCTTAACAGCGAAATCTTTCTATGAAATGGGTTCTGTCTAGTCTAGGTGCCCTCAGCGAGTAACTCACCCATTTGAATTAACGGATTATTTCTTTTGGGTTCCTTCACGCCAATACAAGAGCCTGGGCTGAGTCCTATTACAGTAAGTGGGGCAGCAGAATCTTTCTTTTTAAGTCAAGAGGAGGGATGAGGTTGATTGAGGTCCACTCTCAAAAACAAAAGTACAGAATACTGGTGGGGTTTCCAGCCACCATCTCAGTCTGGCCTGGATATTAAGGATTATAGCATGGGGCTGTATTTTCTGGACTTACTAAGATCTCTGAAATTCTGTAATTTTCCATGTTTCTTGTTTAGCATTTCCTATTATCCCATGGTGATCGGTAGTAGAATATTTAAAATTAAGAAAGCTTATATATTGTTATTGCAAGGCATCGGGAAACGAGACACAATAATTCCAAAGGGTAGTGTAGGTGATGAGCAGCTTTAAAGAAGAAAAAATATATATGAAAAGATTTAAAAACATAGTATTGATTGAGAAATGCAAGATGCAGAATCATATGCTCAGAGTGAGTCCATTTATTAAAATATAAATCTATAAAATAGCACTGTAGAATATCTGTGGATTCACAGTGTATGGAAGGAACAAAAATGGTATGGAAAGATATACGACAGACTCACAGTAAAGGTTGCTTCTGGGGAGGTGGAAAGGGGACTTTAGTTATAGTTGCAATATTTAATTTTTTGTGACAGAAGGAAATGTGGTAGATGTTATTTTTGGATGGTGGGATGCGATGTTATATTTTTTTGAATTTTCCATAATTTGAATTTTTTTTCAAAATCAGCTAACTTTAAAAAATTAAAAGAAATAAAAAATAGAGGAGAGGAAAGAAGACAAGGTCACTGGGAACTTCAAATGAAAAAGGAGGCCCAGGAGCACAAGTCTAGGTTTGAGGGTTGGTCCTACTGTTCTTTGGAGCTGACTCTAATCTAGACTTAAATAACTATGAAAATTCCTAGGCATGTTTTGTGTTATTTTAGAGGTTGAAAACATAGGACTCTTGTTTATAGGGAGGAGTTGTTTTTGATAGGGAAGGATATTTCATAGAGGAGGGGTTGGGTCACATGCACATATCCTTACTAACAATCCAGATCTTTACTCTTGAAATAGCTCAAGAAGGGTAGTCTGGTCAATGTTTGATTTCAATATATGAACATACTTGTTTCCTTTGATTTTATTATTTTTTTTACAGCCCTCTTTTCTTCCATAAATGATAAATAGCGCATTACCCAGAGGTTTTCTGTGTGGTGCGGGATAGTAAGTTCCCTGAGAGCAAGTAGATTCAATGAATGCCATTAATTGCCCTGAATTTCTTTTGCTTCAGTGGGTTTTATACAATTCCTACTCTGTTTCTATATTTATGCAAGATGCTTTGCCCTTTCACTTAAATCCCAATGAAAGAGCCAGCAGAATTTTAGGAAAGGTCAGGCTGGAAAAATTAGATATGGCATCAGAGAACAGTGTGATCAAACAAACCACACAGAATATTACATTTTCATACCAGTGCTTAATTCAGTAGCAGGTGGTAGAAAATTAAGATTTTTTTCTTTTATTTTTTTTAGTATCTCCTAAAAATATACAACATCAACAAACCCAAACCCAAGAAATAAACAAATAAAAACAAGGAATCTCAAGGTCTGTTGTATGCAGTGGGAGAATGTTCTCTAAGCTGCAATACGCTATGTATACAGGGGTATCCCCGGAAAGAAGGAACCATCTCAGGGTTTAAACTATGACTTTCATCCTGACTTTAATAATCCAAGTGAGAGGGCCAAAAAATTTCAGAGCATTGCCAGAAACCAGCAGGCAACCTTTTCTAGCTTTTTGATGTCACCAATATTGCATTACCATGTCTTACGGGGTAAGACAGAGAATCCAGTGGTTATCTTGACTCTCAGAGAACTATAAAGAGAACTCTGTAATGAGCTCCTCCCCTTTCTCTCAGGCTGGTCACTTTCAGATCGAGGTTGATTCAGTGTCCCCACAGGGGCCCAACTGGGCCAGAATGTTACAATCCAGAACCAACGGTGGCCCCCACTGGTCCCTCTGAAGTGATCTTCCAGTGAGGGACCTAAAGTGGACATCCGCGAAATATATCCTGTAGGCCAAATCTGACCCACTACCTGTTTATGTATTTGCCCATCATCAAGCTAAGAATGGTATTATATTGTTGAATGGTTGAGAAAAGAATCAAAAGCTTGTGTGTGTGTGTGTGTGTGTGTGTGTGTGTGTGTGTGATGAGTAATATTATATAAAATTCAAATTTTAGTGACCACAAATAGTTTTATTGGAACACAGCCATGTTTTCCACTCATGTTACATATGCTATCTGAACGCTTTTGTGCTACAGAAGAAGAGCTGAGTAGTCGTGGCAGAGACTTTATGTGGTCTGCAAAGAGAAAAAATATTTACAGTATTACCTTTCATGGAGCAAAGAAAATTTGCAGATCTGTGCTCTAGAATGCCATTTGCCAGCCCTGGAAAGGCTTTAAAACAATTGCAGCTAATTAGACTGATGATTTGGAGCATCACCTAGCTTGCTTTGCTACTATAGGTCCAGCCTCAGTTGGAGAGCTCCTGATTCTCAAACAGCCTCGTGTTCTGTGAATTAAAAGTTTGCAGACTCACCTAGGGAGCGGCTCATGTCTTATTAAAGCTATTTTCTTAAACATATCCTCCCTCCCCCAGACAGTGCTGTGTAGCCCGTGCACTTCAGAGCGCACCATTCACACAGACCGTGGTGTGCACGACCATGGTCTCCCTCCTAAAATGTTTGAGAAGACATACCTACAGATTAGGAGTGGAGCAGTGAGTGAATGTGTTAGTCATGTGAGTCAGAGAGGGGGGAATTGATTGTAGGAAAGAGATGTGAAGACACAGTTTGGAGTTACCCTGGCTCCATGAGTCTGTAAGCATTTTCTGTTATCCGCCATTACTCCACGGTAGCACCTTCCCACACCAAGACTGCAGAAGGCCCAACAGCTGTAGGCATTTCCAATCAGGAGATATCAGTACGGTCAACCATACATCATGTAAAGTCCCTGATCATACCAGAATTGTTTCCAATTTTCCAAAGGCAATCCTCGATTTCCCAGGTAGATTCCTTTCCCTGCAACTCCTAGGGTTCCCTTTGAGGTGATCAAGAAGTACCTCCCTTTGGGTCAGGTACTTCAGCTGTACCTGAAGTGTACAGCTGTACCTGAAGTGTACACCTGAAGTGAAGGGTCACACACTTCAGCTTCACACTGTCCATAACAGCCATATGGTCAAGATCGCGGCTGCTTTCTCAAAGCACAGGCATTTCTGTGATATGATTTTATCCGTATACAATCTTGACAGGAAAATAACAGGTATTATTTTACTCATTGTATAAGTGAAAACTCGAAGGCTCAAAGATTAAATCATTTTTCCTGATTTTTCAGGTGTTTGGCTCCTGGCCCTTTCCTCCTTTCACGGGGCCAAGAAGCCGCCTACTGCAATGAGTCCCCTCCATCAGGTGATGAGGGCAACGCGGAAGGGTCTGTGCTGAACTAAGTCTCCAGCTGGAAAGAGACCCCAATGCAATGCTCTCTGCCTTTCTGAGGAGATTTCCTTCTATTGATCTGCAAAGTGACCCAAAACTATAGCCATATGTGTATCACTTAAAACTTACAAAGATAGAATTCCTCAGAAAGGATTCATACCAGCGATGAGCAAATATGGTGTGAAAGTAAGCCCCTACTCCCAGAAATTCATCCTTCATGAGAGAAAATAGAAAAAATAAAATATAATGAAATGGGATGGCTGACTAACCATTTAAGGAACAAAATAAAGCTGACTCCTTAAACAAAATATATTTGAAAGGGAGCAAAGATTTACACATGGAAAATAAAACCATAAAATACTAGATTAAAATATAGGAGAATAATTTTACAGCTGTGGGTAGAGGAGGTTCTCTCTATGCATGACAAATAGCTCAGAAGAAAATACTAATGGAGTAAGCTTCTTCATCAAACCAGTGTTCCTCTGATTCCCCGGCCACCAAATAATCTGATCGTGATTCATCCTTCCACACAGCAATAGTAGTAAATCCTCATTCTGCATTTACTTATCATTGTGATAAACATTTTACATGAATTTGTTCGCTTAACTTTCACGACAGCCTCACGAAAGAATGCTATCACTGTGCCGACGGCCCCCCTTTGGCAGCATGGAAAGGTTCACAAGAGCAGGATCACGCAGCCAGTGAGTGGCAGAGAAGATGCAAAGGTCTGGTCTCCCCGGGACCCCGTTTTCTGCTCTCCTCCCCCAGGTGGATTTTCGCACGGGAGAAGGTACTGAAGACCCATGTCAAATTCCCGATCCGCTGTGAAGTTAGGCCACTTAAAAAACCGGCATTTCCTCGATCTTTCTTTTCCAGATCCACCAGCATAAGCTCAGCTTCCGGAAGCTTGATGAGTGCTGCGTGCACAGACCAAACCAAAGTCAGTCCCGAGGCATGGGACTCGGACCAGGGAGACTGCGCTGAGGGAAACGACTATGTTGGCCAGTTTGGCTGTCTTGCCTCCCCTGCCCACAACTTTGTATCCTCCTTTCTGTGGTTTAACTGTGGATTGCTACCTCTGTAAGGGTAGTAGATAGCGGAGGGCTAGTCTGATGTGTAACAGCTTAGTGGAGTAGATTTCTGGCTTCAGAGGGAGCCTAATATCAGCCAAATGCTCCTTGAGCTGATCATAACATGACATTACACAGAGCACATGGACAAGATTGGTTATTTATAGAGAATACAATTAATGTGAGATTAAGCTCGAGGTTTGATGAGTCTCCAAAAAAAATCAACTCAAAGGTGGATTTGGTGTGCCCTCGAGCCACCATGATTCTGATGATTTCCCATTGTTGACCTAAGTCTATTGAGAGCTTTGGGTGATAACACTATATTCTGACAATTTACTACACACAGCATCACGGTTGTTTGCCACAGCTTTCTGAAATCAATAAATAGAGCACTGGCAAATTTTCCTGGCAGAGAAATTGTTTTCAGTAAATTCTAGAAGGGCAGCTGCTGAGTGGCAGGGAGGAAGCCAGGACCACAGTGCCGGTGTTGACCTTAGACAAAGGTCGATTTTCAAGCCCTGATCCTGACCGCAGCAAATAACTGCCGTCCAAGCAGGGAACATTAGTTTGGTGGGAGAAAGGGTGATTTTGAAATAGCTGGGAAGTTCCTCAGATGTGTTGAAACAAAGTAAGTGTACCTTTTATTTTACTAAATATGCAACAGTCGGGATTGTTGGCTAGCGAGTGTGCAAGGAAGGTGCTTTGTGCTCTGTGGCTTTTGTGGGCCATCTGGTTTTCTGAAACGAAGGTTCCATGTTCTGTCTTCAGGAGCCGTCCACTTGCTGACACTCGCATCCGGCTTCTGCCCTTCCCAGGCTTCAGTTGTGACCTTGTCACCGTCAGATTCCACATCTCCCTTGTGACCTCTCACAGGGTCTGATCACCTACCTCAGGTTTCACCATGTGATGGCCTCCTCTTTCCATCCCTCATTGCACCTCGGTCTCTCTCGCTAATTTTGGATCCACTTCAGATCCCCGAAATGCGGCTGTCCCTGCTCAGCCGCTGTGTACTTGATCCTTTCCCTGTCTCTCCACGTGTTCTGCCTCTTCAGTCTCGTTCCCCCTCCCCCACCTACCGGGCTGGAACAGCACACCAGTGGACGGCTCTCTGATCCGGGTCCCCAGCCTCCCAGAGTCCCGCTGCTGTCCCCAGGGATGACACCTGCCAGACACTTCATCTAGACCGTCCTTCCTGCTCTGGTTTTGGTTTTACACCTCAGTTTTACTTCCTGCCTGACCCATGGGATGTCCTACTAGTTTAGCAACATAGCAGAATTTTATTTATTTATTTATTTATTTATTTATTTAAGATTTTATTTATTTGACAGAGAGAAACACAGCGAGAGAGTGGTAGCGGGAGAAGCAGGCTTCTTGCCCAGCAGGGAGCCCGATGCGGGGCTCCATTCCAGAACCCTGGGATCACGACCCCAGCTGAAGGCAGACGCTTAACGACTGAGCCACCCAGGCGCCCCAACATAGCAGCATTTTAAAAAAATCATTTATTTGACACAGAGAGAGCACAAGCAAGGGGAGCGGCAGAGGGAGTGGGAGGAGCCTAGGCCGGCTCAATCCCAGGACCCCGGGGTCACGACCTTAGCCGAAGGCAGACACCTAACCTACTGAGCCAACAGGTGCCCCGCACAAGAGCATTTTTTTTTTTTAAAGATTTTATTTATTTGACAGAGAGAAACACAGCTAGAGAGGGAACACAAGCAGAGGGAATGGTAGCGGGAGAAGCAGGCTCCCTGCGGAGCAGAGAGCCCGTTGTGGGGCTCGATCCGAGGACCCTGGGATCATGACCTGAGCCGAAGGCAGACGCTTAACGACTGAGCCACCCAGGCGCCCCGTCAAGAGCATTTTTATCTGCATTCTTCTCCCCAGTCACCTTCTCTACCCCTGACTCCCATGTTACTATGAGTGGTACTGCTTAAGCAGCTTGTGGTACAGAATAAAAAATGCCTTATTTGTCTTTTAAAATACCAGGTGAGCAGACAACAGAGCCAAATACACACAGAAGTAGTTGTAAAAAAAAAAACAAAAAAACCTGGGGGCTGTCAAGTTGCGTCCTCTGATTGGGACAATTAAGGAGGAATTTTTGCTTTCATTTAACTTAATTTAGTTTTGTTTTACTTTCCTATTTTATTTTATTTTGCAGGTACTAGGTCAACCCTACTCTACTGTGGGGCCACGATATCCTCCTTTAGCGTTCCCAATGCCAAGGAAGACCTCAGAAGTTATGACTGATATGCAAGGTCCCAAGGCCTGGGTATTTTAAGGTATAGTCTGAATTTGAAGAATCCTTCAGCAGGTCTTCCCATACATAAGCTTGTCTGTCTGCTCTTTTTAGTTTTTATACAATTTGCTTTAGCGAATGTCTCTGGAAAGACGAATACAACACACTGAGAAGGGATGGATGGTTATTGATGGTAGATGTCATGGTGAGAACTGCCCATCTTTAGCCTGGAGTGAGAAGTCTGGGCTACCGCAGGGGTCTCTCACTGCCCAGGACCCCAGGCAAGGAGAGAGCTTCCTGGGGAAAGCAGAGTGGGGCCAGCTGCAGACACAGCTATAAGGGAGGTCTCTGCTTTATGTCTATGTTATATCTTAAAATAGCTCCGGGCATATTTATAAGGAAGGAAGTTTGGGGATACATGGGCATTTAGATTAGGTAAATTGCCATGGAAATACCATTTTCATTGAAACTAAGAAAAAAAAAACTGAAATGTTAATTAAGTCAAGATATCTTGTAAATTTTAAGAAACTTAAATTTCAGAGATGTTAAATTGTTTTTATTTTTTTAAGATTTTATTTATTTGAGAGGGAAAGTGAGAGAGCAGGAGTGAAGGAGGAGGGGCAGAGGGGAGGGGCAGAGGCAGAGGGAGAAGCAGACTCCCCACTGAGCAGGGAGCCTGATGTGGGGCTTGATCCCAGGACTTTGAGATCAAGACCCCAACTGAAAGCAGATGCTTAACTGACTGAGCCACCCAGGTGCCTGTTAAATTGTTTTTAAGGAAAGTCAAGTCTAAAAAAAAGATATGTATGATAAAAGCATTCCATCATTAAAAAAAAAAAAAGCCTACAATAGAGAGAAACTTCTTTTTAACTCCCTGCCACTTCAGGTGGGCAGCTAAGATGAAACAGTACAGTACAAAATCTGTAATTCATGGAAGGTGACATTCTTTGGTTGACACTATGAATCAACTGAATCCTTCCTTCACCTGTGATTTTTGGGCAACTTTTAATCTTCAAATATAAGATAAATTGTTGTTATTTTTTCCCTAGGGAGCACAAATGAAAGTATATCCGAAGATAACTCTGTTCTTAGGTTTTTGAAGAAATTTAGTTTTCGTAAAAATTAAGAGACAGAGGAGACCTTTTCAGAAATGCCATCCATAGCCTACCTACCAGTTAGCGGCGCGCTTCCCTCTCCAGCTGCAATTCAACCAGCCGCGGGTCCGTCAGTGGGTACAGCCTCGGAAGGGTGCCCCCGATGCACCTCCTGACACACCCAATTTACACCATATGGCGAGTTCCATGATTTCGAGCCAAGGTGATAGTAATTTTCCAGTGGGCCAGGTTAGAGTGAGTAGTGCCACAGATGAGGCGAACACACAGTCGACGGGCAGTCTGCTTCTAATTAGAAACCAAACGCACAAGAGTTTTCAAAGCTCTTTTCCTGACTGATGTGTCTGCACCTGATTTTCACGGTCCTTTATTTACAGCAGCTCTCAGAAAAAATCCTTCCAAATGCTTCTCTTACTGAGGTGCAGATTCTTTGCTTGGTTCCCGGTGTTGGTGGCCGGGGGTGAGAATGACCATCGAGGAGGCCAAGGCTCCTGTCATGCCCTGTAGGGCCCCGGAGTCTGATTTTTGATTCCTTTCTGGAGTCAATCCCTAGGTTCTTTGAGAGGGAAGTTTGGGGGAACTTTCTACCTAGAAAATGGTGAGGAGCTTTGTTACAACTCCTATCTTTTCTCTACTTGCCAGTAAAACATGGAGGCCTCTGAGAGGAACTAGAGGCATCTTCCCCCAACCAACCTCTTACTTCACCAAAGAGAGAATTGCAGCTAGGGAGATGATTTGCTTTGACTATATCAGAGTAAGTGGAAAAAAAAAATCTATTTTTTTCCCTCTAAGTGTCACACGTCATAAAACTATAATCTTGCATCTCTTCTTGTTTTGGTGCTATAAACCCAAGAGAGATGCTTTTATTGAAAATATAATTCCTGAATACTTGATATCACATATCAGATTGAGATTATTTTATTTTATGACATTTCGCTGAGCTATGGCTTCCAGAGTCACTTAAGTATATTTTGTCCCCCAAATTCTGCTGGGTGAAAAAGAGGATTACAATGAGGAATTCAATTCCATTTTAATACAAGTGTCCTTAATGTCCCTGATATGTGCCGTAGCCGTGTTTATATTTGGGGACTGAAAATATAAATGAAACTGAATTCTTAAGAAGGTGCTTTGATCAAATTTTCATACTCTAAACTAGTAGTGATAAAGCAATACAAAAATTGCAAGACTGTTTCAACCTTCTCCTGTTTACTAATAAAAGCAGCATTTTTATGCAATCAAGCTTTTGTGTTCTGAGGTGAACATAATATAATGATTACATTTGCATTTTCAAGTATTGATCATGGTAGGGTTTTGCAGCACACCTGTGAAATTTATACTTTGGAAAAATTGCTTTGCAACGTGAGGGGACTCCAGTGCAGTTCAGTTGTCTGAGGGTGGCCTTAGAGAGTAGGCTTTGGGGTCAAGCAGAACTAGGATTAAATCCCAGCTTTGTCACACCAGCTGTGTGGACCTGGATGCACAAATTCACATTTCTTAACATCAGTTTTCCCATCTGTGAAATGGAGTTGATGGGAATACCTACTTCTAGGACCGTTTCACGATGAAAGGAGGTAATGCATGTAAAGCACCTAGTACAGAAGCCTGCATTCAATAGTGTTGCCATTGGTTTGTGATACTGGTGCTGCTGATGGAATTTTCCCAATATGGCGAGTGAAACTGGTAGACCAGGTTGTCTCTGACTTGCGGACAAAATGCTAAGATACCTAAACCCATGGGGAAATAGTCCATAGTTTGGGAGAGAAGAGGTAGCCAGAGAGGAGGTTCTTTGCATATGTAGACTTGGATTTATTTGTTCTGCTCCATCAGAGCAGAAGAAGGAGGATGGAAGAGACTGTCCCAGGATCTACAATGGCAAATGAGATTGAGGGTTATAAGGTTTTCAGTCTCAAAGCCCATCCCAGGCCCTGCTCGTGGAGTCACTGGGGACCTGGGGTTTATTTAAACTATGCCATCTTTAACAATGTTTTATTTTTCGATAGGCAGTTTTTACCCATTATTTTCAGAAACTGCCTAAATTGTTTTTCCCTCAGCAAACCTGGCCTCATTTGGGAGGACCGGGTTCTCTGGTGATTTTGATCCACATTCTTTTTTCCTTATGTATCAGAGGGTCAGTGAAAGAAGCTCTTTATTCCAGGGATTCTTAATCTTGGGAGTGTCATCGACTACTTTGAAAATTTAATGAAGTGTAAGGCTCGTTCTCCAGAAAAAAATGCAAACATAAAACTATAAACACAATTTTTGTGTAGTTGTGGGACTCCCATGTTCTCCTAAAGCCCACCTATGGGATGTTGGATGGAGAGCATTTGATACGTTTTTTTTTCTAACCTCAGGTATCAAGAAGGAAATAGTCCCTACAATTCATGACTTTGAGTCTGTCGGCTTCTGGGAACCTGTCTGTCTGGGAACCACCATAGCCTTCAAAGTAGAGTAGGCATCTTGGCTAAAAATGGCACAACAGAGCCATGATTTTTTAACTCTAGGACTGACACAAGACCTAAGGGGAGACAGAAAGTAATAGACAATTATGTGACTGATCAGAGCCTGGAAGGGACTAAGGTGAGCAAGGTAAAATAATTGGCCCATGGACATAGACTAGCAATAAGAAGAGAGATTATGTATTCTTTAAAAGGTGGATAGGGCGCCTGGGTGGCTCAGTGGGTTAAAGCCTCTCCCTTTGGCTCAGGTCATGATCTCAGAGTCCTGGGATCGAGCCCCGCATCGGGCTCTCTGCTCAGCAGGGAACCTGCTTCCCCCTCTCTCTCTACTTGCCTCTCTGACTACTTGTGATCTCTATCCTCTCTGTCAAATAAATAAATAAAATATTTAAAAAAATAAATAAAGGATGTATGGCTGCTGCTAGAATCCAAGATTGGGTGCCATGTTTGTGTCTCAGTTGAAGAGCTAATTATATTTAAGGTAGAGGACTCTGTGAAGGCATTGGTTGTTTTGGTAAGATATCTTATTGGCTTAATCAATATCACAAGAAAAAATAGCACAAGAACTTTGTGAAAGAGATGAAATTCTTCATGGAGGATCTTGGGAAAGATTCAGAATAGAATCTTCAGCAAGATTCAGCTCTTGCTCTGAGGGTGATTAGCTGTTGGTCTGAGCTTACAGAACCGAAGAGACAGATAAAAACAACAGCAGAGTATTTTTATGTATTCTTTCGAATATGTGTTCTAGTGGGAAAGAGAACAATTCTAATAATTGCCGGGTTGACTTTTTTAAGATAGATCTTCATTTCTTGAGATAGAAGGGAAATTGTTCAAAGGACACCTCTGTGAGAAATGCAGAAAATAAATCTGGAGTCTGCTGAGTAAGAGGGATTCCTTTTCCTTGTGAAACTAGAGATATTGCCTCCTAATTTATATTTTTGAATTGAAAAATTATTGCTGCCTCCTCTTTGTGAAATATTTCCTAATCATTTCTCTTAGGGTACTGTTTTAAATAGTATCACTTCAGATATTCAGGGTTGTGGAGTAGGAATATATTATCAATGTGAATACAATTTTTTCTTTTTTTAAATTTAATTTAATTTTTGAAATTTATATTATGTTATGTTAGTCACCACACAGTACATCATTAGTTTCTGATGTAATGTTCCATGAATATATTTTTTTCCTGCCTTAAATTGATCTTAACTTGCCTAAGGGGATGGGCTCATGGGATTTTGCCAGGAGAGGTGAAAATATAGTCTGACTGCGCTACAGTGTCAGGTCCTACGGTCCTGATGCATGCCTTGCGACATGTCTCCTTCACTTAGTCAGCCTGGGGGAGGCTTCAGATCACCACACAAGAGGTCTAGACCCTCAAGAATGGTGTCAGCTACTTTCCATTGGGCCCCATGAGCCATTTTTGCAAAACTGAGGTTCTGGTCTTCCTAGTTGGCATCCAAGTTCAGACACATGCAGATGTTCCATATAGAGATCTTCGTGGAAATTGTATAGACCCCCAAATGCATCTACTTCTCTAAAGTTCTTTTTTTCTAAGCAGTACACCTATATTCCACCTATAGCTCTTTCAGAGAGAGAAAAGCAGCCACTTGCAAAGACCCACTGTTTTTATGACTATACTAAAGCTCACAGAACAATAGCTCATAGAATTTCCACAGCAAACCTCCAGGTAGCACTTTGGAACACCCTTGGGTTCCATATTTTAATTTTATCACAGCGGACTTCTTAAAATTTATTTTATTTTTAGACCAAATAGAGATATTCTGTGCTGTTTCTGGCCCGTGCTGATGTAGCATTTTTGAAAGTTTGAGAATCCAAATGCTATGGGAGACCTGGGATTCAATTAATCCCCTAAGGGAAAAGTTTCATCATTGCTCTTGCCCAGGCGTTGAGTGCCCTAGTCCTTTATGACTACCAAAGCTGCATCTCTTTGTCACGTGTACCCTAGAAAGGGGGCAGGAGAAAGGAAGATGGTGAGATCGCCATGCCGAGAATGTGCAATAAAGAAAAGGTATTGAATGCTGACCTCGAGCTCAGCAGGCACTGGGTTAAGCACTGGTGGTGAAGCAGTGAACAAAACAAAGATCCCTACCATGTGCTTTACACAGGAGTGAGTGAAAATAAGCAACAATGAATGTAATAAATAATTACACTCTATAGAGTGTTTAAAAGATATTATGGGTGGAAACAGGAAAACAAAGAAATTTGGGGTGATAAAGGAATGGATTGCAATGTCAAGTAAGATAGAAAGAATAGGTTTCATTGAGAGAGTGACATATGAGCTAAATATTGAAGGAGATGAGGGAGTCAGCTTTAGGGTGTGTGGAGAGAATCACTCCGGGTACAGGGAGCAACACATACAAAGACCCTCAGGCATGTTCAGGAAACAAGGAGTTCAGTATGGCTGCACTTGAATGAGCAAGGATGATGTAGAGGAAAGAGGTCCCAGAGATTCCTTGGAAGGGTCAATCCCTGAACACATCATTTCCTCCTGTCAGACTAAGGCTTTGTGCAGATTGGCCCAAACCAGGATTTTTAAGCCAGTTCTTGGCGAGAGCAGTCAGAAAAACACCACAATCCCACCCTTGGCTTCTGTGTCCCGGAACCTGCCCTTGGAACTGAGCTGAGCCCCCAAACCACACTGGTACTCATCTGGGGAAGGTAGAATGGATGCTGAACTCAACCAGAATTTCTTCCACTATTTAATGGAAAGATTCCCTGGGTAGTCTCTCAAGTTTGAGTCCTATTCCTGGCCAAATAGCTTTTCTGTGTTTTGCTATGATACCACTGGCGTTCATCCAAGATTTTTCAACCACAAAAACTGGAAGAAAAGGAAAAGATAAGGAATTTGTTGAGGAGGTAGACAAGGAAGAACTCACTTGGAGTCAACAAGGAAGGATGTTGACACTCTTGCCCTGATAGCCTGTGGGACAGGGCTCTGCATGCATGGCTTAGCTGAGACTCTGCAGGGGCTGAGTCTCCAACCCAGCTCCACTAGCTTCCCAAGTTCTTCCCAGCATTTATCTTCTTGTGACCTGGGACCTGACGGTGGTGGTTCAGAGGAATTCTAGAAGCCAGCTTTATTCTTGCTGGCCTCCTGTTGCCTCCACGTTCACTGGTTTCCTTTAGATCTCAGCTGAAATGAACAGAATCATAACATGTGAGAGTTTAAGGGATGATCTAATGCTAATCCAACACCCTTAGATTTCAAATGGGAAGTACAGTGACTTGCCCAAATGTTCACTCTTGGGGACTCATTTTCCACCCTCTTAATCCAGTATTGTGTCAACCATAACACTAAACTAGCTGTTATCTCATTTCTCAAGAGCAGTCTATTACTATAGATTTTTCTGAACCCCAGCTATAAATGTCAAGAATCATGTTAAAGTTATTTAGATGATGACAGATGACTCCTATAGACAGAAGGGATTATCTAAGGCTCAAGTCATCCAGGTTGTTGAGGTGGTTATTATCTACTTAAAAGTCAGACAGAGGACATGAGAAAGTGCGGTACATACACTATTATGAGCATCTACCCCCAGGAATGAAAATAAATAAAGGTGAAATTCTACCTTAAGTGACATCATACTAGCAATGCACACTAGATTTTGAGATGGAAAACTTGGGTTTTAGGTATCGTGTGTGCTATTTCTGTATGACTTTGAGCCAAAGTACTTTATCTCTCTGAACTACAATATACTCATCTATAAATAGGGACAGTGGGAATAAGTTCAGAGTTTTTTGAAAATTAAATAGATGTGAAAGCACTTTGTAACCTTGCAAGCTTGTCACAAATGAAAGATACTATTATTTCCAAGTGTAGACTGATAGCTCATTGCTCTGGTGAAGGTAGAAACGTGATAGGGTTCTCATTGACTTAGGTTGGAGACAAATTATTGTAAAGAGTTTATTATCAAAACCTCTGCATCTGATCACACAATTTACAAAGTAATCCTTGTGGTGCAGACTTTGAGGGTAATAAATTTCTCTATGATTTGCAACTCCCTCCCTGAGAGCTGTTATGATGTGGCCCTACCTGTCTACTTTTAAGAACCATTAGTAAAACCTGAATGTAGACTCAGATCAAGGCTGGGCGGTGAAGAGGGAGCAGGACTTGTGTCCATGTGACAGAACACATGCTGAGTGTTGAGAGACTGGAGGGAGGTCTGGCCAACAGCAAAGGCTAATTTGGTTGGGTCAAAAAGCCTGCTGTTTCACAACTAAAAGTCTTGGCCACCATTTTTAAAAGATTTATTTATGTATTTGAGAGAGAGAGAGAGAACAAACATGGAGGGGCACAGAGAGAGGGAGAAGGAGAGAAGCAGACTCCCCGCTGAGTGCAGAGCCCAACATGGGGCTGGGTCCCACGATCCACAAGATCACGACCTGAGCTAAAACCAAGAATTGGGCACTTAACTGGCTGAGCCACCCAGGCGCCTCTTGGCCACCATTTTTATAGAAGCTTAGAAGCTAATGCCTCAGAACACTCTCTTTATTCTTGCAGCCCAAGTGCCTAATGGGTAAGTGTGTAGGCTCTGGAATCAGATTACTTAGTTTCTAGTCCTGTTTCTATTCAGTGTTAGTGGTAGGACTTTGTGCAAGTTACTAGATACTTCCAAGATTTAGTTTTCTCATCTGTAAAATGGGGATAATAATAATCCTAAGGTATATTTTTAAGATTAACCAAAATAATTCCTTAGAAGGGCTTAGGCCAGTACCTGGCATGCAGCAAGTAAACTGTCAATGCCCCTTCCAAATTCATACAAGTGGGTTTCTTCCTATACCTAAACAACAGAGATGGGTACCATATATTTTAAAGCCATAAGCATTATTCCTTTTTGTATTTGAATATTTAGTGTTACAATAAAGATTTACCCTAAGGCTCAATTTTTAAATCTCTCCTATAGGGGCGCCTGGGTGGCTCAGTGGGTTAAAACCTCTGCCTTCAGCTCAGGTCATGATCTCAGGGTCCTGGGATCGAGCCCTGCATCGGGCTCTCTGCTCATCAGGGAGCCTGCTTCCCCCCCATCTCTCTCTGCCTCCCTCTCTGCCTACTTGTGATCTCTGTCAAATAAATAAATAAAATCTTTAAAATAAAACAAAATTAAAAAAACAAAAAACAGATGAACTTAGCTCAGCATGGCTTTTTTCTAAATCAACACTCGATCACGTAATGAATGCCATCATTTGCTTCTGTTTTACCTTCTGTTATTGCTAGTTGTGAAGGCCCAGTTTGGAGAGCATAGAGTTTCATTTCTGAGAAGCTTTGCCAGGCCACACCATCTCTCCCACTAACCTTCCTAAGGGCTCCAAACGGCTGATCAGAGAGAAATGCAGCCTAAGAGCCTTTCCAGGAGAAGGATCCTATGTATCATACAAGAAAACAAACAGCAGCCTCAATTAGAGGGGTTTATAACAAGAGTCAAGCCCAGGGCAGGAGGCTCTATGTCCTAGGATTTCAGTCCCTCCTTCTACCCAGGGCTAGGATTTCTGGAGGTGAACAGGCAAAATACCTCCCTTCCACCCTAGCAGGGCTCTCTGCCTGTGAACCAGCTGTATATAATCTGCACATCTTCCCCACGTAGCACGGGCTACTCTTCCTGTGCCAGAACTTTCTCTGTAAAGATAACCAGCCAAAGTTGCGCAGTGCATTTTCATCCTCATCAGCATCCTGGTGACTAGAGAACTGGATTTGGGATTACACGAGCTAGCCAAATATTATCTTCAGAGCCTCATTTTTAAAGAGTGGGAGGATCTTACCTACATCCTCCAATCAACTCATGCGTATAAAAGAAGCAATAAAAATAACTACTGTCTCTAAGTTGGCTAACAGATTGTTTTCTCATTTCACGGAAAAAGACGGACTAGGAAAATGAAAAGAAGTTGGAGTTTCCATGAAAAGAAAGAAAGAGGCGGTAGACCTTCAGGAATCTTGGATGATAGGGGTGCAAGGGAAAGCATTTGTACCCTGCAAAGAAACCCCCATGAGAATCAAAGGGCCTTGCATTAGCCCAGCGCATTCCCTGGGGGCCACCCTCTCCCCTTTTCCTGAACCATAGTAAGATCTGCTCTGGGGAGTGATTGACATCGTTGCCCTTCCTTATGGAGCTAGTGACTCGGAGAGGCTGCTTGCCGTCAAGAATGACAAAACATGACTCTGCTCAAATTCTGGGTAAGCAGAAGCAAAGTGGGACTTCAATGACACCAGCAGCTTTTTCTGGGGCTGGGGGTGGGGCACAATCATGGCAATTCTCATGGCCTCACCTTTGAGCCCCGGTGGGAACGTATAGGAAGTCATCGGGCCAGGCTAATACGCCGCTCCACCACGCTTTTCCATAATACACAATGCTCTTTTTAAGTATCTATGGTTTCTGTCGTGAGGCCAAAACAATCATCCCCTCTTTGATTTTGTAACTCCTTAAACTAATGTCACAGAGAAGCTTCTAATGAATTCACGGTTAAGCTTGCTTTCTCTTCGAGGGCCAAGTTGGTTTCATCTGGTGTTGCTTCTCTTTGATCATCTTCTAATGCCGTTGGTCTTCCAAGTTCCATCTTTGGAGTATGTATTGCACAGCCCACAGAGAACTAGAGATGGAAGAAGGTTCCAGGAGCGCAGAGCAATATTTGGAGGAATGGGACTTCCCAACTTCTACCCTAACCAACAGCTACCCCAGCCTCCGTGTCATCACCCAACAAGATTTTTGTTGTAAGAGATAGAGTTGTAGTCAGTTCTAGCTTCGCTCATGCCGTGGATCCCTGGCCTTGTCCAGAGATTTTTGTTTGCTTATTTTCAAGATTTTATGTATTTATTTATTTGAGAGACAGAGAGCAAGCGAGCCTGTGCTTACCTGTGTGAGCAGGAGAGGGGAGAGGCAGCGAGGAGGGGAGAGAAAGGGGAGCCCCATGTGGACCTTGATCCCAGGACTGGGAGAGCATGACCTGACCTGAAACCAAGGGTCAGACGCTTAGACGACTGAGCCCCCCAGGTGCCCCTCATCCAGAATTCTCAGCCATTCTCTTAAAACTCGAGTTGCAGAAATCCTATCTTTACTACCACTGCCCAGTGGTATGTTCTGAGTTGCAACTTCTGCTGTGCTCCATTCTGAGGAGCGCATGCACCAGCCACAAGAAGGGGAGAAACAAGTATTGGTTGAGTCTATTATTGCTAGTATTATTCTGTATAAAATGAATGGCTAGTATTGTTTTTGAAGCTTATTTGCCCTCGGCACCCTGCCAAGTGCTTTTATTTCTTGTTTGAAATCATTTAATCCTTGATGAGCCTTTTGCTGAAACCTTATAAGAAGGGCCGACTCAATTTTATTTTTCCTCCTTTTATAAACAGGGAAAATTATTTTCAAAGTGTTTAAGAAACCTGCACAAGGTCCCTCGGGTAGTATGGGGTAGCTCCGATGTAACCCACACTTTCTGTACCCAAGCTTATTATCACTATCGGTCTCAGTTCATTGGGTGAAGCAGAAGCCACTCTAGGTCTTCTGAGCAGGAGGAGGTCTACTGCAGGGAATTAGAGGCTTCTACAATTATGGGAAGGACTTGGGAAGCAAAGGTCAAGAAGGCTACTCTTGATTTTCAGAACATCTAGACGGGTCAGAATTGTAGGAAAGTCACTGCTTTTGTGATTTCAGCTTCCCACAGCACAAAATGGTTGATTCTTCAGAGGAGGCTTGATGCTGCCAGCCAGGCTCTGTGTGTTCTGCCTGGGCATTGCCAGAGAATGTTCTTTCCTTTTCTTCCACCCTCTAAATCTCATGGGCGTGCCTCTCACCCTCTGAATCTAATCTGAGATGCTACAAAACAAAGAATTCTGGAGAATATGATTCCCAGGTTTCTCTGCTGTGGTGGTGGAAAGAGTGTGGAAGGAACTGGGGATGGTGCTGGGTTGACCACAGCCTGTTCTGGTCACTGCTTTCTAGGGCCTTCCACTGGGACACACTTGTCCATGGTAGTGGACAGTATCCATTCCTCTGGCACATGGTCATTGAACTTCTACAGGGGAGAGACACAGGACTCTGAGGGTTTCCAGAGCTGCTATTTCTGGCTTCATGTGCTCGTCACACCACCCACCTATCTTATTTAGATGACCAAATGCTTTTTTGGCTGTATCATCTTTTACCATAGAGCTCCCTTGGTTTAGTAAAAGACACCAAGTCCTATCAGATGGTGAGCATTGTAATTACTGCCATCACTGTTTAATTTCTCTTCTCCTCCGTTTTAGCTATTACTTGTTTATCTTGAATGATTTTCGCCAACAGTAGAGGAGTAAATAGAAGTGTGTCTCCTGGTAGGGTTCTTGGAGTTAGTGCTTGGGATTGTTCAGTGCTTTACTGTTTACAGTTAAATCAGGGGTTGTGACATCTCCATTAGACTCCTCATCGGGTACATGCATTATGCCCACAGGGCCTTCAGGGTCCTGAATTCTGGAAGAAGACCGGCCAAGCCATAGACTTGACTGGTAGAGAGCTAGGGCATGAGTAGCAGAAGAAGGAAGGTTGAGGAAAAGAATACGGAATCAGGTATGTGAGATATAGAAGGGAAAGAAGGGAGAAAGAGAAAAGAACCATATGACATGAGAAATGGGTGCCATCATACCACCGGCTGGCTTTAAGTGAACCAGAAAAATGGAAGCGCTAAATCCTATCTCCTTACTCTATCTCCACTCTGTTCCTCTCTCCTCCCCCAATGCTACCATTCATCCTCTCCATCTTAGATTATCGTAACAATCTCCTTATTTCTTTCCATGTCTCCAGCCCCACTCCCACCGGTGCAGTCTCCTTAGGACACTCTTATGAAAAAAGAAAATATAATTATTTTGCCCACCCTCCCCCTCCAAGCCTATTCATTATCTGTTCATGTTTGCTAATGTCTTTAATGGGGAAAAGCTGATAGGTTTCACTTTAAAAAGGCATGCGTAAAGTTGCTTTTAAATGGAGAAAATAGAGGCCCAGAGAAGTTTTGTAATTTTTGTGAAGTTTCCCAGTAGGTACTACCTCATGAACATTATTGAGTATGCTGAGAGCAGTCCTCTGTTAATTCACTGATCCTTGCTACCTGTCAGGTAAAAGAATGGCAGAGTTCTCTAATCTTTAGGGCCTATTGATTGGGTTAAAATTTATTGGAGGTACTTATTGTCCTGGTCAGTCTTTAAAATCCAGAAGATAAAAAAATAATCTGATTCAATTAAAAAGATGTTTCCCCCCTACTATGAGAAATTAGCATCTTTTCTTTGTTCCAATTTTCCAGGAAGTTTTACAATAGATTCCAGCCCTAGGCCAGTTTATGGCTCTCTTGGTACTTAATTGATTTAAAGTGGCAGATAGTTCATGCTCAGAAATTCTTCCTCTCTAGGCAAAGAGTTAATAAGGATCCGTTCTTTCTGTCTCAATTCTGATACAATTCATTCCGTATGTGATAAAAATGAAAAGACACAGAAAATGACACAATGTTATTTCTTACCAAATTCACAACACAAGATAGATTGATAGATGATAAGTAGGTAGATAGATAGATAAACAGACAGGCATCTAAATTCTCAAAGATCTCTAAATGTTTCCCATTTTAATCTATTTTTATGTAGACTTGCTACCTAATTGGTATATCCAGTCTAATTTTTTCCCCTCTGTATTCAATGACATCTTTTCCCCCCCAGTAGAAGTAACCAATATAGAAAATGGTTTTCAAGGTGAATTTTTAAGGAGAGCTTTTACTCACCTTATTTTCCAAGTTATTTTCCATCTGTAGTTGAATGTGAATGGGTTATTTTAAATGAAGTTCCAAACTATTTCAAGGTATATTACTGTCAAATGACTTGTTTTCACACAGCAATCATAAGTTAGTGCCTCTTCCGTCTGAGCACTGGTGGGTACATCTTTCTCTTTCTAGAAGCGATTATTAATATATAGTAACAGCTCCCATCTACTATTCTAATGAAGTTATCAGTCACGTCATCCCAGCTGTGGGAGAAAGATAAAATTAAAGTTGAGTTTGTCTGCCCGGCAGTAGAATGGGTTTCAGAAATAAATTGGACTATAACTCTTCATACAGTCATGATATCACAGGGACCACTGAGTAAGAGATTTTTGTTAAATTAATCTATACCATCAAAACATTTTGTATTTTGAGGCCTTGCCAGTTTGTGTTGCTCTGCAAAGGACTCCTACATGACCTACTTGATAGGAGGAATAACGCAAGAGCAGTCCTGGGATTCTGACTACATAGAGTCCAGAAGGTTCACTTCCTGGTCCAACAGTAAGGGTGAAATAAATTCTCCAATTCTGAGGAACTGTTTTGGATTTTTCAATGTACATGTTAGGATTATCATTTTGGATGTAAAAGTAGATTCCCTCCCATTTCTGTTTTTCGTTCAGCAGTATCTCCTTTCACATTTCCAGTATATATTTGTCAAAATGCCATCAGATTCAGAAAGAAATGAAGATACCAGGGGAAGGTGGGTGGGGAAAGGGTTGTGGAGTCAGTGAATGGGAGCCCCACTTGAGATACTCTTGAAATCAGGGTACTAGAAGGAATCAGCAGGAAATAGAGGAATAGGAGGCTTGAAATGGAGATTATGGAGAAGTTGCCGATGCCTGTAATGACAAAGTCTAGACTATGACCGTGGGAGTGAGTGACTGAGATAGGATAGAGGCCAAAGTCATTGGAGAGAGAGGCCCGGAATATCACAAGTATTGTCCCTCTGAATATAAAAATCACTGAGACTTAATACTGAGGCAATATGAGGGGTGACAACCAACCTGGCGCTAACATCTCTGAGGATGGAATGGGATCACCAGGGGTTACCAAGTGACTGTAACCAGTAAGGATTCTGATAGGTGTCTGATGGCAAGAGCCACTAAGGAGCCGAGGGCTTAAAGGCAGGTGAGAGGGTCAGGCCTTCTGTAAGGAAATGAGGAGTGAGGAGGCTACTTATGGCAGCTTTGGATCCATTTGGAGGCGGAGTGTAAGAAAAATGGCTGCCACTTGTTAAGGCTGCAGGGGAGGCGGTGCCTTTGGGGTGTGGCCAGGTTTCACTTAGAAGAAGAAAGGAGAAGGACCAATAGGAGGAGAGGTTAAGGTTGAAGGGGATTTGGGTGTATTCTGGAGAATGCAGTGAAAGGGTTTAGGAAGAGATGAGGGAGAGAGCCCAGTTGGGGGATACAGGGAGGTAGAGAGGCTGGGGATGGTGTCCCCCCCTAGAGAGTGCACAGTGACCCACTCATCCACGTTAGCAGAGTAGCAATGCTGGGCGGACAGTTCAGAGCCCAGGGCCCCGTGGAGTTCAGAAATCTTGGTGTAGTTCTGTCGGTTCCCCTGACATGGGATCTTTAGATCAGTCTGGAGCTGGAAGAAGAAGGGAGCAGAAGGGAGCCAGGACCCAGAAGGGAGCTGGCCCAGGGAGCTCCTGTCCCAGCAGGTTCACTATGGCTCCCTCACAGGTTTGTTCACTCAGTAAACCTTCCTGAACCCTCATGGTGCTCCTGCATGATGCAGGTGTCAGATTATGGCAGGTCCCTGCCTCCACTCTCCTGCTGAGACCCGCAAACACGCTGGTGCAATCTAATGGGATGGGGGAGACATAAAGAGTTTTGTTTAATTTAATAATTTAGCTCAGGGTTTTTTGTGTGTGGGTCTTATGTACAGAGCATCCATATAGGATTCTTTAAAAGGCAATTGGTATACGGAATTGGAGCTCAGTGGGAAGCACAGGATAGAAATGTAGGTTTGTAAATTTGGAAGGCTTATGGGGAGGGTGTCCAACAAATGGTAAATAACAGCCCTTTTCTTCACATGAGTTCTGGATCAAAAAATACAAGGGAAGGGAACAGGACTCACATCTGTAGAGGAGGAGACTTTGCAATGCTGAATGCCAGCATTAGATGGAATTACCCATTCGGTGACAAGTGAACTCTCAGGGACTACCCCTGCTAGGTCAGGGCCTTGGCCATGAACCTTATGTGCTTGGGAATACAGTGATAAGACAACAAGGGACATGTTGAGCTAAGCATAATTGGTTCATTCTTCCCAAATCTATTGATTTAATAACTGACTTGACTTACCAAAGGGTCAAAGAAGTGAGAGGAGAAAAAGGGACAAGAGGGGTTTCACTTGTGGGGACATTTCCACAGGGAAGGAATCATCAGGAGTGAGGAAGAAGCATCTTCCCTGCCCCTCACGCCTTAATGAAATCAAAGTGAGGGCACAGACAGTAAGGAGAAGATGCTGGAGCAGGACTCTGGGGTCCTAGAAACCAGGAAAGGGTGAGTGGCGATCACAAGAGAAAGACTCCCATTTAAGCGACTAAACTTGTCACTACAAGAGTTCCTTGAATGTGATGATTGTATGTTAATAAAATTTTGCCTGCATGACTCTCAGTGTTTTCAAAGTGTTTCCTATACATTTTTTTTTTTAAATGAATACTCACCACTTAGAAAACCGTAAGATAAATGGTGTTTCACTGCTTTCTTGGAGGGGAGGCCACTGGCATCCAGAGAATGTGAATAACTTCATCGCAACCACTCAGCTCATCAGGAGAAAGCTCAGGCCTGAATCCTGGATTCTGACAACAGGCCTACAGACAGCACTCTAAGTACATCGCTGGAAAAATACATGTGGATCATCTCTTTTGAGTCTGTGATTGTTTAGGAGAAGAATGGCGGCAATGATCGTCTGCTATTAGTTATGGCACCTGGAGACTAATAGGACAATTAGAAAGAAAACAGAAGAGCTTCTATTCTTCATAAGAGCGAAATAATTATAACATATTATCTGTATTTTAGACATCAGATAAGTCTTCCTCTGTGACATAATTGGGTTCTTTGGAGCTCTGAATTCAGTACAGGAAGAAATTCAAAGCTGAGGCCAGTTTTATAACATCTGAGAAAACATGCATTTAGCATCCATGCTAAGTGGTGATTTCTAAGGCAGTTTCACCTAATAACTTAAAAATAGCACTTAATGGGCGCCTGGGTGGCTCAGTCGGTTAAGCAGCTGCCTTCAGCTCAGGTCATGATTCCAGGGTCCTGGGATCGAGGTCCGCATCAGGCTCCCTGCTCAGCGGAGAGCCTGCTCCTCTCTCTCCTTCTGCCTGCCGCTCTGCCTACTTGTGCTCTCTACCTCTCTGTCAAATAAATAAATAAATCTTTTAAAAAAGAAAATAAAAAAATAATAAAAATAGCACTTAACATAAAAAAGTTGAACCTCAAGGTTTTTTTTCCCTCCCCAAAGTGTACTTGTCCCCAGTCTGCAGCAGGACTCCCTCCAACATTCCCTAGGCCTTAATTAAATAAGAGCAGGAGAGAGCACTGGGCTTGGGTTCAGGATAAATACCCCCGGCTTGAACAGGAGATGTTGCTTTAATGACTTGGAATACGTCCAGAAGGCTCAGAGTGGCTAGCAGGCAAAGCTGACAGCTACTGGATCTCACAGCAATAACATTCTAACCAATTAAAAGCTGAGCTAGAAATAATGGTTTGTCACCGAGTGGTGTTTCAGAAACCAATTGGTCCAGATTAACCAGAGGATTAACTTTTCTAACTGAATTTAAAGGTCACGGGAAGCTGACTTTAATGAAAAGAAAGAGGAAAAGCATTCAATTAGAAGGGGAAAACTTACATATAGAAATTAGGTTAATAGATCTTGCTGTATTATTTATAGACAAGTAACCAAACTGCTGTCTTCTTTTATGGCAGAAGTTCCTAGTCAAGGATAGACATGTTCATTATAAAAAAGAAAGTTAAATGATAAATCAGGTATTTTTAAGGGATTCCTCTATGGGAAAGGGCATAGATGGGCTTCCAACTTACCCAAGTGCGTTCATTTTTAGAAAGGATTCTTGGTAGGTAAATCCAACCTGCTTTTGACTGATTCTTAACTCTCATGGGATCGAAGTCCCATTAATGATTTGACCATCTGCTTTGTGGGGACCCACCTCATCAGATGGCATTTGTGTGGGTAAGACCACAGCAGTGGCCCATCTTTATCAGAGCAAGGGAGACGTGTGCAGAGGGAAGGCTCCGGTGCGACTTGCAAAGTTTTTCATCCACTGTTTGAGGGATGACTTGTCTTGTTCCTCTGAGATGCAGCTCTTCCTATAGTAACCTTCTCCAACAACATCCGTCCCCTGTTGGGCCTGTCAGCTCCTGACAAGCAAAGGGGAAGTAGGTCTCTATGGGTGGAGGGATCTTGGGATAGACCATCCGTGAGTTACTGGTGCGCAGTTCTGTGTTAACATGATCTCTGGTTTAAAGTTATTTCCTGTACCTAGGACGCAGTCATTTTAATAATCGATTATGGAATAAAGGTTGCATGAGGGGACTTGAAGGGAAAGAAAGAGGGAGGAAAGCTGATCTGAGGGCAGCAAGATGTTGGGTGCTGACTGGAAAGGATTAGAAGGGCCGAAGTCAGTTCGTTTCTGTTATATGTGTAGAAGTTAAGCAAACTGGATTTTGATGTGAAGAGTAACATCGAGTCAGAGTGTGTGAAGGACCGTAGAGAAGTATAACCCCCAACTGATTGAGGGGAAATCTCCTCCCTCTCTGTGATATGTATCAGCAGCCCTCAAAAGGCACCCAAGCCAGGCAGGGATTGGCATTTTAGGCAGGATCTTACAATAGATCTATTTACAGATAGACCAATTTTCTCAACACTCTCTTCTGGTCAGCTGGTCTGATGTTCAGTCCAGCGGGCATACCCTTCTGAATAAGGTTGAACCCTCACTGAAGTTCCTCAGAGAGAGAATCCAGATCTTATGCCTATATTCAGGGATAATTTCTCAGATAGTGTGCTCTGGTTTGGTTCTACGACTATTAAGAGATGAAAATGTTTTTGTACCTGTGGAAAATGGCTGCTGCCATGAGCATGGATTGCCTCATAGCACTTCCCACCTTTGCAGCCCTCGCCTCTCCTTCGCTGTCCCAGCAACTAACAGCCTAGCCCAGAAGGGGACCTTCAGGACTTTGAATGACCCACTCCTGCAACCAGTGCCCACTTTTAAGGGTCAGGGTAGAAGAGTTCAGATATTCCTCTTGCCTGTATCTGTGCTCTACCCTTAGTGGGTACTAATGCTTCTTATGTGTGTGTCCCCCCGTTGTTTCAGTTTAGAGAGGTCGCCATATTCCCCATATCAACTCCTCTTGACTCAGGAGCACTTCAGTAAATTATCTGTAGCTGAACCAGTGAAGCTGTTGGTCAGCACCCCTCCCCTATAAACACCAAGGCTGGACCTATATATCCCAAAGTGAAGCTTAGAGGTTGCTGCGGCCTGGCTTATTTTCACGTGAAGGCGGCCAAACTAGTTTTATTCACATAAAATGTATTTTGCTCACTGAATTAACCAAATAGTTGATGACTTCACTTCATTCCCGGTATAACCTCATTGTTAGCATTTCATAGCAAGAAACATGAGCTTTTCAATCATTCTCAGCTTTAGCCAAAGTCCTTCGTCATAGTTCATTTTTCTAAACTCTCAGTTTAGGTTCTCTTTCCTTTTAAATCAGTTTTACTCAAGTTGTAAGAAGGAGCTATGACCAGATTGACAATGTCCATATTTTGCACCTGCTTAAACGTTCTTGTCTTTCTAGTAATATTTCATCTCCAACTAAAGGCATCCCTCCCGTGGAGGGCTAGCATGCGGCTGAGCAGAGTGGTGTCTGTTCCACTTCTGAGACCCAGCTAAGCCACAGTTGATAGGTTTTGTGAAAAGTGCAGCCAACAAATGTTGCTGGAATTCCTCTTATGAGCCATGTACTCTTCTGAGTTGTAGGGATTCAGCAATGAACAAAACCACGTCCCTTCCCTGCAGGGTCTTAAAATAATCCTAAACACCCATGTTGTTTGCGGGCAATGGATCAGAAATGAAACATTTTGATGCTCTTAAAAAAGATTCTGCTAAATTATTTTTTATCTTCTTCTTCATTCATTCTGGTGGCCACACTTCTCCCATATTATATCCCGGCTGGAGAAGAGCAAACCTATAAAGAAGGGGAAAATCTCAACTGCTTCTGGTTAGAGTTACTGTTTAGTTATAATCCAGATTATTAGATGTGATCCTAATCAATTACTTCCCCATACATTTTCCACAAAGGGAGCAGCTTTAGTTAAAAGCACAGTGCTCGGGGCGCCTGGGTGGCTGAGTCGTTGGGCGTCTGCCTTCGGCCCAGGTCAGATCCCGGGGCCTGGGATCGAGCCCCACATTGGGCTCCCTGCGCAGCGGGGAGCCTGCTTCTCCCACTACCATTCCCTCTGCTTGTGTTCCCTCTCGCTGTGTTTCTCTCTGTCAAATAAATAAAATCTTAAAAAAAATAAAAAAAAAAAATAAAAGCACAGTGCTCAGAAGGATGTCTCTATCCCAGAGTCCTCCCTACGTTGTACTGGGGCAGAGCCTTGTGCTGGTACCTCAGTATGGAAAGTTCTTCCCTGCACATCTCCACCTGTGCAAGTTTAGTCTGGTTGTTTGCAGCCTTGCTGGTCTACACTTTCCCTCCATACATTGGATAGCTTTTAAAATTGAGGACGTTACAGCTGTGCGAAGACTGGTTCCTTCCTTCACATTCTTGCTTAAATAATGCCCACTCCAGGGTTCCCTCTTGGAGTCCCTGACATGGAGCTCATCTCTCTTTCCTCTCTTCCACAGCCCATTCCTTAGTAAGTTCCTGCGTCTATCTTGAATTAGGGCTCTTTGTGTGTGCCTCTGCCTCTTCTAAAGGATGAGCTTCTAGAGGACTAAGGCTGTATTTTAATCATTTTTGTATTTCCCAGAGTACCTAGCGCAGTGAGTTACACAGAGTAGTCACTTAATAAATGCTTATTGAATTGAATAGAATAAAATAATTTACTGTCAGTGAGATCCTCTATCACTGCCTTGAAAAGATGGAGAGAGAGAAAATTGGGTTAAGCTGAACTGTACTCATTTTTGCAATATACTACTCCAGACATAAAGATTGTTCAATATATTTGTTTCAACTTTCTTATAGAATATTCTTTCAATTCATAGATATACTGTATATTGGAATGCTGAAGTGAATTACACATGAGGTGCCCTGTCTAAAGTATACGGACTTTATAGAATTGCCTAGGTTTTCTGGGACCACCAAAATGAGGGAAATAAAGCCCATCAAACTTTTTTTGAAAGCCACTGGAGAGGAATAACATACAAAAAGGTAATCATGCAGTAGCAGCAGCAACCAGACTCCCTAAGTTGTGTCAAACTGCCTGACTAGTTAGAGCCATGTTCAAGGGCGTCTCCCGCCTTTTGCTCTAACTCTCCATCCCTAAGCTGCCTTGGGAAACATGCTCTCATTAAAAGGGATGGGAAACGAGCCACATCATTACGTTCACTTAAGGCAGAGTTTAGCTGGTCAGTAGTACTCACCACTGTCAGCAAGAGCTGCCACTTCAGGATTTTGAGCCCTTATTGGCCTCATGGTTTGGGTTGGGATTTTTATTTGTCTTACTTTGAAATTTACATGTCTTTAGAACAACTAAAATTCACAAGAACAAACTAATTAATGGATTCCATTTTTGACAGCTACAAGAAGACGGATGAAAAAGTAACATGCTTCTGGCAGCGTGTTATCAATTGGGAGGCAACAGTGCATTCCCTCTATGTGGAACAGTGAGCTGGAACCGACACTGACAGATGACACGGCCCTTTGACAGTGATGCCTGTATGAGCTGACAGCTCCACTTGCAGTCAGTCAAGTCCACACTTTGCAGCGGAATTTTAACGGGCTTGATTTGCAGAATATGCTTTGCCTACTTCTCGGCTTGTCGTGGAAGTGAATAAAAATTTCAAAGCATTCACATTAAATAGTGGATTCAAGGATCTCTTCCCCAACTTTCCTTTCCCATCGAAACTAAGAGTAGTAACAGTAAATAAAGCATAATCTCGGAGAGAAACTGTGGGAGATCTAGGAAAGGAGCAATCCTGCCCAAAATGAGGTTTTCTATAAATCAAGGTAGTTCACATATTAGCCAAAATCTCTTAGGAAGGACAAGATGCCAAACTTCCCAGGGCAATTAGGATTTAATCATAAAAATAAATGTGTGTGTGTGTGTGTGTGTGGGTGTGTGGGTGTGTGTGTGTGTCCAAATCACAGTAAAGGGACTGGCTGATTTCATCATATTTTTAAAACTTACTAAATGTGCTGAAAAACTGCTTCCAAATATTAGAATATTTTCCTTTCAGGGAATTCGTCTTATTCATTCACTCCCAGGTTTTAGGTCATGCTTTTTTATTTTACCTTTCTTGGCAATCTATTCTCTTTGAACAAGACATCTGCATGAAGCTGATTTTCCTGTGTGACTTCTAAGAGTTACTATTCTGTGTCTCGATTCCTGCACAATAAAATGTAGCTAATCACCCTGTCACCACCAACATACCTCACAGGCTCAGAGCAAGAAATAAGGGCATCGGGGGTTGCAAACTAGTGACTGGAAGGCCAAATTGGACTGGCAGGGGTGTTGTGAATTTTTGCATTTGAATGCCTCTAGGCTGGGCAGGTACCTTCCAGCTTCCATAGACTCCGCTCCTTGTCTAGCGCTGTGTATCTTTGCACATTTACGTAACTTGCCTGGGCTATGAAGGCAGTTGAGTTTGTGACCTTGACATCATCCACCAAAGTATCCTTACTCCTCCTCAGAGAAACACATAGTAACTCCATCATTGTTGGTTTCAAATGCTCACCATAAGTGGAAGAAATAAATAGAATTTAATGGTGGAGACAGGGAAAGGCAAATGAAATAAACATACAATTGAAACAAACATACAAATGAAATAAACATACAATTGAACCACTATGGTGAAGAGTAGTATTGGGATATATTGCAAACTCTGTTCCAAGGATGGCAACTAGCACTGAGCCACACATACTCCTAACCAGTCCTCCCCTTCCATCCCTAGCACCCTCACCCAATAGACACACATGTAGAGAGCTGAAAGTAGCAATCTTTTCTCAGGCCAAGACAAGGGAATCGTTTGTCTCCTTACTTGAGTTATCGAGCAAATTAGAATCATTTGTCTCCTTACTTGGGTTATCAGCAAATTAGGCTAACTGACCCAAGATTCACATATGTATAATTACAGAAGATTAGAGAAGTCCTTGGGAAGGCAAATGTGGGAGAGATGAGTTTCTGAAATGTCTTGAAGAAGAAAAGGTTTGTGGATTGGTGGAGGAAATGAAGAAGTCATTTTAAGCAGAGAGAATGGTTAATGTAAAGGTTCAGTGATGAGAAAGACTAAGTTATCATCGCTAGAATGGAGCCCATGTGGTTTGTAATGAGGAAAAGATAAGGCTGGGCTCCCTGGATTGACTACAAACACAAAGTATTACAGCATGCCAATTTGTAAGGAAACACATTTCATAGACCGCATACAAAAGCCAAGTAAAATGTAATGACCTTCCATTTGTTTTATGGTAATTGGACATTTATTTCATAAAGTAAGTACTGCTATTATACCATGACCCGTGATAAAAAGGAAAACTTCTCAGTTTACATTTCACCCATCATAACCTTGAATATTAAAATAAACTTACATGCTCCATTAACTAGAAAATAATTCCTTTCCATGCTTTGAATTTGCCTAGGGTGTGGTTCTCAGTGAGGACAAGTTCAATTGATATGCTTGAAGAATTCTAATTAAGAAACAAGGTAATTTCAAAGGTATGACATTTAATGCATTACTAGCATCTTTTTTAATGCATGTTTTTATTCCATTCTTCAATTTCTTGAAAACCCATATTTTTTTAAGGTTTAACTTTGTGATTCCTATATCAATTAAGCCTTTATCAATTAATTTCTTATCCCATAGATGAAAATTATCATAGGCTGATAAAGGGTATTTGATTAATGCCTTGTATGCCTAAAATAACGTATCAATCAGTATTAGCTGAATATTTATATGCTAAGTGCCTTGGTAGAATTCAAAGAATTATTGGACAGTTTTTTTCCCCTCTAATGAAGCAGTTGATATAAAATAGATAATTGTAGATAATAGATATCCTCATTAAATTAATGCTTTTTGCCAGGTTTCTCTTGTCTTGAATCTCTGGATAATCCATTTTTATTTGCAAAGCCCTTGCTTGACCAATTAAATGATAAAGAAGCACAAAATGGCTATAACATCAAATAGATTACATAAGAGTTTTAAATAAGGTGTGTAGACTGTAAGAAATTCTAAGAAAATTTCCCATTATAGATGGGAGAATGAGGGAACAAAATTCAAATAAGTAACTCCAGTCAGGTAACAGACGAGTGTCCAAGTGAGACAGGATGCCCAAGTACTTGGGGTATCCAGGACTCCTCAATGTGGTCTCCTCAATGCCCAATGCAAGTAGTATCCACCCTACATTCCCACAGAAAGCAAAAGCCTCTTTGCAGGAAAGACACAACCCAACATTACTTTGCACAGGAGTGAGAAGATCAAGGCAGTCAGGAAATACATGGTGATTTGGGTCGCCATCATAACTAGGCCTCGATTTGTCCTCCTCTTTTTTAACCAAGATAATAAAAAGGTTTTGTAGGGACATTACCGTAAGTATGTCAGCATTCGAGACAGGATCACAGATGGCAGAAACCGAGGTAACAACTCCTGGCTAGAACAACCTCCATGTTCAAAACACATGTCTTTTTTTTACTATTATTAAAAGATTTTATTTGACAGAGAGGAGAGAGATCACAAGTAGGCAGAGAGGTAGGTAGAGAGAGAGGGGGAAGCAGACTCCCTGCTGAGCAGAGAGCCCAATGTGGGGCTCGATCCCAGGACCCTGAGATCATGACCTGAGCCAAAGGCAGAGGCTTTAACCCACTGAGCCACCCAGGCGCCCCCAAACACACATCTTAAAATTAATTAAGAACTTTCTTTTTGATTGTTTCTATACACTGAAATCAAATTATCAGTTTTACAAATTTTCTACAAAAGACTTCCATGGCATTATGTGGGTTGGCCTATTCTTCTTTCTTCTTAAATCAGGACAAAATTTTAAAAATGGTATAAGAACTTCTGTCTGATAAGTGACAATTTTGTTCAGTAAGAACTGCTTCATAACATATGTAGCTAGAAATGAATGTGTTCACTGCAAATAGGTCTTTTCAAAACCTATGAATTTTTTTTTTTTTTTGAAGATTTTATTTCTTGAGAAAGAGAGAGGGAGAGAACAAGCATGAGCGGGGGATGGAGAGGGAGAAGCATGTGGGGCTCAATCCCAGGACCCCAGGATCATGACCTGAGCTGAAGGCAGATGTTTAACCGACTAAGTCACCTAGGCACCCCCAAAACCTATTAGTCTTATCAGCAATCATTTACTCTTTCTTTTCCTTCCCAAACATAATTCTGGGCTCAGTTGCCTTAGGTTCACCTTCCCACATCTTCTGGGACACCACCAAATGGATCTTAGAGAGGCCAGGAAAACCAATGCCCACCCAGTGTGGCCACCATCTCTTTGCTGACATCGTCCCCTGCTGTTTGCTCAGGATCCAGATTCTTTCCTTTCTCTTCATTTCTTCACCCATTCAGTAAAAATTGATGGACTATGTGTCAAGCCATGATCAGCGCTGAAGAAACAATGATGAACCACACAGGCTGGGTCACTACCCCTTGGGGACTATGGTCTTGGCAGAGGCAGCTCTGCAAAGCAGTTACGCCCAATCTAGGAGAGGCTAGAACAGGAAAACCTAGAAGGGGAGCCCAACCCAAAGGCCTGGAGAGATTTCCTGGAGGAATGGCATTTCAGCAGATACCTAAACACAAAAGGGAATCCGCCAGTGAAGAGGGGGAAAGGTGTTCCTGGCAGAGAGTGTAGCCTAGCCAACACCCAGACCCAAGAGAATGTGAAGGACGTTCAGCCTGGCTGGAATGTAGCACACCTGGGAGGAGACGGTGGAGATGGGCCCGAAGCTGGACAGCTGGGCAGGGCGAGGTCATGTGGGGCCTTATAAACCATGCCAAACTAAGATTTCATTCTTAGAGGATGGTGGGGGAGGGGGGACTGAAGGAACTTCTATTTGAACCGCATATATGTTATCCACATTCCCCTTGTTATCAAGGGCAAGGAAGGGAAAGAGGCCATAATTCCTTTCCTTGACAAATACCCTATTGTCCTCTTTGTCTTGTTATGCTCTCCCCCCTCCTCTCTATCCTCTCTCTCTTTTCTCTCTCTCTCTCCTCTCTCTCCCCTCTTCCCACTTCTACTCCCTTCCTCCCTCTTTCTCCTCTCTCTGTATGCACTGGAAAAGAGTTTTCCATCTTTGGGGGCGTTCTCCTTCCTTGAAATGGTCATCTAAAAATCTCTCTGTCTTCTTTAGTCCTCCAACACTCTTCTCTAAAATGTGTCTTCCCTGATTAAAAATATATTTTTAGTCACCTCCTATCATCAGTATTATGCTTACTGTGGGGGATATAATGGTGAGTAAAAACAGACACTCCCTGCTCTGTTAGAATTTATATCTTTGCTATATCTTTGCTATAAATTCTTAAAGAAGATGCTAAATAAGTAAAAAAGAGGTATTTTCCCAGTGATAAAGGAATAAAAGTTTGGAAGCACTGAGCAACTTTTCCCCCCAAGAACACTTCAGAGAATACAGATCTGGATTGAAATGAATTATTGGCTCATATTTAAGTGCTGTTGACATGATGACAAATATTTAGGCAAGTTATAAACTGATGTGTGAAGGCCACAGCAGTATCTTAACTTCCCCATCTCCTCTCCCGGCTTCACTCAGAAATGTTTTGTGAAAATGTCTCAAACTGCTGTAGTAGACTGTCACACCAAAGGCAGGTTTCCAGAAAAAAAAGAAAAACAGAAAAAGAGAAAGTAGCAGCAGCTTCTCTGCCACCACAGAGATGAATGTCGGTCTGTTATTTATACCCTCGAGCACATGACTCCGTGGCGTGCCTGGAGGCGTGACAGCGCAGGAAGGAAGGGGAAGGCATGGGACAGGGGTGAGCACACATGGCTGGAGCAAGGAGGCCTCCAGGTGAGAGAAAGAAAATGCAGGCCATTTTCCCTAAGATTCAATGGGGAGGCATATTCATTAAGTCAACTTTGCTGGCTAAATGCACATCCACTGGCCGAGATGTACTAAGGGCTGCTGTAATGTGAGGCTGAGTCTAAGATGACAATCATTAATTCATGAGTATTTATTGACCGCCTTTGTAATAGATGGCACAGAGAGATACAGAAGAGCGGAAATCCAAACGAGGAGGTAAGCGTGTGTGTTTTCTTCTAGCTGCTTGCCACTGGTTCCTTCTCTGGGTGGGAGGAGCTGCCGTTGCCTGGCTTTGGGGCACTGACTTCTTGGAAAATGCTCAGGGTCGGGTCCCCTTCCCTTTGGCTTCTCTCAGGCCATTCTGGGACTTCCTCTCATTGGCCATACCTTTAGGGAGTTGAGAAAGTAATTTCTGGAATGAAGCTGCAGATGCTGTGATGTGGACATTCTTTAACCAGAAAAATGTTGGGATCTCGTTTCCATCTATTGAGGGTTCACCCTGCCAATGAAAGTACTGGGTACTTTTTTTTTTATTGAATTGAAGGTGTATATGAGGCAATGGGCTCCAACCTGGCTGTCCATCGGAATCCCTGTAAGGGCTTTTAAAAATAGGCATTTGTGACCTAATATCATGCCTTCTGAGTGAATCAGAATTTTCAGAGTTACCAGAATGCTAAATTTTCAAAAGCGTTCAGGATGAGTCCCATGCAACATGTTCTTGAATGTACTGGGGAAAAAACTAATTAGCAACTCGCACTAAGACTACGTTGTTTGCCTCTAAACAGTTCGCCTTCTGAATTTTGATTAATTCAGCAACGATAACTTAAACATCTACTGAGTGTTGGCTAGGACTCACTAATAGACATGGTTGGAAGTTATTTTTCTAACTGTAGGTTAACAGTGTTCAACCCCTCACAACTACAGCAGTCCTATCTTACCCATAGCTTTAGCTACTTGAAATCATTGGCAGATGCTCCTTTTGAGGTATTGGCAGGTCAATAGTGTTATAATGCTAAGTCAAAATGCTGACATCACTCTCTTGACTTCACCTCATCATGTAGGCATTGTATCTTCTCACGTCATCACAAGAAGGGGAACTCAGTACAATAAGTTATTTAGAGAGAGAGAGGGAGACCACATACACATAACTCTTATTAGATATGTTATAATTGTTCTCTTTTTATTATTAGCCATTGTTGTTAATCTCATACTGTGCCTAATTTATAAATTCAGCTTTATCATAGGAACGCACGTATAGGAAAAAGCTGAGTATTTATAGGGTTCCATACTGTCTTCAGTTTCAGGTTCCATTGAGGGTCTTGGAAATATCCCCATTGGTAAGGGGGGACTGCTGTATTATCTTCTTTAAATGTATTGTTTTAAGATTTTATTTATTTGAGAGAGAGAGAGAAAGAGAACACACAAGTTGGGGGGTGCAGAGGGAAAGGGAAAGGAAGAAGCTGACTCTCTGCTGAGCAAGGAGCCCTATGCAACCTGGGGCTTAATTCCAGGACCCTGGGATCATGACCTGACTGAAGGCAGATGCTTAACCGACTGAGCCACCCAGGTGCTCCTGTATTATCTTCTTTAATGATCATAACAGCACTAGGAAATAAATACTATTGTTATCTCATTTTGCATATGGAGGTGCTGAGGATTATGCCACTTAAATATCTTGACTGAGTCACGTCAGGATTTGAATCCTGGTCAGTATAACCCAAGAGCCTGAGCTCCTAACCTCGCAGCCTACTGAATTGCTGTGCATTTAATAAAGATGAGACTCAGAAGGAAACACTGTGCACTACTGTGTGGTATATCATTTAAACAACTGGAAAGAAGTATTAGCTTTCTGGGTAAAATGCTTTAAGAGAACTACTTTCTAAAGTTTTTTTCTTTTTAAAGTTAACTTAATCAGTGAGCAATGTGTGAGCTCCATTCAAAGGTAAGAATGCGAAGATAAAATACTGCTGAATTCAATATTTATGAGTATGAATAGAAAGTTACTTATTTACAGAGGTAGATGCAAACATAGCCAAATATAGACATCTACAGTTTTTTTCCTCAGTCAAGCTTTCTTAGAATTCCTACTCTGATATATTTTAAGTGATTTATATTTACATCAATGCTGTGGTGATTACGCACTTCAAGATTTGCAGATTTTAAGGTATCTTCTAAATGTGCATGTGTCCAATAAAAGCAAATAACAAAATGACCTTGATGCAAGTGACATATTTTATTGAATTATAAGAAATAACACATATGACCACAGAAGAACTTACCGGGACTATTTGTCCTTTTTAAAATCATCTTTTTCAGGTACTTTCAGTACCTAGACATATCAAATAAACGTTTTCATGTAAGATGGGCTATTTGCTAACAACTCTGTTTTTTGGCCAGAGAAGAAGGTGCTAAAGATTAAGAAACATTTACAACAAACCCGTTGGAAACCAATAATACATATCATGATCTGGGATGTTCCTTAACCTGTTTTCATCAATTTAATCACAGAGTAACTCTGAGCAAGTTACTTAACCTCTTTGTACTTCAGCTTCCTTATCAGTAAAATAAGGTTGATAGTAGTGCCCTTTTCTTAGGGGGGGATTGAAGGATGGAAAGAAATGGTAAATGTAAAACATTTCAACGGTACTTGGCATAGGAACCACCCAATACTGTTGGCTCTTGTTAATTCAATTCAACAAATACTTACTGACCGTTAGCCATAAAAAACAAAAGCTGTCCATCTTGTGGATAATAACTGTGTCAGGTACTAAGCCACACACTTTCTTTTTTTTTTTTTTTAAAGATTTTATTTATTTATTTGACACAGAGAGAGAGAGAGAGAGATCACGAGTAGGCAGAGAGGCAGGCAGAGAGAGAGGGGGAAAGCAGGCTCCCTCCTGAGCAGAGAGCCTGATATGGGGCTCGATCCCAGAACGCTGGGATCATGACCTGAGCTGAAGGCAGAGGCTTAACCCTCTG
>CM053608.1:52882154-52999707 GCA_028646535.1 Procyon lotor
AAGAAGTGGTCCAGTTTCATTCTTTTGCACATAGCCGTCCAGTTTTCCCAACATCACTTGTTGAAGAGATTGTTTTTTCCCCGTTGCATAGTCTTGCTTCCTGTGTTGTAGATTAATTAACCATATAATTGTGGGTTTATTTCTGGGCTCTTTATTCTGTTCTATGGACCTATGTGTCTATTTTGTGCCAGTACCATACTGTTTTGATTACTGCAGCTTTTGGTATATCTTGAAATCTGGGATTGGGATACCTCCAGCTTTGTTCTTCTTTCTCAAGACCCGCACCATTTACCCAAGCACCTTTCTTGCAGAACCTCTGGGATATGGTAAAGTTGTGGGAAAATAGACCTCCATAGTTAAGGATTTTAAGGGAACAAAAGAATATAAAAACAAACAGCCACTACCAGGCCAGGAGACAGCCCAACCATATAAGAGACAATAAATCAGTGGTAAAACTACCAGTGCTGTTGCAAAAGTAAAGATTGACCTAATGCATATTCTCGAATCCTGTTGGCAGGACTGAAACCTCTTTGAGTGCTTGAACATCAGACTTACTAGAGCCTGGGAACTGTTGATACCAACCCTTGATGGCCCTCGAGACTTGAATCAACTAGGATGCTGGTCTCTGTTGACTTAGGATGCCTTTTGCCCCAATTCTATACTGACTCATCCTTTGCCGAGCCCCTTCATGAATGAATGTGTGTCTCCTTAGCTTAAGACTTCACGAATTTTGTTGTTCAAGGGCACATTCCCCTGGTTCTCCATGCTTGTTGCAAGTAAATCAAACCCTCCCTTCTCGCCACCCACAGACACACAAGTATTACTTTTGTAATCAGAGAAACACAATAAATAGCCTCTGTATTTTTAATCTCAGCACCATAGCACCGATCCTCAATGAGCTGACCATGCGCAGAGCGGGCTGCCCCTTGTGGAGGCCAGCCCTGGAATCGCTTTGGGCAATGTATGCACAGCACAGTAGGGAACCGCCAGACTTGCTGAACTTCCAAAGGAACCCGTAAGAGACAATACAAAGACAAAGCTTTCATGGGATTTCAAGAAACAGCTACTTCTCCAGGAGGGCCTTATTATAAATGGGGTTTCCGAAGAATATGAAAGCCAAATAAGAATAACTAACGCTTGAGTGGCACTTTTAACTTTTCCAAAGCACTCTCACATTTATTAATTCATTTGATCCTCCTAACAACTATGCAGGCAGGGCAGCTATTAGTATTCCTATCCCGACAATGAAGACATAAAGGTAGAGAGCGATTAAGAGAGGAACCCACAGCACACCGTTCGCAGAGCAGGCTCGTGTTAGGGACCCGGGTCTCTGGCTGTCCTTCCTGAGCGCCATCTGCCTGCCCAGCCTCCCTCACAGGGACTCTGCCAAGACAGAGCCCTGTGGAAATTCAAGGTTCTTTTTCGCTCTTATTAGAAGAAAAAAGTCTCCTGGCTTTCTTGTGAAAAGAAGGAAGTCAAGGAGGGCTGTAAGGAATCATACAATTCAAAAGGCCGGATACAGCCTAATTTCACCGAGACTGAAGGCTCTGCTATAGTACAAGGTTGATCTGCGCTTAAGATGGTGTCACTTTTTCTACGGATTCTACACGGTTGCTCATTTGCCCCGAGACTTAGATGGGTGATGGCTCTTTCCAAGTCCAGTGTGGCAAATACTCCCATGGTGAAGTGCTTAGGGACCATACTTGTTTGATCCTGGGTTGGGTGACTAGATGTGTAATATAAAATTACACTGTCCTAACCCTTAACCTCTATCCTAATTAAGAAAGGATTTCCTAACTAAGAACGTTATTTTGAATACTAGACAACTTCACAGTTCTACCCAAATGCAGTATAAGAATATGATTTAATCATTTTGTTTTAAACACGCAAATATGGCAGTTTGAGAGATAGTTTACAACTCTATTTTTAATGAACTGATTTAACTATAGATATTATAACTGCAAATAAAACACATTTACAAAAAGCTGTTGTCTTTAGAATTGTAAATCTGGCAAGGTTTTTAGCAGTAGAGTCTTAGATAAATAAAAAGTTGCATCTTTTTAAACTGCGGGTGTTAATTGGGCTTTTCTTATCGTCAAGAGAAGTAAAAGCAGATGTTGATCTGAGACAACCACTTACCGTGTGCACTGGTCCTAAAGTATGGCATTTGCTTTGATGCCCTTATTTGTTCTGATTTATTATCGACCAGATTTACCTGCTGGTCACATACTTATTCTGACTTGGAAATATCATCCAACGATAAGTAATTCAGGAGGTAGCTATTACTAGAAAGGAAGTAGCCAGCAAGAATGTCACAAATGTGTTTTGCCAGTGGACTATAGCCGTGGCAAGGTGAGACGAACTAATCGTTTCACCTTGACGTGCTAAATTAAGTAGTGTGAAGAAATCAGAAGACAATGGTGAATAAGATGAGCTGAGTGAATAACTTGCTATTTCCTTGCATAAATAAATTTTTTGTGATGATTAAAGCCTAGTGAATAAGTACAGGGGTGGGGGTGGGGGAGACAATTATTCCACATAACAGGAGAGAGCATCTATAATTATTTCGTGGTAACTATTTAGAGTCAAATGGGAAAAGTTATCACAAGGGTCATGGTGGCATATTTACCTAGTAAGTCAGGAAGGGCACAATTTGTCATTCTGACTCTGAACACTTGGATTCATCCCTTTCAAAGCGAAAAAAATACATATTACACGCACGGTCATTTAAGAGAGGTTCAGGGACAAAAAGAGTGAATAAATGAAAATACTGGAGGCTTTGGGGTTTGAGGCAAGTCGTTGGGGAATGAACCAGAGCAAGAAAGCTTCCTCTCGCTCGCTTTTGACTTTAACTCTTTCTCTCTCCCTCACTCCGTTCATTCCACTTCAAGAACAGTAGTTGTGGGGGACCTTGAGTTCCACGGCCTGGGCCCGTGGGCACTGACGATGCCGTGGAAACAGTCCCTGCTCTCGGGGAACCTGAGGGTACGGAGGTAGTTCTCGTAGGTGAACTTCTTGCTTTAGTTAAGTGCAGTCAGAAAATTTTGCACATCAGATTGGAGATGAGAAACAGTCCCAAAGCAGCTAAGGAAGGCTGGTTACGAAAAATACACTTTATTAGGTAAAGTGTTAATGAGAGACAGCTGCCGTCTGGGACTGTCCGGTTTGCTTCTCCTTTCAGTGCAGGTGCACGTGTGTGTGGTGTCCGTGCACGTGAGGGTACAGGTCTGGGCAAGCACAGGTGCGTGCACATACGTGTCCCCACGCCTCTAGTAGACCAGCAGTCAGTACGGCATGGCGTTTTGCAAGTCTGAGGGCCGAAGTCCAGGACTTTAACAGTCCTACTTTACACTACTGTTATTCTATTTCTCAGGTTGGTAATTTTCCAGTACATACGCGTTCTAACAACAGAACTTTCCCACATTTCTCTCTAACTTATATTGTTCCCACTTATGGGCTGACATATGTCTTGTTTTACAAAACCCTTTGGTTGCAACTTCTCTTGCCTACCCTAACTCTTTTTGCTTTATCCTTTTTAAAACAAGCCTCATTAAGAAGATGTTTCATCAAAGCCAGTAAAGGGCACGTGTACTTGGAACTTTCTTGCTTTCCTTGCAGAGACACAAGCCCTCAATGCCACTAGGAATTGTAACATAATGCACTTTTCTATTAAAACCGAGTAAGGCAGGGTCCTTGGCTCTTGCTTGCCAGAGTTAACTCAGGTTTACTGCTTACTGCCATGTGATAAGTGCTGGGACAGCAATTGAACTCAAAGGAAGAACACTGGACCAGGGCAGCACAGTGAAGGAAGTCTTCCTGGACGAGGTGTTAACCAAGGTTAGAACTGAGGATAAGGGGTACTTGGGTGGCTCGGTCATTAAATGTCTGCCTTTGGCTCAGGTCCCAGGATCCTAGGATCGAGGCCCACATCAGGCTTCCTGCTCCGTGGGAGGCCTGCTTCTCCCTTCCCACTCCTCCTGCTCGTGTTACCTCTCTTGTTCTCTCTCTCTCTCTCTGTTAATTAATTAATTAAATAAATAGATAGATAAAATCTTAAAAAAAAAGAACTGAAGGATAAGAAAGGAGTTATCCAGGTAAAAGATGCAGAGGGAATGTGGCTCAGCCAGAGGGCTCCATTTTAGAAGTAAGAGAGAGTGATACACTCAGGGAGCTTGTATTCATTTGTGAGAGCTGCTGTTCCAAAATACCAAAGTCTGGGTAGCTTCAACAACTTCACAGTTCTGGAGGCTGGAAGTCCAAGATCAAGTGCCAGCAGAGTTGGTTTCCTCTGGAGCCTCACTCCTGGCCTTGCAGTTGGCTGCACTCTTGCTCCCTCTTCAAGTGGTCCTTTCTCTATGTGAGTGCAGCTCTGCTGTATTTTCGTGTCCAGATTTCCTCTTTTTCTAAAGACATCAGTCAGACTGGATGAGGGCCATCCTAACAGCCTCGTTGTAGATTAATCACCTCTTTAGAGACCGTATGTCCAAATACAATCACATTCTGAGATACTGGAGGTTAGGGCTTCAACATACGCATTTTGTGGGGGACACAATGCAGCCTATAACAGAGCTGAAAGAAAAATTTAATGTTATCAGTGCATTGATTAAGGAGAGGACCCTTGACTAAATTCGACAACCAGACCACAATGTCAAATACATCAGTATTTTGGGACCATTCAGAAGACTGAAACAGTTGTTTCAAAAGGATCCACGGGCCATTCTCTTCTCCCCCCAAAAACAGAACTGAAAACAATATTCTGCCCATGTGAGTTGAAGATACAGGCTTAAACATTTCAGAAGCTTAATAATAGCAGTCCCTGGAATATTTTGTTAAACAAACAAACAAACAAAAATCCCTGCCTTTTAAAAACAGCATACATAGTCCTTTACTCTGTTGGCACAATGCCAGACAATTTTCTTCCAGATCCCAGGGGAAGGAGGACTGACAAGACTACCACAAAGGATCCCTGTCCCGGGATCTGGAGTGACATCATCATGAAAAGACCTGTTGACCAAGAGTAGCACCGTGCAGTATCATTGTTATTAGCATGGAAGAAAATTTGCGTAGGTACAGGGCACGTGATAGTGTCCGCTGGTAACGAGAGAGGTCCTCACAAGTGAGGTTTGAGCCTCGGGGGCCCGTCACTGCGGTCTAACTCCAAGAATGACCTCCGCCTTCCTTGTCAAGAGACCTAGATTCAAGTACCAGTTCGGCTGCCTGCTGTGATCTCGATGTCGCAGCGGGCACTAACATTCTCTAATTCTATATCCCTCATATATCAAGTCGTGCCTCCTATATCGTCCCGTCAGAGCTAAAGAGTTAAGGCTGAGCTGAGTTGTCGCCCACATCTCCAATCGTAAACAATGAGTCAATGTCAGAAAGCGCTCCTCACGTGCCCTCAGCCCTAAAATCCTGAGGATGGCACTATGAACGGTAGGACTCTCGCTTGTCTCTTCTGGGCCTCTGGGTACTAGGCAGTTGAAACGGTGCGAAACTTGGAAAGCTCTTGCCTGCATGATTTATGGCTAGAGCTGGTTCTTTATTCCCTCACTTTCATAAGCACCAAATTCCGCGAGAAAACTTCGGGGAAAATCTGCCAATCCAGGGCTATTTTGGGGGTTTCTTCATCATCTCTTGACCTTTGATTTGACAAGCCAAATAACAAGATGAAAAATGGGCTCTGTAGGCTTGACCACGATTACCAACCGGAGCGGGCAGCATGAGGGCTGGGAAACAAAAAAGCCACAACACTCGGAGGCAAAGGTTCCGAGCTAGTGGCAAAAGATAAACTCGTGGATTTGGACGCAGAGTCCCGATAAAGTAAAGTACATTATTTTAAGTGTGACAAATTATGTTTCTAGTTTGCATGTATCTTTGTGGGATAGAAATGGAGGCGTCAGGACTGGGATGCCATTTTAAGGGGCCGCCCATATCCAGCACATCTCTAAAGGGTAATTTTGATATCCCTGACTTCTAGGAGATAGTGGCTCTGGAGCCTATAAAATCTCCTTGGTATTATTAATATCCTTAGGCTCTTTCTCAAAGTTAACATTTAAAAATTTTGCGTTCCAATGATCACGATTTTCTTGCATCGTGTTGTAATTTTGTAGGAACATCAAGGTATTTCAGTATTGTTGACGGTTTTCCATTCTTGCTATATATAACGTGTCTAAATTTGAAAGTGAAAGCAAAGTAATGAGGAAATTTGCAAAGCACAGAAATATATTCCTTTCGTTCCCTTCCTGAATTTTTCCTCGCAGGTAAGGAAGAAGGTGCAATGTGCAAGTTAATCTATTTAAATGAAACCATAGCTTTTTAAGCTTTGAGGGAAAATATTTTTCAGACATTTACATGCATAAACAATTGCACTATGAAAGCTAAACTTAGTCATACAATCTACCTAGATCTTTAGAACATGCGCATACATTAAACCGGCTCAAAATTAATAAAACTCTCTAAATTATGCATGGCGCAGAGGGTGAAAAAAGTTGATAACAGGAACTGCTGTCTGCCTGGTGCTATGAATTTGGTAATGCACTGAGAGCAACCCTATGGCTATGCACTAGAGAAGATCATAATAAGGTATAATTGTTGCTTGCTCATTTGTTTGAACTCCAAAACTATATCAAATAACACTTAATTATACACATAGAATACCATTACAGCGAAGAACTCGCACTTGAATAGCTTAGTATAAGTGAGGACATTTAATATTATTTGGCTCCACTAGGTGCAAAAAGATACAAAGTAGCAGCTGCTAATTAATCTGGAGTTCTAGGTTTGCAACCTCAAAAGAAAATCTAAAGAAAATTTCCTGGAGTTTGAATATGTAAAGTTTTAACAGCTCCATCTGGTACATGCCCTCTGATTACCCAGAATGTTGGCTGGCAGTTGGAGGGACGCATTTGATAGCCGGCCAAGTTTAAAGGTCTATTGGAGGTAAAACAATGCCCCCCCCTTTAACAAGAGAGCCATTGTTCCTTAACAATGAAGCTCTCTGGCTTATTTGAATGTCAACAATTCAGAAAAGTTGATGTTTGGAGCCATCAAATAAAATGTTTTTGTGAAACAGTTTATTATTTCAGTGGTAATTATTTGAATCATTCATGGTAAAGGATGTTTGCTAATGAGAGCTTGGCTGCTGAAAATTCCAGAGAGACTGAGTGCTCTTTGTGCTGACAAAAAGACCCAAATCACTAGAGAGCGACCGACTGGACAAATCATTCATCTATGCAAATGCCAGCCGAAATGGTCAGATGCATTTATTACCCTCCTCATTATAGTAAACAAGGCAGGAATCGTGACTGGCAGTTATCAACTTGCCCTGAAGTATGATTTGTTCTCCTACTACTATTTAAATGAGAGGAAAAAAGGCATGCCACCAGGGACTGTGTTGGTTTATAAAAGAGTAAATGTCACATAGCCCAGTGCTTGAAGACTTTTGATTGACAAATGTTTTATTTGACATATCAAACAATGATGGTTTTCATATCAAATAGTCCATATTTGTTAGCAAAAATCTTAACCCCTTGAAGTTTGGCCAATGCTTTTAGCTCACTTCTGCCAATGCTTAGAAACTAGAACACAGATGGCAAGTTACATTAAAGGCAATACCAAATATCTCTACACATAATGTGCAAAGACCTAAAAATACTCCGCATCGGGTGACAGAAATGACACAGTGTTTTATCACAACACATATAGTGTAAAATGTTCTTCTGAACTGATAATGCAAATTAAAGTGATGTTGACCTACTTGCACTTACTAAGTATTCTTCTGCTGTTTAGTGCAAGATAAGCTAAACATTAAAGAATTTATACAGCATATGTCACAGTGAAATCTAAATTGTCTGGTGTAACTCTTCTTAAATGTCACAACAGTGTCACAACACGATCCGGGTTTCGGGGCTTAGAGTTAAAGCCACAGTACCCTCATATAACCTCTTGTTCTCGTGGGCTCAAAACTTTTCCATCCTTATTTCCTGTCACCGAAGTTCTGTGTGCTTCGTTTCCGCCAGAGTACAATTTACAAGCACACCTCAGAACACAAAAGCGTGCCAGGCAGCTACCTGAGCCTGTGGAATTTGTCATCCAGGTTGTGACTTGCTAAACATCATAGGACAATGCCTTCGAGACACTTAGGATGAGGTGCGACCACTCGTCCTTTCCTTTCCCATATTTTAGGCTGTCACCACTGCTGGAGCTCACGGCCTCTTGTTTCTTCGAACCGAGGCAGAACTGTTCATTTTGAAAAGCCAGCAAGTAATCCCTACAAGGGGTTCTAAACACCGCCCCCCCAAACTGTGCTAGGTTTTCCTAGCAAAGACAGCCCAGAAGTTTCGTAACCCTAGGCTAGGGGTTCTCAGTCAATGACCCTGTGCTTAAAGACTTTTGATTAACTTTTGATGTGACTGTTAGTTAAGCCAACCTATTTTTAGGGTGTATGTTGTTACCCTAAACGTAAAAATAAACGTAGTCCTTTTCATTGATGGAACCTGAGCATTCGAATGAGTGTTTTTATCAGAAGAAAGAGTAGTGTTCCTCCTTTAAACGTGGGACTGTAAAGGTGGCGGTTCTCAAGGAAAACCGTATCATCTTGGAGCTAAACTCACTCCACAGCAACATTTCCACTTCACAGCTGCAGTCACAGAAGAGAATGTGCTCCTGGAGAACACTGACTCCCGATCCTGCTGTTTCTTTCTGTGTGGAAGGCATCCATTAGGAAGCTCTTAGCCTCTCTTTGCCCAGTCACCGGTGGCTTCTCTGGCTGGGCACCCGAGACAAGCCCAAACTCTAGCCTCTAGCCGGTCACTTTAGGACACATGTGCCTGGTTGCCCGAAGAGTCTGTGAGCTCAGATCGGCTGCTAGAGTGGGAAGGTGGGATCTCCAGCCCCTCCTGAGACCGGATGACTAAATGCGCCTAATTCTGGCCACAGCGTGTGGAAGCCCGTTGTTGCCACGTGCCAACGCCTTAGTCTTTATAATTTTTTCGGAAGTTTGATCACCTTCCTCTTGACTCCTTTATCTGTCATTTGGTTCCAAACTCGGGGGAGCAGGAGAAGTATATTAATATTAATATATAATGAAATTGGTTTCGTTGATAAGATTTGGAGGATACATTGCTTCTGAACAAAATAGCACAAATACATTAAGAGAGGCTGGACTCTGCTGGCTTTGGTAAGTTCGGAGATGCCAGGGTTGAACAAAGTAGAGATAGGACCACAGTCACGTACAACCAGCTTGCTGGGGAGGGCTTAGATGGGGCAGCATGGTGGGGGAAGCCCCTGCCGGCAAGAGACCTTCCAGAAGCATCACCACGGGGCCACCACCCAGAAGGGGAATAGGGCAGAGGAAGTCCTAGAGAGGTAAGGGGAAATCAGGGTGGGGGCTCTGTGTTTAGGTGCTGTGGTTCTGCAGTAAGGGGGGAGTTTCTGGGTCAGAGAAGGGTAATAAGGGTTTGGCTTCCTTTACGGCCACAGGCTTTGTCTTATCTATGCTTAGCAGATATTGGGTGCGGTTTCACAGGGTATGTAAAGGAGGTAGGCTCAAATGGCTAAAAATATGTTTATTTGGATTCTATTTAAAGCAGTTTAGTGTGTGGACACTGGAGGTTGGCCCTGGCAGGCTTGGGGCTAAAGGTCTTAGCCTGCTGTGAGGAAGTAAATAGCAGTGGGGCCATTTTCGGCTGACAGGGACTGTCTCTGGCTCATTTACATAACTCTAGCTCAGTCACGTTGTTTCTTTCACTTGTAAAAAAATGTCTCTGTAGGACTGAGGCACCACGCTTTGTTCTCTTACAGCCCAGATAGGTCTCTGGGAGTGGGAGCTTTCCCCTTAAGGAGTGAGGCGCATTAAAATGAAGTGAAGGCACTTTTTGGATCAAATAAATCACTCTAAGCACTTGTCATTTCCTGTGCTGCTCATTTCCCTTCCCACTGGGAGGCTCAGAAGCACATTTCTCGATGGAAAGCTTCCTGAGGGCAGGGAAGCCTTAGGGATTGGAACAGGTCTTTCCTCTTCAAAAGGGATGACTTTTGCCTCAGCTGCAGCTAGAGACTTCGCCGTTTTTTTTCTTTGACGCTGAAATCATCTGTGTGAATTTGTCAAATCAGATCTGGCTTGGACCAGCCTTGTTTCATATGCTGCTTGCTGGTTTGCCGCTGCAGTAGCTGCTCCTTGCGAGAAATAACCATCTTTGCCACAGCGCTTTTGTGGAAAAACATCCAGCATCTTGCATGGCAATCGCAGTCCACTGTTATTGATGATAAATGGGATATGCGTTGCTTTTCCGCTTTGTTCCCAAAATACACCCCCCAGTTTCTAGCTACAAACTTGTCTTCATCCAGGTGCCTGTCTATTGGAGGTCTGCCCTCTGAAATGTTCACGAGGTCATCTCTAGAGGATAGGATTATGGCCAGTGGGTTATTGCTTCTTTAGTCTTGTTTGTTATCTTTATGCTTTTCAATGTTTATTTTCTGATTGGGAGAAGACTATATAGTGATAATTAGGAAAATAGATTCAAACAATACCATCAGTTACTCTCTGGTTTCTCTCTTTTTATGGCTTGTGAGAGAACAGAAATACATATATTGGTCTCTGCTCCCAGGTCCTGACACTGAGCTCCTAAAACCCTCATAAATTCCTAGGTGATAAGAGCACTAGGAGGATCTTTTGTCCTATTCAGGTGACTGTGGGTGGGCTTCTGGCTGGCTCCTGGATAAGGGAACATTACAGGAATGACCAGTCCTTGATGAGAAGCTGGGAAAAGCCATGATTTTCAGCCCTGCTTCCCGTTCTCTAGAGAAGAGAGGGGCTGGGAAAGGAGTTAATGATTGATCATGCCTACAGGAGAAGCCTCTACCAAATCCCAGTAATAGTGGGTTTGGAGGGCTTCCAGGCTGGCAAACACATTCATCTCGAGAAGGGGATGCACCCGTGGCTCCACGGGCACAGAGGCTCCGGATTCGGAGCCCCCCAGACCTCGCTCTATGTATCTCTCCATCCAGCTGTTCCTCTGTATCCTTTATCATATCTTTCAATAAACCGGTAAATGTAAGTAAGTGCTTCCCTGAATTTTGTCAGCTGCTCAAATTACTTAACCCCAAGAGGAAGTCGTTAGACCCTGTAACCTATAATCAGTTAGTCAGAAGCACGGGGACAGCCTGTACTTGGAACTGGCATCTGAAGGGGCAGGGGTGGGGGGTAGACAGGTAGGAAAGTACTGTCTTGTGAGACTAAACCTTTAACCTGTGGGATCTGGGATCAGATACTATCTCTAGGTAGATAGTATTAGCACGGAGTTAATTTGTAGGATACCTAGCTGGTGTCACAGAGAATTGCCTGCTATTGTGGGGGAAAAATGACGACCAGAAGGTGCAGAAGTAAAATGCTCTGTATAAGTAGTAAAGGAGACTCACAGGGCAGAAACTCATAGGAGGGAAGAACTGGGTTTTTCTCCACTTAAGAAGGTAGGACACTGAGTTTCTGTTGGGACCGTGCTGCATCTTTGTGGGTCTTATTCCTGGACTTGCACTCTTGTGGTTGCAAGCTGGTTTCCCACTGCCCTTGGGGAATAGTCTTTGAGGCTCATGCTCACCAGGGAAGTGTGAGAATATTTGTTCCAGGATTCTCACTAAAAGTTCTGACATTTATTCTGATTGGACAGGGTGAGGTCAGGAGCCCACCTTTGAACCATTCACTGTAGTCATGAAATTTGACATATTGATTAGCTTAGGCTTAGGTTTGCCCCCTAGGGCTGGAAGAGGTCTCATCTGACCTCTGACAGTGAGAACTGAGAGGAGAGGAGAGATCATTAATCAAAAATTTATCCAAGCAAGCAGTGGACAAATGTCTACTCTGTCTTTCTGGCTACCTTCATTTGAAATGACCAAGAGAATATTTACTGAAGCCACAATGTTGGTAATGTCTTAGGACTCTCTCAGCATATGCCTGAATTACCTCTCCTGTGTTGGCTACTGGGATTTTTGTTATGGAGAGTTTTAAGTGTAATTTTATTTTCTAGAAATTTCCTTTTGTTTAGTGTGTAGCATCTTGAATCCCAGTTGTAGGGTTTTTTTTTTTTTGTTTGTTTGTTTGTTTTTGTTTGTTTGTTTTGTTTTCCTCAAGCTTTCAAAGAATAGAATACATATATGGTCAGTCTAACTTTTCTGAAGGACCAATTAACGATGGTGACAATGGTGATTAACAATGGTAATAAACTCTTTACAATCTAACAGCGACTTTTCTATTCTACACATATCTTCTAATAAATCATGATAGAAATTTTAGGTCACATTTGGGATATTTGCTGAACGTTTTGACAAGAGAAGGAAATACCCAAATTACTAATAAATCAAATTTAATGAGGTTAATGCTTAGAAAAATTAGCACTCTAGATGTACTCTAGATGCTTCTAGAACTAAATTTTTAAAAACAGCAACTCATTAAAGTGCATATAGAGTCCTGTAAAACATAGAGACCTGCTAAATCAACTTTGGATAGACCTACACTGAGAGACTGAATGTACAAACAGGCAAAGGCTAAGCCATATGTGAAAATAGAACTCTGACCCTCAATGTGCAGCAACCAGCCCAGGAAATGAACCCATTGCTTACTTTAACTAGCCTAGGAAGTCAACCTGCTGGAAGTTAGACTTGTGGAAAGCCAGACCACTACCGCTAGCAACTAATTCAGGAAGCCAAACAATAATATCCATAACAAAGTGGCCAGGACTTGATTAATGACTGACAGCTTCCCTAATTCTTGTCTCTGCTCCCAGCTAAGGGCCAATGAGAGAAAACCAGAGATGCACTCTAAACCACTCACTTGGGATGCCCCACTTCTATTTAGTTTGAGTGTAGTTTCCCCATGGCAACAGCCTCCAGGTAGAGCACATCTAAAAGTTCTCTTCTTTCTACTATAAAATTTTCCCACTCCTCTCCTTGCCATTGAGTCTCTGTCACAATGCAAGTGATGGTGGCTGACTTCCTTGTGATAGCCAGTTCTGAACATACAGCTCCTGTTTGTTCTCATTTGGATGGTCTTTGTTTTCTTCCTTAACAGTTAACTTGGGAAGTCACCTAATTATCTAACACGCTATTGCATGTATCCTATAATGTTTCTTACAAATGCAATGAAAACTGTAATTGTGTTCACTTAACTAGTATTTTTCAGTCGTATAATATCAGATGCTTTTAAAATACTAATTAATTCTACCAGGATCCTCACACCAGTGTCTCTCTTTTACAAATGGAGCAACCTAAAACTGCTAAATTGAGTAACCTGTAATAAATGAAAGGCAGAGTTAGAATTCAAACTTGACATTTTCGTTTCACAACTGATCTTTAAACAAACATATAATAGGAATTGTAAGAGAAAAATATAGCTAGAACTGGATTTCATTTTTCTTAAATCAAAGTCTGAGGAGAGACAAGATTGAAGTTTATAAAATAAAGAAAAGTATGTTTACCATGGGCATCCTCTGATATTTGAAAGGCAACATAAGGACAAATGAAAGAAATTGCTATTTTATTTGACTGGTATAAAACATATTTCTTAGTTGCTGTGTTTTTCGTACTGGTAAAGGATAATAAGCAAGTGGAAGAATTGTGTAGTTAAATGAAAATCAAAAGCCTAAATCCTGTCCCAGGACTGATCGTATCTACCTGAGTAACGATGGTCTGAAAACTTCACCTCTCTAGGCTTCAATTTCCTCATCTTCTAAAATGAAGCTTACGACCTCTATCTGCCAGACTATTGTAGGAATTAAATGAGATGATGCGTGGCATCTAATGTATATTGGTTCCTCTTTTCCCCTCTGTTCAGAGTGCTCTGTCATTTTCAGAATCACAGCTGTATCGAGATCCTAGAGAATCGTTGTTAGTGATTTGCCAGTCATTTCCTCTCCAAATTGAACTCCTCCAGGGTAGGGGTACAGTCTTACTCACATCTGTATGCCCAGATATATTTAACTGCAAAGCCTAGTTAAATATAGATGAATGATTTCAGACTTTAAGAGGCACATACCCTCTAGGAAAAGATTTACACGCATGATGTGATAAAGGCATGACACAAGATAGCAGATATTCATGGGATAAAATGTGTGGCACTGAGTGAATGAAAGAAGATGCGTAAGTGAATTTAAGGAAAACCTCACCGAGGGTAGATGAACCATGAAGTAGACCTTAGCAAAGGGGAGGATTTTGCTACCAGGATAAAGGTCCAAAGTGTGGTGCCATAAGGAATATACGAAGGCATAGAGGTAGAAGTAGACAGGAAGGGTTTGGAAGGATGGTGAAAATATGAGCATAACAAGCAGAAAATTCATTTGGGGAGTGGGGAGAATGAAGAAAAGGTTGCATAGTGATGGCCAGATCGAAAGCCAGTTATGGTCTTGAAGTTGTCAGGTATTTCAGAATACCTATTCATGCCTATGCTTGCAACAGCCTATGTCCTCTGCTAACCACCCCCCACCCCCCAAACCTGCCTACTTACTGCTTCTGGAACATTCTAGGCAGCATCCTGCCTTAGGGTCTTTGCTCTTCCTCTTTCCTTTGCCTGGAATGCTCTTCTCCCAGATAGCTTTCTGCTTATTTCCCTCACCTCCTTCAGGCTTATGCTCCTATCTCACCTTCTCCACAGAGTCCCCCTTGATCTCTATGTTTAATATAGCAATTTCTCTACCCCGCCTCCTCTCCTAATTCCTCCCTAGCCTGCGCTACACTTTTCTTGTTCCCAGAGAACTCATCACCTCCTCACATACCATAGATACACTTATTTATTAGGCTTATAATTTTATATCCCCATTCAAGTATAAGCTTTATGAGTGAAAGACCTTTGTTTTATTTGTTTTATTTAGTTTTGTTTTATTCACCGATGCATCCCAAGTACCTGGCACACAGTATGCCCTAAAAAGGAGTAACTGAATGAATAAATGAAGCAGTGGAAAATACTCGGTTATACTCAAATGAAAACAATACTGAGGTCTCAAATTTAAGTCAACCCTCTGCGAGCCAGTGTTCGAATTATTGACATTTTAGCTTCCCAGTTCAAGACTCTGACCATTTTGGCAGTGCCTACTAAAATCTAAACACAATCTGGACTTGTATTTATTCACCTGAAAGTCAGTTGAACTTTATAGAGGTTGGAGGAAAAAAGAGAAAGTAACGGATAAAGAACGACAGATTTCACACTGACACGGGGTGAAGCTGAGGAGCCAAATGCAGAACAGAAAGCTCTCAATCAATGAGCTTAGTTTCAAATGTGTATTAAGAAAGCCTGAAGTCTTAATTCCTTTTCTCAGAGATGTAGAAAGGTCAGGAACCTTTGTGACAGAATTTTGTTTGATCTCCCAGCTGAAGTTTCCAAATGTTTTTCAGATATTTAAATGTGGATAAAAGGTCAAACATCTCGAACCAGAAGTTACAATCAGGCTTTAAAACTCGGTGTATTAAATGGTTCCACACACTAAATCCCCATTCATCAGGGAGCAAGAGTAACCTAGAAACAAAAGTTATGGCACTTAAACATCATCAGCACAAACAGGAATTTGGCAATCAGCTCAATTCTGGGCAAGAAAACTTCTTTTCCCAATGAAGATAATGGTTGTAAGTATAATGAGACTTTTGTGCCAAATGGAGAGAAATAATTTAACCATACAATAAAATTCAAATGGAAGTTTCTTATTGGAATTTATAATATTATTTATCCATGGGACTCCAGTCATGTAACTTTGGTATGTCGCCAGGAATTAAAAGTTGGAAGTGTGACTCATTTTTTCCCCCCTTCATACATCATATTCTACTAATCAAACATGAGAACTTAGGGATCTGTCTTTTGAAAGTTCACTAGTGCTTATGCCTTTTCTGGTCTGTCACACCCTAATTATGGTTTCTCAGGTTTTGGTTTCCCCTTTTATGGGGCCTATGACTTTACTGCTTTCAGAATAATCTTCCTAAAATTCCTCCTCCAATAGTCAACTTAGTAAAGATGCTATTAACCCCTCTTAAGTGTTGTCCACCATGTAGTTGTTACTCTTCCCCTGTATTTCCTACCAGAAACCTGGGACTAATGCATTCTCTGTCTCTCTCTCATCTAACCCAGGATGTGACCACTGTGCTAGATGCTTCCCTGCACATCATCCAAACTCCTCTCCACTCCTACGGCTACTGTCTTTGTTCAGTACTCAGTGTTGGCCTTAATTAATGCAGCAACCTCCTAAATTGGCATCCATTCCTATCTCCCTCCATTCTCATTGTGTTCAGAGCAATATTTAAAAAATATAAACCTTAGTCTGCAGTGGCCCCTGTAAATTCCTTCAATAACATCTCATTGACTCCAGGACAAATACAACTTCCTTAAAATGGCGTGCACTGCTTTTCTTGGTCTGGCCTTGTCTAACCTGAAATATCAAAAATTATCAAATGACACCTTTAGGTGTCCTTAAGAGTGGCATCTTTATCAGCTTCACCCTTTGTGTCCTAAACTCATATATTCTGATTATGAGAGAGATACAGGCCATTGCCCATCTAGAGTACACGCTTTGCTTTCTAGGGTCAAATCCCGGCCTTTCCAAGGATTGTGTCCAAAGCAGTCTAGTTAAAGATTAATATTTTACTTAGTTCCAAAGAAGGAATTGAGAGCAGTTCCTTTTTTTCTAACCAATGGATCTTTTCACAATAATTGCAATTCATCAATTCCTGACCAAACCCAGGTAAGTTTCTTTCCCACTTCCCCAGACCAAGCAAGTGAAGAGTGGTTGCATTTCTAGCAACCACTAGAGGGTTTCATTTCTCATCCTCCATGCAGGGTACAGTGCTAGTTAGAAGTCAGGGTGAGAAGGGGAGTTGAAGTGATGTTACCTCAAGAAGGATGAAAACATCTAATATGAGCAGAGAAGGGTCAGCATTTCAGCCACTGGGTGTTTCCTGTTACTTCAGACTGCCTGGGAGAAAGTCAAGGTGCTCTTTTCTTTCTCATACTAATGCATGGTAAGTGTTAGGTGTAGACCAGGCACTTACTGAGAGCAGTTGGGTGTAGTTCAGGTATTTACTGGGAACAGGTGGGTGCTCAGGACTTGGGCTTTAGGGGCAGAAAAGGGTTACCTCAAGAGACCTTGGTTGTTCAAACTCATCACATTCCAGAGAAAGGCCTATCCTTAGGGCTGGCCCTTGCCTAACTGCTAGGAGATAACCCCTGACAACTTGGAAAATTCTCCCTGATCAAAGTATTTTTGGGTCCCTGAGGCCTTGGGCCATGCATACCTGTTTGACCAAATAAGTTTACTCTAAAAGTTGCTTCCTATGTGGAGCTACAGAAACTCTCATTTGTGGCTGGTGGAAATGCAAAATAAAACAGTCATTTTGAAGACACTTTGGCAATTTCTTAAAAAGCTAACATCTTCTTACCATGCGATCCAGCAATTGAGCTCCTTGGTATTTACCCAAAGGAGTGGAACACATTTCCACAGAAAAACTTGCACGTGGATGTTTATAACTGCTTTGTTCATTATTGACAGAACTTGGAAGTAACCAAGATGTCCTTCGGCAGGTGAATGGATAAGTGCAACAGTGGCACATCCAAACAGTGGAGTATTATTCAGTGCTGAAAAGAAATGAACAGGCCATGAAAAGGTATGGAGGAAAGTTAAATGCATGTTAGCAAGTGAAAGAAGCCAATCTGGAAAGGATAAATCCAAATGATTCCAACTACATGACATTCTGAGAAAGGCAGAACTATGGAGACAGTGAAAAGATCAGTGGTTTCCAGAGGTCAGGGGAACAGAGAGATGAGTAGGGTAGACAAAGAAAATATTTAAGGCAGTGAGACTACTCTGTATGATACTAAATATAATGGTGAATCCTTGCTGTTACAAATTTTTCCAAACCCATAGAATGTACAACACCAAGAACACACCCTAGGGTCAACTATGGGCTCCTGGTGATAATGATATATCAAAGTAGATGAAAAACCTGCAGGTTCCACGATCAGGCTGCCTTTGCTTCATATACCAACCTCTTCCCCTATGGCACAGGCTAGAGGGGCAGGTGGTTTTCACCTGAAGCCAGAGGCACATCTCATCCCAGTGCTGGAAGAAAGACAAAACCAAACCAAGCAAAGCAGTTCAGGAGACTGTCCTTAGAAAGTGGCAGTGTGCCTGTAGTCCCTGAGGTCTTCATGGCCTTGTGTAAACAGTCGATGCACTCCTCTCTCTTTACCTTACAATTTACAGGATGAACTTAATTAGAAATAAATATCCCCCACTAGAGCACATACCTAGTGTGGTTCCAGGTGTGGCTAAGGTCATGGTTTTGGTCCTGCCCCAGTTTGGATGCTCCTCTTCTGTTGAGCTGAATCAATGACTTTTTTCTGTTCCCCACTGTTCTGGTCCTTTCTCAGCTAAGTGAAAGGATCATCTCTCCACACCAGAGATGTAATGTCCATTCCAGCAAATGAACAGCTTTTGCATTGGTGTTTGCTCCATCAGTTGTACTTCTCCCTGAGAGCATGCTCATTAAAATGCCAGCCGTGGCTTCCTGCACTGTCCCCCGTCCTCTGTCTATACCCGCTCTTCTCCAGGGCAGTGCTGTGTGAGGGACTTGGCCTTTCAGTCTCCATTTCTGGGAGGAGGGAGTAGATACAATTGGATTGAAACAGGCTCCTTCACTGCACAGAATATGTGGAGTTTATGCTACCTTGTGACATCTCAGGGCATCTCGTTTAACTACTTCATACTCATTTTAAGAGCAGGTAATAGTTACACCAATCATGGAGTATCTGTGCATTTTCCTAGGTAAAGTTTATAAAAATAAAAGCCTCTTCTTTTTTTGGCAGTATAAAATAATAATATGATTTTCCTTTTGATCTATTAATACATTGCCCAGTATTGAACTATCCTTGCATTTTTTAAATTAACTTTGCTGGGTCATTCTTTATCATTGAAAAATATTTAAAGTAAATGGGTTTTTCTTTTACTTGAGAGTTTTGTGTCACTTCTTTCAAGGGCGATTGGTCTGAAGTTTGTGCTCTCCTTGTTAAGTGGATGCTAACTTCATATAAGGAAGAGAAACAGTTTCTTTCTTTATCTATGTTCTGGACCAGTTTATATAACATAGAAACAATTTGTTCCTGGAAAGTTTGAAATAATTCTTCTGTAAAACCATCTGGGTCCTGCACATTTTTAAGTAGTAGTTCTGTGACAACTTTATTTTTTCCATGAAAATTGATTTATTTAGATTTACTACCTCTTCAAGGGCCAATTTTGGAAATTTATATTTTCTTAGACTACTGTTCGTTTCTTCTAGGTTTTATTATTATAGAGCTGTGCAAAGTATTTTCTTGGTGTTCTTTTAATAACTTCTTTGTTCTCTTTTTTCATTTCTAACTTTGTGTATAGGGCACTTCTGAGTTAGAAGTTGAGTCATTCTTAGACAAATTCTTTTCGTCTTAGAGATGTAACATTACAAATCAGAGTTCTGGTCCTATTCATACTATGAAAATACCAATGTTAATCATAGAAATAAATGTCAGGAAAATTCAAAATATAGTTGTTAACTAGAAGCAAATATTTATAAATTTTAAAAATGAATATTTAGAATAAAATATAGATTGAAAACATACCTTTTGGAGGATTTTTTTTCCCTGTGGAATTATACTAGGTAAACTTTCTTTTCTTTCTGGAGCTCAATGCAGGGCTTAAACTCATGACCCTGAGATCAAGACCTTAGATGAGATCAACAGTCAGATGCTTATTACTAGGTAGAGTTTCTTAAAAAGAATTCAGAAGGTTTTGATTGGGATAGTTTCTTTTCTATTTCTTGAAGCCAGTAGAGATGGTCTTTGTTGATCAGGTTAAAATCTTCTGTCTTAAAAATTCCATTGTGCAAAGTTTTTGAAGGGTAAATTCTGGGAATGGGGTTATTTTCATGATAAATCTGTATGACTGTTCATGGAGCACAAGGGGTAGAGATGAATAAGGAGAAAGAAGCAGAGAACAGATCACAATATGACATATATGCTGTTACCATCTATAGAATTTTGGACTAGATCTTATAGACCATGAAAAGTGACTGAAGAGTCTTAACCATTTGTGCAGTATGATCACATTGCATTCTATAAATATAACCCTGGTAGCAATGGGTTAGAAGGGAGAAAGCATGAAGGCAGGGAAACCAGTTATGAAGGCAAAGAAATGAGTCAGGAGGCAGAAGGGACAGATTAATATAATATTTACAAGGTAAAATTTACAAGGTAAAATGGCAAGTCTTAGAGACCAATTAAATGGAAGGGTAAGGTATGAGGAGACAGTTGGATTGGTTTCTTGATCACCCTTGGCCTGAATGATTGGGTAAATGATGGTATCATTAGTTAAGGTAATTTGGAAATGGAACAGTTGTTAGTGGGAAGATGATAAGTTGCTTGGCACACATTGAACGCTCAATGAATATTCTGTGGAACATTTGAAAAGAGCTATGTATTTGGAACCAGCTGTATATACTAAAGTCCAGCAGAGAGATTTGAGCTGGATTATGAATTTTGTTGTGATTAGAATATGCTAACCAAAGCAATGCAATGAGTTTACATAGAGAGAGGGTTTGGGGAAGAAATGTAGAGGGCCCAAGACCAAATCCCGGGAAATAACAAAGTTTAAAAACCAATTATATTTAAATAAACATTTTTATTATTCCCTCCCCAAATCAAGTTCTGTCTTGTGATGAACTTCTTTTCAAGTACTTAGGCTCAGAGTCCTCTCTCTCCTTTTCTGTGCAAGCAGTTTTCAGGTACTATAGAGTCTCTTCCTACCAAGTCTCTTATCTCTGTCCTTTACTCTGCATTCTCCCTGCTCCTGCCATAGACTCCTAACATCATCCACCTGGCAAGGACCCTCCAGACAGAGAAGGATCTCTTATCTCAGATCATTGAAACCAATGGCTTATCAGTGTTGTTTATAGGTCTGTTTCAGCAGGGAATTATAAAAATAACGATACACATAGACCTTGTGAACATATGAATGTATATTCATGAACTCATCTTTTAATATAGCCAGAGCATTTTCCTGAATTGATTCATTTATTGGTGTTCTGCATTATCCTTCTTTTATTTTTTAAATAGATTTTATTTGTGTATGAGAGAGAGAGAGCAGGAGCAGGGAGACAGACAGAGGGACAGACAGACTCCCCACTGAGCAGGGAGCCTGACACAGGGCTCAATCCAGGATCCTGGGACCATGACCTGAGCTGAAGGCAGATGCTTAATTGACTGAGCCACCCAGGAGCCCCTACATTGTCCTTCCTTTAAATACCGTATCCACAGTGCATAATAATAATGAATAATAATAATAGCAGATTCTATGTAGCAGATAGTCTTTTATGCACTTTATTAATTTTAACTCTATTATTCCTCATACAAACTATGAAGTAGGTACTATTACTAACTCTATTTTATAGATAAGGAAACGGAGGCACATAAAGGTTAAGTAAATTACCCAAAGTCACATAGACAACAAATGGTAGAATTGGAACTGGTTTTATTAAATTTAGCTCTGTGGGTTCTTAACCACTGGGCTACACTGTATTGTCTACTCTGAAAGTACAAGACTCATTATAGAATCTTTCCAGATTTTCATTTTTTCCCCTAATCTTTCACCTTTGCTCCATCTACCCTTAATCCTATAGCAATTATTAGACCCTTTTTCAGTCTTTCCCAAAGCAGGTAGTTTGGTTTTCACAGAAACATCAAATCTCTTTCCTTTTACACTTATCTTTACTTTTGTCTTAAAGTATTTCCTTAAAGTATGTAATTGCAACTAAAGCTCATAAACAAATTTGGAAACAAACATGGTAAGCAAGCAACTTGGTAAGCAAACAACTCGTCTGGAAGGAGTAGGAATACTAGTGAGGGTTAGGATGTATCTTACTGGCTCAGCATCCAGGATGTCCTGAAAATCAGTCCATGGATTTGGAGTCAACATTAGAGCTAGGATTGATGAGGTATTTCTGCTAAGAGGAGGTCAGTTAAGAGAATTTCTATTTTATTTTGGTGTGGTCCTGACAGTTTAATTTTGCTTTTGTTTCCCTTGCCAGAAGACACATGTCTAGAAAAATGTTTCTGTGGCTGATGTCAAATAAATTTTTACTTATGTTTTCTTCTAGGAATTTTATGGTTTCAGGTCTCACATGTAGGTCTTTAATCCATTTTGAGGTATTTTTTGTACATGGTGTAAGAAAGTGGTCTAGTTTCATTCTTTTGGATGTAGCTGTTCAGTTTTTCCAAAGAAGACATACAGATGGCAAACAGGCACATGAAAAGTTGTTCAATATCACTCATCACCAGGAAAGTGCAAATCAAAACCACAGTGGGGTATCACCTCACACCTATCAGGATGGCTAAAATCAAAATCACAAGAAACAACATGTGTTGGTAAGGATGGGGAGAAAAAGAACCTTTATGAACTAGCGGTGGGAAGACAAGCTAGTGCAGCCACCATGGGAAACAGTATGGACGTTCCTCAGAAACTCAAAAATAGAATTACCATATGTTCCCATAATTCCACTACTGGGTATTACCCAAAGGAAACAAAAACACAAATTTGAAAAGATATATGTACCCCTAAGTTTATTGCAGCATTATTTAGCCAAGATATGGAAGCAAACCAAGTGTCCATCCATAGATAACTGGATGAAAAAGATGTGGTATATACACAAAATGGAATATTACTCAGAGATAAAAAGAATGAAATCTTGCCATTTGCAACAATATGGATGGATCTAGAGAGTATAAAGCTAAATGAAATAAGATAGTCGGAGGAAGACAAATACCATATGATTTCACTCATATGTGGAATTTAAGAAATAAAACAAATAGATAAAGAAAAAAGAGACCTAAAAACAGACTCTTAAATATAGAGAACAAAGTGGTGGTTTCCAGAAGGAAGGCGGGTGGGGGGATGGTTGAAATAGATGAAGAGGATTAAGAGTCCACTTATCATGATGAGCACTGAGTAATGTATAGAATTCTTGAATCACTATACTGTACACCTGAAACTAATATAACACTGTAAGTTAATTATACTTGAATAAAAAGAGAGAGAGAGAGAACTTCTGTTTTCTCTCAGTTTGTAATGTCTTGCCATCCTACCCACAGCTTTAAGAATGTGTCATTTTCCTAAATGATTATGTCATTCATAATGCAGCCAAAGAAGCCATTTCTGTGCAGCCATTGCTCCACTGCCACAAAACAAAATCCCAAGGCCAGCATAAAACCTAAATTCTCAGCGTGGCATTTATAGTTCTCAATGATTTACCCCAAGCTACCTCCTCAAATACTTTTATCCTTCCCATGCTCCAGGAATATTAATCTATATTGAGTTTGAATTGTGAAAACCCATAATAAACTTTATTAATAATTCTCCTAAGCAGAGGAGACGTCTAGACTTCTTGTTAGTCTTCTGTCTCTCTTTTCATTTAAGAAACCACAATAGAGGGGCGCCTGGGTGGCTCAGTCGTTAAGCGTCTGCCTTTGGCTCAGGTCATGATCCCAGGTCCTGGGATTGAACCCCTCATCAGGCTCTCTGCTCAGCAGGAAGCCTGCTTCTCCCGCTACCATTCCCTCTGCTTGTGTTCCCTCTCTCGCTGTGTTTCTCACTGTCAAATAAATAAAATCTTTAAAAAAAAAAAAAAGAAAGAAACCACAATAGTTACAAAAGGTATAGGAGAGGGAAGGGGGAGCACCAACATTTGTTCTATGAGCTCTCTTGGGTCCTGTGGCAGGTTGAATTTCCCAAATATGGTTATGGCAGTATTTCTGGTTTGACATGTGCTTCAGAACCTTGCCGTTCCTTTTCCCAAGAGGTGATGTCTCTGTTTTCTCACCTTGAATTTGGGCAGGAGCTTGAAACCACTTCTACAGGTAAAATAAGACAGAAGTGATGCTATGTGACTTGCAAAGCAAGGACACAGAAAGGGCATGTGGCCCATGTGGCTCTTTCCCTTGGGATGCTCGCTCATCGAACTCTGCCATCATATTGTGATGAAGTCAAGCAAGCTCTTTTGCAGAGAGATCACAATGAAAAGTGCAGGTGGAGAGGAACTCTCCAGCCAACAGCCAGTGTTAACTGCAAAGTATCCAAGAGAATAAGCCCTCTGATGATCAAGTCCTCTGCTTTCAAACCTTCCAGCTGAGGCCTGACAGCTTAGAGAAGAGGCAAGCTGACACCACTATGTTGTCAAAAACCCGACCCACAGAATCTGTGAACATAATAGTTATTTTTCTCCATGAAGTTTTAGAGTAATTTGTTCTACAGTCATAGTAAGTGGAATCGGCCCTTTAGGCAAATGAGTAAATAAATAGTAGTTTAGGGGTTCTCTTCCCAGAATTTTGAGTTAGAAATGGTTGAAGAAACCAACCCATCCATTTCAGGATTATTTGCTGGATGCCTTCCTAAACTCCCAGTCCCCTTTACCATGGGACTTCAGCTGGAATATGAAGTGATTCTTGGTGCCAGGACCTGGGTCTCAGCTGACAGACTCTCACCTAGTGGCTTCTCAGGCTTTGCCAGCCATCTTGTCTGTGCAAGGGGGCTGTCACGTGGCTGCCAACATTGTACTATCAGATGGTTCTTTTTTTCCTTTTGGGTACTCCTGAGGCCCCCATGAATGTTTACGATGTTAGTTAATGCCATCCTCAGTTGTCTTTGGCAATTCAAAGCAGTGGAATTATTGTGTATGTCCTCCCTGGGAAACCACTTTCTGCTTTAGGATTTCTTCACATACCAATCTGTATTCAAAAACAATTTTTCACAGCATTGATAAAAAGGAGGTAAGATTATCACAAAGTGCTCTGGGTAGAAAAGAAGGAGATACTTTGATACTCTTTGCAACTCTCTCTCATCACCAATCCCAAAACACTTCCTGACTTTTTTTTTCCCCTGCAGGCTTTTTTCATGTTGTTGCCTTTGCCTGGAAATCCCTCGAATTGTTATCTTTTTAGCTCAGTTAAACATGCCAACTTCTTTAAGCAGCCATGCGTAGTGACAATTTTGTCCAACTTTATGCTCGCACAGAATTTTGTTTAAAATGCTTTTGAGCTGTCCTCTTATGATTAAAATATTTGTATACAGGGATGTTTGTACACCTACATAGTGAGGGCTTGTAAGTTTTTATTTCTTCCACCACATTTAGCAAAGTGCCTTTCGCCTAATAGATTCTCAATATGATATTATTGAGTTAATTTTGAAATGAAAAGGAATGGCAAAATATTAGAATAAAGCTATATTATAATAGTGAAAAGCTTCAGAAACTTAAAACTGATTAAAGGCCTCAACTTGAGTCCAGGCTGGGCACATGTGTGTACATTTATACATTACATATATATATATATATATATATATATATATATATATAATATTTGTTATATATATTATATATGTACATGTGATGTACATTGTTATTTCATTTTCTTTAGAATTTCTATAAATTATTGTTGCCACTATTTGGGTTTACTTTTGTACATAAACTCAGAAAAGTCTCTGAGAGATTTACCTGAAAGAACTAAGAGATTTTAGTGATGGCGAACTATCACATACACCTAGTATTCTATCTGTAGAGTTAGTGGAAGTGTACCTTAATTATCCAGTTCTGATTAAGAATTAATAAACCCTACAGTGACTGATGTGAAAATTTGAACATGGGAAGTGATAGAAAATATGAAGAGAAGAAGCAAGGAAGAAATTTCAGTGTTTCAACATAGCTTTTACTTTAAGATAAAAATGTGCTAGCATATTTCCATTTTAAAATATTTCCTCGATGTTGAATAGCTTGTGCTTTGGAAGTGAGATAAACTACATAAAAAATTGTTTAGATGACAAGTACCATGAATGAATTATTTCTTCCTAACAATATGATATAGATCTTCCATTCAAAAATATTAATATTAATCCTTTCATTATGCAAGACTTTTTCCAGCTACAGCATTCCATTTAATATACCCAAACTATTTCCATATGAACAGGGATCTGTGCTAATTTTATACTAATTCCTAAGATGAATAATTGAGATATTGGATGCAATGGCTCAAAACTCTGAATCTTGTTTGGTGTTTGAAGTAACAAGTCCTGAGCCATGAGTTAATCAAGAAAACTATACATAGGTCTTCATTAACATACTAAGAATCAGCCTACCAATAAAGAAATCACTAAACATGCACATTTAATGGTGTAAAATTCAATCACACTTAACATAGCCTGAAAATATCAGTATCTTAATAATTCCTTGTATTTATATAGACTAGAACCTTCCCTGTGGAGAAAGCAAAATTTTTTGCATATCTTCTTTGATTAACCACATTTAAGAGGAGATGCCATTATCCACACTTGACAAAATATCAAAAAGGTGAAGTAACTCAGCCAAGGTCACACTGCCAGAGAGAAATCTAAATCAGCTCTAGACGTCTTGGCTGCAATTAGCACTCTCCTGAAGCTAGAAATAAACAGGACAAAATATATTTCTATACTTGGACACTTCCAAGGTATTATAAGGTCTCAGTTGGTCTCACCAACCTCTGCCTCCCTCCCAGTCCTGTATGTGATGAGTGAGGAAATGGGAAAAGAGATGAAGGAGGCACCTGACAGGAGTTTTTGATTCTGGAAAAGGAGTTAACGGGAAACCAGAGATTTATCTATGTGTCCAACTATTGTGAGCCGTGGCTTGGTCATAAACATTTTACAGTACGGTTCAAAGGTTGCTGTAACATGATCTTTCATGCACAAAACATCCATAGCAACACGGACTCCTTTGGAAATGCTGAAGGACAAAGCCTGCTATGGAAGTTGTTCTGGGGAGCCCCAGGTGCTGATTAATAATGGAATGGGTAGTAGAAGAAGTTTGAAAGGGAGGTGAAATTGATAGAGTTGTTTTAGGCTCTTGACATGACCTTAATCCCTCCTCGAATCTAATTTTGAGGTTTGGTTGGTACTTGTATCTAGGTAGAGAGTGCCAGATAACGAAGAAGGAAGGATAGAAAAGGAAAAAAAAAAGTAGAGAAGGGAAGCATGGACTACAAGTTAGGATTGATACTAATTCTGGATCAGAAAATAAAAGGCACATCTGCCCTCATTCTTCTGTCCTATGACACTGGAAGTGAAACCCATTTGTTATCTGGGACTAGATGTTCTTTAGAAATCCTTCTAGTTATAGCATTGTCTTCTCCTGCTTAAGTAAAGAGCTTTAAAAAATTATAGAACAATAAAATTTGTTTCCCACATGCTGTATTCTATTAATTGCCCTCCCTGAATGCATAGAGGTGTAGATTTTTTCTTAAGAGATAACTTAAGTCGAGTAAAGTCCTTCAAAGTCATGTCAACAGCAACAGGTAAAAGGGCAAGATGTCCTCTATTTAGATATGTCAACAGCAAAGCTCACAGAGAACGTGAACTGACTGATTCAACACGTTTCCAGAAGATGAAGGTATATTAGAGTCCTGAAGAAAACAACGCTGAGAAAACTTTGCTCATAAATCAGCAATTACTGGTAGTTAGTCAATATCATAGGTTTGATAAAGTGCCAGGGCCCACTAATGGTATGAGAACATTAAGTCTTTGGTCACAAAGTCACAGCAAGACCTTGCTCAGATTTACTCTGGAGCTGTCTGGGCTTGGAGCTGTTGCTGTGAATAACAAATGTGATGTTTTTCTTATGCCCTCATTTCCCTGCTGCACTTGAGCTGGGTGAAAACAAAGACAGGATGGAGCAGAACAGCAGCTGGAGACGTGACATTACTGGTGGAGAACTTTGACATATAGAAAGTGAAATTGGTCAAGCTCATGCAGCGTTGGCATATGCCAGAATTTTATCCCCCAAACTGTTCTAATATTGGCTGTTGGCTTTCTCAATTACCTTACAAGATGGGCTGGCCGCAGTCTTCTGAGACTAAAGAGATGCCCACTTATGCCAACACTTCATAGATTTTTCTCTTGTACCTGCCCTTTCAGTAAAACAGAAAGAGAGTATGGATTACCTGTCCCTATTCCCAAGGAAATCCAAAACCATCTAAAAGAGTCAATGCAAATGTTCAACAAGATTCTATCCATTTACTTTATTTGAGTCTCCATTGAAGTTGAGGTATTGCTTTGTAACATTAGTACTTGTTCATGGTAAGCCCTCACAATTCAGATATAATACTCTGCAGTGAAATGGCCTAGAGCTTTCTACTGAAAGTGAGTGCAGGGTTCAGTAGCATCTGGATCATCTAGGAGCCTGTGATAAGTGCAGAACTCGGGCTCCACCTATAATGAGAATCATATTTTAACATGATTCCCAGGAGATCATATGCATATTAAAGGGTTTTTTTTAATTGGATAAATTGGACATGTAACACTGTGTGAGTGTAAGGTGTACAGTGTGTTGCTTTGACACATTTATATATTGTAATATGATGGCCAATGTAGCAATATTTATTCCATTACATAGTTATAGTATAACATTATTATCTATATTCATGATACTGTGCATTAGATCTCTATGGTTTCTTTACAAGTTTGTACCCTTAAACACCAGCATTTTTATCCTTCCCACTCCATCCCCTGGTAACCAATATTTGACTCTTTTTTTCCCCTACAGGTTTAACTTTTTAAAAATTCCACATATAAGGGGCGCCTGGGTGGCTCAGTCGTTAAGCGTCTGCCTTCGGCTCAGGTCATGATCCCCGGGTCCTGGGATCGAGCCCCACATCGGGCTCTCTGTTCAGCAGGGAGCCTGCTTCTCCCGCTCCCATTCCCTCTGCTTGTGTTCCCTCTCTCACTGTGTTTCTCACTGTCAAATAAATAAAATCTTAAAAAAAAAAAAAAAAATTCCACATATAAGTGAGATCACACAGTACTTGTCTTTCTCTGTCTGACTTATCTCACTAAGCATAATGTGTTTGAGGTCCTTTCATGTTGTCACAAATGAAATAGCTTCCTTTCTCATGGTTGAATAGTATTCCATTGCACATTAAAGTTTTAGAAGTATTGGACTATAGGACTTCTACCATTTTTACCTAAATTGTATTTGTCAGGTATTCCATATAAAAGAATGCCTGCTTAGATTCCTGTCTGTAGCTGGAGGTACAGACAAAATTGGAATAGAAAAAAACACCAAACACAATTTGTTTGTGAGCTCCAACTCTCAGTTTAAATGAACATCAATTATTATAAATTAGAATAAAATACTAATTACAATTAGAATAAAATGCTAACATTGCCCATAGAAATACTAAGGTGGCTCCTTCCAACCTCAAAATACGACCTTCAAAGAAAGTAGCTCAAAGAAACCACTCTTCTGAATCTCAAATACTCATGTTGGTTCTCTGAAGAGGTACTTCTGAGTGATTGCATTAAGCTTGTTTTCCAGCTGCACTAAAGGTTATGGAAAAATATTCACTATTAGGGAAATAGGACATACAAATATGAAATTAGCTCAAGACATCTCATCTTATAAACTAGTCCAACAATATATGAATAGCAATCTACTTAGTAAATAGTAAATAAAGTGCCCAGTTCCATAACAGATCGATCCCAACTGACCATCCTTAAATCTTGTCTGGCCCATCTCCAAGCTGTCTGTGCTGTCTTGGCAGCCAGAGGCGTTCCCAGGGGGGCAGGAGGCCAGGAGGCGGGCGGAAAGGGGAACACTGCCAGCAGGCCATCCTGGCTTCTCACCCTCTTCTCTTAGTGACTTGCTCTATGAGTCATTTGATTTGGAGGAAAAGACCCCTACTCAAAGCAATCAAATCTCTCGCCATTAAAGACTGAAATGATAAGCAAGGAAAAAAATAGCTAGAGAAGGGTATATAATAGAGAGCTTTAGCCTCAGTAACATTCTGAGAAACATATTTAAGAAAAGTCAATTTCTCCTCAAAATTTTGGAAACTTTCTACCGATTTATAACTAGGGGGGAAAATGGCAAGTCATTAGTAAATTTATTTTCTATGTTTCTTTTTAAAATGACTTTGAAATAGAGGAATTTTTCCCAATAAGGCACTGAGAAATAGAACCAAGAACCCCAAATGATATTTATTATCATTAATAAATCAATGATATTTATTATTTTTTTAAGATCCTATTTATTTATTTATTTGAGAGAGAGAGTGAGAGAGAGAGACAGAGCATGAACAGGGGTGGGGGAGGGTGGCAGAGGGAAAGGAGATTCGTCACTGAGCAGGGAGCCCACTTAACCAACTGAGCCACCCAGAAGCTCCTCAAAGAATGATATTTAAAGCTGCACTTTTAGGGAGCTTTCTGTCAGCTTTGCTCTTTCACATAACATCCATGAGAGATGCAGGATTGTTGGATGAAAGAAGTGCATCAGCAAAGGGTACTGGGTTTGGGGGATGCTTTATAATAAAGTTTCAGCAATTGTGAAGATTTCATGTAAATTATACTTAATTTTTATTCTTGAGTCATTATACATTTTATTACTCATATTAACTAGATGGGGAACATATTTATGGCTCAATAACAAAAATAGGATGCACTTGTTTATATCTCAAAGGATTTGGGTTACCCAAAAAATGGTATTTTCATTTTTTGTTTTAAATATACAGATTATATTACAGTGGGGAAGGGACGTTCACAGTTGTGCAAGGGCACAAGTAAATAGGTGAATGATGAGTGTTTATCTGGGTGATCCAGTCCCCTCGAATCTTCCATTGAAGACAGAATTATACGGAATATTAATATTGAAACTCTCCAGTATTTATTTTACCTGTATGGACAGGAAATCTTTGCCTTTTTTTCTATAGTTTGCCACTAGACCACAGGTGCCAGTGGTGCCAATAGACCACAGGATTCTGTCTAACACAAATACACAGGAGCTCTTTCAAAAGCATCTTCACTTAAAAAAAGGAAAAACATGAAGAAAAGAGATTGTAGCCTCAGTTGGCTTTACCTGAGACTCTGCCCATGAGCATCATTTTCATGGCTGGGTTTTCCATCCTTATAGAACCGTAAACAGGAAGTTACTTCAGGAAGAGATCTGTTTTGTCTTCTGTGTCTAGGTGGTCTTTCTCCTACATTATTCTCAACCACTGACAATTCTTTAAAAAATATTTGTTTGTTCGTTTGTTTGTTTGTTTGTTTATTTGAGAGAGAGAGAGAGCATGCGCACAAGCAGGGGGAGGGGCAGAGAGGGAGGTAGAAGCGGACTCCCCACATAACAGGGAGCCCAACTCAGTGCTGGATCCCAGGACCCTCTGATAATGACCTGAGTCAAAGACAGCCACTTAACTGACTGAGCCACCCAGGCCCCAACCACCGACAATGTTTTATTAATGCTTAGTTATGATCCAAGCTACAGGAAAAGGAATAAGCAAATGGTCCAAGCTATAGGAAAAGGAATAATACAAGGAAACAAGCACAGATGGTATAAATTAGAGAAATTTTTATGTTTTAAATATATTTTAAAGGTACTTAGAAAAGTATTTCAAGATATCCTTTCTAGGCCTGTGTAAATTCAGTCTAAAATTTTATCAGATTACTTTAAAACATTGTGCTGTAGTTAGTGTTCACTTAGCAAACATATTAGAAGTTAATTTAAACTGCAAGATAGGAGACCTAATTCACGTCCTGGTTTGCCAGCAACTTTCCATAAGTCTTTGGAAAAATTACCCAGTTTTACTAGGCTTTTCTCTCCTATGGTGACAATTGAAAGGATTAAACTAGAATGAATGTGAAAGTTCTATTCTGACATTTTGTGCTGGAAAGATTCAATTTCTTATCTTTCACATGTTTTAATAAATATTAATAATACTCATACATTTGCATACTACTTTATAGTTCACAAAGTGCTTTCACATATATGAACTCTTTTAAATCCCTCCAGCACCTGTGAGTTAGGCACATTTCATAGACGTGAGAACAAGCTCAGAGAAGTTGTAACTTATCCAAGATCACAAAGTTACTTATATAGTAGAGCTGGTAGACAGGTCTTCCTACTCCCAAGTTCGATTTTCTTCTACTGTATTCAGAGTACTTCAAGGTTATGGTAATAGGACTAGTTAAGTTTCTGTTAAATCAGAAAGTAATGAGGCATTTTTAAAAAAGAACCCTCTGGATGTAAAGCCAGAGAACGAGGTGTCATTGAGAGTCTGACAGTATGATTTGGAGAAGTCTATTTCTCTGAGCCTTAGCTTCCCCATCAGTAATGTAGGCATTGGGATTACCTGACTTTTGGGTGGACTTTTTGCTTAAATTTTTCTTCTTATTTTTTTGTAGGGCTGTGACTGTTTCTAGATGAATATCATGTTAGATTAATATTAAAATAAAACTTGTTATAGACCCTATAAGGTTAAAAAAGTATACCAAGAGATCGCTCCTACTGGCTATTATTCATGCTCTTTGGCCACTGACATATTAAAAACCCTGGACTAATATTATTGATGGAAAGCCACTGTTCAACAAACTAGTTAAGATTTCACAATGAGGTAAATTATTTTGGCTGAGATATGCAGAAAATGTACAGAGTTGCATTTTCTGAGAGGTCTTGACTGGACAGAAGAGTTTACTTTGTAACTGATGATAGAAAACCTAAGGGAGCTCATGGTGAAGACATTTTTGGTCCTCTCTGCCATGTGTGGAATATACACTTTCTCTGCCTCCGATAGTGTCTTATTGTCATGCATACGCCTTACCCTGAAAGTTTATAATTGGTACACATTTCATTTTACGATAAAGACAAATCACTTGAAAACAGTGGAGGGTATGATGGTGAGTGTTTTAAGAGTGAGAGACAAAGAAGAGTTTTGAACCGGCTCCTTCTTTGCCCGCCTCCCCATCTAAGTAGAACATTGTAACTTTTGAAGCGAACATAGAATGGATCATAACCAGCTTGCTGAGCTGGTACTTTATGCACAATTATGCTTTGTTGGGACTTTCTTCATTTGTAATAGTGCTGTTATGGCGTGGGATGCTATTCAGCTCCAAACAACACTCCATTTAATAACTAGGCATTAGTTCACCCATTAAATCAGTGCTATCACTAACTGATAAATATCGCCCTTTTCCTTGGCCCCACTTGGCTCTTCTGCTCAGTAAATGAAGCATGGCAATGTTATGGCTCTTGAGATGAAAAGGTTGGAAGGAGGGTAGACTGAACAATGATGACCAAAATTCCGCCTAGTCACAGAAATGGAACTTTGCCCTAGTCTTTCCCTTTCCTTAAATATAAACTTACATACTTTCCAAGCAGCACTGTAAGTGCCTTTAAAAACAAAACTAACCCAGAACACTAAACAAAACAAATAATAGCACCAACTACTGTATGAAAAGTACACCAAGGAGATGAAAATGCATGGGGGAGGGCATTCAAAAGATATACAACAAAAGACATGAATAAGAATGTTTATAACAGCATTGTTTGTAATAATCAAAACAAAAAACAGCTCAATGTCCATCAGGAGTAGAATAAATAAGTTACAGTGTATTTATACATTAGAAACTGTAGAAACTACTGCTACACTCAACAGCATGAATAGCTCTCACAGACCTAATGTTGAGAGAAAGAAGCCAGATCGTAATATATGAATCCAATTCCATATAAGCAAGAACCACTCTAGTATTAGAAATTAGAGAAATGATTACCTTTGGAGAGGATTGGAAAGAAAGAGTTTTAAGAAAACAAGTGGGGGGGCTTCTGAGTGCTAGTAATTATCTATTTTTTTATCTGAATGGTGAATACATGGGTGTGTTCACCTTTCATCAAACTCTACATTCATATTTTATGTCCTTTTCTGAATATATTTTATACCTCAAAGAAAATTTATTTCAAAATTATTTATTTCAAAAGTTAGAAATGAGAAACTTTTTAGTCATACTAGGTTTGAGTGCCCTAAAGGCATCAACTCAATTTTAAGTCTCACTGACAATCATAAAAAGCAAGTTTTATTTACCCATTAATAAATTAATTTATTTGTAGTTCATTTTTGCTTTTAGAATAGACTTGAGATTTGCAGAAAAGTTGCAATGGTGGTACAGGGGGTTCTACATACCACTCATCCATTTGCCCCTTATTTGTTAACATCATTTATTGTAGTAGTACACTTGCTACAACTAAGACACCAATATTAGTACATTACTGCTGACTAAATTCTGTTCCTATTTCACTGTTTCCCCACTAAGGTCCATTTCACATTCTAGAATCCCATTCAAAATACCATGTTACATTTAGCAGTCCTATCACTCAAGTCCCCATTGGGTCTGTGACAACTTCTCAGCTTTTGTTTGTTTTGTTATAGTTTTTCCATTAACTAGACAGTTTGTTCAGGTATTTTGTAGGTTTTTCTGGGTTTTCTAATGTTGCTTCAAGGTCAGACTGGGTTTATGGGTTTCGAGGAAAAAAATTATGGAGATGAAGGGTCTTTCTCATCATGCCATATCAGGGTATGCACTATCAACTTGGTTTATCACTGATGGTGTTAACTTTCATCTGGCTAAGGTAGTGTTTACCAGGTTTCTCCACAATAAAGCTACTTTTCCTCCCTTCCACAATTCTTTGAAAGCAAGTCACTAAGCTGCCCACACTCAAGGGAAATTGGGGATTAAGCTTCAAGTCCTTTTTAAAATGCCCAGTTTTTGGGACACCTGGGTGGCTCAGTTGGTGAAGTGTCTGTCTTCAGCTCAGGTCATGATCTCAGGGTCCTGGGATCAAGCCCCACACTGCCTCAGGCTCCATGCTCAGTAGGGAGTCTACTTGTCCCTCTCCCTCTGACCCTTATCTCTCCACTTGAGTTCTCTCTCAGTCTCTCAAACAAATAAAATCTTAAAACATAACAAAACTGTTTAAAAATGCCCAGTTTTGCATGCAATTTATGCTGCACATCATATATTTTTAAAACTGCCGAGTTTTGCATACAATTTTTATTGTACATCATATATCAGTTCAGTTCATATATACATAATTTATAAATATCTATTATTTTGCCTCTTTAGGGGCAAATAGATAGCAAGTAAAGTGTTAACATCTCTTCATTATTCCATATTTATTCATCTCAATAGAAATCTTGTAAGGAGATTAGTATAATGCAAACTTTAAAAAGTAGATATTGTATCTACTTAAAATAAATAAAAGTAACTGAGTAAGGGAGACGTGAGACCATCTCGTTCAAGAGAGATCACGGTCACGGTTTCCACATGTGAAGGAAATGAGTTTGCAGGACAGATTTGTTTCTGGGGCAGAAGACGTTTGCGAACTCAGTGAATTACGCCTCTAGAGCACTTAAATTTATTTTCCACTTTTGCTCTGAGGACCTTACCACCCATAATCCTTATGCATTTACCTGACCCACCAACTCTCGACAGCAAAAGCCCTAGCAGGACTACACTACAGATGGCAGGCTTGTGAGAGGAACGAATTACTCCCGCAGTGGATTTCAAACACTGCCCGCTGGGTAGTAACTGGACAATTTATAGGGCACGACTGGGGCAGGGAAGTCAGTAGGAAGCTCCTCCCCTCGGCCTGCGAGAGGCCGGCCCAAACGCCGCGCAAGGCTCCAGCGGGAACGGCGCTCCGCCTCCCCTCTGGCCCCGCCCTTCCCCTGGCTCGGCCCCGCCCCTCCGCGCGGTCTTTGCGTCTTCCTTCCGGGTCGCGCTGGGCCCGCCTCGCCGCCTGCACGCTGCAGCGCGGGACTCTGGGAGCCGTCCCAGCGCCCGCGTCTTCCGGTGCCGCCTGGTTCGGTGGTGAACCCCACGGCGTGCACCTCTCCCGGACCCTGCAGGGTACGGCCCTTCCTTTACTTTTTCCTCCTGCGGGTCTCCGTCTTCCTCCTTCAGCGCTGGGGCGGGGCCGGGCCAGGGCGGAGCGCCGCGCTTCCGGGAGCCTGGGCTCGGGGCAGAGGTCTCCCACCGGTCGCCCCTCCCCCGAAGCCCGCGACCCGCTTTCAGAGCTTGCTGGGCACCTGTGAGCGGCTTACGTGCCTTGGGTGCTGCTTCTCTGCCTCACTGTGCACGGCTTGAAGCGTCGTCTCGGCATCCACCCTGCCCAGGGTTGTTTACACCGCGCTGTCAACGGGCCGTGCTGACCCTGCAGTCCCGCGTGGGCCACCTGCCCGCCTGTGTACTTGTTGCTCCTGTGCGTGTTGCCTTGGTTTCCCTCTGGCATCGATGGTTTTTGAGACTAATCAGGCCCATGTTTTCAGGACTGCCACGAGATACGGGCAGCAACCTTGTTTCTATGTTTAGGGGTGTCCTTAGAGTGTAGTGTTGATGGTGACTGTCCACTTGGCCTCCTTGTCAACATGCTTACAGTGGAAATGGTTTTAGATTGCCTTGATGGTTCCCACATGCATATCGCCACATGGCCTTGGGATTCAATTAGTCGCAAATTTAAATATACGAATAAATAAAAAGTCAAGGTGATATAAACCTATGGGCAGGTAGTGGCATTGACCAGATACCATGTTTGGCGTTATGCCCTGGAGAATTCAGCACCAGGTGTGGTGATCTTGTTTGTTCCAATTTGTTTGAGGATACAAGCTGCCTTTCCTCCTTCCTGGCGTGAGGTCCTTGGTTTCAGGCACATTTTATCCTTAAAAAGCTCACTTAATGCCTCTGTAGTTCTGTACTACATATAATACCTGTTGGTTAAGTAAAGGGAGGTTTTTCTTAGTATATCAACTATCCAACAGTTCTTTATCAGCTACTTAGTTACTGGGGGAAAGAGCGTACTTGTCTTCCTAGTGGCAATGTGCATCACTCTGTAGTAGGCACTCTCTAGTTGCTCATTGAATTGGATTCTTCTTTTTCATACCTCTTTTTTGAGTATCAACTTTTAAACTGTCTCAAATTTTGGCTTTTCTGAATCCAGCAATATCCTGCGCTTCTTTTCTGTTACTGACTTGAAAATCAGAGAGGTCATCTCAATGCAAAATGGTTAATTTCTTCTTTATAATGCTGTGATCAAGTAATGCAATTACAGTACTGTGTACATGGCATCTTAAAATATTGTTAACTGCTGTCTTTTACTTTCAAATATGGTCAGTTAGCAAAAACTGCCCCTTTCTGTGGTGTCTTAGTCTCTGCCTCATCATCATAATTTTCCTCTGATCAACATTCTGTCTTAACTTTGTGGAGCAGACTTTGGTGTCCTCTTAGACTTTTTGTCACAAGAACTATAAATATATATCCACCTGTTTTCTTCTAGTGCTTCTAATGATTAGTCTTTATCCAAAAGTCTTTAACCTACCTCAGATATACTTCAGTGTGAGAAAGGAAGTAAGGTGGTCCCCCCTCCCACCCAAAATTATTAGCCATTGACCCCATCATCATTTGTTGGATTCTGTTTTTCCCTACTGATAACAAATACTTTATTTATCCAAGGTCCTGGTTCTTGTGTATTCTAAGAACATTTTCTGAACTGCTGTTCAGTGATCCCTGGCTTCTTGTGCTGATACCATGCTGCTTTTCTTACTCTAGCTTTATAATGTGTTTAATGTCTAATGATTCAAACAGTGTTGGCATGTCGGAGACCACTAAACCCCACTTAATGGGGTTAAATTGATTTCCTTCCCCCTTCTATTTTTTAAATTTATTTTATTTAATTTATTTTTTTTAAAGACTTTTTATTTATTTGACAGAGAGAAACATAGCGAGAGAGGGAACACAAGCAGAGGGAATGGTAGCGGGAGAAACAGGCTTCCTGCAGAGCAGAGAGCCCGACGCCGGGGCTCGATCCCAGGCCCCTGGGATCTGACCCGGGCGGAAGGCAGAGGCTTAACGACTGAGCCACCCAGGCGCCCCTAATTTATTTTAAATTATTTATTTGTTTGTTTGTTTGTTTAGAATGTGAGCAGTGGGGAGGGGAAGGGGCAGAGGGATCAAGACCCTGAGATCATGACCTGAGCAGAAATCAAGAGTAGAATGCTCAACTGACTAAGCCACCCAGATGTCCTTACCACCCACCTCCTCCCACCCCTTTAAAGTTTCTTGTCTGTTCTTGAAATTATTATTTTTTTTTAGCTAATCTATTTCATAGTACATTGAATCATTAACCATTGCTAAATAAATCCCTTCTCTTGGTACCTCAGAACTTGCCATGTGGAGTTGCTCCTCAGAGTTGTACGTAGAAAAGCAGCTGTTCAAAATCTGCGTGTCCTTTAACTTTGGGTGGTGGTATTAAGTGCAGTGTGTCTCTCCTCAGCTATGACTCAGGACTTTCTGTACCTGGTTTCAGTAGCTCTGACGGATAAGAACCCATAGAAGTGACACCCAGGATAGCCCCTTGACCATTTGTACTTTGCCATTGCAACTGGACATCTTAAATATAATGAATTTTCAAGTGCTGCCATAATAGATGCTTAGAAACTTTGTTAGATTACAAAATAAATATATACATTCTTAAAAAAAAAAAAGTCGAGTAATATGGAAGTAGCCAAAGGAGAAAATGAAAGTGTTGTGTGCCCACCTACTCCATTTCCCAGAGATCATCATTAATCATTTGTTCTCCTTCCAGACACTAAAAATACATGTGCATCAGTGTACATTTGTTTCACAAATGGCAGTGTACTATAATATAATTTTCTGTAACTTCCAGTTAGTAATAATTGATGAACATCTTTCTGTGTCAGTGCATACAACATTATCTTTTGAAAGTCTTTCTGGTATTTCAGTATAGGAATAATCTAAAATTTATTTAACTGATTCCCTGTTGATATTTAAGCTATTTCAAATTTATTTCTATTACAAAATAGAAATTTAAGCTATTTCAAATTTATTTCTGTTACAGAATAGAACTTTATTTCTATTATTCATTTGGTATGTATATATTATCACATTTATTTCCTTGGTATAAATGATTAGACAAGCAATCGCTGGGTCAAAGGCTATATATAATTTAAATTATGATAGATTGTGCCACGTTGCTCTTGAAAAGGTGTTGGAAGAGTAAATTTATACACCTTATAAGAATCCTGCTGCTGGTGTACCTGGGTGGCTCAGTCGTTAAGTGTCTGCCTTTGGCTCGGGTCTTGATCCTGGAGTCCTGGGATCTAGCCCCACATCTGGCTCCTTGCTCAGCGGGAAGCCTGCTTCTCTCTCCCACTCCCCCTGCTTGTGTTCCTGCTCTTGTTACATCTCTCTCTGTCAAATAAATAAATAAAATCTTAAAAAAAAAAAAAAGAATGCTGCTGCTGCCATGTCATTGCCATGGATTGTCACAGATCTTGAGACTTTACCCTTCCAAGCCAACAGTTCATGAATACTGGCAAAAGACATGAGACTCCAGAGCCAGAAACAAAGCACAGCAACAGCAGTAACCAGAGTACCATCACTGTCTTGTGCTGCTTCCTTGAACCCCAATTTCTGCTGGGTGATGTGATAAGGATGAGATGATTTTAGCACACACAGTAGATTACATTAGAGGACAGGAACCCCGAGTTTAGGGAACCTGAATCTTCCATTTACTTGCATAATGGGCTGCAAGTAAACTTACCTGACCTTTGTCCTAGAGAGAGACATACATTTATTATGCTGGATAATAAGCAAACCTGCCCTCTACTCCAAAGGGAAACCTCTCTTTAAACCATGGATATTTGTTATATATAGACCTTGAAAAGGCCATCAGTGCTCTGGCTCATAAGACATGCAGAAACATGAGAGACTTGTGAAGAATTGTATCCAGGTGATACAATCATTTTTACATTTTAGTAATTTTATGGATGCTATTTTTTCTTTTTACTGTTTTAATTTTGCATTTTCTTTGTTTATTGATGGAGTTAAATATCTGTAAATTATGGTCATTTACATTCTGTTGTAACTTACATGTTCATCATCTACTTAGTTTTCTGTTGAAGTGTTTCTCTTTTTCTTATTGGTTTGTAATAGCTCTTTTTTTTTTTTAAAGATTTTATTTATTTATTTGACACAGAGAGAGAGAGAGAGAGAGATCACAAGTAGGCAGAGAGGCAAGCAGAGAGAGAGAGAGAGAGAGAGAGAGAGAAACAGGCTCCCTGCTGAGCAGAGAGCCCATGCAGGGCTCCATCCTAGGACCCTGAGATCAGGACCTGGGCCGAAGGCAGAGGCTTTAACCCACTGAACCACCAGGCGTCCTGGTTTGTAATAGCTCTTTACGTGTCGTGGCTACTAGTGACTTGGTACACCATTTGATAGTTTTTTTTGGTTAGTCTATTCCTTTAATGCTTTTTCTGGGAACTTTTGCTTTACAGAAATTTTTATAATACTTATATTGTCAATTCTATTATTCTCTTCCTTTATGACCTCTAAGTTTCCACCCCAAGATTATTAAAATACTTTGTACAAATTCCCCTAGTTTGACATTTTATATCATAAATTTAGATTAAAAATGGTTGCTATGATAATATTCCAAATTTATTTTTCTAAATATCTGGACATTTTTCTAAAACATTTTTTTTGATAAGCCATTCTTTCCCTGTTGTTTTTCCTGACACATTTATTATACTATATTATTTTTTTTCCTCAAAATTGACAGATCAGTAAGCAAAATAGGTTGGTTTCCTTCTGTGACTATGAATTTGGTTGAATTCATCCTATGTGTAATTGTTTGCATTTTAATCTTACAAAATAAAAAATATCCTTTTTGCCTTGTTTTTTTTTTTTTTAAGATTTTTATTTATTTGACAGCGAGAAACACAGCGAGAGAGGGGACACAAGCAGAGGGAATGGTAGCGGGAGAAGCAGGCTTCCTGCCGAGCCAGGAGCCCGATGCGGGGCTCGATCCCAGGACCCTGGGATCATGACCTGAGCCGAAGGCAGACGCTTAACGACTGAGCCACCCAGGCGCCCCCTTTTTGCCTTGTTTAATGATTTTTGCCTTGGGGTCTATACTGTATGATATTAGTACCGCCATCTCTGTCAGTTTTGTGTGTGCCAGATCTTTATTGCCCATATGTTTAATTTTAGTTTTTGTACATCATTTTGCTTTACTTGACTCTCTTAAACATCAAACATCATATAGCTGGACTTTTATTTTTCACCCTAGTCTTCCCTCTTACTAATTTGAAAATTTGTTTATTTTCTTTCATTTTTAAACTTTTTTAGAAAGATCTTTGTAGAGGGGCACCTGGATGGCTCAATCTGTTAAGTGTCTGACTCTTGATTTCAGGATTTCAGCTCAGGTCCTGATCTCAGGGTCATGAGATCAAGTCCTGCAGTGGGCTCTGCGCTGAGTGTGGAGCTGGCTTAAGATTCTCTCTTTCCCTCTCCCTGTGCCCCTCCCCTCCCTCTGGGGAAAAAAAAAAAGGTAATTATAGATTCATATGCAATTATAAGAAATAATACAGAGAAATCCTATGTATACTTTATCTAGTTTCCTCCTGTGGTAACATCTTACATAACTATAGTACAGTATTACACCCAGGAAATTGACATTGGTAAAATCTATAGACTTTATCCAGATTTCATGATTTTTTGTGTGCTTTTGTGCTTGCATTTAATTCTCTGCAATTTTATGTAGATCTTGTGACCACCACTATAGTCAAAATACAGAACAGTTTCGTTACAAAGATTCCTTGTGCTAAAGACTATCTTTTAATAGGAAAATTTAACCTATTCATAGTTACCTTTTTTTCCCCTCTCCCTTACAAGTTCAGAAATTCTAAAATCATCTTTAACAATTCCCTTGTACTTCCATTCAGTAATGTGAGGCTGTGACTCCTTGTCTTCCCTACTTTCTTAGTTTTATTGATTTGATTTCTTTTTTACATTACTTGTGTTTTTTTCCCCCCCGACCATCCTTTTCATCTTCACCAGTACTGTATCTGTAAAGACTTAACTTTGACTGTAATGTCACTAGTACTTGAATATTACATCTTTCCCTTTTAAAAATATTTAATTTCGGGACACCTGGGTGGCTCAGTTGGTTAAGCAGCTGCCTTCGGCTCAGGTCATGATCCCACGGTCCTGGGATCGAGTCCCACATGGGGCTCCTTGCTTAGCAGGGAGCCTGCTTCTCCTTCTGCCTCTGCCTGCCTCTCTGCCTGTTTGTGCTCTCTCTGTGTCAAATAAATAAATAAAATTTTTTAAAAAATTTAATTTCTTTGGTTTTTGACTGGAATACTTTCTTGGAGATTTTTTTAAGAAGAGTTACGGGAATTATATTTGCATGTCCAGAAATATTTTTCATTGTGTTGTTTGTTTTTCTATGTGACTAAGAGTTAGAGTCAGTTTTTTTCTTTAGAATTCCTGAAATATTACATTATCTTCTAGCATTTCTTTAAATTCCCATCAGCTTCGGTCTCTCACATTTTATATAGGCATTAGGTTTCTTGCATCTGTGTTCTAAGTTACCATTTTTTTCATTTAAAATTTTAATTCAGCTACCATGTTTTTAATTTCAAAGAACTTAAATTTTTTTTAAATTAGTTTCTCCTTGTTTTGTGAATCTTATACTCTATTAATTCACACTAACGATAACAATGATAATTTTAGAAGTACTGTCCTATTGTTCACTAACTTTCACTGGAGACTGTTTGCTCTAATTGCCCAACCTATTTCCTTGTCTTTAAGATAGGTAATTCTACGTGTACATATAAATGCAGATCTGTGTTGGCTGATTTATTCCTGGTTGGGATTCTCTGTGAAGTCATGAAGGTCACTTCATGTTCTCTCTTCCAGACAGATAGTTCCCTAAAGGCGGGTGAGTGGAAGGGCCTCTGTGATTGGGCTTTGTCCTAGACACAATGAATGGGCAGGACATGTCAACTAATAGATATCTTTCAGAGTGTGCTGGTCAAGAACAGACTAATAAAGTAGGACCCCCATGATATAAGCCAGTATGAGGATATTAAATCTCCAACTTGACTTTGTTTTGGTCCAAAACAAAGACTGAAATCAAAAGCATACAGAACAGTTCTATCACCCAAGGAATTCTTTTATGTGGGCCCGTTGTAGGCATGGAGTCAACCCATCTTTTCCTCTTAACTCCCTGGCAATCACTGTTCTGTTCGCCTCCCCTATAGTTTTGCCTTTTCCAGAATATCCTATAAATGAAGTTCTACAATATGTAGCCTTTGGGTATAGCTTCTTTCACTTACAAAATCATTTTAAGATTTATCTGTGCTATTTGCTGAATCAGTGGTTCATTCTGTTTTATTACTGAGTAATATTTCATTGTATGGATGTATGGTTGTTTATTCTTTCACTTGTTGAAGGACATCTTTCATGTTTCCGGGTCAGGGTGCTTATGGATAAATATGTCAACATTTGTGTGCAGGTTTTTGTTTGAAATAGGTTTTCATTGCACTTGAATAAATAATGTAGGAGTGGGATTGCTAAATGGTTTGGTAAGGGTATGTTGAGCTTTATAATAAACTGGCAAAGTTTTCCAAAGTGGCTATACCACTTTGCATTCCCATCAGAAGTGTTTGTGACATCCAATTTTGTATCATCTTAAAATGTCACCAATCTGCAATTAACTGTTCCCAGGTTTAAGGTATTAAATACTTTCTGTTAAAGAGTTTTTGAAATTATACTTGACATTGCTCCTAAATAAAATATTTGCTAGGTTTCACAAAAATATGCCTTAAAATGAAAAGAAATGATGAATTAGATTTCATAAAGAATTGAAAAGTTTTCTCTTTAAAAGATATTATCAAATAGATGAGAAACCAGGCACAGACTGGGAGAAAATATTTGTAAAACATGTATCTGATAAAAAGCTTATATCTAGAATGTACAAAGAACTCTTACAACTCAAAAATATGAAAACAAAAAATCCTGATTCTGCAAAATGGACAAAATAGACATTTCACTAAAGAGGATACAAATGGCAAATAAAAACGTGAAAAAATTCTCCACATCATTACTAGTCAATGGAGAAATGCAAATTAAAACAAGGTATTTACTCCCCACCCCCTGGAATGGCTGAAGACTGACAACATTGACTATTGATGAGGATATGGGACAACTAGAAGTCTCCTATATTGCTGGTGGAAATGTAAAATGTTGGCAGCCATTTTAGAAACACTTTGGCACAAGAAACAACCCAAATGTTTATCAACAGGTGAGTGGATATGTCCATATAATGGATATGATTCATCAATAAAAAGAAACAAACTACTGATACACATAACAACAGGGATAAATCTAAAGATAGGCTGTGCAGAATAACCAAGACACAAAAGAATACATACATATTATTTCGCTTATATGTAACTCTAGAATAAAGGACAGTCTGATTCATAGCAATAGGAAGCAGGTTATCTTTTATCTGGTGCAGGAAGTGGTTTGGTGATTGGGAGGGAGCAGCAATGAACCTTTTGGGCTGATGGAAACATTCTATATTTAAATTCTGGAGGTGGTTACATTGGTATATGTCTTTGTTGAAACTCATTAAACTACACACTTAAAATGGAGTACATTTTTTTGGAATGTAAATTACACACCAAAGTTAATTTAACAGTATTATCCTATTTTAGTTAATTGCTCTTTTAGCACAAATGGTTAGCAGTGACATACCTATGATCTTGTACTTGGATTTTTGTTATAAAGGCTAAGTGTAAATTTAATATATTTCTATTAGGTAAAGCTCTTTATTTTACTATACAAAAATGTATAGGTAGTATTTGAATAAATTAAATTCAATATACTTTATGGTTTTAGTAACTAGAGATATTTTTTTCTCTCTTAAAATTGCCCGTAGCCAGCTATCTCTAGTATTTTAGTATTTAGTTAAATATATATATTGTATACCTGCCAAAGGTTTAGAGTTATTCTGAGTTTCCAGTTCTTCCCATTCAAATGGTTTATTCTTATCCATCATTAACAAGGGAAGAAAAGGTGAAATATAGAGAATATGGCATGGTGGGCATCTTATCCAAGGTACTTTATATATCATACCTGTGTTATTAGAAACATGTCCCTCCTGTTACTTTGTGAGATAGTGCTTTGGGCAGGAAGAGGGTTTTCAGGTCCATTGTATTAAATCACCAAACATCTATCCCTACAGCTCTGCTTTTTAAAACAAAAAGAAAACATTGACTCCTCGATTCCTTTCTTTCTCTACTAAAGAATGGCCATGAAATATTTCATAAGTTGAGATATGCTTGTTAAAGAAAGTTTAGCAAAGAAAGAGGGAGAGAATTAACCACTATCAATTTCTGGGTTAAATTGATTCTAAATCCTCTCCCTTGTGTTCTGACAAGTTTGTTCCTGATTTGACTTTTTTTTTTTTTTTTTTTAAGATTTTTATGTATTTGACAGAGAGAGAGAGATCACAAGTAGGCAGAGAGGCATGCAGAGAGAGGGGGGGGAGGCAGGCTCCCTGCTGAGCAGAGAGCCCAATGTGGGGCTTGATCCCAGGACCCTGAGATCATGACCTGAGCTGAAGGCAGAGGCTTTAACCCACTGAGCCACCCAGGCGCCCCCCTGATTTGACTTCTTACGCATTTCTTACGTGGTCCTCACCATTTGTTCATTAACTCAGCAAATGTTTTGAAATGTCCACTGTTGCCATAATTTTTATATTTTTAAGTCCTGCTTTGATACCTGGAATAGAAAGAAGTACTGTCTGTCTTTTTGGTTTTCAGGATTTTTCCTCGGTCTTTAGGTTTTTTCTTCCCGAGTGGTTCCCCTGCTTTCTTTTGCTCTATTTACCTGGATTTTCAAAAATTTTGAAGCTGGCTAGGAAGCTCTATTTTCCCTGTCCACACACTTGGCTTGGTTAAGAACTCGCATGTTTATTCTATATTGGGGCCTTGTTGAAGAAAAACTGTAGTCATAATAAAAATGTTTCAATTGGAGGAGAATTTACTCAGAGGAAGAGAGAGGCATGTAAACTAGTAATATTCCATCCCCTGTAGTCTCCTTACTGACACTGGCACATTATTTTAATATAGTACATTGAAATGTAAATAATTACCATGAAGAGAAAGGGCTGCTTTGCTAACACTTGGCCTTGGCCCCTCCCTAGCTCATCTAATACCAGAGCAGTCTCAACCTGGCTCTTTTATTGTTGCCTTCCTTGACTTGTCTCTGCCCTCGTGTTCCTAGGTTATCACTTTTTCTAAGAAATTCTTTTCCACTCATAGTTTTTCCAGTTCTTCTTAATCATTCTATGGTCTTAACACAGATTTGGAGTGTTAAAAAAAAATCCATCGTATTTGAGAAAATAGTTTCCTTTTACCTCTCCAATCATCTCTTTCATGAATCTTTCTTTAATTTCAATCAGAGTTTCTTTATAGCCGAGGTCAAGTCTCTTTTATGTGTTCAGGAGCGGCTTTTGTACTAACAGAGGTTACTACTTTTTTACATTTTCTTTGAACAGTAAAATTTCAATATGTATACCATTCCTTATTGGATGGCTTCAAAGAAGGTCATACATTTGATTCTTACCTATTGTGTTTCGGTTTTTATTATCCATTTTTCCCCTCTTTTGCTCTGTATCAAGATACGGAACTTTTTGTGCTTCATTTTTCGGTCCTCGTGTTCTTATCTTGAAGAGTCCCTGGTTTCATTTCTGTGTTTATTTTAATTCTGTCCCACCATCTTCTCATCTTCAAAAAAAGAACAAATGCTTATTGAGCATATCTTGGGATGTGCTAAGCCCTAAGCCCTGTAGTTATGATTAAGTCGCATTCTCTGAACTGGAGGAATTCATAGTCTGTAATCTTTCTACCCTGTAAGAAATGGCACACAAAAATGTAAGAGCAGAGAAAAACAGAGTGGTAGACCAAGACTGTACCTGACCTTAATGGATGACGAAGAGGCTGCCAAGCAGGGAAGAACAGGGCATTCCAGAGCAGCCCAGCCTCAGTGGAAGACTTGAAGATGCGGAGGTGTGCAAGCAGGAGTGTGGCTGGGGGTGAGGCAGATGTTCTACAGCAAAAGTGGGGAGGGTGGAAATGGGAGGGAGCGGGAGAAGACGGGCCAAGGTAGGTGGAACATTCTTGGGTATCATTTCATGTCAAAAGACAGCCTTCTTTTAATGGTACCTCTGTGTATTTGAGAATCAAGTGCAAGAAGGCCCAGGGAGGAGAAGTTATCAGACAGGCAGAAGGATGTAGAAAAGCCTGCAGTGGCCTAGAAGTGTAGAGGGGGCAGGACAGGAAAGAGGGCTGGTAATGAGTGGCAGCTGTGCACTGAATTCAAATATAGTTCCCCTCTTCTTGGCTGATATTTTCCTCCACTCACCGATGTCTGGATTTCTAGACTTGTCCAGAAAAGTCCTTTCCTCAAAATAGTGTCTCTCAATCAGTTTCAGCAGGATTCAGAAACGATAACATTACTGGGTTTGGCCTTTTTATCTTGATTTCCTGCCATCTTATGTGCTCTATCACATTTTGATGCGAGGCCGCGGAGCTGCCTAGACCCTCGTCTTTCCCCGTCACCTCACCGGCTTGTCTCTGTGGGCCCTTCTGCAACAGGACTGGGTGGTGACTTCAGTGTCTGGCTGTGCCTCACTGCCTGTCCTTTTTTCTTTCCTTCTTTTGGTTTAAGTTGAGAATCCTCTTGGAGTTTTAAGCTTGTTTCTAGGTTCTTTCATCTCACAGTGAACCTGGCCTGGGTGTGGTCCTGGTTCATTCACGTTCATTCCTATTGCCTCCTTTTGTTTATTTTATGAAAAAGCCTTCTCCTTCCTCCTCTCTCCTGTGCTGGAGCAGGAGCCGGAGCTGTCTTCTCTGCAGTTCCTGCCATCCTGCTTCTCTCCGCCTCATCGACTCCCCATCTCACTTCAAATCTCAGTAGAAAACATATGTTCTCCCTTGTCTATACCTCTTAATTTCTCTTTTCCACTGTTATTGCTTTCTCTGTAATTGTATTATTTAACTTTGTCAAGCATTTTATAATATGAAATATGTAGTTGAAAATAAAGTTGTATTATAATAAAATCATGTCGTGTAAAGCAAGTTGTTTCCCAAGGAGTATGAAAGTCTCAGGGTAGAAGTTAAAATGGCTGTCGTTCTGTATTCCTTGATTGTGCTAGTATAAAAGTTCCATGTGTTGTGGAGAATTTCTCCCCTCATAGCCATTGTTGATGAGTAATTGGATTAAACAACTAATAAGGTAATGGTCACCCTATTTTTAATTGTGACTTTTTGTTAAATGGAAAATAATATTTTTATATGTTGTGAGAGTTTTAAAAATTAAAGTAGCATTTTGAATGAACTGGAAAAGAAAATGTCTCTCTAAAGGTATATTTTATAATCACCCTTTTGGATCACTTTAGTGTACCAGACTAATATTTATTTATTTGCACCAGGTGGGAAAAGTCATTTTGTCTCTGAATCCCATTCTCCTCATAAAATGGAGTTATTGTATCTTTTGCATTTGGTTCATTGCCCATTGGGATATTCATTGGTTATCACAAATTGCCTCCGTGCCTTGGCAAAAGTCCAGACAGTACATGGACAATTTGGACTTCAGCATTGGCCGTTGCTGCCCACATGAATCCTGAGACTATGACTCTATTCCCCTTTTCAGCTTCATTTCCCGTGGAAAAGTAGAGTGAGCTATCCTTTCTTCTCCATATGTTCTTCCCCACCCCCCCCAACACTTTTATAGTGTCATCTTAGTTGATTGGAAAGGAGTGTAGAATCAACGAAGGGTGTTAACAATGGGCTTGCACACTTCCTTTTTTTATTTCTATGCCTTGTTTATTTTCAAAAACAGGCTTTAATTTTATTACATTTTTCTGAATGGCTGGAAAATAATAAATATATTTGCTTTTTCAGTGTACTGTATACTGCTTTTCCTTCTTTCAAAAACTTGTCATTTTTAGCTTTATCTTACAAAAAATAACGATAATTGTTATTCACAGTTGGAAAAATAAAGCATCCATTTACATTTCTCTTCTACTCTGCAGAAGTTTGAATATATAATACATATATTTACAGTTTATAACTCACTTTTACATATGTTGCTTCATTGCAAAATCTTACTTAACTTTAACGCAGCTTAAAGATGATGTTGCTCATATGGCATTCTTGCTGCATTTGATATTATCCCATAATCTATAATAGTAAAAGCTAGCTGGGAAACAGAAAGTTTGTGGCTTAGTGTGTCAAATAGAATTTGACTTTCACAATTTGTCTCAATCTTTATGCCAAGAATGATCGTGAAAGTTCACATGAATGATGATTTCTTATTTTGCAGATATTTCCTTGGTTTTATAAAACTTCTACTTTCTGATAAATCCAGTTTTATAAAGAAAGTGAAAGAAGCTTCTCTGAAGCAGTTTATGTAGACTGTGGAGTGAGAAGTGATATCCACTCTCAGGGATAAGAGCCAGGGACGTCTGGGTGGCTGGTGCAGTCGGTTGAGCTTCCAGCTCTTGGTTTCCCTTCTGGTCAGTTCTGGTCGTGATCTCAGGATCCTGGGACTGAGGCTCATTTCTGGTTCTGTGCTCTGCTTGGTGTTGGCTTGGGACTTTCTCCCTCTCCCCCTGCCCCTCCCATGCGTGCTCCCTCCCTTTCTCTCTCTCTCTCTGTCTCTCGCAAATAAATAAATAAATCTTTAAAAAAAGATTACATAGCCAAACTCATCTGTCCACTTTAGCAGATAGAATTCTGTTTTTTTTTTAAGTTTTCCAGGAATAAAACATGCAGAGTCTTCTGTCAGTTGAGTTGGATACTTTATAAATTATTCTTTATTTCCTAAATTTCATTTTTGCCGCTTATTTTATTCTTTTCCTTTCAAGAAAGAAGGAGCAAGTAAATTCTTTGGGCAGTTAACCCCTGTTAATATAGCTTGGGGCCTATTTTGAAATAAAGTGTACATCGTAAAAGAGCTGTCTCATTTTAAATTTTGGCATTAAAGATTTGAGATTTGTACAGTTGTAATTTTTTTTGCAACAGATTTATACTTGTGGTAGGTGAAATATTTGAATAAAGAAGTGATATACTAGATAATTATTTTTTCCCACATTTATAACATGACCTATACTTTAGCCCTTGGTGTTATATTTCCTGAGGTGAATCCAATTTGTTGATTCCTGCTACATCAGCACTAGGAATGTGTGCTGCAGAAACACCTTATTTATTTTAATACATGTTTTGTTACTCTTCTCTAGAAAAAGGTCTTGTTCAGATTGTTCTCTTATTTCTTGTTCTTGGGGTACAAGTTCCTCCATTTAGTGGGCCTGCCTACTGACTGTCCTGCATCACGGTTCATTTTCCCTTGCAAGTTTATAATTTTTTACTGTGATGCATCTTTAGTAAGGGTTTAGTCTGTCCTGTGTAGTGTGTCCTAGAAGCATCCCTGCAAAGAGGTTTCACATCTTCCCCTACCAGTTTCTAAGTTTTACCAGTTCAGGGCTACTTTATCTTTTTAAGTTTTTTGGGCTTGGGGGTGGGGTAGAGATTCTAACTCATGAACATAGTGTGAATTTAGGGCCATGCTGTATGTATGATGTACACCTAATAGGGTTGTGATTTCCCTCTGGCAACTTTTCCCCGTTACCAAATTGAGGTCATGTCTCCTTAGGCTTCCTGGCCAGTGAGTTTTCATATTTCTGGTTTTAACAGATTGGATGATCTTTCCTGTTTTTTAGCTTTATGAAGATCTTTACACATGTGACCTGTGGTTTGAAATAACCTCTCTGTACGGGTGTTAGAAAGTCTTCTTATAACCATTAAGGCCTGTACCTGGTTCCAGGAGTTGTATTAGCTTCAGCTCCTGTTTTCTTTCCTCTGTTTCTCACAACTGTGGATTTTCCTCACTTGTTTCAAGCTCAGTTCTCTATTTACTATTTTACTGGGTGTATTTTGTCAAGGCTTTCAGTGCGTTTGGACCTCGCTGGGATTAAGAGGCACAAGAATGCTATTACATAATCTTAAATTATTTTAGACTTTTATAGTGTTTTTTGTTCATCACCTTACTGTCAACATGTCAAATATTTTGTACCTACCGTGTACTGAGTACTTTGAGAAATGAAGATCTTTGGCCAGATCCTGCCTTTAAGAAACAGTCTGATTAAAAAACGGGCAGAGGACCTGAATAGACATTTTTTTTTGAAGAAAACATACAGATGGCCACTAGACACATGAAAAGATGCTCAACATCATAATCGTCAGGGAAATGCAAATCAAAACCACAATGAGCTATCACCTAACACCTGTCAGAGTGGCTAAAATCAAAAAGACAAGAAATAGCAAGTGTTGGCGAGGATGTGGAAAAGAAACCCTTGTGCACTGGTGGTAGGAATCTAATTGATGCAGCCACTTTGGAAAACTGTAAGGAGGTTCTTCAAAAAATTAAAAATAGAAATACCATATCATCCAATAATTCCACTACTGGGTATTTACTCAAAGAAAACAAAATAGTAACACAAAGAATATTCTCCCCTATGTTCTTTGCAGCATTATTTACAATAGCCAAGATATGGAAGCAACTTAAATGTCCGTTGATAGATGAATGGATAAAGAAGATGTAAACACACGCACACACGCAGAAGACTATTACATGGCCATAAAAAGGAATATTGTATGGCCATAAACAGGAATATGTTGCCATGTGTGGGGAAAACACGGATGGATCTAGAGACCATTATGCTAATTGAAATTAGTTAGAGAAAGACAGATGCCTTATGATTTCACTTATATGTGGAATCTAAAAAATAAAACGAATAAACAAAAAGAATCAGACCTATAAATACAGACCTATAAATACCTATAAACACGGATAGTTGCCAGAGGAAAGGAGGGTGAGGAATAGGCAAAATGGGTGAGGAGTGAGAGGCACAGGCCTCTAGTTATGGAGTGAATAAGTCATGGGAATAAAAGGTACAGCACAGGGAATATAGTCAATGATACTGTAATAGTGTATGGTGACAGATGGTAAGTACACTTGCGGTGAGCACAGAATAATGTGTAGACATGTTAAATCACTATGTTGTACACCTGGACTTAATGTAACACTGTATGTCAACTATACTCAGAAATTTTTAAAAATTAATAATTAAACAATGAGGTAAAAAATACTGTTTGGTCCCCATAATATACGTTTGCCCACATACATGGACCCATAAGCTATAGGTTTGTGGTGTTTATATAGAAAGGAGTCATTATTACATTTTTATTACGGTCTGTCATGAAATTTTAAAATTATTCAGAATTGCCCACAAAATTCAGAAATATGTGACCAGGTTGAAAATTCTGCTTACTAAGTAGCTGTTTATTGATGTTTGTCTGTTTATCTAAAAGACGATCTATAATGTTTTTGGGACATTTGACTTCCTCAGTTAGAAATAAAAATGTCTTCTAAAACTGTTGTCTTATAGGTAAAAGAATGTGACACTTCAACATCTGAACCTGAAATCAGCATGCAATTTTCAGGCCACATGGATGAATGCCAACTCTTGCATTTCCTGTGTGTATCCTGTGACCATTCTCTCTGGGGTGAGTGATTTCTAAGAGTATCTGGCAGCAAACCAGATGCCAGCCAGCCATGGACTGCCCTAACAAATACAGCTAAGAGTTATAAATTAAACACTGTCTGGTGATCTGTGATGTGTAAGGCAGTTAATTTAGTTGGTCTGGATTAACTGTCAGCTCCAGAAAACTGTATTCCCATAATGTGAAATCTGTACTTATCAAGTTTGGAGGTGAGTAATAATTAACAATAGGGAATCACTTGTTAAAATGTGAGATTATAAAATGCTTCTTTTGGATTTAAAGCAGTATTTCAGTGGCTTGCCATATATTTTAAATGATTTTCATTTTAAAAGTTCAAGGACTTTAGTAGTTTTTGAAAGATAGTTATAATTTTGTATAAAATAGAGTTTTTCGGGTCATATACTTTCCATTACCTTAGGATTTCAGCTTTGCTTCCCATATAGCATAAAATTGTATACATTATCAATATTTAGGTTTCTTAAAAATTAATTTGATGAATTACACCAGAGATTTACATTTACAGTGAATTTTGCTTTTTTAGTTTCATTCTGGGAAATTACATTGGGAGAAAAGCCTGGTTGTTATCTTATCCATGCATTTTTCTGTATATTTGAATTATTTTTACTTTACCACGCCATTCATTTTTTTAGAACATCCTTCAAAGAGTTCATGCGTCTTACTGAGGACACCTGACCTTTTGAAGCTTCATAATTCACACCTAGATGTCACCAGTCTTTCCCATGTTAACAGTTCTGACTATGTTTTATTATATATGCCTTCGGCGCCGAGCCAGGACAGCTACAAGAGGAGAAATGATGAACAGCCATAGAACTATAGAATCAAACAGCCGGACTTCCCCTCTCAACCCAGAGGTGGTCCAGTATGCCAAAGAAGTAGTGGATTTCAGTTCCCATTATGGAAGTGAGAACAGTATGTCCTATACCATGTGGAATTTGGCAGGTGTACCAAATGTATTTCCAAGTTCTGGTGACTTCACTCAGACAGCTGTGTTTCGAACTTACGGAACGTGGTGGGATCAGTGTCCTAGCGCTTCCTTGCCATTCAAGAGGACGCCACCTAATTTTCAAAGCCAAGACTATGTGGAACTTGCTTTTGAACAACAGGTGTATCCGACAGCCGTTCATGTTCTGGAAACTTATCATCCTGGAGCAGTCATTAGAATTCTGGCTTGTTCTGCAAATCCCTATTCCCCAATTCAACCAGCTGAAGTAAGGTAAGACTCATTTTTTAATGACCAAATTATATGGCTGAAAGGTTTTGTTTGTTTTAATATTGGAGATCTTTTCTTATTCTTTTAGGTAATTTGAACAAATTGGATTTTCAAAGTTTTCTTTAGTTTTCTGATAGCGAAAGAAAGATCATGCATTTAAAGCTGTAATGCATTCTTTATACCTTTAAAAGTTTACTCCATAATGTTCATAGGTCATGAGATTTGTGTGTCACAAGTTACTATAAACAAAAAGCGTGATTTCAACTAATTGGGATGTGGGCCAATCTGAGAAGTTAGTAGGAAATATGACATGTAACATATTTTCAAACAAACATCATGTTACTGCTTTTACACACAGTGAGTAACTCAAAGTAGATTTTTACAGAGTGATACCTTCAGAGAGGTACTTAGGGAATTAGCTTTAATGTTAGGGGAATGTCTTTGTAACAAGCATATTCATTTAAAGACAAATGTGGCTTTGATTCATGCATTCTTTCTAAAAGCCTATTTATTTACATCAATTTGCATAGCAGCGCCCCCCTCTCTCTTTTTGTAGTTCAGTCTCCTCTTTTAAAAAAAAATATAATTATTGACATGTAATATATTCACATGGTTCAATAATCTAAAAAGTCATAAAGCAGTCTTGCATGTACCCTGTTCTCCATGTGCTTAAAACCCACTAGTCTTCAAAGAAACCATTTTTATCTACTTACTTATTTCTTTCTTTCTTTTTTTTTTTTTTAAGATTTTATTCATTTATTTGACAGAGAGAGAGAGATCACAAGTAGGCAGAGAGTCAGGCAGAGAGAGAGGGGGAAGCAGGCTCCCCGCTGAGCAGAGAGCCCGATATGGGCTCTATCCCAGGACCCTGAGAGGCAGAGGCTTTAACCCACTGAGCCACCCAGGTGACCCTCCACTTACTTATTTCTTTTCAGAGTTTCTTTATGCAGATATAAGCAAATACAAATATATTTTTGTTTTCTTTATACACAAAGAATACTTATACTATTCACATCATCCTATACCTTGTTTCATATAGTAGTATATACTGTATCTTTTCATACAAGTACAAAGAGAGGTTCCTCATTCTTTTCTGTGTTTGCAAGTAAAGCACAGTGTATGTGTATCCCAACTTATTTTTTTTTTTTTGTATCCCAACTTATTAACCACTCACCTTTTGATGGTACTTATTTTTCTATACTTTTGCTCTTATGAACATTAATGCAATGAATAACCATGTCATGAATCAGTTTACATATGTGCAAGTATGTCTGTGGGTTAAGATCCCAAAAGAATTGCTAGGCCAAGGGATCTCTGGGTTTGCAATTTTGATACATAGTGCCAAATTTTTCTTCAAAGAGGATCTGCTTATTTATATTCCTGCTAATATTATATATGCATACATGTTTTGTCCAAGCTTCATCTATAGAGTGTGTTAATAAATTGTAATATTTTTGTCATTTTGGTAGGTGAAAATGTTATCTCATGTAAACCTTAAGTTAAAATACTTTTATTATCTCTGAGGTTGAATATACTTTCATGTTTAAGATCCATTTATGTTTCCTTCTCAAACGATCTGATCATATTATTTGCTCATTTTTCTATTACTTGTTGATACCAGTGATCATCTTATCACTTTACTAATTAATTACTTCATTAAGTATATGTGTATCTTCCATGTGCTAAGCATTGATTTGGGTACTGGGGATAGAGCAGTGAACAGTGCACAAAATAGACAAGGAGTCCTGCCCATTTGAACTTATTCTAACCCCAGAGCAGTTTGTGGGCCCTTGTTAAATCGTCAGTCCCCAGCTGCCACTGGAGGAGGAGTGGGGACAAGGATCAGTTACCATCTGACACACTGCTTCCTTGAAGGTCCTGGTCCCTTCAACTCTCAGGAAACACCTCCCCAGTGTCAGGAAACAAATGCAGCGTACAGCTCAGCTCAAGCTGGAGACTGCTGGAATAGTCTTTGTTCTTTTCAGAATGACCTTGATAATTTATCGTGAATAATATTATTAATCTATTTTTTAAAAAACAGAAAACCAGCATCCTTTAATATATAGATATGTTTTGTTTTGTTTCTGAGAGAAAAAGTACTTTGGGCAGGATCCTTTCTTATGTCAGAATTGTTTTTATTGGATTCTGTCATTCTTTGTCTCTTTCCTACAAAGTTATGCACTTTTCCCCCCAAAAAGCTAGACAAATTTGGGAATGAGATCTATGAAACATGTAATATCTTGAAACCATAATGTCTGCATAACTCATTTTGAATATAAATCATGCTCTTGGGTTCCCAGAGTTGTAGTATATGGTTGTGATTAAAGTGACAACTTTATTTACAAATGTAGCAATAATTAGAATTTGCTTATTTTATTTTTAGCTTTATTCCACAGAAAATACCATTCCATTAAATTTTAAGAGAAAAAGAATCTAACCAATATATGTTATTGCAGGATAAAAAAGGACCTTTTAAATTTTACTGATTATGAAATCAATAGATGTTTCTTTGTTTAAAAAAGCTTGTTATAAAATATCAAGAAAGAAAGTAACAGAAAAAAAAAGAAACCTATAACTCTCCCCAGATTCAGCAACTGTTAATATTTTGGTGAATTTCTTTAAACAGTCAGAAACGTTGATCACCTTCTCTGCCAGTTCACTGCTGGGAACAAAACAAAGAACGTGACAAACGTGGCTCTTGGTGTTTGAGTGTTACAGGCCAGCCTGGAAGAAGACCGGGAGGTCCTAGAGAATGTGTGCTGGTGGAGGGAAACCTAGTCTGCAGGGCTCAGAGAGGTCTTCCCTGAGGAAGCGACTTAATTGAGACCTGAAAGTTGAGTGAAGCTTGAGTTTGGATAAGAGGGGTGGAGAAAGAACAGCGCATTGCAAAGGTGAAGTCATGAGGCAAGGTCTTGGTGTTCAAAGAAGTAAAAAAGGTTTGAGTGTAGAGAACAAGCTAGGAAAAGGCGAAAAGCGTGGAAGTGCCATTCTTAAGATCTAGACCAGTGGTTTCCAGACTAGAAATCACAGGGCTCTTTGATCCAGTGTCTGAGAGGCAGACCTTGAGAAGACTGTTGTTATGCGGATGATTGCAATGGAAGGGGTCCTGGAGGAACCACTGTGAGAATAGGGAGAGCACTGTAGGGAAGGGAAGAAGGCTGCACTTTCCTAAGAAGTCCCAGTCAGCCTGGAGGAAAAGTTGCTAGGGAGCCGGGCTCTTAGGTTCCTACACCGCTCTGTCTTGGACTGTGGGCTAGAGGAGTGGGAAGGGGAATGGAAATCTTCCAGGCACATGCCACCCTCTGGATGAAGAGGCTCTAGGAGCCCAAGTGGTTTTCTGACGAAGGCTGCAGGGGGAAGCCCTTAGCAGCAAAGCACGGGTGTGTGGAGGGTGGGCCCACAGAATTGCCCAGGAGGTCTAAGTGGATACGGGTAGGGAACGTTGGCTCTCATAAACTAGCAAATGTAATAGTAAACATTAGAGAACTGATAGAGATTGTCAAATTATTTATTTTGCTAAATCAGTACACCTCAATAGACAAACTCATGAGATACTAACATTTATCATCACCGTCACTTCATAAAAGAAGCCTTGGTTTAGACTGGGAAATTGGCATGATCAGAATTTTAAGGAATAGTTGGTGATTTTACATGAATATGTGTGCATATTTTTATATATACAATACATTCCATATTTTTCACATTTAGTCATGGAAATCTCCATCACACGCTGTTGTTTGGGAACCCCTGGACTATACTGCCAGTTATTTTAATTGAGCACATGGTGTTATGCCTACCATAAGAGTTAGCAAGCAAGAGTGTGTTGGATTGCGTCAGGAATTTGCAGGAAATGGACTTAGAGTCCCAGAACATTCAAAATTTAAAAGCAATCTTTCCCCATTTTGTCTGGTTGCTTTTTTTTTTTCCTCCAGTAAGTGAAGTAGACAAGTTACAGGTAGTTCTATAAGATCTCAAAGTCTTCTGAATTCTTGCCTAGTGCCCGATTCAAAGAAAAGAAAACAGGTATAACCAGTGTCCCTGTCCTGAGGATAGGACCTTAATGGATGCTTGTGTAAGAGTCAGAAGATAGGCTAGCACAGGGTTACACATTGGAAGAAAGAGACAGGAAAAGAGGAGAAAAGAAAATGATAAATTGTGGTCATGTTAAAGAAACTAATTGGAATAAAGTTATTTGGAGATAAAATACAGTGGTATGGATTTTTCTGAGTGTTAAATGTACTTAATTTTATAATAGCGAAGTGAAGAAAGTGGAGAGAAAAACAGTGGCTGTCATACAGAGAATTTGCTGCCAAAGGAAGTTGCTTAAACAACAATTTCACAAATTGGTCATCGTGTGTTCCTGACTTTGTAGACCAAAAGGATGATTTTGTTAAAGCAGGTGCTAGTTAGTTCCATCAGAGATGAGCTGTGAGGCAGGGAGTAGGTGTATATCAGAATACTCTTATTCTTGTTGGGATTCCTCTTCTATCCTTTCATTTTCAGCTGATGGAATGGAGCAGTGTTGGCAAGAGAACTTTCTTTTTGCTGGCCACTGCTTACTAACCAGGAGAAATTTTAGTTAGAGGGAAGCTTTTTGCATCCATGTGCCAGGCTTCCAACCTAAGTATGTAGCTGGAAAACTTGTTTCTCTGGTTTCCATTGTTGAACATCTCTCTCTGTTTACCAGTTGCTTCTGGGGAGCCCTAGAGAGAGATTTTCAGTGGGGAAGCAACAAATTAACATCACCGAGAGAGAGTGCTTTGTTTCTTTGTTTCTAAGAACTGGACACATAGTAGGCATTCAGTAGTACAATCAATACCATGGGGAGATAAGTGGGCTGATGAAGAGAATGCTGTTAGTTCCCATCCCAGAATTAAGTGTTCTGAGCACAGCCAGAACGCAATTCCAAGCTGAATTTTCATATGTGATACTGTAGATTTAAATACTTACATAGGACATTGGAGTTTGTCAGATTTGTCCCATACATATACACAGTGTGTGAGCACATAGAGTAAACAGATAAACGTATAGACTTACAGAGGGCATGACTTAAAGCAGTCTAATCTCCTTAACACTGCCCTGGGTCAAGAGAATTAAAAGAGTTGTGCTGTCTAACAGAAAGGAGTGTGTGTGTGTGTGTGTGTGTGTGTGTGTGTGTGTGTGTGTGTGTGTGTGTGTTTCCATCCACATGTGTGCCCATGTACATTTGTTTGTATTTGCTTGCTTGTTTTCACTGACTAGGTTTTAAGATTCTGGCTTTAGTTTTCCAGAATAAAATAGTATTGGCATATTCTCTTGTTGGATAGAAAGAGACTCTTTCTAACTTTGAAATAATATATTGTAATTCTATTGGGAAATTTTAAGTTAAAATTCACTTTAATGCAGACACCTCAGGTTCAATTTGTTTTGGTCTCATGGTTAACTTCGTTTAATTTAGATGGCCGTAGACCTACAAAATAATTTTTCTCTTTTTATAATTTTTGTTACTTTTTAGGTTATGAAGAAAAAGTAAAATATAAATAATTTAGATACATGATCAGTTTTTTATAGTTAGACATATTTTTAAATATTTCTAAAAACTGATGATATTGATGTTGTTCTTCTTTATACTGTCATATCTACAATTTAAGATATATGTGTAAGTAAATATAGAATATCCATGCTATGTAGAAGGAGCAAAAATGTTGCTAAAGTAGCATTAATCCTGGTAGGTTTAAATATACTAGAAAGTTTAAGGAAGTCAATTTAAAGTATCATCTAACTTTGTCCATTCTGCAAGGTAGGTAGAGGAGTTTAGTGGATTAATACCTTATTGAAATAGAATCTTTCTGCTCTAGGCAGTGCTTTTCTTTAAGCTGATGTTTGTAAATTTATAATGTAATTTACATTATAATACAGTTCAAACTATACATGAAGAACATGTGTTAGTTGTGTATTTATTGCAAAGGATCTGGCATAGGTGATTTCTATATCACATTTTCAGTGTTTCTGTTAAGCCTCATAAAAACTCCTCACCGAAGCTAGATCATAAAATAGACAGGGTTAGATCACATGTGTCATGACCCAGTATGGGCCGTTATTTCACAGGGTCCTGCGCGATCCTGGTTTCCTAGACATGAGCATTCCTCTAACATCCGATATCATTTTACCATGGTAACAAATAGTAAGAATTTACTGTTTACAAATAGTAAAACCATTTGCTTCATGATTCTTGGAAATATACTGTCCAAAATTAGGAATGCAATTTCCCACCAACATGGTTTTAAATGATTCATACTTTGATTCCTTGTATCTGTATGGCTAGCTCTATTTAACTGCATGGGTTTACATTAGAGTGTTGAAACCAATTCTGTTGTTAGGAACCCTCGAGATTTTTGTAGTTAAGCTCTAGGGGTACTTAGGTAACCTGGCATTCCAGTGGGCTTTACTGTCTTGTCACAGGAAGAGCAAGATGTCCAGCCTGTTTTCCTTCACCCTTTGAACCTGCCACAACCTTCTCTACTCCTTAGAACTCTTCCCTAGTCTCCCAAGGTTGGTTAGAGAGTGGGACTGATCTCTCCATTCTGACTTCCGTATTGTCTCCAGGTAATACGCATAGGCTCTTTATGTTCGATGGGTTTTATAAAAGTAGCTAAGGTGAAGTGATTATAAAGGTGCTGGTAACTGCAAAAGTTCCTACTATAATGGTTAGTGATGTGTTTACTCTAATCCCCAAGAACTTCTGCTGTATGTTTCCAGGTTAGTGCTCTGCCCTTCTCACTGCCATCTCGGCCTAAAGACCATTAGGGTACCTGCATGTTGATGACTTCTGTAGTTTTGACTCCCATTCTTTTGTCTGTTTCAGTTTCCTAAATGCCTTGCTGTAATCAGTTTTTACTTAAATCCTAATAGGTCACTGGGCCAAGGAAATGAATGGACAATATATTAGAAAGGAAAAAACCTCATTTGATTCATAAGTTTATGAAAACATTTTAAGTGTTATTAGTAATCAGTGAATTATAAATTATGTCCTGTGGAGATATGGCTTACTATGAAATTACAGATTATTTTTAAAAATAAGTAAGACTTTCAGTAGTCATTCTTTTTGAAGATTTTATGTATTTCGTATTTTAGAGAGACAGCACGTGTCTGTGCACGCGCGCGCGCAAGGCATGGGGGAGTGCGAGAGAGAGAGAGAGAGAGAGAGAGAGAGAGACAGAATCTTAAGCAGACTCTGTGCTGGGTGTGGAGCCAGACACAGGGCTCAGTCTCATAACCTGAGATCATGGCCCAAGCCGAAATCAAGAGTCAGAGGCTTAACTGAGCCACCCAGGCACCCCTCAGTAGTCGTTCTTACATGCTATTGGCATTAGCTTCTTTGAAAGCAGTTTGAAGTATGTATTGAGAGACTTAGAAATACTTAGTCTTTGACATAAAATCTGTATTAAAAAAATTCTGCTAACTAAAGTCATTAGAAGTGGAAAGATGTTTATTATTTTTTGTCTGCACTTTTAATTTTCTCTGCTATATTTAGAAACAATATTAGAAATGGTTACTTGTTACACATATGTGAGAATATTATGTATCTAGTGATGCTACCTTATGGAGAATCTTTAAATAATTTTGGAAAATAGTTTTATAAGGAAACCTCTATGAAAGGATGGCTTGTGAGTTGGACCTTAAAGAGTAAAGGGCAGATTATTGCAGGTTGGGCATTTTGTTGTGGGGAGACAACATGAGCAAAGACACAAAGATGGAAGTGAGTTTATTACCCAGAAGGTAATGACTAATCTGGCTGGAAAGTGGGGTTCATCTTGGAGGAGTAGGAGAAAATGTCATTTACCTGGTATGTGTTAGATACTTGCTAGATACGGAACATACACAGTTGACTAAAAGAAGAGAACAGTGGGAATTCAGAGGAAGAGCATATAAAAGCAAGAATTTCATGACAAAACTTCACACCCAGCTAAAAGAAAATTAGAGATAACGAAAGTTTTGAGTTTGTATGAGCCAGTAAAGAAATGGAAAAGCTGGAAAAGGAGACCCTTGTCACACCTTGGTGTGACAAGGCTCTCAGTGTACTTTCCGCTGTTGGTTAGGACAGGGGCACAGCAGAGCTCTATTCATCCTGTGCACCTTATTCTGACTTTGGGTTTCCTTTTTCCTTTGGGTTTCCGAATGGTATTCCTCATGTAGCTCTAGTGATGCCAGTTTCTGACTGACCAATGTGAAATTTGCTGGAAAGGACTTTCTAGGAAATTACAAAAATAATTTAAGTAGTACAGATATTTCAAGGTATATGACCTTTTACACACACACACACACACACACACACACTGGAAACAATACTTGTGTTTGATTCTGTTTGCCTTATTTAATACCTTTGTGCATCACACTAATATATTGGGCATGGGGCCATAATCTTAAGGTAGCAGTAAATCTCATTCTAAAGTGTATTATAGGTAAGTTTCTTTCTTTGGCAGATGGGAGATTCTTTGGTCAGAGAGACCGACGAAGGTGAATGCTTCCCAGGCTCGCCAGTTTAAACCTTGTATTAAGCAGATAAACTTTCCCACAAACCTCATACGGCTGGAAGTAAATAGTTCTCTTCTGGATTATTACACTGAATTAGATGCTGTCGTGCTCCATGGTACGAAGGACAAACCCGTGCTTTCTCTTAAAACTTCACTTATTGACATGAATGATCTAGAAGATGATGACTATGAAGAAAAGGACGGTTGTGGAATGGACAGTCTTAACAAAAAGTTTAGTAGTACTGCCCTCGGGGAAGGGCCAAATAATGGATATTTTGATAAACTGCCTTATGAGGTAAGCCAATGATAACCAGTAGCAATATTGGACATAACACTGTAATTTTTACATGTTTAGGTATTAATGTTTATTTTACTAATAATCAGAGAAATGCAAGCATTGGTAAAGTGTACATAATCTCATGTGTTATATATAGTTAACTTTTGAACAACATGGGTTTGCACTGTGTGGGTTTTTACAGGGTAGTACTGTAAATGCATTTTCCTTAGGATTTCCTTAGCATTTTCTCTTCTCTAGCTTATGCCATTGAAAGAATGTAGTACATAATACATAAAATACACAAAATGTGTTACTTGACTGTTTATATTAGCTGTAAGGCTTAAGTCAACGGTAGGCTCTTAGTAGTTGACTTTTTGGGGAGTCAGAAGTTATATATGGATTTTCAACTGTTGGCGGGGGGTGACATCCTTAACCTTCGCTATTGTTCAAGGGTCAACTATATTTCAATTTTGAAAAAACTAGACAAAATTATGTTAAGTAATTTTACCACTTTCGTCTTGCATTAGAGGGTTAGTAAGACTGTGAGAGGGATGCTTATTTACCTGATAAGCCCACAGTTTCTCCAAGTGTCCTTTATGCTCTCTATGAACTCTATTTTATATTCTGCTGACTAGTTATAATTTTGGTGTAGGCAGATGGGGGGGTGCCTCTGCTGAAAGCATTGTTTTCAGTGTTCTCTCCAGGGGCATTTCTGCAGTATGTTTAGCATCCCTGGCTCCTAGGCATCTGATGCCAGAAGCACACCACCAGGCGTTTTGGTCCGTTGCTGACAACTGCTATGTGTGGTTAAAAATAATATACCAAATTCTTTTTAAGAAAAATTTATAAACACAAATTTTAGCCAATTTAGACTATACCCTTCCAAACTGGTAGGTATTTCAGGTTTCATTGTAATAATGCAAGCAGCTTAACTTGCAGAGAACAGTAAGATGGTCTCTTGATAGCCTAAGGGTCATCACAGTGCCCGTACAACGTTTTACAGTTAAAATGCTGGAGTACATCCTGTGGAGTAGCTAAATTTGCCACGTAAAGATGAAGTTAAGGATCCAAGGTAATTTAGTCAGTAAGCCCTGGGACCAGGATCCCGACCAGGCCATCTAGATCAAATCTCGTGTCGTAGAAAGAAAGCTTCACAGATTGGATGAGACCCTCTGGCTCTTGGGTGAGAGGACTGAGGAACGATGAAAGAAGGGTTGAGTTGGAGAAAGAGGAGCATGGGATCCTGACAGGGTTGTTCCCCAGGGTTTCAAGGAGCATCTGTCCTCACAAGAGTGGGAGCAATTCATCAGGAGGAAATGAAATCACTTCTTTGATTCTTACTCATTTCCTAAAACTATAAAACGGAGATTTAAATTTAGCAAATATATTTTCAACAGTTTTTGAATTTCATCCAAACCTGAAAAATGGCTGACACAGAGCATTTAGATGAATAACTGAGGGGAACTTCAGGCAGAGGGTAGAGAATATACAGAGGTGAGAGGAAGTGAAACCGTGTGACCTGTTTGGGAACTCCAGTCTTTCAGGGTGACTAAAGAGGATTTGATAGCAGAGGCTGTAAGAGATGAAACTAGATGGAGGCTCAGAACTGTCTCGGTGCCTAATTTCACAGCACACCATTTGTGTAGATGGCAGTGATGTAGATGGGACACACTAGCATTGGTGGTGCAGTCTCCACCAGAGAGGGCTCGCGGGTTTCACTGAAAGATTTGCGTTTTATCCCTTCAGCCAGTGTTCCTCAGGGTGCTGTGTTTCTTCAGTACACAGCAAAATTAAGGACTTTAAGGACTTGTAGGAAGTCTTAGATACTTGAGACTTTATATAAATAATTTTTGTTAAGAAATTAGAGGAGATCCTGGGGGTACCTGGGTGGCTCAGTGGGTTAAAGCCTCTGCCTTCAGCTCAGGTCATGATCTCAGGGTCCTGGGCTCTCTGCTTGGCGGGGAGCCTGCTTATCCCCCCCCTACTCCCCCCCGCCTGCCTCTCTGCCTACTTGTGATCCCTCTCTCTCTGTCAAATAAATAAATAAAATCTTTAAAAAAAAATAGAGATCCAAGATTATGTACCTATAATAGTTTCACACTCACTTTCTTGTATTCTCTTGTATTCTTTGTTTTTTTGAGTGGAAGAGAAAGGTGTGGAATAGCTAACATTCTAGAAATTACCCATACTATGCAAGCATTTTTGCATCTGTGTTGGCCCACGATTAGAGTAATTGCCCAAGTTTTTGGCCTTCATGTAAATTTTGTCTTTCCTATGTGTCATGGTATAAAAAAGACTATGAACCTTTTCTGTAGTCAGTAGGGAAACACTGAAAGTTTTATTTAATTTATTTTAGAAATGAGAATAAGAAAATGAGATTTCTATCTTAGATAACTCTGCTGGTAAATGAAGAGTAGAACAAGAGGAGGTCAAGGTGGGAGGCACAGGACACCAGTTAAGAAACTACTGGTGTAATTGAGGCAAGAAATGATGAAGCCTGGATATTGGAAGATTTGGAAAGGAGATGAATAGGAGAAGTATTCCAGAGCTCAGATGATAGAAATTGAAAGTAACTAGTAAGTGTTCATTTCTAGATGAAGCAGAACATCAGAGGGACTTTCAGGTTTCTGGTCAAAAGGACTAGATGGATGGATATGCCATTAAACATAAACAGTGGGTGAAGGTAGGAAGGACATACTGACTTTGACGTGCCTGTGATTCATCAAAGCACCTCAACTGGTTGAGGACAGTAGGCAGTATTTCCGTTTGAAATGCAGGAGGAAGGTCTGACTTTATATTTGAGTGAGTCTGCTTGAAAGAGGTGACGGGCACCATGGTAGATAAAATTAACTGGTGAAAGTCTGTAGAGTATGAATCAAGGGCCAAGAACAGAATTCTGGGAATACTAACATCTAGGAGTCCCATAGAGGAAGACCTGTCAGAAAAGGCGCTTGAGATGAAGATGACAGAGTCTTAAAAGCAAAGCAATAGGAAGCTAAAGAGGCATAGAAAACATAAAAAGGACATAGTCAGCCACATTGCTGCAGAGAGCAAAATTACAAGTGCCCACAGGTTTTGGTTGCTGGGAGATCTTTGATAATCCTGTAGGATAGTCAGTTTAGTGGAGCCATGAACATAAGTTGAAGAATGAGAAAACCTTGCCATATTTGGTTAGGGCATGAAGGACGGTGAAAGAAGCAGAAACAAAAACTGTTTAATTTGAGTATAAGCAGAAAAATATTTCTGTTAATATACTCTATTTATGAGCTGTAACATGGAGAAGACTGTCCACCAATAATGAATACTACTTTGTCATCTTGCCTACCACTTTGCCCCTCTGTGTGGCACTCAAAAAGGCATATCAGAATGAGGGAGAGTATGAATGAAAGGAATTATCTGGTCTAACTTACCTCCTAAAAGGAGAAAGGACAAGTGAATGGTGGAGGAAGCAGCAGAATAGAAAGGTTTCTGTCTGTGAAGGAAGTTGGGAGAGAGTTCAGCATGCTTCTGTGCTGAAGGGAAGGGGGCAGCAGAGAGGGAAGGCTTCCAATACAGGTCAGGGGTTTGGTCAGTACCACAGAGCCATGGGGAAGAGACCAGGAGACAGAATCTGTAGACCGAGGAAGTTACCCAGCCCTGATGAAAGCCGAGCACCGTGCAGAGGGAACACCATGCACAGAGAACACTGAATGATCTCTCACTGACTAAAAAGAGAAACTTAAAAAAAAAAAAATTACCCAGATTATTGTAAGATAATCCAAATTGTTTAAAGTGGAAAAAAAAAAAGCCCATTTTTAAATATGTCAAGTGACAGTGTTTCCATAGTTGAAAATAATTGTTTTATGAGTAGATTGGGTTTTAAGGGCAGATAGATTAACTCTGAAGAGTCCTCCCCACCGTCACATCCTACATTTACTATAGTATCAAATGGTACTTCATGCTAGGATACCACCATATAAAAATACATTGTGATAGATACTAGATATGGAATGATTAATGGGTATTGTCTTGTAGGCCTGAAACGAGTTATCTCTTTTGTAATCAAAAGCCAAAAGTGCTTTTACACATGTTACTGGCATGATCTCAGTGACTTTTTGTTATGCTTTTTCTATTTTGATATTTGCTTAAAATGTAATATCAAGTATCATAGAATGTTTTCACACAAAATGCACATCTTTTAACATTTGTATCTTGTGTTTGGAATGATGTCAGAAATTGCTGGGTGTTATTTAAATTACAAATCATCTGGAAAAAGTGAATTATTGATTCTCTGATGCAGGGATATATTTAATTTTTAATGCTTTCTTGTACTAACTGCTGAAAAATGTCCTGATATAACTTTTAATATTGTAGGTAAAACAACAGATTTTTAATTCATTCTGCAAATATTTAAGGTCCTACTATTGCCAAGCCCAGATGGCTTTCATAGGTTCTTTCAAACATTTAAGAAACAGATAAATCCTATATTATTTAAACTATTCCATGGCATAAAGAAAAAGGAAAGTTTTCAATTTTATGAAACCAGTGTAACATTGTAGCATGTAAAAAGACTACAGACCAATTTTACTTCTGCAAACAAATACAAGAAAGTAAATAGAATTATTTTAAAAGATAATACAACAGAATCATTCCTGACGTATTCCTGGAGTTCAAGGGTGTTTTGGTATTAGAGAATTGTTTTTGGTATTAGAGAATTATAATACCATAGTAGTAGGTCAAAAGGAGAAAAATCCTCTCTCATCTTAGTAGATACATAAAATTGGTTGACAAATGACAGCTGGATAGATAGCCAAATTTGTGATCCATCTCTGTTAAAAAATTTTATACCTTGTTAAGCTTCTTGTAATTGTCTATAATATCACTAACCAAAAGCTACCATCATATTTAGTTATCAAACACTAGAAATGAATTGTCCACTGTGGTACCCACTAGCCACATGTACTGCTGAGCACTTGAAATATGGCTAGTCTGAATTGAGATATGCTGAAAGTATAAAATAGAGGATTTCAAATTCTTCATATAAAAAAAAGAATAAAACATCTCAGTAATTTTATATTGATTACATGTTGAAATGATCGTTTTTAATATATTATTAAATAAACTTAGAATTAATATCACTGTTCTTTTGCCTTTATTTTTAACTTCATTAGGGAATAACTGAAAAATATGATTGTATAATTTAAAGTGTACAACATGATGATTTCATATATACATTGTAGAATGATTACCAACATCAAGATAAGTGATACATCACCTTGTATTGCTCTTTTTTTTTTTTTAATGTTTGGGTTGAAAATGCTTAAGGTTTACTCTCAACAACTTTCAAGTATACAATACAGTATTATTAACTACAGTCTTTTGACTTTTTAAAAAATATATTTAAAAATTACATATGTGCATCACATTTGTGGCTCACATTTACATTAAAACCAGGAACAAGATAACAGTGTTACTTCACATTATTCTAGAAGCACTAGCCAATGCTGGAAATAAGAGAAAGGAAAAGGCATAATTTTTGGAAAGGAGGCTATAAAATCATCATCATTTGCAGATGATATGATTATGTACTAGAATTCTTAGGAGACTAGACTAAAGCTATTAGGAACAATACGTAAGTTGGCAGGTCACAAAGTTAATAGACAAAAATCAATAGCTTTAGGAACACTAGGAACATGAAAGATCATTAAATGATAAATTGCACCATGCCCTTGTGTAAGAAGACCCAATAAGATAAAGGTGTCAGTTTTCCTTAATGTGTGTATTCAGTGAAGTCCCAATTAAAATAAAGAATTTTTTTTTTTTTTTTTTTAAAGATTTTATTTATTTGACAGAGAGAAACACAGCGAGAGAGGGAACACAAACAGAGGGAATGGTAGCGGGAGAAGCAGGCCTCCTGCCGAGCAGGGAGCCCGATGCGGGGCTCGATCCCAGGCCCCTGGGATCATGACCCGAGCCGAAGGCAGACGCTTAACAACTGAGCCACCCAGGCGCCCCAAGAATTTTTGTTTTTTAATTGAAAAGTTTACCCAAAAAAAAAAAAACGTGAAAATACTGGAAAAGAAGAGTGAGGGAAGGGGCACTAGTCTCACCAAATTATAAGGCATATTCTGAAGCTGTGGGAATGATATTTGTGGGTCAATAATGAAGACAGAGTCTCCTTTGCAACCAAACAATCCAGGGCATTCCAATGTGTAAACTCTAAAAAAATTAGAACAAAACTCCTTTGACTCAGAGGTCTGTTGATACGAGATAAATAATGGATAAATAAATGGAACAGAATAGACAGAAACAGACCAACAGAAGAGAAACATAGGCAACTCCCTGAGCAGAGGGTTACCTTTCTGTAGTTAAAAAAAGGAACAGCAATAAAAAAAACCCAACAGTGCCATAGTGTTTTTGTTTTTGTTTCTTCTTTTTCTGCTTTCAGAATGATGAAATTTACTGATACCAGTGCTGTCTAGGACATAAGTGAATGAGTACCTCTTTTAGAAAAAATTATTTAAGAGAAAGAGAGTGTGTGTGAAGGAAAGGGCGGAGGGAAAGAATCTCAAGCAGACTCCCCTCTGAGCACGGAGCCTGATGCAGGGCACCATCCCACAACCCAAGAGATGATGACCTTAAGCCAAAACCAAGTTTTGGGTTGCCCGACCTTCTGAGCCACCCAGGTGCCCCTGAATGGGTACTTTTTTACACTGCTTGTAGTAAATCGATGCAAACACTCTGAAGGGCAATTTTGTGCTTATGTCAAAATTTAAAAGCATGCAATTTACTCTAAGGTATATTTGTAAAGTTTGCCAAGATACGCATATATGCACAATGTTACTGCAGTATTAAAACAGGAAGTATGTCAGTGAGAAATTAGTTGAACAGTATGCTATATCTATAAAAAGGAATGAGGTAGATTTCTGTGTGCAGATAAAGAGGTACCTCTAAGATACATCATTAAAAGAGAAAAGCAAAATATAGAACAATATATATAGTATCATTCTTTTTTATTTTTTTATAGTGTCATTCTTTTAGTGCAAATCCAAAATGGGATTTTGTACATATTTATTGGAAGAGATCAGAAAAACGTAAGGACTTACCACTGGGGAGAGTGTTCATTAGATTTGATGATAGAAACTCATTTTCTACCTTTCTTCAGTGTTGGGTTTTCTAATGTTTTACCCCAGTTTTCTTTGTTGTTTATATAATATTTTAGATGTCAACAATTTCATGTTATCAGGGTGATGAGATTTTAGACTAATTTTTCATTTCCTTTTGGTTCCCTTTTTTATATCACACATCTTTAATATTTTTTAAAGTCCAGTTCAGTCTTAAAAAGCAAAAACACTCCCAAGCCTTACTGAACACAATCTGTGTACTAGTCAGCAATGCTTATATTTTATGTACCCTTTAAGCTTATTTTAAATATCACAATTTTGTTGTCATGACTTTATAATTTTTTGGCCTAAAACAGTGAAATTCTGACCTGAAATGAATATTGGGCTTACGTAGTCAAATAAATTGAAGAACATCATTTAGGTTAAAGGGCATATTTGCAAAACAAAAAGTGTAGCTAGACAAATACACTGCATTAAGCAACAAACTCAATATTCCCTCTCATCTAAAGATTTTTACCATTTAGCAAATATTTGATCTTTTTTTTTTCTTTGTTTCTTGGTCCAGAATAGGGTATTGAGCATTAGTTCTAAAAAATTAGTTTAGAAACCCCAAACGGCTCACCGTCAAAACAACAACAACAACAAAAAACAAGTCTTGGACTAGTTCAAGGAAACTGTTTTAATTAGAGATAAAAAATCTTTTGGATTCCTCTTCTTTAATACTTTTCGTGTCTGTTTGCTACATCATCACTGCCAGCAGGCCTCTGTTTCTCTCTCCTCCAGGAATTCTCTAGCAGCTCTTTAGCTGGTTTTCCTCCCTGCCTCCTGCCTCCCTGCCTCCAGGAGTATAACCCCTGCAGTGAGCTTTCCAAACACAAATCTGACCATGTCATTCTGCAGTGTAAACCCCTTCAAGACTCCTTATTGCTTTTGGGATAAATTCAAGCTCCTCTGTGAGCCCTTAACCACTTACTAGTCTTTCACCTAGTTTGCCTCTCACCCCTGAAAGCTGAGCCTTCCAGGTACAATTACCCTCTCCCTTTGCGTTTAGGTCTGTATCTTCCGGAGTGGGCTCTGCTCCCATCTTCAAAGCCATTAAAACATGTCATTGTACTTTCCAGTTCCCACTGGAGTCTGCAAAACTCTGAAAATGGCAACTCTCATCTCTCACCACGTTTGAGGTGTAGCAGATGGTTCAGTGAATGTTGAGTCTATGAAAAACTATTAGTCAACAGATTGCCAAAATAGATGTTTGTACTGTAAAAAAAATGGTCGACATGAGCCGAGTATACTTGAAACACTTTTGAAATGTAATATATATTGTCTTATGTAAGTATGGTTTCTTCTGATTTTGGGTAATGCTGTGGTATATTGATGTCATATGTGAAATTATTGTTATGAAATACGTGATGCTGTTGTTTTTTACCAGAGCATACACTATACTTCAGTGATACTGTTTTTCAATCTGTTTGCTGTAGCTCATTCAGCTGATTCTGAATCATCTTACACTACCAGACCTGTGTAGATTAGCACAGACTTGCAAATTACTGAACCAGCATTGCTGTGATCCTCTACAGTACATCCACCTCAATCTGCAACCGTACTGGGCAAAGCTCAATGACACCTCTCTGGAATTTCTGCAGCCTCGCTGCACCCTCGTGCAGTGGCTTAATTTATCTTGGACTGGCAATAGAGGCTTCATCTCTGTGGCGGGATTTAGCAGGTTAGTGCCAAGCCTCACTGCACTCATTTTACCAGTAAGCAGTACTCACTGTGGAGTCGTTTCCGTAAGAAAAGTTTGAAAGTATCTACCATATCCTTTACAGAAATAAAAAGGAAATCCGTTTTGTGTATCATCTTGTTGTATGTTGAATGCTTCTACTTATCAAACCGAGTGACTTTCACCATCCTCTTCAGCTAAACCTCACAATATTATGAAGGGAAATGATGCCCTTTACCTCCTATTTTGTAAATTCTAAGTAACTTTCAGCAGAGCTCCTTTTTTTCTTTCTCATATTTTCAGCACAGATGATTAACACATTTTAAAAACTATTTCCAAATCAAAATCTACCTCTCTAATGTGATTTGTCAGAAATGGAAAACAATTTATTATAGAACATTTTTAATTAAATCTTAATTACATGTGCAATACATCACCCAAATTTAGAAGCTCATTTAAACTAATTATGTTGAAAATGCAATTGCATGCTAAGTAGGCGACCACACTTGCAGACCTGCCCAGGTGTTTCTGCTTCTTTCTATTTAAGCATTTCATTTCTTACTATTAAATGTCACCTGTTAAACATTTGAAAGCTTGCGCAAGTACATATTCATTTAGTAATGCCATATTAATTTTGCTTATGATACAAACAGGTGTTTTTCTCTTAACCTTGATGAGGGTTATTCTCATTGTACATTACAGTATAATCCCATCATTTCATTAAGTTAAATAATGGAGGAGTAGAAACTTTGGGGAAATTACCTGTTGTTTTTGATTAATGAATAATCTTCTATCCTGTTTTTAGAAGTTAAAAAAGAACAACAGCTCTCCCTTCACACATCCTCAGTGGATACATTGTTGAACAGTGGCTTATGAATTGGAAATTTGTATGTCGAGCCTTGTTTTCCATTGACTAGACTATAAAAATAAATATGCCATTCCAGAAATAAATATTGGATGCCATAAGTTTGGGATGAAATAATAATGTTTGGGATAGTAACAGTGTGTTCAAAGTGCTAATATTGATAGTTAATGCAACAAAGTAAGAAATACACAACAGTAATGACTGATAGCACATGTTGAAACTCTGGATGCCCTGAATTCCTTTCTTTCCCACCAAAAACAGAGCCCGAGAAAGGAGTTCTTAGATAAAACATTACGGTATTGTGGGTCAGAGAGTATAAAGATATTTTTATAACATGCTATGTATGCAAAATGTTTTCTGTTATGTACACTTGCTTAGGAGATGGGTAGGGTAAAAAAAATAGGCATTTCTTTTTTGGCAGTATGATTTTGGTGAATTTTTATAGCATCCACGTTTTAAAAATTGCTGGACATTTGACAGCTGTCCAGTGAAACACAGGTGAATCCTTTTCACTTCCCCTTGCTCCCCTCCCCGCCCCACGCTTCATTTGGAAATTTTCCTCCCTGCTAATAGGGCCAAGAAGGACGGAAGCTAATGATGGCTGTAGGTGTTCAGAGCATACACTGTGGCTCAAAATCAAGAGCGACTGACTCGTAGATGAATAACCAGTGTCAGTAGCATTATTTTACTTTATAAGGACCTTTCAGCTATTTTAATTCCCCTCAGAGCGCTTTCTTCAGTGTTTCCCACTACTAGGAATTTATTGTTTGTTTTCATTCTTCGTGTGTAAGAAATTATAGTGAGTGTTGACCACGTAAAGAGATGTTTAACATAGTTCCTGCATTAGGCTATAGGAAAGATAAACTTATAAACATGTAAACATCCTTCCTATATTTTTATTACTAAAATAACAAGATGATAACTAATGAGTATAGACTTTATTTTTTTTTAAGATTTTTATTTATCTACGTGAGAGGGAGCAAGCCCAGAGGGAGAGTGAGAAGGAGAAACAGACTCCCCGCTGGGTGGAGAGCACCACGTGGGGCTTATCTCAGGGTCCTGGGACCCTGAGATCATGACCCAAGCCAAAGTCAGATGCTCAGCCAGCTGAGCCACCCAGGCACCCCTATGAGTGTAGACTTTAAAGAAAACATTGGTAGTGAACAGCTAAAGTCCAGCTTCTTTGGCAAAACATTGCATATGACCATGATATCATGAGTAAAACGGAACAGTAATATTAAATCACTGTTTTAAAACTCCCTTTGTTTCGCTCATTCTGGTGCATGAGCAGAGGCACAAGTTGTGAGAAGAAAGTTTAGTAATGCTGCTTTTTAAATTTTAGACTCAGAATGGATAAAGATCTTCTTTTGCAAGATTAAAGCTCCAGTCTACTCTCTCACCAGCAATTTCTCCTCCATTTTCATTTCAGGCATGTTAGTTGCTGTTTGAATAATCACAAAGGCGCATACATAAATTTAAGTTGTCCGTATTTTACGGTAGCATTTTAGCCAGTAAAACTATAAGTCGTGATAGCAGTCCTTGTTCCCACGAAGAAAATAAGAAGCTTAAGTACCAGAAAGAGAGAATTCTTTTTCTGGGGGGGAGATACTGGAGTCTTGCCTGCTGATTGGGGTTGGCCCCTTGACTTGACTGCCAAACTGATATTATGGCTGGTAGGCAGCATTCCCGGGATAAACAGTAAATATTCATGGCTTGATTATTAATGAATAATCTAGGAATAAGTATGGTCTATTTCTGCTCATCACTGTGAACAAGACTTATTTATAACACTTTAAAGAAGAAAACGAGAGACCAGTGATGATGAGCTGCTTTTGAGCAAGTGTTTGGGAAAAGTGTGATACAGTTTATTTTTGTTGCCGGAAAACCTTTCCTCGCAGGTTGGAACTGTTTAAGGGGATTTCAAAGACCTTTTTAGAAATTTATATTATTCAAAATAGTAGGAAAATAGGTCGAATTGGAATAACAAGAACTTAGAAGTTTTAATCAGTTATTAAAATCCTATTCTATCTCCAGATTTGTGATTTGCAACTTCAAGTACTGCTCATGCATATCATTACTCATTAGAATCACATCTTTTATAATTCCGCTTTTCTTTTATAATACGGTTCCCTAAAGTCTTCGATATTTCTTTGCCCCCCTGCCTGTTTGTGCTTTGAGGCTTAATCATATCACTCCGATGCTCAAAAAGCCTTAGGTTTATCTTTCCACTATTATTATTCTTTGGATAGTTGCTCGTATTAATCACCTTGATCTCCACCTCAGTTATGTAGAGATTTTTATCCCTGACTCCTCTAATTGCTTCAGAAAACATTCTTGGATGCTTTTTTAGATTCAAGAACTTTATTGGGTGTTTTGACACAGAGCTACAATTTTATGGGATAAAGGGCTTATTGCTTGTTTGTTTATTTAGTTACCTACGTATGCTTTATACAGTCATCTCTTAGAATATCAGTTCCCAGAGATTTGAGGCAATTTTAAGATGTTCTTTCCCCTGCTCACAAGGAGTTTTGTTTTTAATGGTTTAATTTTGGATCATACATGTTAAATAATGTTCCAAATTATAAGGGATTAAAGAGTTATCTTAAATATGCTGTTTTATAAAACTCAGAGTCAGCTAACAAAATGTACCATGAGGAATCAGAAACCATAGATATTTGTGTAGAATTCTCCCCTTACCTTATTTTCCCCCCTTACCTTTATACATCAGGCAAGTTGTGAGGATTGGAGCCTTTTATTTTTATGAGTAAGCTCAGATTAAATCAATTATTCATATGATTTTATTATTTTAAGGTGCAAGTTACCATGTAGTAAATTACTTCTTACATACCTATATTACTCTGGACAATTTAATTCACCACATAAAGATAAGCCATTTCTTTCTTTTCCCATAGCAAGAGACCTAGTTTAGGTCTTCTCATAATACCCTCAATACCAAGAAATACTTTATGAGAATTTGTTTCATGGAATGAAGAGGCAGTAGAAACTAAAGAAGCTGTGAGTTCTCCTTTAAGGTGACCAGTATCACAGTTGAGACGAAAAAATAGATGACCAGGACAAAGACATGTATGTCATTATGCAGTAACATAAAACTTACATGGAGGACCTTAAGGAAGAAATAGGAGTTGTGTTTGGCTAATTAATTGAGTCTGCTGCTACTTCTGTCTTCTTGAACTGCAGAGATCATGAAGAACTAGGTAGTGTAGATCCTGTAAATTTAGGACGACACAGTATGGGGATATTAACTAAATAATCTGCTCAAAGTAAAAATATGCAATATAGAAAGAGAGAGGGAAAGACTGAAAGGTAGTATAGGCATGATCATTATCTTTATTGTGCTTTCAGATTCCGTCATTCATTAAATCAATATGGGATGTTTTCTAGTCTATTAACAGTGGGCATTCTGCTGATTGGCTTGACATCACACTGTAATTCTTCAGAACAGAAAAGTTCAGTAATGAGGGTAAGAGGAAAAGAGATGTCAAAGTGTTGCCAAGTCCAGTATGAGAAAAAAATACAGAATGAAGTACTCAGCCAAAAAATAAAGACTTTCAAGAGATAAGATGCCTAAAGATTTTAAGAGTTAATATACTCATTTAGCTTTTGTAATTTGCCAGTACTTGTAGACATATCAAAGTATGAAACCCTACATCCATTTCTAGGTTGCTAGCTTACAAAAATATGAAGAACTACCTCTAACTACTATTTATACTCAAAGTTAGGTAAAATTGTTAATTTCATTATATTGGGAATAGTTTAACCCTAGTAAGGGTTAACCTAGTGAAAGGGTTAACTCAGTGAAAAATAACCTGAGTCCGTAGAACTTTGTTCTGGAGTAAGAGGAAACTTAAATACTTCAGGTGAATTTTCATAATTGGAAGATACATTTAGTAAACTCTCATCAAATGTTTTTTCCATGCCTGAAATTGTGCTAAGTATTGGGTACACCAAAAATCTGTTTCGGTTGCCAAAGGATTTCAGGCATCTTATAAAACTCAGTATAAACAAATTAGTAAGGAAGGAAATTGTACTTAAGAGGGGGAAAAAATGTAGTGGTTTAGAAATAAATGAGCCTGAGTTCAGTTCAGTGCAGAGAAGGTGTGTTGTAATTTAGTAGACATTGCCCACCTGTGACATAGATCCCGAATCTGAATGTTGAGCACCATGTCCACTGCTACCGTCTGGATCCAGTGCACCATCTTCTCTTTCCTGAATATTTTAGTGGTGTCCTGACTGTCCCGTTTTTACTCCTCTTCCCCCTCAGTCTATTCTCTACATAGAAACCAGAGTGATCCTGCTAAAACACAAGGAGGTTGTGTCACTCTTCCACTCAGAACCCTCTGATGACTGAGAATGCCATCTCCCTCAAAGCCAACGTGTTTATGGGACACGCACTATATGAACTGCCTCTTACCTCTCTGACCTGCTCCTCATCTCACCCTCACTTTGTACCTCCTGCATTAGTCTCTTTACATTTCCTCACTCTAGGTGGTATTCTGCCCCAGAGCCATTGCGCTTGCCCATCCCTTGGCCTGGATGTTCTTACTCCCGTAACTTGCTTTGAGTCTTGATTCATCTTCTCAGAGAGGAGTCTCTGACCACCCTATCTACCCTTGAGACTTCCTATTGCCCTTCCCTACTTTTATTTCCTCCTTGACACTTCTCACTTTCTAATATACTATTTGTTTTACTCATTTACTTGTTTATAGCCTGCCTCTCCTACCAAAATATAGATAAGTTCCATGAGAGCAGGGACTTTCTTTTGTCCACTGCTAATTCCCCAGGGCCTACAGTAATGCCTGGATCATAATAGGAGCTCAATAAATATTCGTTGAATGAATGAGTGAACGTGTTTGATGCAAACCGCAGTTTAGCTAATTCAACTCAGCAAAGGTAACAGTAGTGAGACAGGTTGGAAGAAATCTGGGAGAGGGAGTAGCTTGAGGAGTGTCAGGGAATTTTAAGGACAGGGTGGGCAGTTGTGTGAAATGCCACAATAAGTCAAGTAATTCAAGCACTGAAAAGAAAGGGCATTGAATTTGGCATTTAAAAGGAAAGGGCAAATTTAGGGAGAGCAAAACACATATTGCAGTGGATTAAGAATAAATAGGTGTTCAGGTATAAATAAGATATGTAGGCAGTAGTTATTTTCAACATTTAAAATAAATTTGTAGCAATTGAATTTTGTTGTTTGAATGTGAGTTGGCCAAGATTCAACTTTTATTTTAATGTTTGTGGGGTGCTTTGACCTTTACCAACTGCGTTCACATATTGTTTGATGTTCAGAACCATGAGGCAGTGTGATGAGTGCTGTTATGTAATTCTAGTCTGCCTTTCACAGCTGAGAAAGTCCTGAGACTTGGGTAAATGCCTTTTCCAAGGTCACATGCCAGGAAGTGGAACGGGACAAAAAATTAATCTTTTGACTTAGGAGTCCAGTGTTAACTTCTTTCATTTTCATAAGGGATTGATTTAGTTAATTTTACTTTCTATGTGTATTTGGAAGCTAATTAATCCCAGGAAAAAAGGTGTGGCATAAATAAACTAGCAGTTTGTTACTGATGTGGCACTGTGACAGGCAAGAAAATGTCAGGAGACATGTACAGGGATGATTGGTGCACTTAAGGGTTCAATTTGCTTAGTTGATAAAGTTGCATGGATTCAAATATTCCTAGACTCACATTTATTTTTATATTATTTTCAGATGATTATACTTAGGACTGTTCCTCCCCATCTGTAATGCAACTACAATAAATATTGTTATTACCATTCTGATAATAGAGTTTAATGTCTGCCATGTTGAATTATTTCTGTGTATTTTATGTGAAGCTGCAATTGAATATCTTGTAATAATTTCGACATCAGTCTAGTAAATAGTAACAGTTTTAAGGAACATCACAATAGGACAGTTAAACCAGTTCAGACTTTTCCTTAGTTGAGAAGAGGGTAGTCTGATTTATTTTAAGGTCATTTAATTAAAGCTTTCACCCTGCGTGCCACATTCAAAATAAGTTATCCAGTCTGTATGGATATTGTTTAGGCGGAACTATCTTCTAGGAGTTTTGTTACGTTTTGTTTTTTTGGTTCTACCAACTCAGATGTGAATTTTAGATAGGAGAAATACATTCTCTGCTTAATTTTTCACTTAGTGTTAGCTGACTTTTTATATGATATGAATACATCTTATCATATCAGGTTGATTTATTTTAGCCTAATCACGCCTATTTTGGTAAGTACTAAATTAAAACTTAAGAGAAACAAGTTTTACATTTTCCCTAATAGAAATCCATTCTTCTGAAGGTGCCTACTAAGAGTTGAGGTAATTTCAATGTACTTGGCAAAAGTATCTTTCCATTTTACAAAGTTCTCACAGAACATTGTTTTTACAGGTTTCTGAAGGTTTGTGGATCTGAATTAGTGCGCCTTGAATTATCTTGCAGCCACTTTCTTAATGAAACTTGCTTGGAGATTATTTCTGAGATGTGTCCAAATTTACAGGACTTAAATCTCTCATCCTGTGATAAACTACCACCTCAGGCTTTCAACCACATTGCCAAATTATGCGGTCTTAGGCGACTTGTTCTCTATAGAACAAAAGTAGAGGTAAGAATAATCATCATTTACATCTTTGCTTGTGTGATAGCCCATTGAATATTTAGTTGCCTGTAATTGCTCATGATAATATGCTTTTTGATTTTTAAATAGATTTTGATGCCACTTGACTATATTAAAATTAATAGAGCTGATTCAGTCACTTCAAAATTACTTAGTGTATTGTATTGTTTGTATAATGATGGAAAATGTTTTCTGTGTTCCTAAAATTTTTGTAATATTGTTCATGTTTGCATGTAAAGAAATAAGCAATGGGCTGAGGTGAGCTGAAATGCTGGCAGGGAATGAATTAGAGAAGGAGGCAGAATGATAGTGTGCAGGAGGGGAAGCAAAATGGAATTTATCCAGGGCTAGACTTAGGAGTTAAAATCCTCAGTAGCATGGGGCACCTGGTGGCTCAGTTGGTTAAGCATCTGCCTCAGGCTCGGGTTATGAACCCAGGGTACTGATATGGAACCCTGAGTCAAGCTCCCTGCTCAGTGGGGAGTCTGCTTCTCCCTCTCCCTGCTGTTGCTTGCTGTCCCTCTCCCACCCTCCCCCCTTCAAATAAATAAATAAAATCTTAAAAAATTTTTTTCCATACCATAGTTTAGGAGTCTCATTAACAAAAGATGGGATCTTGTCATTTATATTGACCTACTTGCTTTTTTCACATAGTATCTCTAGGACTTCTTTCCAGATCACTACAGAGAGCATTTGACTCTTTGCATTAACTTTGTAATATAGGTTATACCGTAATCTATTTGACCATTCCCCAAGTGATCAACTTTCAGGCTTTTCCAGTTGTTTTCCTTTTAAAAATTATCTGGCAATAACATTCTTTTGTGCAGAGTCTTGCATCTACATGCTGTTATTGCTGTAGGACAGAGTCCTGTAAGGGGTATTGGCGGATCAAAGAGGATCAAAGAGGATGTGCCTGGGCTCCTGTGTCAAACAGCCACTTACTGTCATATACTCCTTTCCTCTACTCCAGTATGTTGACCTTCTTTTTATTACTCGAACATTCTGATCTGGTCCCAGTTCATGGCTCTTGCTTTTCTGCAAGTCTAGAATATTCTTCCAGATTATTACATGGCTGCCCTTTTCTTAGCTCAGTGTTCAAGTTTTTCTTTCTTTTTTTTTTTTTTTAGAGATTAGACATTGATAAAAAAGGAACCACCCCGCCCCCCTCCACTTTCTGGTTTGTTTTTTCTTTTTTTTTTTTTCTGGTTTGTTTTTTCATATCATCCAGTTTTATTTCCTTCTTAGCATCTGTATCACTCTGAAGTGATTTTGTTTGTTTTCTTGCTAATATCTGTCTCCTTACACTGATATATAAATGTCATGAAGTTAGGAGCCTATACGTCTTTTTCATTGCCATATTACCAATGTCTGGAATGGTACTTGGTAAGATTGGTCATTTGATAAATATTAATTAAATGAATGACTAAGAAAACCAAATTACTTTTCCAAGATGGTATACCAGATGCTTTCCCACTGTAGTGAACCCTTGACTGTCTTGAATGTTACCTTAAATACCAAGATATTCAGCCTCTAGTATTTCAGTTTTCTTTTTTCTAACATGAAGAAAGTAAAAATACATATCTCAGGGTCATTGTGAGAATTAAATTACATGTAAAGTACAAATTACATGTAAAGTGCCTATAGGGTGCCCAAAACATAGTAAATTATCAATAAATGAATATTAGTCCTAATAGTATCATCATGGTAGTTTTGTAGTATGTTTTGCTCCATGGTAGGGACAATCTCATTTTTTTTCTTTTTAAACATTTTTGTTAATCTTTGTATATTCTTCTTCCAGTTGTATCTTTTAGCAAAGATTTTATTAGAAGTACATTCATTTTATTTCATTTTGCTCTTAAATAAGGCTTCCTATCATTCATGTAGGCCTTTTTTAAATCCAAGAGCATGTTATAGTTTTCTTTACTTAGGTCTTATATCCTGGTTAAAAGATTTATTTTTTGCATTTTATAGTCTCATATATGGTTTCTTCTATTTGATTTTGATTGCTTATTGTTAGTTCAGAGTTTATTTTTTTGTATATTTATCTTGTATCTGCTCACTTTACTGAATGCTCATAATTGTTCTAATAACTTTTTACTTAGGTTTTTTGGATTTTTCTAATGATGCAATTATATAATCTCAAAATTAATACACCTTTTCTTTCTTTTTCAAAATTTAAAGTGTTGCTTCATTAGATAGAACTTAATAAGTAATGTGGAATAATAGACTCATAACCGATATACCAGTGTTATTTTTAATACAGTGGGGATATCTTATTGTTTCATTTTAAAACTATCTCTACAACAAATATTTGACTACCTATTATGTGCCAGGCCCTATTTTAGAGAGTGGAAATTTAGTATCGAATTAAACAGATAGCTCCGCATGCAGCTTAGTAATTTTATATTTTGTTTGATGTTGCTTTCTGCTAAGTAGATTTTATTCCTGTTTGATTAAGAATATTTTATAAAAAAAAGAATATTTTATCAAAAATGTATATTATTTTTTTAAGGCTCCATTAACACATTCATCTTTTTTCTTCTTTTATTTAACTATAGAATGACTTACGTTGAATAGTCCTTTCATTGCTCCATGTTCTTTATTTAATACAAAACTAGGTGAGTTTCCGAATATTTTGGAGCCGAATTGCCTGAATTTGAACTCTAGCTTTATCACTTAATGAATTATTACCGTGAGGAAATTTCTTGACCCCCTGTTCTTCAGCTTTCCCTTCTATAAAATGGAGATAATGATAGTATGCATCACAAATAATTTTTGTGAGGATTAAATGATTTAATATATATGAAGTGTCTCTAACAGTGCCTGGTTCATAGTAAATATTCATTAAGGATTTACACAGATAAATAATTTTTACATCTGCTTTCTTGAGTGAGATTGAGCTGTGGTTTTCCTTTTCATATTGTTTTATCAGGTTTGAGGCTAGGATTATGACAGCCTAGCAAAATGATTTGGGAAGCTCCTGTTTTACTCTTTGATCTGGCATAACTTAAATAGATGGAAATTACGTGTTATAGAATTTACCTATAAAGCCATCTGGGTATATAGCCTTTTTTTATTGGTAGATCAGAGTATATGCCTTTTTATAGACATCGTATTTTCTCTAATCTATGGAAGCTTGAGTATGTGAGTATAAGAGTTTCTGTTTGATACGATATTTTCAATTTGGGGCAAATTATTTAGCTAGAGTTTAACTGGTGACCTAGTATGGTAGAAAGAAGACTGATTCTAGATCTAGCCCAGTGACAAGCTTAATGATCTAGGTTGAGTTACGTAGTCTCTCAAATTCCCAGATTCTTTTTTAATAAAATGAAAGGGCTGTTGGCCCTGAATGCCATCTGAAAGATAACATTAGCCCATGTTTTCATTCGTTTGTCGTGAAATGACTTAACCATTTGTGAGTGTAAAATAATCAGCTATCTTTTCTTGGGTAGGTCTGTCCATTCTTTTTTTTTTTTTTTCAAAGGTTTTATTTATTTATTTGACAGAGAGAGATCAGGAGAAAGCAGAGAGGCAGATAGAAAGAGAGGGAGAAGCAGGCTCCCTGCTGAGATGTGGGGCTGGATCCCAGGACCCTGAGATCATGACCTGAACCAAAGGCAGAGGCTTTAACCCACTGAGCCCTCCAGGCACCCCAATCTATCCATTCTTAAATTATACCATATCTTGTTTTTATTGGCATTTTTACTATTTTACTGTTCTATGTACTAAAATCTCTGAGATCCTCTGAGCAAGATAATACCTCATTTAGAAATTTTGTTAAATTTAACTTTAAGAAGAAATATAGCAAAGTTAATTATTAAATAAATCATCTGGAAGAAAAATAGGGTAAGAACCAAGAAATTATATTAACTTGTTAGGTACCTTACATCTGTGATAATTAAAAAAAAAAAAATACCCATGGGATGCTTTTGAAATGTTCTATATTAACACGATCTAGGTGTTAGGAAATCACTAAGCAGTTTTCTTTAATTTACCTTAAGAATACTGTTAGAATATGACTATATATTTCTGAAATCATTTTCTTGCATTTTTTTTTTTACTAATTTCAGGTACACAATAGAATGATTCAACAATTTTATACGTTAGGACTCATTGTGTTAAGTGTACTCTTGATCACCTTTCTCTGTTTTACCAGTCCTCCCATTAACTCCCTCTGGCAACCGCCCAGTTGTTTTTTGTGTTTAAGAGCGTTTTTTGGGGGCACCTGGGTGGCTCAGTGAGTTAAAGCCTCTGCCTTGAGCTCAGGTCATGATCCCAGGGTCCTAGGATCGAGCCCCACATCGGGCTTTCTGCTTAGCAAGGAGCCTGCTTCCCTCTCTCTCTGCCTGCCTCTCTGCCTACTTGTGATCTCTCTCTGTCTCTGTCAAATAAATGAATAAAATATTTAAAAAAAAAAAAAAAAAGTGTTTTTTTTTGGGGGGAGTCTCCTTTTTCCTTTATTTGTTTCTTAAATTCTCCATATGAGTATATTTTTTAAAAAGTTTGATTTATAAAAGACTGAGAAGATTTCCTATTTCGAGAGTGGAGCTTTATACATATGTATCCAAGTCTAGATAGCATCAGCTCCAGCTTCTTTCAGTTACTTCAATATAGATATAAAATCATTGTAGGAATCCATTAAATAAAATTTGTGTTGTGCCCTATGTTACTACTCTTAAGGCTTATTTTTATTAGTCCATCTGCTAAAATATTATAAAAATAATTTATAACTTTATCTTATACATTTTTCTGATATTGAATATGTAAAAAAATTCATAAAATTAAGTTTTAGTGATTTACAGTTGATTTATAATAAAATAAAAAGTAATGCCATTTCAGTGATATAAATGGGAGAATCCAAAATTGGGAAAAACCCAGGCAGTGTTACCTTTACTGCTTCTCACGTCCGTATTCAATGTTCTTTACCTATGCTCTGCTCACTTCTTTTGTCTCCTCATCCTTGGGCTCTATGTCAGACACTGATGTGGGGACTAAGCAGCTCACAGGAATAAAGGGAGAAGGCAGCATGATCAGCTGGTCCCATTTAACAAGCAGAAGCTATAACACTGGTATTTCTATCAATCTGCACACACTTCCCTCTTTGCTTAAGCAAAGCATTATGCCACCCCCTTCTTTCTTCCATGCGTGTACATTTCTTGTCCTGCACTCAGTGGTGTTGTTGGTGGATGAAGAACATACAGGGAATAAGAAGACACGATTTAGGGGCCTGGCTTCTCTCTAAGCCTTCCACGTCATCATTGATCATCGATACTACATTCAGATGTTATAAACTGTTTTGAAAAAAAAAAAAAAAGGAATAGTAGTAATTAATCTTAAATGCCGCTATTTGCTCTAATGTAGAAGAAAAAGAAGATACAAATTTGAACTTCTTGGGAGAGTTTTTTTTTTTTAAACAAAGAATACAAATTATCCAGTGTCACTTTTACCCATTTTTCTAAATTCTACAAAGTTCTAAAAGAAGCAAAAATGAGTATTATAAAATGTTGTGTCTGGGAGAGCATTTAACTTCAGAGAGGTTAGATTTATGATTTAGTAGAGTTACACTTTATGTGCCTTTATATAATTTGCACTACTAAACATAACACATTTGTGCTGTTTTGTAAGACTTAATTTAAGTAAGTCATTGTGAATAGTGAACAAAGCTTTAGGCGATATTGGAGACCTGGGTTTTAGTCCCAAAGTTTGGGAAAGCTTCCTGAATATATTCTGTTTGCTGCCCTAGACATTTTGAGTATAATTTAATTTCTTTACACCAGTCCAGTGAACGTGGTGTCACTTTCATCTTACAGATGATCAAATGAAGGTCCCAAAAGATTAGTAACTTTCCTAGTGGCACAGAGCAATAAGTTAGAGTCAGGCTTTGAACCCAGCTTTGGTGGTCTTAGTTTTATAGTTAAAATTGTAAGATATGTCAAAGCATAGATAGAATAGTGGTTATTCTAAAACTTGGCTGTCTCTATTTAAACCAGAGATTTTTTCCTTCCTACCTATTGCTTTTCTAGTTTGCAACTGGTAAAGAAGTATAACATTGTAACTAACACACACAACATCCAATCCGGTGTAAAATAGAAACTACTAAGTTACATTCTATAAATATTTTCTAGTTGAAACTACTACAGGGAAGTGGAATGTTTGTCTTTTGTTTTTATTATGAATAAACTTACTTTGAAGTCTTAGTTCTATACTTATAAATAAGTTATTCAACTTATATATACTCAAATTACATTTAAGTAATAGTTTGTGGAATCCATATGTAATAAATTACTTAAGCAAATAGTTTATATAGGCCAATTCTCAATATTATACCATAGTGGAGAATAGCACTGGGACAGATAATCCCACGAATAATACTGGCATGTAAAATGATATATTATTGTTGTCTAGTATGTTCTTAAGTGGTTAGGCATAGCCAAGCGTGTTGCAGATCTGATCACTCAGTAAGGCTGAGAACCCGGGAGAATGACGGCATAATAGCGTAAAAATTGCCTTTTATGGTGGCAGGAAGATCCTGGCTTGCTGATAGGGCCCCTTCCTGAGCCAGCGGTGAAACAGGCAGTGAGCACAGGCCAGTGGACTTCTCCCTCCTCTGCAGATTTTACCATCAGCACTGCTGCATTGACCACTGAGCCTCACACGTAACCTTGTCAGGAGCTAGGGTTGTATCCTGGTGTATATCCTTTGTACTGGTTGATTGCTGCTTTGGTAGTAAACTAAAATGAGAGCAACCTTAAGTAATTCTGGCTGTCATTGTCACCGATTTTTGAGCCCAGCTTTTTATATGGCCTAGTTCATTTAAAAAGTCAAGCCTATAAAAAGAGAAAACAGAGTAAAATGGTGATTTCCAGGAGATAAGAAGGGGGCGGGGAAAGATAAGATGGATGGTGGTTAAGGGTACAAACGTATAACGTGTAATCAATAAGCCAAAGAAATCTAATTCACAGTATAATGACTACAGACAATGATATTATACTATAATGATAAAATACAAATATTGATTGCTTCAATTGCAATCATATTATAATATATAAAGGTATTAAAGTAACATGCTGTACATCTTAAATTTACAGAGTGCAACATGTCAAATTTATCAAATAGAAGATTTTTCCACCCAGCTCCACTGCTTTGGCTAATTAACTGCAGCTGGTACCCTACAGTGAGAGAAAGCAGCAGTAGGATCTTGTTGAGACTTGAGCTGTGATTAAAGCTTTTGCTTAGTAGTAGGGTTCAAGTATCTGATTCACACACTATTTGATAATTTGAAAACTGGGGAGATATTTGTTATTTAGTCTGTGTCAGGGACCTGAGTCATATAACTCAGTCCTTATCTTCGTTTTTCCACTTAAAAGATTTATGTGCTTGTGTCACTTGTACCACTTGTACCACTTGTGTCACTTGTACCAAGCTAAGGGTTTGCCTGTTTAAAAAAAAATATATATCAAGCTTACCCTATCGCATAGGCTATTGAGAAGACCAAATGAACTTATATGTTTAAAAGAACCACACACTTTATAAATTAGATGAACTTGCATAAATGTGAAAATGATAGTATTGATTTACTCAGCATGATCCTACACAAATATTTCTACCTCTGTGACGTATTCTTATAGATCCTCCTAAATGAGAGTATCTTTCCCATCATGTGCTAAGGGAGATTTAGGCTGAATTATCGCTTTCTCCCTTTTGATTTATTTCTGGTGAAAGGAATGTTCATTCCCTTGCAAACTCTGTAATTGGAAGGACCATGTTTGACTGTATACTTCTTCATGACTAGTACATGAAACAGTGTCTGGCATTCACTATAATGAATATATGTTGTATGTATTCAGTAAACTTGTGTTGAATGAATGAGTAATAGTTAGCTCTTATCAATTCTTTTTTTTTTCATTATTAGATAAGCACATGTATTAAGCAGATGGATGGTTAGATCTGAACTTGAAAAACTTGTAATAAAATATTTGAACTGTATCTGTTCAGAATTCTTAGCCCTAAAAGATAGTGAAATATAGTTCAACTTGTTCATTTATTTCATGAGATCTCTTTCATTTTTTAGATGTTTAGGATTGAGATGAAAAATTGTTTCATCAGAGAAATAACAAATGTCTTCTTATAACTCAACCAAAAAAAAATTACTAAATAAGCTATTTGCAGAGTTAGTGGTACACATTTGTTGAATTTCAGTGAACGCAGAGCAGTAAACATATGCTTTGTGAAGAACAAGATAGTATTGCGATAAAGAGAGACAAAGTGGACTAGTGTGCAGTAAGCCCAAATGCATACTAAGAATGTCACCGGCTTGTGCTTAGCCATGCTGGACGACCTTTTTTAGGAGAAATGACCTTTGAGCCAAGACTTGGGCCTTGTTTACTACGTGATCCCAAAGTACCTAGTGAAATGGGTTGGTAAGTAGGGTAACTTTTTTTTAATGAATTGATGGATCTTTTAGATTGTATAGACAACATTTTAGGTGAAAGACGGGAACTTAGAGCAGACAGGAAAGAAATTTGAACTTAGGATCTTCTGCCATTTGTGACGAAGAAGTAATTGTAATAGAGTTAGATATATAATGATAGAAGGACTTTGTTTCAGTCCTGTTGTTTCTTTTCTTCTCTGTTCACAAGATTCTTATTATGTATGATAAGCATTGATTACAAGCACCTCTTCTCCCATACATGATGGTGTCTTTTCATGAGAAGAGGGCTATAAAAATTTAACTCATTAAATAGACTTTTAAATACTTAAAAGAAAACCTTTTATTTTGAAAGTATTTTGGACTTTAAAAAAAGTCATAAAAAGTAGATTCCCCTACCATATGCGTAACTTTTTTTTTCTGAACCATTTGGAAATAAGTGGAAGATATAGTTCTTTGCTTGTAAAGGGGCATATGTCTGCAACCTACTCTTAAATACTTGCGTTAGGAGATGAATTGTGTCTCCCCCAAATTCATGTGTTGAAGTCCTATCCCCAGTAGCTCATAATGTGACTGCATTTGGAGAAAAGGTCTTTCAAGAGGTAATTAAGGTTAAATGAGGTCATCAATCCAGTATCCATGGTGTCCTTATCAGTTGAGGCGATTAGGACGCCAACACACACAGACAGAAGAGCATGTGAAGCATGAAGAGCGTGGGAAGAATATGGCCAGTTTCAAGCCTAGAAGAGAGGCTTTAGAAGAAACTAACTCTGCTACCACCTTAATTTCAGACTTCTTGCCTCCAGAATTATGCCAAAATAAATTTCTGTTGTTTATACCACCTGATCAATGGCACATGTTACAGCAGCCCTAATCAACTAATACAACTCGTAGAGGACTGCAGAACGATAACTTTTTAACACATTGCATAAAAAGTGTCTTTAAGAGCAGTCCTGTGGATTTCCTGAAACAGTCTGGATTAGCGCTAGAAGTTTGAGCCTGTTTACCTTTTCTTTGTTTGTAAAAGAAAAAAGAAAAAAAAATATATATATATATATATAAAAATCTGGAAGGGGCGTGAGATGGGGCATGATAGTAGCTAGTAAGAATGTCATTCTGTTGCTTAGCAGCAGACAAGAAAACCAAGTGTGTTTTTTAAAAGTTGGGGGTTATAAATGGAACACCTGCATCCAGTTTTGATTGCCTCACTTCAAGAATGATAGAGCATAAATTGAAAGAATCTGAAGAAGTGAAAAAACTGATTATAGGTATTGTGGGGGACTAGTATATGACAGTAATCCGCAAGTATGTTTCGGCAGCTGTTTACTTGGCCTGCCAGGGCAGGGGCGACAGTTTCAAGGACCCCGCTGCCTTCATCTTCATCAACTAGAAGACAATAAAAGTAGTCGATCTGTACTTCTGTTGGATATCAGCGCTCTCATCTTTTCTTTCTTCTGTGCCAGTTGACTTGGCAGAGAGGAGACAGAGAAGTAAAAATGCATACCACCCTGCACCTCAGCCATCCCACAAAAGATACGTAAACTGTCTTTTGAAAACAGTGCGATTTGACTTAATGCCATGAATTTGCTTTCTGACACAGAGATAATGGTGGTCTCCTTACTGAATTCTTACTTGATGTAAAGAACACATTATTTTATACTGGTAAGTAGAAGCAGGGATGGCCTTTCCTTTAATGGCGTCAGTGCAGCTAACAGACTCAAATGAAAGGGATGGCCACTCTCTTAACAGAGCCGGTGTGGATAACTGAGACCAAGAGGAGAAATCGATGTAGAAAATAACCTATGCTGGTCACCGACATTGACTAGTGCAGGCGGTCATTGGCTAACTGCCATTTAAATGTAGTCCACTTTAGACTGATTAATTTGGCTAGGTAATATACAAAATGAAAGGATATTAATAATTACTTTGTTCTTAAACAGAATTTTTTTTAAAGATTTTATTTATTTGAGAGAGCGAGAGAGAGAGCACAAGTGGGGGTGAGGGGCAGAGGAAGAGGGACAAGCAAAGTCCCTGCTGAGCAGGGAGCCTGATGCAGGGCTCGATCACAGGACTCTGAGATAGGGACCCAAGCCAAAGGCAGATACTTAACCTACTGAGCCACTCAGGTGCCTCCGTTCTTAAACAGAATTAAGAGTTAGGAATTTTAATAACTTTTAGTATATTTAGCTTGCTATCATATACTAAAAGTTAACAACTTTTAAACTCTTTAATATGTGTCTCCAGGCAAGAATATATCTATACTTCTCTTTATATTGATAGGCTTTACAGACATTCCAGTGGTAATATGAGGCTTTTGGTAGGGTTGAGTGTATGTGGCTGTGGCTCATTCAGGGTCAGGGTTCATTTAGGGCCAAGAAGCCTGACTTATCAGTGCAGTGAGGTGGGATGTGGGCGCAGTGTCATCTCTTGGGGATCAGACTCATTATTATCCATCAGTAAGTCGGTTGTAAGAAATCTACCTGGCAGGGACATCATTCGTTAGAGATAGCTGATTAGCACATTCTCTCACTGTTGGCGTATCACAAGGGAAACCAAATTATAGTTGTTAGACTTATTTGGTGAGTTTAGAATGAGAACACTGGGAATTATGTGACTTAAATGATTAAAGGCTCAGCACAGAACAGGTGGACACTTTGATCTGAACAGGAAAGAGGATAGATAGTCTTTGGACTAGTGCGCTCTCTTTAAATGAACAGTGTCAACCAGCATAGGCCTCAGGCTTGTCTTACGTGCTTCTTTGGCAGTCCAGCCCTTACCCCTCTGATTGAAACATTCTTCTTTTATGTAGTCACTAAGGTTACTGTCAGTCCGGCTGATGCGGAAACTGCCGTGACTTTGTGACTGCAGATCTCTGCCATCATCCATGATGTGTTGATATGGAAATTGGTCAGTTTAGTCATCTGTGAGTAAAACTGTATTTAACTGTATGATTATGGAAGAGATCCACTACAGTGGTGAAAATAGCTTCTGAATGAGGCAGGGCCAACGTGTGTGATTTAGTCTACAATTTTGTTCTATCACACACTTTCACTTTGAGAATTTAACAAATTACTAGAATCATATTCTGATATTCAGTTGTGATTATATATCATTATATAACCTATGCCATATTGTATATTTAAACTGTATAAAAGATAACAATTTGTAGTAGATCATCCATAGCAAATCTCTGTAAAGTAATTGAATTTCAAAATTCTAGAATGATGATTGTTTCTACATATAGATAGTTGCAGGTGCTTTAAACAGGTCTCAAAATACTTTTTTTTTTTAAAGATTTTATTTATTTATTTGTCAGAGAGAGAGAGAGAGAGCACAAGCAGGCTGAGCAGCAGGTCGAGAGAGAAGCAAACTCCCCACTGAGCAAGGAGCCTGATAGGGGACTCGATCCCAGAACCCTGGGATCATGACCTGAGCTGAAGGCAGACGCTTAACAGACTGAGCCACTCAGGTGTCCCACAAAATACTTCTTTTATTCTATATTCCCCTTCCTCAAATTTATTGAGATTGAAACACTGGGGCAAAAAAAAATTAAAATTAGAGAAAGATTCATACATATATGTGTATTTTTTTTTTTTTTTTAAGTAATCTCCTTGCTCAGCATAGGGCTCGAACTCATTACCCGGAGATCAAGAGTCACATGCTTTACCAACTGAACCAGCCAAGGGCTCCCATACATATAGATGTATTTTATTTTATTTTATTTTATTTTATTTTATTTTTTATTTTATTTATGATTTTATTTATTTATTTGACAGAGAGAGAGAGAGATCACAAGTAGGCAGAGAGGCAGGCAGAGAGAGAGGGGGAAGAAGGCTCACTGCTGAGCAGAGAGCTTGATGCGGGGCTCGATCCCAGGACTCTGAGATCATGACCTGAGCCGGAGACAGAGGCTTTAACCCACTGAGCCACCAGGCACCCCAATATAGGTGTATTTTAAATTCTGCTAATTGATTGTGTTCTTTGGATTTCTTTGGTGGTATTTTTATGCAAATTTGTGAATTTTCACATAGTGAATATACTTTTATAAAATCCCATCTCTTTAGTTGTAGATATTGTTCTGATGTGTTTGAAATATAATGATCAGTGAAAGTACATTTGTTTGTGATCAGGTGATATCACTAGTCTCTATATTTTAGCTAATATATGTCTGTAATATATAAACTTATAATGTTCCTTTAGAATGTTTTCTAGGAATCATTTTTTAGAGTGGAGAATACTGATTTGGAATCCTACCTTCCTATATTAAGAATGTTATATTTAAGGGTTGCATTCTTTATTAAAGATAAGCAACAGTTAATTTTAACTGAGCAACAAAGGTCATAAACTAGTTACAACAACTATAAACCTATATTATTATAAAATGGTGAATGCAGTACTGCACACATTGATTAAACAATGTCTCACTGTATTATAAAATGTACATGGTATGCATAAATATAATTCTATTAAGCCATAAATCTGGACTATCTAAAACTTATATGTGAGTATAATAAATATCAGTTATCATCTTATTAAGTATTTTTCCTTAGCACTTTAGAAGTCTGGAGGATGGAAGGTTATGTAGTTTATGGGTAGCATTTCTTAAAAAAAAAAAAACTGAAGGAAAATTTGAATTTTCTTCTTTTACCTCAATAAATTTCCATATAACAAGGAGAGGCATTAATAATTCTCTGTAACATATAGTTATCCATTGGATTTTGAAGCTGTTGAGCAGGGTTAGTAGGTAGATTTTAGGTTAGTGGGTGGTGTGCAAAAAGATTCTTTCTTTAGGAGCATATATTGTAGTACCAGATACTGCGATTCACCTAGGGGATGTTTTGATAATTCTGTAGGAGAAATTAACATGGATCCAGTTACTCCTTAGTGAATTCCTTTCCATGGTGATTTAAATAAGGTTGGGCCTTTGTTTAAAAATTACAAACTCAATTGAAAATGAATCTGCTGTCTTGCATTATTAAAGCTGATAAGTGTTTAAATTGTATTTTAATTTCATAGAGCTACTTCTATTTCATAGTGCTTCTACTGAATTTTTTAGAAATAACCAGCAGAATTTGTGGACTTGGGGACCTAATGGATATCTTAAGTCTTAAATAAGAGATTCATAAAATTTTTCACTTTTTATTTCTGAATTCCTTTTTCACAGCACATTTGATAATGTAGGTATAATCCATCCATTTGTGTGTTCTAGATGTATAGAAGTGCTGGAAGTACTCATAAGGGTAGAATTGTTCTCTTAAATAGGGGTGGGCAAACTTTTTTCATGAAGGCCCAGATAGTAAATACGTTAGGCCTTATAGACCATATGATCTCTGTCACAACTACTCAGCCCTGCTATTATAGTGTAAAAACAGCCACAGACAATACATAAATGATTGGGTGTGCCTTTGTTCCAATAAAACTTTATTTGTGAAAGCAGGCAGTAGGCTGGATTTGGCCTGTGGGCAATAGTTTAATCAACTCCTGCTCTAAATCATTGTGTCTGTGGTTCCCCCATATCAGGCCCTTTTGTATCTGGAGATGAAGAGTTCATTTCTCTTTAGTTTCTCCTCTCTGCTTCAGCATCACTAGCAGCACTTTAATTCTGAAAACTAACACCATAGAGAAAGAATATCCTGAAGCTATTCTAGGAGGAAATTGGTTAATTGGACTTAGAGAGATTGCAAACTACTGTTGTCTTCTCTAAACCTGGGTACTCCCACAGTCTCTGGCTTCTCATGAGTTCTGCTGGAGAAAGTCAGGAAACTGTGAACTTGTACTTGTTCACCTCAGTGCTACCTTTTAGCCCTTCTGTTGATCTCTACTTGACTCCCAGTTGCATTCCTCATGGCATCTCTCCCAGGGTCGTCCTTGTTTCCCGTAGCCCTCACCTCCATCCCCTTGTGTGGCGGTCTCAGCATTTCATCTCCTATCTCTGATTTAGCAAAGTTGTGTGTTATCATTCGGCATAAATCTCTTTTATTCTGTGTTCCTTCTTTAAGGCAGGGATGAAAATAATAGTTCTCTTTACTATTAAATGAATTTTTAATTCACAATTTAATGTGCAGACTATGTAAGTTTATGTAAAATATGTGCATGAATAAATACAGTATGGCATGAATTCCTCTTCTGTGGCTTGAAATTCCTCCAGAATGCATCTACCCTTATATAAAATATTTTCTAGATATACAATTATAAGAATTTTAATTCAAAAGTGTGTTGTCTGTGCCTCAAAGTTATAATCTTTAGGCTGGACAGTGAGCAATAGATACAGCTCCTCTGAGGAACAGTCCAGACAGGTTAATATGGTGTTCTTGGCCATAAATTTTTTCCTTACTCTTCATTTTAATTAGAAACACTGATTTAACAGGAATTCATCTCAAACTTTATCAAGAGGATCTTATTGTTCCAACATGGGAATAGGCAGACCTAAGTGACTGGGTTAGATGGCTGTTCAAGCCACTCCAGGGATTGGATGGAAATCTTAGGGAAAGGAGGACCTGGGCACATATACCTGAAAGTATCTAGTGACTGGGCATTGGCTGGACCTCATGGTCAGAGCTGAGCCAGGCCTCTCCTGGTTCTGCAGTGGCCCCAGGACTGCTGCGGAGCAGGTCCGCTGCCCTTTCAAGTATAAGTGCTGGTTCTGGATGGGGGCGAGCTGCAAGACCATTAGCCGGGAAGAATAAAAAGAGTGAGGCCAGAGAATGGGAGTTTAAAGAAGTAAATGAAAGCCTCTTTTAAAATGGAACAAGAGGGGCGCCTGGGTGGCTCAGTGGGTTAAAGCCTCTGCCTTCGGATCAGGTCATGATCTCAGAGTCCTGGGATCGAGCCCCATATCGGGCTCTCTGCTTGGCAGGGAGCCTGCTTCCCCTCTCTCTCTGCCTGCCTCTCTGCCTACTTGTGATGTCTCTCTCTCTGTCAAATAAATAAAATCTTTAAAAAAAAATCTAGAAATTATTCCTTTGGTATGTGCTCTAGAGAAATATTCTTTAAAATGTACAAGGAAGCACATATAATATGGTTATTTTAACATTCTTTGTTATGGTAAAACTTATAAACAAACTAAATGTTGATCAAATTGAGAGTATGTGTTGTAATATATTTGCATAATGGAATAGTATACAACAGTTTAAAAGACAGTGAATAAAAGCTATATCAACATGAACAAATTCCTCACAAACATGTTTGAGGAAGATGCAAACATATATGCATATTTATATAACATCCTTTATATAGAAACCATGTAGAACAATATTTATGGATCCATAATGTATAATAAAATTATATAATTTTTAAGCATGTTTTTAAACTCCAAGTCATGATAAAGATTACCTCTAAGGAAGTATATGAATGGTTGGAGGGATTCACAAATAGAGAAGAATAATAAGCAAAGAAAGCAAAATGTTAAGATTTGATAAATCTGAGTTGCAGTTACATGCGTATTCATTTTATTGGATTCTGTACTTGTCTGTATACTTGATATTTGTATATCAAGTTGTAATATTACAACTTGTAATATTACCAGCAAGTTCCATTGTAAAATTACCAGCAAGTTCCTTGAACGAAATGTGTGTATTTTTTTTAAATGATTCCTAATCCATGAAAACATGTGGATTTCTCTCTAAAAATTCTCTAATATGTTCTAGATCTTGCTCATGGGGAAATCTTATCAAACAACCTTGTCATAAGGATCTGGTATTTTAAAAAAACAAACCTAATAACATTTTCCCATCTATTAGTAAGTTAAAATGGCTAAGTATTATAAAGAATCTGAAATTTAATCTTCATGAGCTCCTCTAATGCCAACCTTCTGAGAGCTACATGGGATTGTCTTATAAATATGATAAGTGGTGTTGAAACATAAGCATAAAATCATAAAATCAATATAAACTTTTTTTTTTTTGCTTAAATTTAAAGAAATACCGAACAGTGAGACAATTAGTTTTAGGTCTGGTTTTGTTCTGATTCTATTATTTTATTTTTGCCTTACCTAAGTTTATTATATCTAAAATCGTTCATTATTTTCTCACTGAGAATCTTATCTGGGTTTGAACTCGTGTTTTGTATTGTCATTGACACATTCTTCATCCTTTCCCTGATTGACACTTTTCAGTTTCTGAACACTTGTCATTTACCTAGATAGGATTGAGTTAAAATGTTTAGGAAGAAATTTTGCCACATAAGTTTGAGAAATATTTTTTCTTAATTTATGGAATAAAAAAAATTAAATTTCCAGTGAAATTTGAATGCTTTGCATTATTTGTTTCTCATCAAAAGAAGTTAGGCCTAGAGAGAGTTTAGGTCCTGTGATTATGTAGCAGTCCAGCATACCTTTGGGGTTTCTTTAGTGGTGAGACCGTTTTCATTGCACCGAATAAATGGGCTTAAATGGCAGGAACATGACTAGAAAGTGCATATTATATATGTTCCAGTCAGCACGTTGCTAGTGACAGGTGCTCAATGGTTGTTGGTATCGTTGTCAGCAGAGAGAATCCTTTGACATTAAAGTCACCAGCTCGATCCTGATTTGGGGTGACTCTATTGGCAGCTCCATCAGGCGGCAGCTGATCAGTGAATGTCAGAGCTGCCGCTATTCTTTAGAGTGTCACCAGCCCTCTCTGGGTTTTGGCTTTTTTTCCTCTCTCTCTCTTTTTTTTTTGAGGGAGGGGCTGTTTAGCTTGTCTTATTGTTTAGTCTTAACCAGACTTGCAAATTGCTTACCTTTGGGAGATGAGCCGAGAGGTCACAGAGAATATAGGTATCAGTAGGACATGCAAAACCATATACGAAGTGGGGACTCACATGGAAACTAGTAATGATTACCTTGACTTCAAGCCAATCAATGGTGGGAGCACCTGGGGACTCATTAAATGGCATTTATGGTGTCTGTAACCTGGGCTGTGAGCTCTATTTCAGGAAAAGCAGTGACAGCCTCTAATGTCTAATTGACCTCTTCTCTTTGTTTCACTTTCTTTCACTTTCCATGTTTGCCGCCGACGTGGTCCCCGATGGCAGCAAACAGCGCTGCTCAGCATTTTGAACTTCTGTTCAGAACTTCAGCACCTGAGTTTGGGCAGTTGTGTAATGGTAAGTATTTGAAAATTCTTTCTCCTGCCTCACTTGTTCTTTTCTCTTCCCGCTGGTCAGTGGTATCCTGACCCGCCCACGCCACACGCACCCGCAGCTTTTCAGATTTATGGTGCACTACCGTGTCCCCTGCTTTCAAACATTTTTCTTAAATTGGAGAGTATGCCTTCGAAACATTGACATTATTAATCTATGAGAGCAAGGGAAGAAGTGTGCGTGGTAAAAGAGCTTGGTTCTGCCTCAAGCCAGATGTTACTTCAGACGAGCTATTTACCTCTCTGGATTTCTTCACAGAATAAGAGATCAGTCATACCCACACGCCGGTAGCGCGGTAAGTTTGTCACACAGCTAATTTTACTTTTTAAGTTCTGAAACTACTTCCCGGAAATGCCAGTGATTTAGGTAGGATTATCTTGTTTGTTTTTGTTGGTTTTTTTGTTTTGTTTGTTTTATTGTCCTTACCGGTTAAGAGTAAAAAAAATGGGCACCCTATGTTAGAACTCAAATTTTTTTTGAAACGCTACTGGTCCATTAAATCCAAAAGCATAAGGACTGTTGGACTAGATGATCTTTAAAGTCCTTCCGGATTTAAAATTATGGTTTTATGTGCCACTGAAAGGTTTCATGGAATGAGTTAAATTTTTTCATCTAAGTTATGTGGCTTATGAGTGCTACTGAGACTCAAGGGACAGTAGGAGTCTTGGTATTTGTGCGCACACTCAGAGGAAGTGCATCTCCCAGTACAACTGACTGTGGAGCAGTCCATCCCTCTTTACTTTCTTACCTTGCCCTTGCAAAACAGATTCAGGACATTCCAAACGATTCCAGTTTTGTGTCCACTTACTAGAAAGACCTGAGTTATTAGCAGGATGGTTACAAGGTCAGGGAAGTTCTCCTGGGATCCTAGGCTTGGATTCAACCTGAAAGAAATCCCGTGTGAATACCTCTTAGAGCTCACTGATGGCTTCAGAGCTGCTCCAAGATTTGGCAGTGTAGGATGGAGAGGCCTGTTATGGCCACTTGTCTATCTCCATATCCCCATGTGAAAACTTCACATCCTGGTGGTTAGGCTTGATTAAACTCCCAAGTATGGGCTCAGGCTGACCCCGGTCTCTGGAAACAATCTTGGGAGCCCACTAACATAGCATTAAGCTTTCCTTACCTTTGATCAGATGTTTACCTTAATAAACCATTTCATGGACTTCTGATGGGTCTCTCTGAAGTCTCTTCTAGATGGGCCTGGTGACACTCGATGGCTCTGTCTGTGACAACAGACCAGCCTCTTACTTCCACTTGGATCTTTTCTTGTTGCTAGCCTACTGTCTTTAGATTGGTGAGCACCCTGTTTAAGCTTGGCTAGAGGTACTTTTTTCTGCCTGTTATTTACCTCCCTTTAAACTGGAGCAACATCCTCTAGAAAAGCAGGTCTCTGACCACAGACACTGAAGATTTGGAATTACATATGTTTGTCAGTAGAATGAGGTGTATTTTAAGTCAGCATTTTCAAGTTGACCCGTGGAATATTAGTCCTAAAAGATATTCAGTTAAGGAATTGGGGGACAAAGTATTGGGGAAGAGTGACGTAGAGATTCCTGGTCAAAATTAGGAAATGATGCTACTCAGTCTTCCTCCTAGAGTTTTCAGTGGTATGTCCTGCAACAAAGTAAGTATGTGCCTTTGCGTAAGCCTGTGTTTTCCAAGTTTACCTGACTACCGAATCCATTGTTCCATATTACTTCTATTAATATGTGAAAATAACTGTAGAAAATGCTACTTAAGTGTGACTTCTTAAACATTATGATAAATAGGCTATTTTTATTTATTTAATTTTTTAAAAGATTTGTTTGAGAGAGAGCGAGTGAGCAAGGCTGGGAAAGGCAGAAGGAGAGGGAGAAACAACTTTAGCAGACCCCATGCTCTGCGTGGAACCCAACATGGGGCTTGATCCCACAACCCTGAGATCACAACCTGGGGTGAAACCAAGAGTCAAACACTTAACCGACTGTGCCACCTAGGCACCCCAGTCGACAATTTTTAAAGTATGTAGTTATCAGTAAAATATGGTTGCTGTTGATCTTTGTTTGCTGGGAAATTAAGTTTTAAGGACTTGACATTGAAGTTCAGAAATACTACTAACATCACTGATCCCGTTACTAACGTTGTGGCTGAAACATTCCGTACCTGTCATAGAGATACTGTTTGCATTTCACAGCGGGTCTGGGAATCACCAGAACAGTAACACAGACAGATCTTCGTTGACACTTTAATACCATGTTTATTTCAGTTTCTTTACTGTCAGTTGACCCGAGGGCAAGATGATTAACATTTGATTCTAGTTCTGACTGTCAAAATAATAGCAATCAGAGTCATGGGTTTTGGAAAATTTTAAAATTACTTCTTCATAAAGAAGTTAATTGGCTGCACTAATTTTCAAAGCTACAGGTTTATATAGTTTGGGTACTCTCAGTTAAGTAATTATATTCCCCCCCAAATCCGTTTATCGTGGACTCCTGCATGATTCTCCCACACACAGTTCCGAAGACCAGAACCTTCGAAATCATCACGACTACATCTAAGCCATCAGGTCTTAGTTTGGACTCAAAACATAGCCCCAAATCTGTCCATTTCTCTAGTTCCACTGCTATAAGCTTAATCCAAGCCTTTGTCTCTACACCAAGCTCATGGAGGCCTTGTCGCTGGGCTTCCTCTCTCTATTCTTACCTACCACAGACCATCCTCCAGACAGAAACCAGAGGAATTTTTGTTTTAATGTAGATATTTGTTTCAAACCTGCCATTGATTTCTTGGCCTGATGGCCTAGCCCCCGCGTAGCTCTCTGCCCTCACTGCCTCTCTCCTTACTACCCTTGGGTCTTCTTACTCCCCTTGGGCCATAATTCCTATTTCTGTTCTTTGAATGCACTGGGGTTCATTCCTGGAAATCCCAGCAATCACCCCTCCCTCCCTCCTTCTACCACACCTGACACTCTGAGCACCCGACAGGCCGATCACCCTGTTTTATTATTTTCACACCACTTATCACTCTCTGAATTTATTTTGCTCATTCGTCTATATGGTCTTTCCCAAAAATGTGAACCAAGTCTTTGCGTTCTGGTTCCTTGTTGTTCCTGGCCTTCGGAGTGGTACTGGCACATGCTAGTTGAAAATACAAATAAACAAATTAACAAAAGGAAATAATAATTGGAAATGGTAGCTCTTTTGTTTCCTTTTGACTTCTGGAGATCATTTTGGTACCTGATTCTAAAACAAAGGAAAGTCTTTTTTTTTTTTTAGACAAAGGAAAGTCTTAAAAGCTGTTTTTTGTTTGTTTGTTTGTTTTAAAGATTGTGTTTATTTATTTGACAGGAGAGAGATCACAAGTAGGCAGAGACACAGGCAGTGGCGGGGGGTGTGGTGGGGGGGGAAGCAGGCTCCCTGCTGAGCAGGGAGCCTGGATGCGAGGCTCAATCCCAGGACCCTGAGATCATGACCTGAGCCAAAGGCAGAGGCTTTAACCCACTGAGCCACCCAGGCGCCCCTTAAAAGAAACCTGTTGAAAAAAAACATTATTAAAGCATATAAAGCCCATGAACTGAAATGTTTAATCCTCGTCTGGTTGGGGATTATCGTGTGATCAGGAAGTAAACTAGTGGGCACCTCCTATAAGTGACCTTAACATATGATTATCTAAGTTATTTTCTGGTTGTATATTCAGTCCCCAAATGCTCCATTTAACTCCACCCCAGTATTAGTACTCTGAGCATATTCACATACTATTTCAGAGCCTGGTGAAGTACACATCTTTGTCAGGGCAATCTTCTCTACCCACCAAAGCTGATGAGTTATATATAAAAGAGAAGAAACTAGGCCCCATGAATGAGTAGCAGCAGCGAGGTCAAAATGGAAGGCCTACAAGAACAACCCAAAACCCTCACATTCTTTATGAAGGTTTCTTTGCTTTGGGATTTCATTCATGAAGTCCTCTGTCTGGAGTTCTGTTAAGTGGATTTTTAAGTAGGTAATGGTTCTTACTGTTTTGTGAAACAGTGGCAGATCCGTGAGACGAGTGGGTAGGTCTGTGTTACCAAGAACGTGGGTCTGTTTACATGGAAGCAGACAATAGGAGATGATTAAGACCATTTTAACTTCAATAGAAAGAATGTTTTAACTTGCTCTACACAGTTTGTATTTCTGAGCACAACATGTGAGAGACTGGGACGCTTTGCTTTCCAGATTGAAGACTATGATGTGATAGCCAGCGTGATAGGAGCCAAGTGTAAAAAACTCCGAACGCTAGATCTGTGGAGATGCAAGAACATCACGGAGAACGGGACCGCAGAGCTGGCCTCCGGCTGCCCGCTTCTGGAGGAGCTCGACCTCGGCTGGTGCCCCACGCTGCAGAGCAGCACCGGGTGTTTCGCCAGGCTCGCCCGCCAGCTCCCCAACTTGCAAAAACTCTTCCTCACGGCTAACAGGTCTGTGTGTGACACAGACATCGACGAACTGGCGTCTAATTGTAGCAGACTACGGCAGCTGGACATATTAGGTAAGGGTACAGTAGAGAGATTTGTTTTAAAGCCTTAACATGAAAGCGAATCTCAGACTTGTTGCAAGGAAGAAAAAAAAAAAAAACCCACTTCTTGGACACAGTAAAATTTTGTCCTGATAAGACTGCTTGGTTCGAGTTGGTGCAAGATAGGCTAATTGATACAGAGAATACTGGGTAAAAGAGTAAGGAAAATAACAGAACGTTGTGGTTGAAGCTAGTAGAAAGCTCATATAAATAGACACTAATTCTTGGTCTAATAAGAAGAGTGAGAATTTATATGAGCTATGTTCTCCATTTTGATTAAAGACAGAGAAGAAATTAATCCATTTTTATGACGAATTATACACAAACACACACACACACATAAAGCTTCTTGATGTTAAACTCGTTATTAAGGAATATTGCCAAATCTTCATTCCTGATCATTCTAGATTTTAGGTATAGTTCTCCCCCAGCGCAGATCTATTGAAAACTCCGTCAGCAGGAGTCCTATGAGGTGTTGCTGGCAACACCAGAGTTCTAATTGCCCCTACAGTTTTTTTGTTTGTTTGTTTGGTTTGTTTTTTTTTTTGGGACTCACATAGTACTGCTACTGTGTTCTCTAGTAATCTGTGAGTATTAGTAGGTTAGCCCACGAAGTGCTAGTTATATCTTTTCCTGCTTACTAAACATTTAGCAACAGGAAAACCTGAAGATTTTCAGCTTCGGAGTTTGTGGTTTCCTTGAAAGTGCACAGTCCAGGTAAATGACACATTTGGGGATATTGCCGATATGGTTGCATGTGACTTATTCAAGCTGTTTTTAGGCAGAAGTTCTTACCTAAAAATTTAGGGAGAAATTCTTGCCTGTTGCATGTACACTTTGGGCTAGCTACTTCATTTTGTACCAAAATACAAATGTTGTATTTTCTTTATTCTTCGTGGCTCAGGGAATTGGATATCATTGTCTTTTATAAGAAGAGGGACTGGAGCCCAGCAATTAGGATATGGCAGATCAGTGGTTTAAATGCCAAGTTTGGGGCCCCGGCATAGTGAGCACTGACTTTGCATCCCACCACAACTACTTTTCTTGCTTCTTTCTTTTTCTTCCTGTCCACTTTCCACCCTGAATTAGTCTAGACCTTTTAAAAGAGAAATAATGGGGAAGTTCAAGAACATGAGAGAGAATGAGGAAAGGTGGTCAGGGCCTTTAAAACTGGATTGCTAATTGCCATTAGGCTTCACTTCAGAGGATTGGTGGTATTGTTGGTTAATACCTATCTGACAACTCTCCTCCTCAAAACCTCATACAGTAGAGATGAAGAGTAGCCAGCATCTGAAAGAGATGCTACAGAACCGCAAAGATAGTCAGTCACACTGATCTAAAACAAAAGCACAAGTGTGGTGAACAATGGGGTTGGTGGTCAGGTAGCCTAACTTTAGCCAACAAATGTATGAATTACTTGACAGAGACATAGAAGAAAAATAGGTAAGAAGTATAATGGCTTCTTTTTGAAAACATTTTTAACTTTCCTAAACAGAAGAGCAAGGAAATATATGGAAGGTTCCAGTCCAAGATGGCAACATAGGAAGACCCTGAACTTACCTCCACGCAAGACAGCCATTTATATCTATTTATAGAATAGTTCATTCTGAAGAAGAACTGAGGGCTGACTGAACAGCTCCTGCCAAGGCCAGAGATAGAACAGCAAGAACAACTGAAACATAGTAACAGAAGGACCCCCCCCTCCCCCCAGCCCTGACAAAGCCAACAGCGCTAGGGAGGGAGAGTACTGGGGAATGGGGAACAGATCTCTCTGTCCCTGGGCAGAGAAAGCAAGCCTCAGTGTAGAAAAGCAACGAGCATATAAAAGAGACAATGCTGGAGTCCTGCCAAACTGCACTGGAGCTGGGGGCTTGCTCTCTGGGTAGGAGGGACTGGAGAGCAACGCGGTTTACGTTCCTACCCACCCCCACCTCGATCCCAGCAGGACACCACAGTTTCCAGTCATCACAGTGAACCAGCAACCTCAATGAGACCAGTGTCCACAAGCCCACACCTTGGGGGTAGTGACACTGGGGTATAGAAAATAAGCTGTGGGAATTTTTTTTTATCTTGTCTGTTTCTGTTTTTGTTTTCATTTTTATCTCTTTTTGCTTTTCTAATTTTTTCTTTTCTTTTTCTTCTTCTTCTTTTCTTTCCCTAGAAAGCTATGATCTGAAAGAGCAACTAGTATATAAAAGAGTTGGCACTAGAAGTCCACCAAACAGTGGGGGGAGCTGCTAGGATGCTCTTGGAGTGGGCGGGGCTGATGGACATGGTCTGCACTCTCCCTCCGCCTTGAAAGCACAGACTGCTGCACAGTCTGGCACCCTAACCAGCCTGGTGCCTCAGTGAGCCCTGGGCCCACAGCCCACAGCTGTCCTACCAAGGCAGTCACAAGGTGGTGCACACCAGGACACCCCTGGTTAGTTCTCACTACAGCCCCAGCCTTCAAACCAAGGTGATGCAGGTGCAAAGCACCATAAAACACTCCAGGCCCACACCGCTTTGGCTTCAGATGACTTGCTAGGACACCCCCTGTGCAGAGTGCTTCAGACCATCTTGGCTGACGTCTGCTTCAGATCCAGCCACCCTGCCAGGATGCCTCCTATGTGGAGCACCCGAGGGTACCCTAGGCCCATGCCTGCATTCATTTCAGCCCAGGCCACCCCCTTGTGGAGCACCCCAGAACACTTCCACCCTTGCCAGCATCAGCTCTAGCCACCCAGCCAGGGCACCTGCTCCATGGAACACATGGGACAGCCCAACTTGCACCCAGTTCGCATGTTTTGAGCGGAGAGCTCCGGGACCACATTTTAGCTTTAGTTGTCCTGCCAGGATGCCCCCTGCGTGGAATGCCACAGAACCTCTCAGCCTGTTCTCCATCTCAGCTACAGCCACCATTCAGGGTACCTTCTGTGTGGAGAAGCCAGGAACGCACCCAGTTTATAGCCATTTCTGCTTCAGCTCTCCTTCCAAGATGCACTGTGTGTGTGTGGAGCCCCACGTCCCCCTGTCTTGCACCCACTTTGGTTTCAGCTATCCTGCTAGGGTACCCTCTCTGTAGAGCTCGGGGACCTCCTGGCCCACATACTGCATCAGTTCCAGCCAGTCAGCCAGGGCACCCCCTACACAGAGCACACTGGGACACCCTGGCTTGCACCCATTTCAGCTTCAACTGTCCTGCGAGGGTGCCCTCCGTACATAGAACCCTGAAGCACCCTGGCCTGCATCCACTTCAGTTTTAGCTCTCCTGACAGGGCACTCACTCCTGGAAAGTACCAGGAACCCCCCGCCCCCAAGCCCACACCAGCCACAGCTCCAGCCAGCCAGCAAAAATCATTAAGCACAGTCTACATAGGGAATAACTAAACACAAGACCATTTCTTCAGATTTAGGAGAAGTAGCTATTCAGCCTAATCCATAGAAACAAAGACAGAAAGTCAAGCAAAATGGGGAGACAGGAATATGCTCCAAAAGAAAGAAGAAGAAAGAAAAGAAAACTTAGAAAAAGAACAAAATGAAACAGGAAAAAATTATATGCCTGAAAAAGAATGTAAAGTAATGATCATAAAGATAACCAGGCTGGGAAAGAAGAGTGGAAGAACCAGTGAGACCATCAATAAAGAGATACAGAATGTAAAAAAGAACCAGTCAGGGTTGAAGACTATAATAACTGAAGTAAAAAACATACTAGAGGGAATCAACAGGTTAGCAGATGCAGAAGAATTTATCAGAGATCTGGAAGACAGGGTAATGGAAAGCACGCAAAATGAACATTGAAAAGAGAAAAGAATTTTTTAAAATCAGGATGGATTAAAAGATCTCTTGGACAACATCAAACACACAAATATTTGCTGTATAGGGGTTCCAGAAGAAATGAGAGAAAGGGGGGAAAAAACTTACTTGAAGAAATAATAGCTGAAAATTTCCATAGTCTAGGGAAGGAAGCAGACATCCACATCAAAGAGTGTTCTGAACAGGATGAACCCAAGGAGGTCCACACTAGAACACACGATAATTAAAATGTCAAAGGTTAACAATAAAGAGATAATCTTAAAAGCAAAAGAGAGACAAAAAGTTGCCTACAAGGGAAAACCTATAAGACTATGAGCTGATTACTCAGTAGAAACTTTGCAGGCCAGAAGAGAATGACGTGATACCTTCAAAGTGCTGCAAGGAAAAAAACCTATAACCAAGAATACTGTACTCAGGAAGGTTGTCATTCAGATTTAAGGGAGAGATAAAGAGTTTCCCTGACAAACAAGAAATAAAGGAGTTTATCACCACTAAGCCAGACTTACAAGAAATGTTAAAGAGACTTTAGGGTAAAATAAATGGCCATAATTAGACATTAGAAAATTATGAATAAAAAGATGTAAAATAGAACAATGTATTCATAAAATATGAAGAGGAAAAAGAAAAAGGGTTTTTTTTTCTTTTTCTGTTTTGTTTTTAGAATGTGTTTCAACTTAAAGATCGTGAAATTAATATAGACTGCTATATACTTGGATGTTATTTATGAACCTTATGGTAACCACAAATCCAAACCTATAATAGATACACAAAAAGACAGAAAGCAAACAAACATAACACTATAGAAACTCATCAATCATAAGGAAAGAGACCAGAAGAAGAAAGGAACAGAGGAGAACAACAAAAACAACCAGAAAACAAATAATAAAATGGCAGTAAGTACATGCCTATCTCTAATTACTTTAAATGTAAATGGATAAAATGCTCCAATCAAAAGACATGGGGTGGCAGAATGGATAAAAAACAAAAACAAAAAAACAACAAAAACACCTCATCTTTATGCTGACCACAAGAGACTCATCTCAGACCTGAAGACAAATAGACTGAAAGTGATGCGATGGAGAAATATTCACCATGCAAATGGAAGTGGAAAAAAAAAGAGAGAGAGGGTAGCAATACTTATATCAGACCAAATGGACTTTAAAACAACAACTATAACAAGAGACAGAGAAGGGCATCACATAATTAGAAAGGGATAAATCCAGCAAGAAGATGTAACACTTGTAAATATCTATGCACCCAACACTGGAGCACCTAAATACATAGAACAAGTATTAGTGGACATAAAGAGAGAAATTGATGGTAATACAGCAATATTACAAGTTGATGGTAATACAGCAGACTTTAACATTCTACTTACATCAATGGATAGATCATCCAGGCAGAAAATCAACAAGGAAATAATGTCTTCAAATGACACATTGGACTAGCTGACATAACAGACATATAGAGAACATTCCTTCTGAAAACAACAGAATATATACATATATTTTTATTGCACATGGAACATTCTCCAGAATAGATCACATATTAGGCCACAAAACAAGCCTCAATAAATTTGAGAAGATTAATGTCATAACATGCATTGTTTCTATTTTTTCTAATCACAACAATATGAAACTAGAAATAAATCACAAGAAGGAAAACTTAGAAATAAGTCACAAGAAAAAAACTAGAAAAGATGTAAACACCTGAAAACTAAACAGTATCACCCTAAACAACCAAGGAATGGGTCAATGAAGTAATCGAAATAAAAAAAAAGAAAATGGAGGGGCGCCTGGGTGGCTCAGTCATTAAGCGTCTGCCTTCGGCCCAGGTCAGATCCCAGGGTCCTGGGATCGAGCCCCACATCAGGCTCTCTGCTCTGCAGGAAGCCTGATTCTCCCGCTACCATTCCCTCTGCTTGTGTTCCCTCTCTCACTGTGTTTCTCTCTGTCAAATAAATAAAATCTTTAAAAAAAAAAAAAAAAAGAAAATGGAGATAAATGAAAATGAAAACCATCCAAAATCTTTGGGACATAGCAAAAGCAGTTCAAAGGGAAATTATAGTGATACAGGCCTATCTCAAGAAATAAGAGAAATCTCAAATAATATAACCTTACACCTAAAGGAACTAGAAAAGAAGAACAAACAAAACCTAAGGTAAATAGAAGAAGGATCAGAGCAGAAATAAGTGATATAGAGACCAAAAAAATAAAAAAATAAATGAAACCAAGAGCTGATTCGTTGAAAAGATAAATCAATGAACCCATAGCCAGACTCATCAAAAATAAAAGAGAAAGAACTCAAAATCATAAGTAAAAGAGGAGAAGTAATAACTGACACACCAGAAATACAAAGAATTAGAATACTGTGAAAACTTATATGGCCTACAAACTGGACATCCTAGAAGAAATGACTAAAAATCATCTGATTATCTCAATAGATGCAGAAAAATACATTTGATAAAATTCAACATCTATTCATGATAGAAGCTCTCAGTAAAGTGGAATGAGCATCAACATAATAAAGTGGGGAACATACCTCAATATAATAGAGGCTAATATGTAAAATCCACAGCTAGTGTCATATTTAATGGTGAAAAACTGAGAGATTTTCCTTTGAGATCAGGAATAAGAAAGACAGGGATGTTCACTCTCACCACATTTATTCAACGTAGTACTGGAATTCCTAGGCATAGCAATCAGCTAAGAAATAACAGGAACCCATACTGGTAAAGAGGAAGTTAAACCCTCACTATTTGCAGATGATCCTATACATAGAAAAGCCTAAAGATTCTACCAAAAAACTCTTAGAAGTAATAACACGAATTCAGTAAAGCTGCAGGATATAAAATTAGTACCCAGAAATGAGTAACATTTCTATACACCAATAATGAAGTAGCAGAAAGAAAAATTAAGAAATGACACCATTGACAGTTGCATCAAAAAGAATAAAACACCTAGGAATGAACTTAACAAAAATGGTGAAAGCACTGTACTTAAAAACTATAAAGCACCGATGAAAGAAATTGAAGATGACACAAATAAATGGAAAGATATTCCATGCTCATGAACTGGGAGAATTAGTATTATTAAAATGTCAGTATTTCCCAAGTCAATCTACAGATTCAGTGCAGTTCCCTTCAAAATACAAACAGCATTTTTCACAAAACTGGAACAAATATTAAAATTTGTATGGAATCACAAAAACTCTCAAGTAGCTAAAACAATCTTGAGAAAGAACAAAGCTGGAGGCATCACAATCCCAGATTTCAGGATACACTACAAAGCTGTAGTGTAGTGATCAAAACAGTATGTTACTGGCACAAAAATAAACACAATGACCAATGGAACAGAATAGAGAGCCCAGAAATAAACACATGGTTATACAGTCAATTAATTTATAACAAAAGAGGCAAGATTATACAATGGGAAAAAGACAGTCTCTTCAACAAATTTGCTGGGAAAACTGGACAGCTACATGTAAAAGAATAAAACTGGATCATCTTTTAATACCCTACACAAAAATAAACCCAAATGGATGAAAGACCTAAATGTGAAACCTGAAATCACAAAAATCCTAGAAGAGACCACAGGCAGTAATTTCTCTAACATCAGCTATAGCATGATTTTTCTAGATATGTCTCCTAAGGCAAGGGAAACAAAAGCAAAAATAAACTATTGGGACTACATCAAAATAAAAAGCTTTTGCAAAGCAAAATAAGCCATCACCAAAGCAAAAAGAACCTACTGAATGGGAGAAGTTATTTGCAAATAATCTATCCTATAAGGGGTTAATATCCAAAATATATAATAATACCAAAGAAACAATACAATAAAAAATAGGTAGATGACCTTAATTGACATTTTCCCGAAGGAGACATGCAGATAGCCAACAGACATATGAAAAGTGTTCAACAACACTAATCATCAGGGAAATGCAAATCAAAACCATAATGGGATACTACCTTATACTTACTAGGATGGCTAAAATCAAAAACACAAAAAATAAATGCTGGCAAGAATATGGAGATAAAGGAACCCTCGTGCACTGTTAGTGGGAATGTAAATTGGTACAACCACTGTGGAAAAGAGCATGAAATTGCCTTAAAAAATTAAAAATAAAATTACTGAATGTTCTAGTAATTCCACTACTCAGTGTTGACTGAAAGAAAACCAACCACAAACTCAAAAAGATATATGCACCCTCTGTTTATGTAGCATTACGTATCGTAGCCAAGATATGGAAGCAATCTAAGTGTCTATCAATAAAAAATTGGGTGAGCCAAATGTGGTATAGAGATAAATGGTGGAATATTACACAGCCATGAAAAGGATGCAGTTGTGCCATTTATGAAGCATGAAAGTATTGTGCTAAGTGACATGTCACACTGAGAAAGATAAATAACATTTCACTCATAAGTGGAATCTTAAAACAACAACAAATGTATAAACAAATGAAAAGCAGAATCAGACTTATAGAGAACAAACTGATGGTTGTCCGAGGAAAAGATGGTGGAGGGATGGACAGAATGGGGGAAGGGGAGTGGGAGATACAGGCTTCCAGTTATGGAATAAGTAAGTCAAGGGAGTAAAAGGCACACCATAGGGAATATGGTCAATGATATTATAGCATTGCGTGGTGACAGATGGTAGCTACACTTGTGAACATAGCATAGTGTACAAACTTGTTGAATCACTACCTTATATAGCAGGAGTTAATGTAACATTGTGTGTCAACTGTACTCAGAAAAGAAGAGCAAGGAAGTATCATTATTAGGCCAAAACAAATAATAGCTGAAAGAGAGCCATACATGCAAATGTGTTTGAACATCTTATTTCAGATACGAAGAACATGGTAAAAATATCAATAATAATGTTAACAGCAGTGTCACTGTGTGCTTTATACTGTTGTGAGCATATGTTAACTGATTTAACCGCTACAGCAACTGTATGGGGTATTTTATAACCACAGAAGTGGAAACAGGTTGAAACAAATTACCTGATTTCCCCAGGATCGCATGGCTAGTAAGGAAATATGAATTTGAATCAGAATCCATGCTCCTAAACCACTATGCTATATTTTCATTTTTATTGTTTTATGGTTTCCGTTTATCCTTAAGTGTTTCAATCCACTAAAAAAGAAAGAAAGAAAAAAAAGTTTCTTAGTTAAACCCCAAGCTGACAGTGATTATTTTGTCGTTTTGTGATTGGCACATATGAACGTGAAGTGGCATACCTTCTTCATACCAAAAATGCTTACTGATCAGTACAAAGCTGAGTAAGATACAGATCCTACATTCAGAGAGTTTATAACCTGGCCAAAAAAAAAAAAGAAAGTAAAACAATATGTAAATAACTTAAACGCATGCCAGAAGCAAGGCCAAAGGTTCAAAGAAAAGAGAGTACATATGATTAGAGAAATAAGAAAAAGTTTAATTAAAAAGGTTAATAGGTATTTGAAAGGTATCCTTGAAAAGTGAATAGGAAATAGGGGGAGGAGAGCATTTTAAGCAGAATGAATAGCATGAAACAAAAGCATCAGAGTTAAAAATACAGAGCATCTTCAGAGAATAGACAATCTAATTTGACTTAGAGTGTTAGTATAATGGAGGCTTTCACAGAGAGTTTTGAACACCAGGATGAGGAATCTGCACAGAATTAAACAAGGAAGAGCTATTATCAGGTTTTAGTTCAGGGCGTGAGTGGTATATTTAGAGCTTTTTGGGGATATTAATCTAGAAACAAGTGGTAGGTGAATTGGAGAGGGAGGAGATCAAAATCAGGGAGATTAGCTGCGGTAAAGAGTCTAAACCAGGGTGATGGCATTGGGAAATTAAACACCAGCCTTCATTCTTTCATTTATTACACACTCATTGAGCCTATACCGTGTCAGGCATTGTTGCCAACACTGGAGATGCGTCAACGAACAAAAGGGATGCGGCCCCAGCCCTGAAGCAGCGAGTTGACCGAGAACATAGCTGTGTCATAAGTGGATAAGAAAAAAGCACACAGTGTCTGCAGCACAAGATAGGACGCCCTAGCCTGCGTCAATTTCAGTCTCCCGACTGCCTGCTCTGACATTCTCTTAGGCTTTTAGGAACTTCTAATTTATCGGGACACTCTGATTCTAATGACCAAATAGAAAATGGGTGGTTGAAAAACACCACGTAGCCTGTGTCTCAGCTGAGGTCCTCTGAGCTGGTGTGACTGACACCGCTCAAGCTCACATATCCGTAAGGGAAGAAGAGGGGTATGAAGACAGAGGTGTCTCTCTGAGATCCATAGGTAGGAGCTAGCTGTGGTCAGACCTCGGGAGAGACTAGAAAACCATCGAAAGGCAAGAAAGCTGTTTTTTTCTTTTTTCTTTCTTTTCCTGTCCTTCATGCTCAGGCACCGGCCCCCTCCCCCCTCTGCCCCTGTACACTCACAGATCCTCTTACGTCTGCTTCCCTCTTTGGCTTTGCCTTGTTCTTGTCATGCCAGCGAGCTCTGTCTTTCTAGGCACACTTGGCTAAATATAACAGCCCCGACCAGTTTTTCGTGTCTTTAGTTGGAGAGATCTATGGACACTGAAGGCTTTACTGAATTCCCACTCAGAATTCCCAGGAGAATCTGGGGGCCAGCCACAGTCCAGATAGCCCTATAGTTACCACTTGTAGAGCCCATGGCAGGGAAGGGAGTTGAAGGATTTCTCAAGGAAATAGGCACAGACTAACTTTACAGACTTCGGTCCCCATCACAGTGGGTGCATATATGTGATAGGATTGTGATTTTTTTTTTTCCTCTCCCTAGAAATCCTGTAGTTAAAGCAAGGTTTGTTCTATAACAGATGATGTCCTAAAGCCTAATGATATTTGGTATTATAGAGTACCTGCTAGGCAGCAGGTGCTTTTCATAATGTTATGTATTTGAGCTGCTCTCTGAACGTCACGTAGTGTCTTCACATTTAACGCGGGCTACACAGTACCCAGCATCCATCAGCTGACTTCTGGTAATGCCAGTTTATACCCACTACTTACTGTCAAACTTACCAGATTGTATTGTAGTTATTTGTTTTCAACTTTGGTCAGTGAGCTCCTTACAGCAGACTTGTGTCTTACTCATCTTTGCATCGCCAGTGCCTGACACAGAAGTTCCTGCAAGGGGTGCCTGGGTGGCTCAGTGGGTTAAAGCCTCTGCCTTCAGCTCAGGTCCTGGGATCTCAGGGTCCTGGGATCGAGCCCCACATCGGGCTCTCTGCTCAGCAGGGAGCCTGCTTCCCCCTCTCTCTCTGCCTGCCTCTCTGCCTACTTGTGATCTCTCTGTCAAATAAATAAGTAAAATCTTAAAACAAACAAACAAAAAAGTCCTGCAAGGGTGGTTGCTTGGTAATTGCACTGCGTGGACTATGAGGGCAAATCTGTGGGTTGAGGGAAAGTTGGGTGACGGAAAGAGGAAAGTCTGGAAGAGCTGACTAGAAGGGGTAGGAGGTAGGAATGCAGATAGTGAGTATCGACAAAATCCAAGTCCTAGATGCCAAATGGGCTAGGAGAATTCAGTTTGTGTTTTTTTACAGGTTTATTGAAGCATGTCTTTTGTTTAAAGAAATGCTTTTCCTTTTTTTTTTTAAGATTTTATTTATTTGACAGAGAGAAACACAGCGAGAGAGGGAACACAAGCAGAGGGAATGGTAGCGGGAGAAGCAGGCTTCCCGCAGAGCAGGGAGACCGATGCGGGGCTCGATCCCAGGACCCTGGGATCTGACCTGGGCCGAAGGCAGACGCTTAACGACTGAGCCATCCAGGCGCCCCTGCTTTTCTTTTTTAAAAGGCAATTTATTTTAAGTGCATTTTAAACAATAAATAGCAAAGGGGCTCTTTATCAGGATGCTATCTAAATATGATATTTATGATGTTTTGTTTTGTTTTAACAGGAACAAGAATGGTAAGTCCAGCATCCTTAAGAAAACTTCTGGAATCTTGTAAAGATCTTTCCCTGCTCGATGTGTCCTTCTGTTCGCAGATTGATAATAGAGCTGTGCTGGAACTCAATTTGAGCTTTCCAAAAGTGTTCATAAAAAAGAGCTTTACGCAGTGACTTGATATGTGTTCTATAATAAAATCAATGTGCTTTTGTAGGGTTTTATTTTAGGGTTGGTTTTGTTTAGTTTTTATAATGGTGGGAATGTCTTAATGTTCCATTAAGATTTTGAAGAAAAATATGTAATTGTCCATTAAATCATGTAAAAATGTAAACGGATGTTTTCATAAAATATTGCAAGCACTTTTCTTGAAGAGTATGTGAGTGGCTCACATTATTTTTACCTTATGTTAATCAGCAATATCATTCTTTGGTCAGTAATTACATGTGTAATAAAAGAGTAATATGGAAATGCTTTAATTTATTTTTAAAGGAACATGTTGAGCCAGAAAATATCATGATATTTAAAAATAAAATTAATTTTTCACACCTCCACGTAAGGATGTCTTATTAATAATAAGCCTTATGACCTGGCCAGTGTTTTATTTGGGTATACACAGAATTTCCCTAATTAATTGGAGAAACTAATCATGCTATGGTTATTTTTTAAGGTGATACATTAACTGTGTGACTTGAAAATTTTAGTTTTTCCATTTTCCTTCTGACATATTTATCTATTTTACTAGTGGATCATACCAGTATAAAAATATGAGCATAATCAAGAACAGAGGTAAACTACTCAAGAAAATAGCTTTCCAACTATTAAGCAGATGCCTTAAAAATTTCCCAGAGGGAAAGATTTAAGACTTCTGAAATATATGTGGATTATATATATATATATATATATATATTCCACCACCACCCTGGCCCACCCTAGCACCTTAAATAATTAGGAGTCTGTTACAGTGGAGGAAAAACAAACAACATTGTTTTGTTAAATAGTGAATTGATTTAGTTCTGCTGCTAAGAAAGTAAACAGAAACTATTTTTTGGCATGAAAAGACAAGGGTGTTTTGAATAGCAAACTAATACTAAGTATATGGTGTAAAAAAATTTGTTTTCCCACGCAGGGCAAAATGTTAAATTCCAACTTAGGCACATCTTAGAGTAATCCTGTAGAGTTCTGCTGTCCAGTATAGTAGCCACTAGCCCTGTGTGGCTATTTTATTTAATTGTAGTTAACTGAAGTCTAATTAAAAATTCCATATCTTGGGGGCGCCAGGGTGGCTCAGTCTTTAAGCCTCTGCCTTCAGCTCAGGTCATGATCCCAGGGTCCTGGGATTGAGCCCTGCATCAGGCTCCCTGCTCAGCAGAGAGCCTCCTTCTCCATCTCCTACTTCCCGTGCTTGTATTCTCTCTCTCACTGTGTCTCTCTCTCTCTGTCAAATAAATTAGTAAAATCTTAAAAAAAAAAAATCCCATACCTCAGTTGCATTGGTCACATCTCCAGTGTTCAGTAGTCACCTGAGGTTAGTGGTTATCATATCGGACAGCATTACTCTAAAATTTCTTATAGTCATTTAAGAAAAAAACACATTCAGCTAAAAAAATAAGCATGAGGGGCGCCTGGGTGGCTCAGTGGGGTAAAACCTCTGCCTTCGGCTCAGGTCATGATCTCAGGATCCTGGGATCGAGCCCCGCATCAGGCTCTCTGCTCAGCACGGTGCCTGCTTTCCCCTCTCTCTGCCTGCTTGTGATCTCTCTCTCTGTCAAATAAATAAATAAAATCTTTTAATAAAAAAAATAAGCATGATTAATATATGTCTCTAGGCAATTTTTGAGGGTATTCTCAACAATATAGACAAAGCATTTCCCCTCAAAGTAGTTAAGCTAGTGAATTTATACATATGACAAATATTAGGCATTCAATAAATGTTTATTGAATGAGTAAGAATATATTATTGAGTTAGGCCATATAATATGTCAAACTTTAAATATGTAAGGGTTATAAATTATTACTAGTAGTAGTACTGTGCTTCTTTTATAGAACATAAAGAAGGTAATATTGTGACATCTGAAATATTAAAATAGTAATAGAGTCTCCTCCACGTTAGAAACCCTCTGTATGGGGAGTGCTGTCATGCGTGTGACCCATCCTATCTTCCGTTTCATGGCAGAAGCAAGGGGTGTTGGGAAAGGGCTGGGGGCTGACCTACGTTGTTACCTTCATGCACTTGGATTTTCTTTTCACTCACAAATGTATGTAAACATTTTAAGTGTTTTATCCGGTGGAACTTTTAGGAGGATGAGATTTATAAATTGCCTACCAACTGGGTGAAGTCGTACTTTTATCTTAAATTAGCAACTGGCGTGGAGTTCGTGCTTACTTTGTGCCAGACACTCTGCATGCTCTGCGTTTCCTAAGTCACTGCATCTTCCCAGCAGCGCTGTAAAATAGATACCATTACTTACTCCCACTTACAGTTGAGGAAACCGAGGCAAAGAAAGATTGAAGAACTTACTCATGTCCACATCACTGCGAGTGGCAGAGCCATAATACATGCCTGGGACTCCAGGCTTCCGAGACAGTGCTTTCAACCCATTTTACGTGTCCAGAATGGCTTCTGACTCTAGAGCACTGGTTGGCACACTTTTTCTGTAATGGACTATGAGGCAAAATTAAGATTATTCTATGAGTATCATATAATGATACTCATTATGGAATGAGTATCCATAATGTGGAAAAATGAATTTTTTCATTTTTGTGGAAAATTCATTTGTGGAAAAATGAATTTCCTCAAAATTTTTATTAACAGAATTCAAAACATAATAACTGAGAACAATTTTTTGTGATACGGTTTTCTACCAAGAATGAAATGCTCTTAGGGAGGATGATATTTCATTTAGTTGGGATTCAAAGTTACTATTTCCTGTCCTCAAAATTGATTGTGAGTATTCATCTGTTACTGTTGATCTCTAGTATGATTTTACATATTTTGTCTTGGAAAATATCTTTTCATACAGATAAGTATTGCCAAGTACATATGTTAATCCATGAGAATATTTTCACTGAGCATATTTATCGCTTGGAAGGCATTGATAGAATTCTATTAGATTCTTTCTTCTCTTGGTATTTTACTTTTAGCATGCTATTACCTTGCAGATTAATCACTTCCAGTTGAAGGTTGGGTGGAGCTCCCCAGCTGCACAACTGAATGGATTTGAAAAATGGAAATTTCCTTTACATCTGCATCAGGGTCCAAAAAAAAAACCACGCTGCTGGACCTATGGTTTCAGCTCAAAGAATATATGCTGCAGATTTGTGTGCAAATGGAGATACTGCTTCTTGTCTTACCTTCTGATAGCACAGGGAATATATAAAGCTTCTCGATGTTACTTTGTGATTCAAATTACTTTAGTTGTCACCAAAATTACTTTAGTGTATGTTTCACATACCAGCACTGTTCTGCTGGTTCCACCTCCAGAGTTTCTGATTCAGTAGAATTTGCATTTTAATGAGCAGTCAGTTGACCCCGCTGGTCTGAGGGCCACCCTTTGAAAAGCACGACTCCAGAATGCTCTTTGAGTCTGGAGAAGCCTTTTCCTGAATCCCACATTCAGTGGGAATAACTATTCCCATTGTTTGCAGTGTTTCAGTTTTGGGTCAAAAATTCATTACGAAACAGGATCAAGTTTGCAACAAAAGCTACATTCCAAAGCCATTTGGTGTTTCGTAATCATGATTGAGGGTATTTCTTCTGGTCCAGAAAAATTGCAATAACTGGTCCGAACTCAAAACCTCATGATAAAACTACCACTGTTAAGCCAACAGCCCACAGTGTGAGAGGACCGATTGGGATATTCAGCTTCTATAGCTGACAGATGGCAGCTGAAGATGGTTCTGCGACCTTCACTGCTGAGGGGAAGGTCATTAACACGAGGTCAGGTCACATGTATTCCCCAAGTAGCTGCCATAAGTAAATAATACAGTAAATAACCACAGTTATTTGTATGTGTTTTCAACACTGCATTTTCACAAGTTTTCTAAATTTGACCAACTACATCTTTTTCTTACCCCCCAAATATTTTGACCATCACACGTGACACATCTTAGTGGATTCCACTTCAGGTTGCCCGAAACTCCTTTTTCTTAACTTCTGAGAAAATACTCTTGCCTGTAGTCGCTCTACACAGACTATTCATAGAAACTCACTCTCCAGTCACTTCAGCCTCAGCGCTGACGTCGCTGAGAAAACAACAAGAACGAGGTAGTAGCAGTAACATCTGTTGACTCAGCAAGAGCCAGGGAAAAAGACTCAGAATTGTGGGCCTTGTTTTTTTATTGACTCTTGACGTTGTTCCCAATGTTCTCAATTCTTTGAGCCACTGTTCTTGCCAAAAGCCTAATGAAATAGTCGAAGCAAGTTTACTTTGGACACTTGACTGTAGCTGATGAATCAAAAAACAATTCAATTAACTCGCCATTGGTAAAAGGCTTTCCTTGCGGAGCTAACGAATGAACCACTCAGACGCTTACTTTGGCTGCAGCTTTATTTTCGTTTTTCTTTTATTTTTAGAAAGAAATTCTGTAATGAGTAATGAGATTACTTGTTTCAAATTTCCTCATATTTCTGGCCACTGTGATGAATACTTCCTCTGATAATCCCATTGTATGTATAGTGTTCTTCCAGAACTGCTACAGTGTCCTTGCACGGTAAACATAATGCTTTGCCATCTACTGTGGTAACAGAATTATCCATACTGCATCATCCCTCAAACACAGGGAACTTGGAGTCCACATTTCTGTTTTTCCTTTTCCTTTTTGTTCTGGCATCAGGGGGTGTCCACTGGTAATAAGAAGACATGGTGGTGTGGCAACGTGTGTGGCATTTGTTATAACTACATCTCTGCCATTTGTAATGTGTACGCTGAGAGCACCTCGGGTCTCCGCCAGAGCCACTCACCCCTTCCACGGGGGTGTGGATGTAACCATAGACAGCACATAAATGAATGTGGCCGCATTCCAATAAAACTCTATTTGCTTATGGACACTGGAAGTTTAATTTCATGTAAATTTCGTGTGTCAAAAATACTCTTTTTT
>CM053608.1:53000207-53075803 GCA_028646535.1 Procyon lotor
CATCTCTGCCATTTGTAATGTGTACGCTGAGAGCACCTCGGGTCTCCGCCAGAGCCACTCACCCCTTCCACGGGGGTGTGGATGTAACCATAGACAGCACATAAATGAATGTGGCCGCATTCCAATAAAACTCTATTTGCTTATGGACACTGGAAGTTTAATTTCATGTAAATTTCGTGTGTCAAAAATACTCTTTTTTGATTTTTTTTAACCACTAGAAAATGTTAAAGCCATTTTCTTTTTTTTTTTTTTAAGATTATTTATTTATTTATTTGACAGAGAGAGAGAGAGAGAGAGAGATCACAAGTAGGCAGAGAGGCAGGTAGAGAGAGGGGGGTAGGCAGGCTCCTTGTTGAGCAGAGAGCCCGATGCAGGGCTCAATCCCAGGACCCTGAGACCATGACCTGAGCTGAAGGAAGACGCCTTAACCCACTAAGCCACTTAGGCACCCTGTTAAAGCCATTTTCAAGTGGTTGTCCAAATTTGGCTGGTTGATCAAATCTTTGACCCTTGTTCTTGGATATTCCCAAATCATTACTAAGCTCATGTTTGCCCATTCCTAATTTTATACACCACTCTCAAAATGGTTCTCAGCCTTTATCTCCCTCACTTTACCATTTAAATTTTAATATGAAGAACAGGTTTTATTGACTTAGAAAAAACACAGATTTTTACAATAATAAGAGAGAATTTGGGATTTTTCCTTTTTTATTAAGGTATATTTGGGGGCTCCTAGGTGGCTCAGTCATTAAACGCCTGGCTCGGCTCAGGCCATGATCCCAGGGTCCTGGGATGGAGCCCTGCATCGGGCTCCCTGCTCAGTGGGAAGCCTGCTTCTCCTTCTCCCACTCCTCTGGCTTGTGTTCCCTCTCTCGGTGTCTCTCTCTCTGTCAAATAAATAAATAAAATCTTTAAAAAAAAAAAAAAGGTATATATGGCAACTAAGAATTGTATCTATCAAAAGTATACAATCTAATTATTTACATTGTGAAGTCATTACCACATTCAAGCTAAATAATGTATCTCTCTTTAGATAGTTACCACCTTTTTTTTTTTTTGGTGGTGACAATTGAGCACATTTTAAGTACATAGTAAGTATCATCAACCATAGTCACATTGTTGTACATTAGATCTTCAGAACCTATTCATCTTGCATAACCAAACCTCGTACTTTTTAGCCAACATCATTTCCCCTTCCCCTAGTCCCTGGTAACCATTATACTCTCTTTCTGTGAATTTGTCTATTTTAGATCCCACACATAAGTAAGATCATGCAGAATTTGTGTTTCTGGGTCTGTTTTGTTTTACTCAGCCCAGGGGCCTCCTGATGCCTCCATGTTGTTGCAAATGGCGGTATTTCCTTCTTTTCAAGGCTGAATACTATTCCATGTTATATGTGTGTGTGATATATGTTATGATATAAATCATACACACACACACACACATACACACACATTTTCTTTATCCATTCATCTGTTGACAGACATTTAGGTTGTTTCCATACCTTGGCTCTTGTGAATAATATGGAAATGATTGTGAGAGTGCAGATATCTCTTTGAGATCCTGATGTCATTATCTTGGGATATATACCAAACAGTGGGATTGCTGGATCATACGGTAGTTTGATTTTCAATTGTTTGAGAAAACTCTATATTGTTTCTCGTAATGGCTGTACCAATCTACATTTCCACCAGCCGTGTACAAGGGTTCCCTTCACAAGACAAAATATGTAGACTGTCCATTAAAATTTGAAGCCAAATGACCCATCGTTATTAATATTGTCAGCTGACTTAAGTTTTTCAATATTTATGAGCATTTGGGTAAGAGAAATTATCTTCCCAGTGGCTAGATTAAATATAGTAATAGATTAAAATAGATTTAATAGATTTAATAGATTAAAATACATCCCTAACTCTGTGAGCATAAGTAAATGACCTCTTGATTTAAACTGCTCTGATGTAAGACCCTAAAAATACACAAAATACAGAAAAACATTTAGACAGATAATATTCTTCATTTCTTGTGGGGTGATTAATTTTGAGCCAAAATGTAACAAAGTGATTTTTTTTTAAAAGAAGTGTTTTTATTTTTGGTGTTTTCCAGGAATTAACTAAAGACTGGAAAAATTCATTTTTATAAGTATGGTAGTACTAACAAAGAGATATAAAACTGAATAAAAATTTCATTTGGTAACCATGTAAATTAATAACAAATGTTTGACTTTTCATGTTTTACTTTACGGTATTAAGGGATACCTATTTCTGACACAGCAATTTTCATTTTCAAAGCCATTTATCACACATTTTTCAGTGTTATATCTAGTTTCCTCCTTCTTAGCACATTTAATACTAAATTAATATTTCAAAAGAACTCTTTTTTTCAGCCATTCTGAAAATTTTGTCAGTGACCCTTACCAGAATGTTAGCTGTTGCTAAAAGACTAGCAGCTGTGATATTATCCTTGCAACCTAGTTCTCTAGCAGTACATTAATGTCAATAAGCAAATGAGATGATGATTGACAGCAATAGCTACAAGTCAAAAGGGAAAAGATAAATTACTTTAATCAGAGATCATGATTTATTATATATATTTTATAAATGTGGGTAGAAGCCAAGATTTTTCCTCTGGCACAGCAGAAAGTGGATATTTAAGATTTTTGTCTATAAGTCTGAATTTGGGGCTTAAATTTTTGTACATAGGAATACCATTAATGGTTTATTACATTTTGAAAGGAAAAAGGTAATTATGTTGAAATTGACATTTTCAGAGGAAGGAAGATTTTTATCGGTGTATTTGGCGAAGTAAATTGGTGCAGTCTTAGCTATAAAATTTTTAAGGAAAAATTTAAAAGCAAGGCAGTCATATGATCAGATAAATTGGGTAGATTATACCAAAGATAAAACGGCTCTTTCTGTTACAAATGAGAATTTATACAGACAACTAACTGAGATGTTTTAAATTTTATTTGTATAAAAATGCTGTTCAATGTCTAATGATTTTTATCATTTGTATTATTCTGTACTTCAGAATAATAAGATAAGCCTGAGTATCTCATTAGCTCATTTTCAAAATTGATCATTTCAGGACAGTGCTGAATATAATGGAAGGTTTGGGTAAATAGGTTTGTGTCAGAACCTCTATGAAATTAGACGAGGATAAGCCTGGTAGATGAACCATCATCTATGTGCTAAACACTCACAGTCCATCCTCATGTTATGAAATGACATCAGCTCATTTTAAACTCTAAAATTACATGAGTCTGGAATTAACCTGCAGGCTGCATTCACACTGTTATTTACTTCTCTCTCCTTTCTCAGTAGTTCCCCCAAATAAGATTTATTTGCTTAAAGTTTGTTTGGCTTGTTACTTAAACCAGAGTTTGACATAGTGTTTTCCTGCTTTTACTTATAAAGTATCACTTACTGTGGCATTTGGTTTTTGTAAAAGCCAATCCCTTCATTACTAAGTTCCCAGGTTCTACAGATCTTGCTGTACCTGAACTATTTTTGGTGAGCTAGAATGGAAAGATAACATAAGATGAGACACATTCGTCCATCCACTTAGTCATATATATGGACCACAAATGTGTGCAGAGATCTCTGTGCTAGGCCCACATTAGGGTGGGGGGACCGGGTTTCCAGAATGCATATAAACAATCACAGAGCAATTTTCAAAAGTGGTTACGGGCCAAGAAAAAAATCTATGGTGAAATAAGCCCGGGATACCATGGGTTCAGCACAGTTAGGCGGATTTCTTTACTGCCGAACTTCAGAACCTTTAATATCTAATGGATGCTGTGAAGGTGAGATGAGGTAAGTTTTGTGGTGTTTCCCAATTTTCTGTGGAATATTTGTCAACATTTCTGAGAAACTATAGTTTCTTAGGGCACAGTTTAGAAAGTGCTACTAAGCAGTAACAGATGATGTCTTATAAAGTCTTCACCACAGGGGAACCTGGGTGATCCACTTGGTTAAGTGCCTCACTCTTGATTTTGGCTCAGGTCATGATCTCATGGTTTTGGGATTGAGCCCAGTGTGAGGATCCTTGCTCAGCAGCGAGTCTGCTTGAGATTCTCTCTCTCTCTCCCTCTGCCCCTCCCCCCACCTTCCACACTTTCTCTCTCAAAATCAATAAAATCTTTAAAAAAAAATTAACTACAGTAACTTTTAATATACTTCCTCAAGGTCATGAATTATAATTTATTTCTAATAAAAATATTTTAAATGACATTTAAGAGAAAGATTAGGAAGTTGACTAATGCTTCAGTGATGTGATTTAAAAAAATATTTCGGAGCATGATTACTTTTTATTTTGACCCAAAATTTCTAAGTCACCTTTTCTTCCTATATTAGATTTTTAGAATATGTATTTACTTCTGCTTTCCTAAAATTTTGTGAATATGAATGATAGTCTAGTCAGTGGGAATGGCTAAAGGAACTGCTATACCACCGGAGGAATTTTAATATTTATATGTAGGATTTCAGTGTCATGATCCTTTTTTTTTTTTTTTAAGATTTTATTTATTTATTTGACACAGAGAGAGATCACAAGTAGGCAGAGAGGCAGGCAGAGAGAGAGGGGGAAGCAGGCTCCCTGCTGAGCAGAGACCCTGATGCGGGGCTCAATCCCAGGACCCTGAGATCATGACCTGAGCCGAAGGCAGAGGCCTTAACCCACTGAGCCACCCAGGCCCCCAGAAAAATAAATTTTAGGTTAACTTCTGATCAGTGACTATTTAAAAATGTTAAATATGTAGTATGTTTTTTTAAAAAATGGTACAGTAATAACAATTCAGAACTAGCACCTATTTAGCTAGTCTATAAATGAAATAAGTTGGTAATTTATTACAAGACCATTTCTTCCCAAAGAGATACTTTTATGTGAATCCTATTGTATGTGTAGTATATATAAAGTATATACTATATATATACATATATATAAACACATATTGGGACATACACACACACACATATATATGTATATATAGTTGTAGTTTTATACACACACACACACACACACACACACACACACACACACACGTAGGGGCACCTGGGTGGCTCAGTTGGTTAAGTGACTGCCTTCAGCTCAAGTCATGATCCCAGGGTCCTGAGATTGAGTCCTGTATCAGGGTCCCTGCTCAGTGGGGAGTCTGCGTCTCCCTCTGCCTCTACCCCTCCCCCCAGCTCGTGCTCTCTCTCTCTCTCTCTCGCTCTCTATCTCAAATAAATAAAATAAAATAAAACACATATATACATTTCAGTCTCTTAAATAAATATGTGTTTAATTAATTTTGTTAATTTTTTTAATGGGAAGTCATGTTTCTGCAGTGCTTTCTATAGAACATTGGTAAATTGCTGCCAAGATTACAACCACAAAAGCTTGAGAATTTTTTTTGTTTGTTTTTAAAGCTTGAGAATTAATACCAGCACAGACTCTGGCACACCATTGTTCTTATTGGAGACGTTTTTGCTGACAGACACCTCAGATAAAGAATTGATAGTGTTGAAGCCCTGTTTCCTTTGCTTAAGAATCCTAAAAATAATTCCACCCAGTAAAACCTAAAATAAATATTCATAAGTCCTTATAATCACAAATATTCGTAAAATTGAAAGATCTGAAAATGTGTGTTTCTAGCATATGCTTCCTTAGCATCTGTCAGCAGTGTGTCTGACCATGTGTAGCTACACAGAAAGAGAAAAAATATTAGACTAGTCGACAACTGTTCTGCTTCTGTCTTTCAAAATACCTTCTGATCCCACATCTATAGGCACTCCTCACCAAAGTCAGGGATCTCATGTCCTACTCTTGGTTCATCAGTTTGACCACGGCCTCGAGTCTGAGCAGAAGGGCATTCCAGGAGCATCATTAGGTCTGATTTCTCAGCACCCACAGTCCTAAACCTCTGTAACCAGCCACTAGCTTCGGTTTTAGCTCGGTAGCCCTAAATCCTCCCTCAAAAATCAAACTAGGCCACCTATTTTTTGATGTTCTGAACATAAAAGTACCAAAATGTTAAAGAAGGTGACTTTTAAGCCTTTTGATCCATGTTTAACCCCCAACTCTCTGTGGGGGGGGGAAGCCCTGATTTGTAGTGCTTTCCAATTTTTGTCATGTAAATATTCCCAGTGTGACTGATTTTAGGCTTTCTATGTGAAATCACTCAGTGCTGGGTAGGGATGAGATGTACACACTTCTCTTTTTGAGTTGATGTGAACTTTCCCAGCTCATCACTGCCAGATGAAAAAGAGGCATCAGAAGCTGTCACTACTTTTCCCGCAGAGGTCATATTATCTGTGGTCAAGTGGTCCTTCAAAAACAATGAAATTCTTCCTTGCTACTGGCTACATTGAAAGAATAAAGTTCAAGTAAATTTTCCTAGACTATATTATCAGATTGTCACTAGTAGAATTAAGAATACTAAGAAGAAAAACTTTGCAAAAACTTATAAGGAGAAGCAAATTATTTTTGCTGATGTAAATCTGACATCAGTCATGTAAATTGATAGACCATTGTGGGTTTGTGGGATTATAATTTAAAAAAAAATTCCCCCATATTTCCATGGACTTTGAAAATGATATCCCCAGATAAATTGTGACATTTCCTTTCTGCATGTTGGTGCAATTTTACATTATGAAATTGTCATGGAGATTCATTACACCTATTTTCTAAACACAAATGACCATAATTCAAATATGTACCTATCATATACTGAACTCTAAACTGCATAAAAACATTCTATCACTAATGTATATGCAGGCACATCGATAAGATACATGTACACATTTTTTTCCACAGATTTTTGGAACCTCAGAATTTTTACTCTGATATCTTTCTGCCTCAGAAACCGGATTTTTGGTTCAGATTTGGAAGCATTTATGTATTAGCCTTTATCAGGCTACAGTGAATAACAGCCTCAAAAGTATCACAACATCTGTTTCTCATGTGGCACGTTCGCTACTGTGGGTTGGTCACCATAGCTGTCCGCCATGATGTGGTTCAGGTGCAGGTCGGCTCCATTCAGGACCCAGGCTGAAGGAAGACCCTAACTGGGATATGCCCTTCTAGTGGCAAAAGGCATTGATGGAAGAGAACTGGCAGCAATGTGAAATGCCTCTCATGGTGTCCAACTGGATATACCTCACATTACATCTGCTCACATTCCGTTGGCCAAAGCAAGGCATGTGGCCAAGCCCAGTCATCGGGCAACAAGACTACTTTCCTTCCATGAAGTCATGGAGAGCATAGCCAAAGGCTTTGGGAACAACTAATTCTGAACAATCATACCCCAGGTACCACAATTTTCCACAAATAATTGAGTTCACTCTAAGTAGCCAAGGTATGTCAAAATAATTTATAAAAGGAAATAACATCTTAGTTTTTTTTTTAAAAAGGAATGTATGACACATGGTTTAGGTTCAGAGTTTTTAGAAGGATCCCCACTCTTTGTATTTCATCCTTTGGAAAATAAAAAGATTTCCCCAAATATCACCAAAACCTAATTCTGTAGGAAATAAAAAATATGGTAAACTAATTGAAGTGGCCCTAACTAGTTGATGGTATAGTCATGGAAACAATGGAAGGGAAGCAGGAGTCCGGAGGGATCCACAGTCTGGACTGTGCTACTTCGTGGCTCTTATTTAACTCTTCTGCCTCCCAATTTCCTCATGTGTAAAATAAGAAAGTTGTTCCACAAGCTTCCTAAGGTCATTCTTACTATAAAGCTCTCATTCTAATGCTTTTTTATTGTCATCTAATTAACAAAGCATATCCTTCTGCAATTTTTATTATAGTTTAACTCATTGTTTTTCCTAGAATTATGGCAGGGCAATGGAATCTTAATTTTATTTTATTCATATCCCACCCTATTAAAAAAAATAGAGTACAGTTCTCCTTGTTTTTCATCTTAATATTCAAACTGATATTCTGCCATTACTCTGAGATTTGCCGGTTTAAACATGATCATATGTAAGAATCATCTGGGAGCTTGTTTAAAATGTAAATTTCCAGCCCCCAAGCCCCTGGAGATTCCAAGCCTAGATAGAACCCAGAAAACTACATTTCTACAAACACGCCAGGGGTCCAAACTAGTCTAAGCAGTACATATTCTATAAATTATATTTATAATAATAATGATAATAATAACCCCATATACTGGGATACTATATACTATAATAATGTAAAATTAGTTAACACCATGCTTCTAAATTATACATTCCTTATTTTGTGGTTATATTTTTTTGTCATGAATTTAACTTTTTTTAAAAATCATATTTAGGTATGTGCTATGGTGAGTGCTATGAATTGTGTAAGACTTATGATCACAGACCTGTACCCCTGAAACAAATAATACATTATGTGTCAGTTAAAAACACCCATATTTAGTGTATTGGACCTTTATAAGTGATGGAATTACGTTCATATATGAATCTTAGAAATGTGAAAATCAAATTTCTTACTATTCCTTTGAAGTGATGTGCTTTGATTAGTATTTGACTCCCCAAATGCACAGGGTAGATCCACCCTAGATTGAAATACTACAAAATGATGACTGTTAGTGACATCCAGTGTCCCTGCTTCTCCCCTTGTTTCCTCATAATCTAATCTCTACATCCACAAACTGCTTTTATTTTTATTTTTTTTAAGATTTTATTTATTTATTTGACAGAGAGAGATCACAAGTAGGCAGAGAGGCAGGCAGAGAGAGAAGGAAGCAGGCTCCCCGCTGAGCAGAGCCCGATGCGGGGCTCCATCCCAGGACCCTGAGATTATGACCTGAGCTGAAGGCAGAGGCTTTAACCCACTGAACCACCCAGGCACCCCACAAACTGCTTTTAAAACATTCTCCCATCATGTCATTTCTCTGCTTAAAACCATCCAGAATAAAAACACAAACCCTTAACATCTAGGCTTTTCTCTCCCTTGCCGCCCTTGCCTCCCCACCAGCTCCTCGGTGCAGTGCCCTTTCCCGAGTATCTTCATGGCTCCAGAGCTCGCTTTCCTTGGGGCTCCACTCCAATCCTGCCTTATTGACAATCTGATAAAGTAGCATACTCTCTCCCACCCATCAACCACTGGCCTTTGCACCCTACATTTTTGTTTAGAGCACTTATGGCTATTTGACATACTATGTGTTGATTTGTATCCACTCCTCTATAATTTTTTATCTCAATAAGAGCAAGGGCTTTGTTCTGTTCACTGCTATCTCCTGGGAAGGAGACTAATATCTGGCAGAGTAGGGGCTCAGTAAATATTGGTTGAACAAATTTTGGAGATTATACACCGCATGACCTATCTCCAGTCTAAGGCAAGACTATTAAGATCCGAGTTTTATAAAATAGGCAATGTTTTTAAAGGCAATTTTATTTTCTCTTAATTTCCCCTCTATTTTGAAAGTCACTTTAATTTATTCCTTTAGATTTATCATCCCTTTTGCAAAGTCTCTTCTTTCTATCTTTTTCTAGTCTATTTTTTAATTATGTGTGATACTTTATTTTGAGTTATGGCAATTTAAAGATGATATTTCATTTCAACAAGTTTTAATTACTTAATTGAAATAGGAAACTCCAACTATGAATTCAATGCTGGTGAAAGGCACCAGATTTACACCCCCATAAAACTGAGCACTTATCTTCATGTGATACATATATGGGATAGGTATATGAATGTGTAATAGCGTTCACACTTTCCTCGGAAAACTAGAAATCTTCCTGATTAAAAAACAAATGAAAGGGATAATTTATTTCTCAGCATCCGCTGATACATGCCCTCTAAAACCAACATATGTATCGGTAGAAGTTTTTATGTCATAAAAATTTGCTTGACTGGGGTGCCCGGCTGGCTCAGTCCATAGAGCGTGTGACTCTTGATCTCAGGGCTGTGAGTTCCAGCCCCACCTTGGGCGTAGAGCTTACTTTAAAATAAATAAAAGAAATAAAAATAAAAATAAAAGCCTGACTGGAATAGAACTGAGATTATTGAGACAATAGGTCCAAAGCACTTTGAAAACTGAAGAAAAAAATAGCTTTGCAAAGTTTACAACATTTTTAGTAAAATAAGATTAGACCAGAGGCACCTGGATGGCTCAGTTTGTTAAGCGTCCAACTTGATGGTCATGAGATCCAGCCCTGCATTGGGCTCCACACTCAGTGTGGAGTCTGCCTTAGGGATTCTCTCTCCCTCTCCCTCCCCCTTGCCTCTCCCCCCACTTGTATGTGTGTGCGCGCTCTCTCTCTTTCTCTCTCTCAAATAAATGAAATATTTTAGAAAAAGAAAAGATTAGGGTGCCTGGGTGGCTCAGTTGGTTGGATGACTGCCTTCGACTCAGGTCATGATTCCAGAGTCCCAGGATTGAGTCCTACATCAGGGTCCCAGCTCCACGGGGAGTCTGCTCCTCCCTCCGACCTTCTCTCCTCTCATGCTCTCTCTCTCTCAAGTAAAAAAAAAAATCGAAAGAAAGAAAGAAAGAAAGAAAGAAAGAAAGAAAGGAAAGAAAGAAGGAAAGAAAGAAGAAAGAAAGAAAAAGAAAGAGAGAGAGAAAAAGAAAGAGAGAGAGAGAAAGATAGATTAGACCACATTAAAACAGTCCACTTATTTGGACATTTCCCCCTCCCTGGCCTGCATTTCCCTGATTGTTACTTACTACCTGGTCTGGTGCCTAGAAATGCCCTATGTGCCAGAACATGGTCAGGAATGAAGGTTTGGGTCACCTCACTGCCTGAAAAACCAAGACCAGTAGAAATGCTTGCTAAAGGCAAAGGGAATACCAATGGGTAGGGGAGGGAGGTAGTCATAAATACCAGCTATGACCATGTGACCAGTTATAGTAGTAAGGACTGTAATTGTCATGAGTGCTTGCTGTTTATTTCATTATGAATCTGTTTGTGGGCATATTTATATAGCAAATAACTTTGTTTTAGTCCCGCTCTCATCTCCTTATCATGTAATATAAGATGTACTGACTTTAGATCATAGTATTTAAGTATTATTAATTTTACATCATAGTATTTACACTACAGGATATCAAGAAAAGTAAACATCATCTCAGGACTGTGTGTTTTCTTCTGGGGAAAATATTAGTGGGTTTTTGGTTGTATGCAGGATAGCTGTATTATGTTAGGTGGAACTATGACCTTATTTTTTATTTGGAGATTAAGTACAGTTGCAGAACATGTGTATGGATGCCAAGTGTATAAGGGGTACACGTGTGATGGTTAATTTTATGAGCCAATTTGGCACCACCAGGTGCCCAGATATTTCATCAAACATTCAGGATGTATTCTTAGTGTTTGGATGGGCTTAACACTTAAATTAATGGACTTCAAGTAAAGCAAAATGCCCTCTGTAATGTAAGTGGGCCTTATCTAATCAGTTGAAGAGCTGAAGAAAACAAAAGCTTGGCCTCCCCCAAGCAAGAGAGAATTTCTCCAGCATGCTGCCTTTGAGCTTTCTCTGCAACATTAGCTTTTCCTGGTTCTACAGCCAACCAGTCTTTGGACTCAAATTAGAATACTGGTTCTCTTGGGTCTCTACCCTGTCAGCATTCCTTGCAGATTTTGGATTTGCCAACCTCAATAATCCCTGAGCCAACTCCTTTTACTATTGTATAAATATTTATACATATATACATATCCCATTGGTTCCATTTCTCTGGAGAACCCTGACTAATACACTTTCTGACAAGTCCAAAAAATCTTGTGACCTACAAATTATATACAAGAAAATAAAGACGTTCTATTAACTGGATTCAAAACATTGTAGATGTACTAATGACCATGTCATATGATCATTTAGAGCTAGCAGCAGTTTGCAATATATATATACTTTATAGGAGAGATCTAGCCACTCACTGAGCTTTAAATGTATAAGCTTTTCTATCACCACATATGCCTATCTTACAAATATCTACTTTTAAATAAGCATCATTTTGGTAGGACTTTTAGTTTTCTATGAACTTGAATATTTACTTTATCCCTGCAGGCATTATTTTTTTTGTAAATTCTGTAAGTTAACACTGGTGCACAATGAAATCTATTTTCAACTTCATGTATTACCAATAATGGTAACTTAATTTTTTCTTATAAAATAGTGGAACATGTTTTTGTTGTGTACAGTCCTACCTAATATCTGTAGATTGAATACAAACTAAGAAGACAAATAAAAATCAGATTTAAATATGTTGGCTACTACATTCTTTAAATCAATTACATATGAAGTTGAACCACAGAAAAAAGTAAAAAATTATGGGATATATTTTCTGAATCATTTCAGAAGCTTCTGTCAGATACCGAGGGTCTGTAGAACAGTTTATAAAACAACGTACAAGAAACTAGAGTATAGCATTAGTAGGCTTCCTGCAAGAAAAAAAGAGCAATTTTTGAAGTTCCTTCAAGGACAAAAGATAATGGATGTTTTTATAGTTTGCATCTGGACTAACTCTATTAGCATCATTAGTGGTAATGTATTCCAGAAGCCATTTAATGTAATTATGCAGATAATATTTTTTCGTTAAGAATGTTGTGGAATTTCAAATAAGTACATTTTTTAGATGAAATCTTTTAATCTTCTAAGAGTAGTTTCCTAGAAAAATCTATTACCTCTACAGTAAGAAACAAGGAAACTGTAGGTTAAGAGACTAATAACGTTCACTTTTGTAACTCACTTAAATAATGATATAACCCATTTTTTAAAGTTGCTAAGTCAAGATAGAAAAGAGTTCTGCAAGGGCCCCTACTTCTATGTCTTTGCCTGGAGATGTTTAAAATATAAGCATTACTGTATTAAAAGTACATTGATTATAGTAGACACTTTATTTTTCTTCATTCCTGTTTTTCCTGTTCATGCTACCTTTTAACCTTTCTTGCACCATCACCCCGACTTTTTTTGGGAAAACACCCCTCTCAAACTAGGGGTTTAGATGGAGCTGATTCCTGTTTTAGAAGCAGACACGTGAACTCAGGACTGACCAATCAGATCAATGCCCTTTACACGCATGAGCACATGCACACCGGCAGGTGCGCACACCACACGCTGTTTAAAAAGAATGAGCAATAAGACTAATTCTTGGCCTCCAGTGGAACTCTTCAAAATTAGGCTTTTCGTAGTACAGAATACAAACCTAACTTCGATCATCAAGCCAGTAGGCTTGGTCACCAGAATGAGTTCACCTGCCAGGAGATGAAGGGAGCCCGACTCCATTCCACTGGTGCTATTTGTTCTTATGCATCAAGTCATTTCAGAAGTTCTACGTTTCATGATCTAATAAATTCTCTTTTTTGTTTTTGTTTTGTTTTATCGTATGGGGTGTTTTTGTGTGGGGGGGGATTAAGCCCGCTTTATTTAATTTCAATGACTTGTAAGTGGAAGAGTTCTAATAGTCAAATACCAGTATTCGGAAAAAAATATTCTTACAAGCGACTACTCTTCCCACCCATTTCCTAGAAAGGGCAAGTTTCTTTTGGCTTTCCCAGTTGTTCCCTCTGTAAAGTATCATCCCACTTCTTCGGCTACATCACATCTCCTCATCTTCTTAAACTCTGTTAAATTGTTTTCTTGTCTCAGTCTTCTTAGCTTTGAATTCTCCTCCAGCTAAGAATTCTGCGTCAGCTTACCCATAAAATTCATATGCTTCTGCTGTCCTGGAAACTGGTACAGATATGTGTACTCAGACTATAACCTCCTTATGGCAATTATAAATACTACTGTAACTACCAGAGGCGGTCAGGGTTCCCCACACACTTAGCCATGAGTGCAGTGCTGTTTGGACTGGGTAATTGAAAATTTTCATCTAGTGTAAAGTCTCTTTTGCTCACAACTGACAAGCCTCAGAGGACTGTGAATTGGGCACGAGAGGCACCCTAAGAATGTTTAGAGATTTCGTTTCACTAAGATGCAGAACTGGTAAGACTTTGTTTTGTGAGCGTTTTTATGACTTCCCCTTACAGCGCAAATATGCTAGAACTATATAGCACAAGCCCATTCTCATATTACTCTTTCTTTCAGTTTTTTATTGCTGTATTGCAGTTCCCTCAAAATGTATGGTTTGAAACCATAATGATTTATTATTACTCACGGGTCTGGATTGTTTGGCCAATGCTTCTGTTCTTGCCTGTCCTCACCCGTGGCTGCATTCCCCTCACTGATTGGCTAGGCTTGGGTTCAGCCAGGTTGTTGGCTGAGGGACCTCATCTCTCCTCTCCCCTCGGGGTTGTCAAGAGTTCAAAAATAGAAGTGACATGGGCTCTTGAATCTTAGTTTTGCAAGCCATGTAGAGTCATTTCAATGGCTGCGTTTTCTTAATCAAAGCCGGGGCCAGCCCAGCTCAGATAGGACTGGCGGTCGGGGGTCTAATTCCACCTTGTGATGAGAGACTGTCAGAAACCTCACTGCGGAAAGTATGCGGGGTGGGGGCTATTGTTGAGACCATCTCTGGAAACGATCTGTTGTTTTTATTTATAACTGGAGAAAGGAACTACCTTTTCATATCCAAATTCTCTTGATACTTGTAAGTAGAATCCTTCTTGAACCATTTAATACTTATAAAAGTGCTCAAAGTGAAAAAATAATGCTTCCATTTGGAAATAAATATTTCTGAGGTGGCAAGTATTAGGACATACGGGTATTTATAAGTACACACATATGGTAGTGTTGGGCTCATATACACATCTACCTAATAATTTGTAAAATATTTATACGTTTTGCTTATTGAAAAAGGCAAAACATAAATATTGCAATTGCTATCCATTCTGCCTTTTACAATGTCCTGTAGAGCTTCAATTTTTAAAAGCATAACTGGTTTAGAATAGCCATACAGGCCTTTGAACCAATATATTGCATTATGTAAGTCTGAAAAGGATAGCAGTGTATCCAAAAACGCCTGTCTTTTGCATTTGAGATCTTTAACATTTTTTCTACAAAGTGTGGTTTATTCAAAAGTTTCAAATCATTTATATAAAATTTTAAAACATGAAGAACTCTTAAGAATAAAAATATATGTTGGGGCACCTGGTTGGCTCAGTTTGGTGGAGCACGTGACTCTGATCTTGGGGTCATGAGTTCGAGCCCCATGTTGGGTGTAGAGATTACTTAAAAATAAAATCTTAAAAAAAAATTAAAAAACACATGTAAGAATACAGAGAAATTAATGGGTGGAAAACATTAAATTCAGGATAGTAGTTACCTCTGGTGGAGAAGAGAGAAGTCCACCAGGGAGCCATAACTGAGGGGCAAACAACACACTGACGATGTTCAATTTCTCAAAGACTGCAGCCAATATGCAGGTATTTGTGGTCTATTTCTTTAGACCTTTCTATGTGAAAGACTGCAAAATTATGAAGAGAACTCTATACTTTATCATCTGATGATAGGGGGCCATTCAAATCTACGCTACCTGAAACTCTTTCAGAAATATTCATTTAATTGGCTTCTAAAACGTTGCTTTACTACACAGATAACCCTAATCACTCAGCCCCCATGCTGTACTATTTTAAAGTAGCTCTTTCTCTTCTTTCCAAATCAGCTGTGCTGATGACAGACAGAGAGAAGAGGCAGGCCTCACGGCCAGCTGGCCAGCTCCTCCACTCACACACATATCCTCTACCTCAGACTGAGTCGTCTCACCGGTCCACTTGGCTGCCCCTGAGAGATTTTTACTTGATGCATTTTGTAAAACGTTTCACAGGGTGGTGTGGGCTGGGAGTAGAATGTTTACATCTGAAGAAGTGCTTGGGAAAGGACTCTAGAAACTTTAGAGCCCTTAACAAACTAGGATTAAATCTTTTTCTGACAAAAATGGCAGAAAATAGCTTCTCATTTTTGTTCCCCAGGATCCCCCAGATATTCATTTCTAACAAACCCTTTCAGGTGAAAAGTTCTTTTCTGAAAAATGGAGCTTCCAAGGGAAAAAAAATCAAGGACATCTAGTGAGCTTGATTTACAGGGGAAGTGGGAAACAAAAGCAATGTAGGTTGACTATCTGTGGTATGTATATGAAAGAGGAAGAGAAAATTATATGAAGTCAGTTCATGCTCTTTGAAAGCAGGTACTCACAGTGACTTTACACCACATTCTAGGGAATATCAGGCGGGTTCACATTCCACTGGCTTCTATTCAAATTCCCTTCCTTTCTTCCTAACTCATAGTAATCCAGTATACCATTCCTAGTTTTTTGAAGGCTTGGAAACGTTGGAGAGGGGTTTGCAGACTTTTATTAGGAAGTAGTATTAAATATAAACAAATATATTATCCCCAAATCTAATCCTTCATTATTTTTGACAGTTGACATGTTAAATAAGGAATATTTCATATATATCTAAATTTCTTCAAAACAGACTTCTTAAAATCTTTAGCTCCCTTAGAAGCAAGGTAAGATCTGGAGGAAAATATGTGATAGAAAATACGTGAAAAAAAGGAAGCCATATGTCTGTTGCAGGCCTTCTTCTGGGAGGTTACAGGAACCTTGGCTCTGTGGTCTCTCTGTAAACGTTTCTGTGGTCTGTCTGTAAACCTTGTGGTCTGTCTGTAAACGTTTCTCTATGTGGTTGGCACCTTCTGTGTATGAAAAATTTGTGAGCTCTCATATATGCTCATTTTCTCTCCCTTCCTATTCTTTCCAGCTCAGTTACAGAGACATCATTTAGAAAAGGATCTGGCATCTGATAGGTGCTTAATAAAAATTTCCTTTATTGAAATTAAATTGATTTAACCAGCTTAGCCTTAGAGGTAGGTTCAACAAATAGATAAGTGTTGCTGAAAAACCTGCTACGCTGATGACTTTGTGATACTCTGTGTGTGTGTGTGTGAGAGAGAGAGAGAAAGAGAGAGCAAGAGAGACTAGTGAAACTAGTACATCTCAAACTGAACACAATTTCTTTGTTCACGTCTCTCTCTCCTTGTCCATCTGATTCCCCAAGAATGTAATCATGGTCTGGCAACTTTTTCTCTCTCCTTCTAGTGCCTACAGCCGTGTCAGCGCCATCATCTGCCTGTCTTTCCCAGCCTTCCCTGACAACTTTGAGTCAGGTCTACTCCCCTCAGCCCCCTCTGCGAACCTCTCTGCTTTCATCCTCTCCAATCTATGTGATGCACCGCGCCAGCTCTCTTCCTTTCTGAAGCATTATTTTCATCGGATCACTCCTCTACAATGGCTCTTAATTGCCTTTTGAATCTAATTAAAACTTCTTCAAGATCCTCTACCAATTAACTCTGTACGCAGGCTCCTTTCGCAGCCTTCTCATGGTGGCACCGGCTCCTGCTCTCAGGCCCAGGGGACCAAACCTGCTCACCCTCTGCCTTTTCTCGCTTCCCTGGCCTCGCCGGGTGCCAGCTACCTCCTACCTAGAGTGCCCACTCCACTTGCTTCTTCTTTCTGCCAAAGCTCTCGCTCTCTCTAAACAGGAAAAAAAATCGCTAAATTACCTTTCCCTTCCAACTCTGATTATTCTAACCAGGAATGGTAATGGATTGAACATGGGTGTATCCTTTTGGAAAAGCGTGTGTTTTCATGTACCTGCATTATCAACGCCTTGTTGCAGGGAGCAGTGCCCACACATCTTGGCTCAGGGACTCCACGCATTTGGAAGAAGTCCTGCTTGCTGTTCTCGGGCTAGTGGTTTGGCTTTTCCAACGACTAGGTGAAGGTGCACCTAGTGTTCAGTCTTGGGCTCAGGCAGGATAGGCATGATCGAGGACGTCTTAATGCCACCTCACTTTCCTTTTTCTGCTGGCGAAGCACGCTGCCCCCCGCCCACCCCGGGGCCTTGGGCAGCCTCGGCCGCCTCTCTCTCCCCACCCCCGGGAGCCAGGACAGGGGAAGCCTCAGGGGCCTCCAGGCCTTCCGACGGTAACCATTGAGGCGAGAGCCCTTGGAGCACTGCTGGGGCCACAGGGCGGAGGACCAGGAGGCTCAGGTCATCTCCTGTCGGGCCACCTCCTCGTCAGCGCGAGGTGTCTTTGGCGGGTCCCGGGAGTGCCCCGATGGTGGGGCCCCGCGGGCCGGCTACCGCCTCCTGCTCCCGCACAACTCCTGGGAGACAAAGTGTAAAACTTGGCCCTGGCCCGCCCGGCTGCCCTGCGTTGCCAACAACAAGAAGAGGGCCGGTAGCCCCGAAGCGGCGCGAGGCGAAACCCTTGCTCCGCCCGTACTGTGGGCGCCCGGAGCGCGCCCCGCCTTCGGGTCGCCAGCGCAGGGACCCGCGCGCACACTCGGCCTCAACTGCCCCCGCCGGAGACATCCGGCCCGAGGCTTCCCGCGCGGGCGAGGAAACGTCCAGAACCTCTCCCTCTACCCGGACCGGCTGGGCGCCCAAAGAGGGCCTCCTCCGGACGCAGGCAAAGGGAGGGACCGGCCGGGGCCACTCCTCCTACGCCTAAGTGGCAGAGGGACATCCCCACCCCCCGCCCCAAACCCCGGGCGGCGGCAGAAGGAACTTTCGGGTGGTGAAGGACGCTTCCAGGGCAGGGATCGCCTGAGTGGCGAGGGGCGAAGGGTACCCCAGAGTGCAGCACCGGCTTCCGCCACAGCGCCCCTCCGGGGAACTCCAGGGTGCCGCAGGGAGCCTGTTGGACCCAAACTCCCTTTATCTTGCAAGTTCAGTGGCAGGGATGTGGCCCCAGGACCACTGGAGCTCTCCACAGGTGGGAGGCCTGTATGGACTTAAGAGAAGCTGGTGGTGGTTGGTGCCATAGTTGCTGTTGCTGTTTTATGTGTATGTGTGACTGGTTTTAAGGATATGATCCCAGTATTGTCTTCTTGACTAATGCAGGCTGCCATGAAGACACCCGAGAAGGACGCTATAAATACCAAGAGGTTGTAAGATGTTCAACAAAACAAGCAAAACAAAACAAAACAAAAAACGGGGAAAGGGAGTGGTTTGCTGGAGTACTGGGCTGGTCCTGGAATCACAGCGGAGCTACAGACGCTGGGATTACTGTTGTGGGGTGCTGGAGGCCTAATGATGGGTTTAGCCACAAGCAGGAGCCTGAACACACTAAATACAACAACCACAACAAAAATCCAGTGCGGTGGTAGCCTGATTTAAAGCTAATCAGAATCACTGGTCCTTTCCTAGATAATGCAGTTCAGATGGCTATCCCTGCATTTTTTCTTTCTCCACACTGATAGACATAAGGCTGCATCATTATTTTTAAGCTGAAAACATCTTTTGCTGGACAGTCACAGCAAAAGGCCTCCAGGGGAGTTGACAACAGAACTTCACATTGGTCCTGCACCTTATAGGCTTTCGGGTACGTTATTTCACTTGAGCCTTACTTAAATCCTGTTGGAAAGAAAGAAGTAGTGTTATCCACATTCTGCAAAAGAGAACGAGATTTGGCGGTGTCGACTGACTTCTCGGTTGCTCAGACATAAGTGCAGAGCTGATACATGAGCGCAGGTGTTCTGACTGCAGGCCCGTTTCCAGCTCTGTGAGCACTGCTGCGAGCAGTCGTGGGTCCTTGTTCTCCTCTCCCTCTTTATCGCGATACTTAGGATAAAAGCAGAGGGAGAAATCACCATTGGTGGTGAGAATGGCCAATAGTGTGGGAGAAGGACTTATTCACTGGGCGCTGAAGAAAGCAAAATTCAACTCCATATGCTGAATTGATGCTTTTGTGATCAGCTTATGCTGATGGTAGGTATTTCTTTTTTGGGGCGGGGCAGGGGGGGAGTCCCTATTCTGGAAAGCTTTTCCATGGATAGGTCTCTGTTCAAGCAACAGCTAGAAACTCACTTCTTGAAACCTAAGACTGAACAAACCTACTATAGAGAAAGAAGTCATAGGTGTAACTTGGGCTGAATTAAAATAGCATTTACTGAGCACTCTTTTCCCTAATATTTATTATTTATTAACCATTGCTTCTAACCTGGCATTCTGGCCTTGATGCCCCTAAAGGACCAGGGCTTCTCTGAGAGATTGAAAAGATTTGCCAAACTTCAAACACATGGAGACCAAGGGTTGGGGAGCAAGTCTTCTTACCTTTTTTGGGGGAACCATTGTTATAAAACGTATGATCTTTCCAGATGAAGCGTTTCAAATCCCCACTCGGGAACTACTTAGAACCGGATGTTTAGAAACCTTTGTATGAGTCATATGTATAAAGTCACCTTCATAAGTATTTGGCTGGGAGTTGAAGGAAAGAATGTAGAGTGAGGAGAGAGAGGAAGAGGAGGGGGAAGGCAATTAGATTCGAAACAAAACATTGGAACGGATCAGAAGGCTGTAAAATCGGGAGTAATTCCGAGCCGACGCCACTGTGGGGCGCCAAAGTTCTACTCGGCTAAGGCCTGCGGCCGTGGTGCGAGGTGCGAGGACAGAAGTCCTGGAGAACAGATGCACTGGGGGAAGAAAAGAGAGAGGAAGGAGGGAAGGGAAGGGAAAGGAGGGGTGGGGCTGGGGTGTCCTTTATTCTCCAGTTAAACTCGCCGGGGAGACTTTGTTACATAATAAGTCTGTGCGTGGTGGAAGAAGACTTTGTTGGAAGGAAAGGAGGATGTGAATGGGGCAAAGCGCTTCGAAGACAATCTCAGACCACTGAGCTGACTGATGAGGAACACAGACGCTGCTCTTCGCTCTAGAAATTCTTGGGCTTCTTCTCAAATTGGGGCCACTACCTCTTTTAAAGGGGCGTGTGAGGAAGGAGATAGATTAGGAGTGGATCTGCTCCCCACAAACACACTGGCTACCCCGCCCAACTTCCTTGCCCCCCACGCCTATTTAGGGGCTGCCGCCCCGGTTATCCGGGGCTCTGGGGCTCTCTCTCCTCCAGGGCGCTGCGGGGTTGCCCAACTCCGCCTGCAGCCCCCGAGGACTTCTCAGCCGGGATAAAGGGCGGCCTCCTTCAGCCAGCGAACGTCCTGGATGCTCAGCCGTCAGCTGCCGGGAGGCGCTGATTTCATTCCCGCGCGGCTTTCTCGGCGGGCGGCGAGGGGCGGAGGGCGGGCGCTGGCGGGGCGGGGTGGGGGCGGGGGGCGGGAGGCTGCGGCCGAGACCCGGGGAGGCTGAACCGCCGGGCCCCGCCTGGATTTATTACATCCCAGACGCCGGCAAAGGTTAGGAACGCGCATTTAGAGACGGGATAATCCGAGTTTAAATATTAACAGTAAAAGCAGAACCGGTGGAATATTTACCTAGAAACTGAGCAGATCTCCTTTTGCCAAGGGAGAGGAGCGCGGAGGAGGCCCGGCTCCCAGGCCTACGGCTCTGGAGCGGCGCTTCCCCGCGGGGTCGCGGGGCCCGCCAAGACCCACCTCGGAAGCTTCCTCGGATTGTGCTTAAGGGGGAGGGCCGCGGACCCCCTTGTTTTGCCAAGTCGACCCGAGTCTGCGGAACTCGGTCCCAATCTTCTGCTTTGTCATATTCTCCTTTTTTAAGGGTCTCCCCGACCAACACAAAAGGTGGAGGAAAGTACGTTGGATCAATAGCAAAGATTGTTATTTAGATAACGAATTAATCTCCCTGTTATAATACTTTTATAGTGAACTTTGCACCCCTTCCATAAGAAAAAGGAATTTAAAGGAAAAAAAGTCTCAAACAGGATTAAGGTTTTAATTACAATTCCCTATCGAAATAGTATGTTTGATGAGCTGATCTTATCAATTAATAGTAACATTAAAGCTCAAGAAACAGATTCACGGAAAATATGCTTAAGGGCGTCTTTTAAAAGTAATCGCACCCAGGGAACTAGCGGGGCAGCAGGCCAACGAAGCAGCGTCGAAGCCGGTTTCGGATCCGCGTTTGCTTGGACTTGGCCAGTGCGGGGCGCGCATCTGGGGCTCAGGCTGGGGCGGGGGCGGCGGGCCTAGAAGACGCGGCCGCGCAGGGTGGGAGGGAAATAATAAATAACAAACGCCTCTTCCAAGCTGAGGCCCACATCAAAGTTGGGACCCCGCAAGGGCCGTGCAGTTCACTGCGTTTGGGTCAGCGTTATATTCCAGGGGCAAATAAAGTAATTTGAACATGCACCAACAGTTTTCCATAAAATACGAGTTAAAAGAAGTAATAGAACTAATCACTGTCTCCTCAAATCAAGTAGAAAACATTTCAATGCACTAATTAGAGTAATTAGAATAATAAGCCTCTGCCTATATGTGGTAAGACAATGTGTACAAACAACTTTATTTAATGTATACTGGTAATCAGCGATGCGTGCCTGCTTGAATGCTTAGCGCAATAAAACTACCCTCCGTCCGCCCAAACAATCAAATACAAATTAGTTTAATGATTGTGCCTGCTGAATGTCTTAGAAATCCACAGGCAGAGGCGAGTAAATAGAAGCATCCTTGTTTGCGTGCGTCCCCGCCCGGGCTGGCCGCGGGGCCCGGTGAGTGGCCGCGGGCTGGCGCGGCGGGAGCGAGCAGGAGGCCCCGCGCGCCCGGCGGAGGCCGGGCCGGGCGCCAGCCCCGACCAGCGCCTCGCCAGAGCTGGTGCTTCCGTCCCTGGCGGCCCTCCCAGCCCTCCTCAGACAGCTGCCCGCCCCCGTGGCCCTTCCGCGCCCTCAACCCCCAAGAGCCCCTGTTCCCCACCAGGCCTCATCTCCTCCAGAGGCAAAAGGCCTTGTTAGAACTCCTAGCGCCCGATTACGAGGGTTTTAGGAATTGAGTGATTTCCTCCCACTAGGCGACTCCTCCCAGGCGTCTTGGAGGGCTGAGAGGGGTGGGGGGCGTCCGCCCATGCTGTGACAGCCCGGACAGCGGAGGAGAACCCCAGGCCTGCGGTCGTGGGCAGCCGCCCCTCCCCACTCGCTGCCCCGCATCTGTGACTTGGAGGCTGGGGTGCCCGGAGGGGCTCCCTGGTTCCCTTCGCTGGGGACCTGCTGTTCCTCCTGTGTAGATAAAGGGTCAACTCTAGGCTCAGCTGGGAGCAGTCGGTTTCTGAGGGGTTTAGAGCTTCGCTTTCTTCCAGGCTTCAGCACTCGGTGGGCAGGTTCTTCTCCAGGGGAGGCCGGGAGCCGAGGTCAGGAGCCGCCAGAAGTTTGATGGGTGTGGGCTGAAGGGAACGTGCTTCAGAACTTCACTCGCCAGCTCTCGGCTACCGTGCTCCACTCCTTGCCCCCCTCGCAGTCACCCCCAAACAAATAAACCAGAAAAGCCCAAATTACTCGATTTCCCCTCTCCTCCCCGGTTTTCCCTCAGTGGGCCCCTCTGCCCCCTTCTCTCGGGGCGTCTTCTCCCACGATTGCCTCTCTCACGCAGGAAGCAACGTCCTGGGCCCAACTTGGCAGAATCACGCGGAAAAGCCGCGCAGGCAGAAAGCTTGGAGATTCACTCAACCCCTGGACCCTCGACCCTCAGTCACCGCCGCGCCCCAGCGCATCTCTACCCCCGCCGCACGCGCCCCCAGAGAGGCCCCGCCAACTCTCTGTGACTGTAACCAACTTTCCCAGGGGCGGCAGCTGTCCCTAAGGCTTCTGCCCTCCTCCCCCTAGCCACCACCTCTATCCTCTGCCTCGGGTGGGCGAACCCACCAGTCGTTGACTGCCCCCCCCCCGGGTGTCCCTGGAGAGTGAGAGTGATGGAATAGCCCACGACGTCGGGGCGGGCGACCCTCCCCCTAAAGATTCGGACGTCGGAGCCGCTGGAGCCGCAGAGTTCCCCGGTTCCTGGCAGACACTGTGGGGCTGTTCCTTGTCCCGGAGCGAGGGCCGGGGCTGGGGGCGGGGACAACCCGGCTCCTCCGGCCCCTCTCCTCCCTCCGCCGGCAAGCTGGGCGGTAGGGGTCTTCCTTTCAAGGCCCGGCCTTCCCCGAGGTGGGGGTTCCCGGCGGGGCTGGGGCGCCTCCTCTGCGTCGGAGCTCGGAGCAGCAGCGGGCCGGGCAGCACGCTCGCCAGCCTTGGCCAGGCGCTGTAACAACTTTGAAGGAATATTTTGTTAAGGGAGCAAACAAACAGAAAAGTTATTGATGTCAAATCATCGTCTCCAGAATCGTGTGCTGTGGAACGTAAAAATTCTTCCGACGGAGTGAGATTTCTGAACAGGAAGAGGGAAAGAACTCCCCACCCTTTCCACGAGGATTTGCCTCAACCTTAAAACCCAATGATTTACAACGGCTAATTTGTGTTACAAACCCCGCGAGAAACTTTTTCTTTCTTTCCACTCTCCTGCCAAACTCTGGCCATATTTCTGTTGTGTGTGGCTTTCCTCCCCACCCCTTAAACAACAGACCCAGGGGAAATACTGGTGGGAGGAAAAATAGATGCCCCAAATAAAAACGGATGCAGATTCAAATGTAGTCCACAGCGAGATTTCCTATTGCCGTCGTTCTGCACACCGAGAGTTAATCGTATACAATTTATAACAATCAAAATCCCCTCCATATTGCTCAGATGGGGTCCTAGTGCTCCCCTGTCTTTCTAAAATCAGTGACAAGTGAGTCTTTGTGGGGCATTTATTTCCTTCTTTTTTCTAGATGACAGCTCCCCATTCTGAGAGCAGAGAGCTGTTTGCGGCCAGCTACACGCACTCCAGAGCCCAGGCTCTTCACGTACGAATCGCATATGGAAGTTTTTGCCCCCCTCCCCCCAAATCCCAGACAAAGAGCTATAAAAACTCAGAAAGACGTGAAAGGAATAAACTTTAAGATATAGATGCACTTTTACTGGTGTATTAAATAACATTTCAGACATTTTTTTTTTTTTAAAGAAATACATCTTCATGTTATCAGCAACCAGAATTCTAACAATAAGAGGCCAGGGTTGTTTTGATGGGATATGATATTGTTTCTAAAACCTCTAACAGCTAAGCCAAGCAGAGTTGTTATTAAGGTTAAGGGAAAGTACTATGTGGTAAAGTTAATTAACTTTTTTTTTCCTTAAAAAATAAAGGATGAAATAAATTTCCTAGCTTCCCACAAAACACAAGAACAATGTGAAAATATTCTGCTTGTTTATCTCCATAACCAAGCAAAGCCTTTAAAAAAACTAAAAAGCCGTTTTCTGGCCCTCCTGCACCCACCTCTAGATAAGGAAGCATTGAAATAACTCTGGCCCAAGTTCTACCAAGGTGGTCAAGTTTACTCCTTGATTTTCTAGCTAAGTGGCAAGCCCTTGCCCCTTTTGCATTATTTCCTGTACCGAATCAAGTGCTGAGAATAGGTGCCAGGAGCCCTGGTTCGCTCCTACCGCCATCTGCCCCCCCCTTAAGAGATTATGCGTCACTGAAAAAAGTAAACTTTCTTGAATAGGGATAATGTTGGTATAAAATTTAGCTGAACATCCCATGTAGTCCTATTGTCAAGATTCATTGCTAGTATCTCCAGATGCATTTTTCATTTTAAATGGACACTGTCCCTTTTGCCTCACTGAAATATACAAGCAGACCCAAAGAAAACACTTTTACCTTTGACCCTCCCTTCACCATCCGTCTTTCTTTCTCGGTTAAAAGCTCCGTTCTTTATCTCATTCTTTAACTTGTCTAGGAATTCAATAGAATCTAGAACACAGTTCTATAAACCGATTGAAAAATCAACAAAGACAAATCACAGAAGCCGGTGACAAAACGATAATTTCTCTCACTCAGCAACCCAGCACTCCCCAAGCTGCTCCCACAGGAAGGCAAGTGAAAGGCAAAAGAAGGCAGTATAGAGACACACACGCACAGGTACCAAAGCCCTCACATGCCAGTTACCCCCATTGTTGCTGTTGCATCTCTTTATTAGTTGCTCTTGGAGAAATAAGAAGATAAGAGAGATGAGTGCCTCTACTAAAGCCATTTCATCAGAAACCCCTGCCAACCAGAGTGGGGCTTCCACTGGTCAGAGCAGGAGGGGAAGAAGGGTGTCTTTGTGGCTGCCATCTCGAATGTACAGGAGGTAACTTCATGGGAACCAAGACTGTCTACAAGTGCCAAGCATAATATTATTTGTGGCCATTCCCTCTATCTGACCTTCACATAACTCTCCCACATGATCGTTTCTCCCCCATCTTATACCATAAATTTTAAAAAGTGACATATTTGGAGGAAACAACGGGAGCTCTTGCAGGATGGCTGCATTCCGCATTATTGTCTTTGGGGGAAAGAAAGGGTTTGTGGCTGTGGCTGGCCAATATCTTAGGGATGACTGCCCCACAAATTTCTCCCTGTGGCAGTGATGGAGTTTCCCACTTTAGCCTGTAATACGTTCCCCAAACCAGCATGAAACTGCCTGAGTAGCTTTAGACTCTGAACGGCAAGCATGGGTCAAAACCATGGCGTGTCCGTTTAGCACGTGATGGTTTCCAGTCAGTAGCCCCTGTGGCTAAGAACAAAAACCGCCTTCTCAAGGTCCACTCAAATGCCCTGCAGAGGGCAGATGCTGCTTGTTTTCTGCCTACAATGGAGGAGGATATTGACCCAGAACTCAAATCTATACCCAGCTTAAACATTTTACCCATCAGCATGTCTGCGGTCACAAAACACTTCTTCTTTCTGTCACTTCTCGTTCAGACTATTGATAAGATCATTTGGCTGAATCTGTTTGGGACCTGTGTAATATTGACTAGGAGTTAGAAAAGATGATCAGATGTAATAAGCCCAGAAACTGCCTTCCAAAATGGACATTTATACTTAAACCAGTGTTCCAGGGGGGACTTTAAATACATCAGCAAACTTGTAAACTAACCCAACACTGCTTGGATGTTGTACTAACCTTAAACTGACTTGGGTAAGTATAATGTCCCCTCTAAGAATACCTGAAACAATCTGTGATTAGCATCACAGCCTTGAGTGCCCTCCATACATTCTTTCCTTTTTTTCCTCACCCTGTTTTAGAGCCTGTTTGCTTGCCTGAAGAGAAACAGACACTACTGTATAAACCATTGTGAAATCCATTTTTTTTTCCTGTAAACCTAACAGAAATAATACATGGGACCTACCAATAATCACTCGATAAACACACATCTTGCATATTGTCAGAGTTACTCTTTGTTGAAAGATATTTTTTAATTATTAAAAAGAATAATACTCTTAACTAAGCTTTGCTTTTTTAGATCCCAAATTATGTGAGGACATGTGCGTTAAGATTAAAGTCCACCTAGTTCCACTGATGCTCTCCAAAAAAAAAAAAAAAAAAAAAAGCACAATCAGTTAAGGTAAAGGTGACCTGGAAAGAAGATGAAGGGATATCTGCATTTTTTTAAAGGGGACAAGCATCTCTTTTGTCGGACCATGAAAAGGCAAACAAATGGAAGCTCAAACCCAGTGACCATTTCAATTTAATGCTATAGGTGTAGTGACTGAAAGGTCTGGGACTGATAGTTTTTTGCAAAGAAAAGTGAATAAGAATCAGAATAGTAGTCTCTCTTAAAAAAAAAAAAAAAAGCTCTGAAAGTTATAAACATGAAACCTGGCAGGATACGCATAAAATTTATTCCAAAACTTTATGAAGTATAAAGGAAGGGAAGTATTTTACACACAACTCAACTCAGTCAGTATAAGGTCTAGGGTTTTTTTTCTCCCCTTAAAACTTGGCACTATCTTTAAAAATAAAATAAAGATATTTCAATAATTAGAACAAACTATGAAGGTATTGTGCATTTCTGTTTTATGTAGATAATAAAATATTACTTTAACATAAATATATAAGGATCTCTGTGTTTTTATTTTCCCCACAAGCACAACCAAATGTACCAAAACAAAGTATTCTTAAAGAGACTGAACAAAAAAAAAAATTACATCCCATATAGATTTTGCTCATCTACTCATTTAAAGCTACAGAAAAACAGTTTCCAGAACCTTTTTGCTTTGAAAGAAATAAATATACATTGAGGCAGGCCACTTAAAAATGATATGAAAATATTTCCCTGGGTAGCATTAAAAAAAAAGAAAAATAGACAAAGAAACATTTAAACTATTTCTGCATTTCAAAAGACAGATATTAAACATATATACATAGTGGTAAGGTTCAGTGGTAACTTCCATCTTAGTAAACCTATGAGAGTCAGAGGAGCTATGGACACGTCCCCTCAACTCCAGCATCTGACCTTACCCACTTGGTAATAAGAATCTGAAAATTCATTTCCTCCCTTTACACCATTGGCTATTTGCCCTGCTCTGGATTGCTTCACTAAAGGCCAGTCCCCACACCTCAGGAACAAGCAGCGTGCCGCACCCCGAAGCAGCAGCTCCGTGCCCATCTCCTTATGACATTCGTTGGGGGAAATGAAATACAGGCAAATAAATATGCCCATTATAAGTCATCATTTATCTTGCGAAAACATTGAAAATGAAACAATCACAGGTGTTTGAAAAGACAATATAAAGCATATTTCCTAAAACCTTAACTACTGAGTGCAGTGCTAATCTGATACTGAACCATAATTTTATGGTACTGAGAATTTAATTTTTTTAAATAAAAATTTGCCTAACACTTAACCAGAAAAAAAGCCCCAAACTTTTAAGATTAATAAAAAGTGTTTTCCCTTTGAGCGCCCTTTTGTGCTGATTATTTTTAAATATTTTAACTGATCACAGTTTAATGGTATTTATTTTCAATACAGTTAGAAGTTTTTTCACCTACACTTCCCAGTAGAGTCTTTTGTTATGGGAGTTAACCATTTTCCATCAAGATAAGGTAAAAAAATGCACTTAAAACTATTAACAGAGGGAGAAAAGGAAGGATAGAAAATAGCATTTTTTCCCAGTTCATTTGGCTTCCTTAGTGAAAGAGGGGGAAAAAGCTGTCCAGGTCAAACTGGTATTTTCTGTAATAAATTATAAGACAAGAGGGTGTGGGACCTTAAATGATTTGATAAACAAATGAGCTAGTGAAGAAAAAACCAGTCTAGAGTGGAGATGTTCTCTGTATGCATGTGGGTATTTGTGTGGTAAGAAAGTCTATGCATACACCATTAGGTTCCCAGATTATTTTCTTTACGCTAAAAAAAAAAAAGCTATTAGAGGAACAAAGTTTAACTGCTGCTGTCAGCACAAATAATTCCTCATAATTAAGTTATTAAAACTAAAGGCAGAGAACTATACAGGGGTTTCTGAAGATATATATTTCCCTAGTTCTCTTCAAAGTGCCACTTTCTGTTGGACAACTCTGGAAATATATTTAATCTCCACACTTCCTCTGAGCTCTTTCACAATGGGCCTGCCTGATAAAATGAAGCAATCAGTCACTCACTATCGATTTTCCTTTTTCTCCCCTCCACAACCTCCCCCAGAAACACTGCCTGAAAATGAAGTTTACTTTGTGGCTTGACTCATTTTTGAAAAAACCAAAACTTGACTCATTTTTGTATTCCAAACTGGATTCTTGCCTTGGATAAAGCGGGTAGACCATGCACGTTTCCTGAAAGCAGAAAATGATTTATTTTGTACGAAGCCAATCATTTTTGCTTTGGTAAAAGAAGCAAATAGATGTTACACCAATGTTGGGTGGGGTGGGGGTGGGGGGACTGAAGGTAACCAAAGTTCATAAACAGTGAGAAGAACAAGGGGCAACAAGAGAGCATTGGAAATGGAGAGGAGCCAAGAGCTGGCTTCAACTCTCTCTGCTGAATAAAACAAAACAAAACAAAACAAAGCCCGGCAATTTCAAAATTAACGGTGGGAGAAAGAAATAAACGTTCATGAATTTGTTCATGTAAACTTCAATTTTCTTGCAGTGCAAATTTATGTGGTTAAATTCTGACTACATCAAAGAACATGTGTATTTTCCCCTCTTTCCTGATGAGGATCCACATTAAATCAACACAGCAGCATGTGCCAACTCCGAGCATCAGGAAGCTGTTTTGTGTTTATCACGGTTTGGTGGATTTTTTTTTCCTTTTTGGTAATTTATTTAGTTTTGCCAGGTATTTAACTCAGTGCTTGCCATCTCTCTTTCTCTCTCTCTTTCTCGCTCTCTCTCTGTTACACACTCTCTCCTCACTCTCTTTATGAGACACTCCACTCCATTGCCTGGGTACTAGCCTGTAAAGGTCAAAACGCATCATTACACCTGCTACCGTTTAAAGGATAGTCCAGTGCCTTAGTTGCTTTCCTTATTATTATTTTTTTTTCTTTTTAAGGGATGGGGAAATAATAATTAAAATAAAAGAACAATCAGAAGTTAGAGAGGGAACACGGGGGCCGGGAAAAGGGCCGTGGACCGTAGGGGAGGGGGAGCCCCGCGCTCTGCCCCTCCCCCCGCTCGAGTTCACTGGACGGGCGTCTGCACCCCGTGGTGTGGTGGCGTGTCCCTACTCCCCCCGTACACATCCTCGGCGCCCGGCAGAGTCCCTCCGGGAGGGGTCATCCTTTTCTCTTTCTGTCTCCTGTTACAAAACCAAACTCTCACCACCTCCTTCTCCAGCTGTAAGCTGTCCGCGAGGGAGGTGATCTCCTGGGCCGAGGGCTTGGGGCATTTGAGGAAATGGCTCTCCAGAGCCCCCTTGACGCTCACCTCGATGGAGGTCCGCTTTTTCCTCTTGCGCCCCTGCGCTGCGATCTTGTCTATGCTCGTGGGGCTGCCCGAGGACGAGTCCGCCTCCTCCAACCACTTGTTCAACAAAGGCTTCAGCTTGCACATGTTCTTGAAGCTCAGCTGCAGGGCCTCAAACCTGCAGATGGTGGTCTGCGAGAACACGTTGCCGTACAGAGTGCCCAGAGCCAGCCCCACGTCCGCTTGGGTAAATCCCAGTTTGATCCGGCGCTGCTTGAACTGCTTGGCGAACTGCTCCAGGTCATCCGAGGTCGGCGTGTCCTCGTCCGAGTGCGGGTCGTGATGCGCGCCGGGGTGGCCCGGCGGGCCCTGCGGGGGCGGCGGCGGCGGCGGCTGCTGGTGCGGGTGCGAGTGAGGGTGAGGGTGGTGGTCTGCGTGGTGCGGCTCGTCGTGCGCGTCCCGCAGGCCGTGGTGGTGCAGCCCCGCCGGCTGCCCGCCGGCGCCCAGCATGCCGTTCACGGTGAAGCTGGGCTGCGAGTAGAGCAAGCCGCCGTTGGACGCTCCCATGGAGGGCGGGAGGTGCGCTGCAGCCGCGGCGCTCCGCCATGCCCCGGGCCCCGGGTGGTGGTTGGCGGCGTGGTGCACCAGATGCGGCGGCCGCTGCTGCTGCTGCTGCTGTTGTTGCTGCTGCTGCTGTTGCTGCTGCTGTTGCTGCTGCTGGTGCTGCTGCTGCAGGGCGCCTGGCCCGTGCAGCTCGTCGCCGCGGCCGCCCTGCTGTACCACCACCGAAGGCTTGATGTCCGGCTGGCCCAGGGGGCTGGTGGACCACGGGGAGCCGTCGCCGCCGCCCCCGCCGCCGCCCCCGCCCCCGCCGCCGCCGCCACCGCCCCCGCCACCGCCGCCGTGGGACAGCGCGGTGATCCACTGGTGAGCGTGGCTGAGCGGGTGCCCGTTGCTCTGCAGCGCGCCGTAGTCGCCCTGCACCAGGCTCTGAGCCTCGCGGTAGCCCCCCGCGCCCTGCTGCATGCCGCCCGGCGGCTCGGCGTGCACGATGGAGGCGCTGGAGGTGAGCAGACTGTAGTGGTTAGACGCTGCGGTCGCCATGACTCTCGGAGCCGGACTGAGCGCTCCGGTTAAAGGAGCCGCGCATTTGACAGTTACTTTTTCGCCTCGGGCTCCTCTGCTCGCTCGCTCTCTTTCTCTCTCCTCTCTCTCTCTCCCCCAGCGGGCAGCTCCGACGCCCGCTCCGACGCCTTCTGTTGCTGCTCCTGCTATTACTGCTGCTGCCGCCGCCGCCTCCCGCCCGCCCTCGCTCTCTTTCTCCTCCTCTCCCTCCTTCTTGCTCTCGCTCACTCTCTGACTAGCTCCGCGCTCCCCCCTCTCCCTGCTCTCTCCAGCTCTCTCCCGCTCTCTTGGCAGCGCCAGCTCGCAGCGGCACGCGCCTGGGCCCCGCCCCCTCCGCCCCCTCCCATTGGCTCCGCGCCCTTTGATTTACGTGGATACCGCTAGCAACCTCCCAGGCCGGCGCCACTGATTGGCGTAGAGGTGCCCCCTCCTCCTCCCTCCCCCCCTCCCCGGGCGCCGAGTCCTCTCAGCCCTCCTCCAGTCCCCCCTCTCCACCCAATTCAGATTCTCTTAGTTCTCACCACCCTAGCTCCCCAACCCCGGGGCTCCTCCGCCCCTCTTGGATGGGCCCCGCCCCCCATCTGTCTCCCTAGCAGAAAAGCTGGGCGCGGGGTGTGTGGGGGGGGTTGGGGTGGCGGGGGTGGGTGGCTGGCCTGGCTGGGGGTGTTGGCGATGGGGCGGCTTCAGCCCTCTTTCGACCCCAGCCACTTGAAAGACTTGGGTGTGTGGGGGGGGGGCGGGGGTGTGTGTGGGTCTACCTTCTCTTCCTATTAGGGCTGCGGTGGGGGGTGAAAGAGAAAAAGAAAGGCTGAGTCGCACGGGGCCAGGGGTAGTCCAATTTTTATTCACCTTGGGACACACACACACACACACACACACACACACACACACACACACCAGTGTTTCTTAAATCTAGAGCCAGAAGCCAGACTTGTCCCCCTGTTGAAGTCTCCTTTCCCCCTACGGTTAGACTTTCAGTGTCCACGTGCTCAAGACTTGCGGACACTTTTTCCCCCAATAAAAGTCCTCTTCTTCCCCTTCAACCCGCCGCTAGCGCAGGTTCTCTCCCCTTTAGGTTCCAGGCCCAGTTGTCTCCCAGCTCTTGAGCAAGGACCCCATTAGTGGCCGGCTCAGCCTACGCTCGTCCGCTAGTGAGAACTGTAAAGGCGCGGAACTGCCCGCTCTGACAGCGCAGCGGCCTGGACTGAAAACAAAACAAAACTCAGAAAGTCTCTGTCAGATTCACACAGTGCGGCGCGCGCAGTTTTTGGTTTAGAAAACCAGGAGCGTGGGCGGGCGGACCTTTGCCTTGTGCAAGGCTACAGGAGTGCCGGCTAAAGGTGCTCAGCCTGCGGGTGCGGTGGCAGCACCGAGGGCCGCTCCGGGAAGCCGAGACGCGGGACTGCGTGCGCGCTTCCCTGAGCGGCTGGCGTTTTTCGATGCAACTTTTCCGTTAGCTGCTTGGAAAGGGAGGAAGGGTGTGTGAAGGAAAATGGGCTGATGCTAGGGGAATCTTCCTAATTAGTAACTTCTACGGGCGCCAGCGGGTGGGGCTGGTCTAACCCAGCTCTCCTGCGCTCGCTAGCGAGGAAGCTCCTGGCTTAGCCTTCAGCAATGAACTCCAGAGCAAGACTGCGGGACGGTACGCTGGCTACGCCGCTCCACCGAGCGCGAGCGCGGCGCGCGGCGCGCGGTCAGTTCCCCAGCCGCCCGGAGCAGCTGCCTGCCCCGGGTTTAGGAGCCTGCGAGCCGGGTAGGAGAGACTCAGGCGCGGACCCAGGCTGGCGCAGCGGGACCACCACGAAGGGCCAAGAGAAGGGCGCGGATGCTGCGAAGAGAATCAAAAGTTGCTGCTGGGAAGAGCAAAAAAGACCCCAGGGAAAGTGAATCGTGCCCCCACCTCTCACCCTTCGCCCCGCGCGTTGTAGCGCTGGCGCTGCCGGTGGTCTTGTGTTTGTGGAGGAAGCCAAAACAACGCTCAAGGGGAGCACTTTGGGGCCTCCGAGCATCTTAATCTAGACAGCAAAGTGGAGCGGGCCAGAGAATTCATCACGACTAACGAGGAACGAACTCTTCGGGGAGTGGCTGAGTTGTTTATAAATCACCACGTTGAGCACCCGCCCGGGCAAGGCGCTTTGGCTGAGGATTTCCACGTGCCCTGTGTTTATGAATGTGTGTGTGGGAGAGAGAAAAATGGTTAGGGGAGGGGCGAGCCCACAGGCCGCCAACCGGACGGACCTGCATCCTCCCACGCGCGCACCCGCGCGGCGAGGCGAGGACACACACAGAGTGGCGCTCGGTTCCAGCGCAAGCGCGGAGCCACTCGGGCCGCGCGCCTGGGGGCTGCTAGGAATCCCATAACTTTGCCCGGCTAGGAAAAAAAGAAAAAGTCCTAGCCCTGGAGCGCGCAGACTCGGCGGCTGGCGCCTGAGACTCCTCGACTGGGAGCGGAGGGGCTGGGCGGCGAGCGGGACCGCCTCCTCGCGACGGCGGCGGGGAGCGGGGCGCGCGGCTCTCCTGGGGCTTTGGGAGCGCACGGGCAGCGTGCCAGCCGCGTCCAGTCCAGGCCTGCCTCTCCCCTCTGCCCCACCCCACTCCCGCCCCTCTGCTCCGGGAACTCAGAGATCCTCAGATCCAGCAGCCGCCGGGAGGGCCCTGTCAGGATACTCAGCATCTCACCTCCCCGCCTTCCCCCTACCGGGGCAGGTGTCTGCTTTTCTCTGGATTTGGGACAAGGCCCTTTTCAGCCCTTGGGGTGATACACTCGAGGGAAGAAAACGGTTTCCAGACGCATATCTGAGAGAACCGAGGCGGCTGGGCTCGGAGTTTAAAAGTATCTCCACCTTCCTCTTCTTCTGCCCCCTCCTCCCAACCCCGGCCCAAGGGCTCTGGGTCGGTTGGGGGGGGGGGAGGGGAGGCGGGCGGGCAAGAATATGCTGCACGTGTGCACCAAAACTTCCTGTCTGCAACTGGACTTCACTAGCGATTACCACTCTGAGATCCATACCACGTAGAGGTTCCGGTCTCTACTCCACCCCACCCACCCCCACCTCATTTCGTTGGCAGGCGTTGGCTCCAAAACGTTCCCAACAGGGTAACCCGGGTAGTTCTATCGGATTAATACACCCAATAAATCCTCCGGAGTACACAAAGCAGTGCCCAACCCCCGGGCCTCAGCCTCTGCACCCCCACCCCCAACCTCGGAGCCCGGCCAATCGCCGGGCGGGCAGGGCTGGGCGCGCACTAGGGCTCTGTGTACCACCTCCCTCCGCGCTTCCCCCGCCTCCCTGCTTGTCGCCGGAGGCCCGGTTGGCGCGAACGCTGGGTCCTGTGCAGCCTCAGCTTCCTGTCTGCCTCCCGGCGCGACTCCTCCCTGGGGCTCTGGGAACCCAGACTCGGGGGTTTTAGCTCCAGATGGGGGCTTCTCCATCTTTCCTGCCCCCCTCCCACCGCGCGGGCTCCTTTCTTTGCTGCTGACCCCGCCAGGGCAGAGTCTGCAGGTCTGCCTGCCTTTCTCCAACCCGCATAAAAACACGTTGAAGGTGTCTCGGGGAGACACCTCCAGGTTTTGATTCAGCTCATTCCCTTTCACTGTTCAAAGCAGCTGTTCAAATACAGAGGCTGCTTACGTTGACGTGGAGAGGATTTCAAACAACCCTAAAATGCTTTGAACTGACAAGGTGTCTTGATATCTCCCTCACTCCAGTACAGCTCCCTGAGATCACTCGCTAGGACAATGGCTGAGCAGGCAGTTCATGCGGGCCTCCCTGCCTGGAGGCGGCTGCAGGGTCCCCTGTGCCCCTTCCGCGAGAACAGGATTGAGGCACCCTAAGAAGAGATGCTGGAAACTGTGCTAGCCCGTGCCCTTCCCCTAGGTCTCAGGAAGGGCTGTGCTCTTACGGCATCCTGACCTGGACTGGTTTATAGAAGTGGTGCGACTCCCTCCTGTCCCGGTGCCTCGAATAAAGAGGAAACAACTGAACCTATCCGAACTAAACCAAGGAGACCCATATTTTATTTCCACATTGTCATGCTCCTTTAAAGAGTGAGCTGGGCCTGGCACCTTAACCCATGGCCCCCAAAGTCTTCCCTTGAATAACAGTAATGGTATCAATCTAACACTCTAACATGAATGTAATTTATTAACTCATTCATCTACTAAACACACTTACACTATATGTTAAATATCATTTATTTATTTCTATGTACCAGGACTTGGCAGAAAAACCACCATAATCATTCCCATACATTGTGCTGAAAGGACACAATTATTAAAATATAGATGAGATGGTATTCATTTGATAGATCTTAATGTACTTCTCATTTATGTAGTCCCATGATAATAGAAATCAGGAAACAAAGGAAAATTTCTTAGGAGGTGGCAACTGGCTTAAACTTGGGTAAAACTACTGGTGTTTCCTTTTCTAGTGTATCCACCTTGGAGGAGGATTGTTTTAATCCCCTTTTCCCATTCTTCCTCCTCCCCCCTCTTTCTCTACCTTTTCCCCTCCCCCTTCCACCTCCCTTGTCCCAGTCATTCATTTTTACCCTTTCTACTCTCCAGCAAGTCCCCAGCTTATGTTTTATTTGGTGGATATCTCCCCCACACTTGAATGGAACTTCTTTGCTAAAGGCCTACAGAATGTCAAAACTGAGGCTCCCACTTGAGAGCTGCAGCTCTAAACAGCCAATCCACACAAAGAGGCAGCTGGCTGCTTTAATGAAAACCTCCTGAAAGCTTCAAGAACTGCAGTCTTGGGGATGCGTTTCTAAGGAGCATGGAAAATGCATTTTCAAGTTGTTAGTTCTTATGAGAAACACAAACATTTAACTTCTTAAAAAAAAACAACAGAAATTAATATCTAATTATGTAGCATCACACTGTCTCCTCAAATCTCATACGGAATTATATAAATTACTGTCTATACATGTATTTTGTATTTACCTCTGTGTCATAAATGTGGATCTATCTCTGTCACAAATGGCCCCAGAGAAGGAAAAGTTTTCTGAAAGTTGAAGCTTCCATTCTTCATATGCTTGGCAACTCTGTCCACGCCTCACGTACAGATGATTTGATTTTATCTTTACTGCTGTGTAAACCAGTGAGATGTAATGTTCTAAGTTCAGTATTTGAAATAAAATTATTTGAATTCATGGATATTAATCTCTTCCCCCTTTACTTCCAGTTCTGAATCTTGTCATTAAAAATGATTCCCCCTTTGTAGTCCGCAAGTGAATATTTTATAGACAGGAACGTTTTGAAGACTTCTAAAACCACATCACCCAGGCAGTCTAGCTGTTTCAGGGATTACTTTGAGTAATTTATCAAAGGAATCCTGCTAAAATTTGAGTGGTGAATATGAGGCCTTATAGGGGAGAAAGCACAAAGGACACCTTCTATCAGTGTGCAAGATAAATTCTATTTGGAGTTAATACAGCTTGTTTATATTGAAATATCAGGAACAGAACAGGAGGCAATTGGTAGCTCCTAGTTCCCCTCCTGAAATTTTTTTAAAGGGCTAATGACTTCCTAGCAATGGAGCCCGAGGGTGCCCACCTCCACCTCCCCCCTTAAAGCAGGTGGATGGCTCCTACCAGGAGGGAATGACAACTCTTTGATAAATTAAAGGGATTTCAACACAAGCCTCCTTAGCTCTAAAGCATTTGAAAATGAAGCTCTTGCCGCAGTCAGTTCCCTTTCTTATGCTCTGGAGTAATTTGGGAAGCGGAACGCGAGGGGCGAGAGCACCCGCACACACCTGCGGAGAGTCGCTGGGGAAGAGCGTCCTCAGCTGTTTCACTGGTGCGGTGTCCAACCGCCAGGGCTGGGTTTTGATCGCTGGGCGAAACAGGCGGCGTTTGGTTGATGGTTGGCTTCGGATTTTGTTTCTGGCTGCACAGATCAGGAATGCAAATCCCTTCTAAAGTGTACGAATGCACTTGACAATTGTGTTGTTAGTGTCGGGGGATCTGATCCAGCAGGGGAGGGGTGATGCACCCGAGCGAAGTTTTTCTCAAGGGCAGTTAAACACGGCGGTAATATCTGTGGGCCAGGACTTTCTCCTAGGTTTCTGAGTTTTAGATCTGTCCTTCTAGGCACCTCTGGACTTAACAAAGTTATGGATGACTACTTTTTTTTTTTAAAGGCAGATTTCCAGAATGTGGGTCCCAGTGATGTAAAGGGTGGCATCGTCCAGAAGACGACACAGAAAGGGGAAGCTTTAGGCAGGATGGAGCAATGACAACAGCTCACTCCTCATGTCTTTCCTTCGAATTTTCGATGGTAATCTAGGGCAGTCGGGTCCCAGCATTAAATGCAAAATAGGAACACAGGACACGGCCAAGTCACAGGCCTGATCATATTAACGCCCTAGGTCAGAGGGAGAGAATAATGAATAGGCGCGGAGCTCAGTTCGTGGAAGGGAACCTAATTAACCTTGGGAGAGTGAAAGAAAGTCAGAGATCATGCCTGGGATCGTGGTTTAGGATGCTTATATTTACGTGTATGTGAATGCGTGCGAGTCGTTGAGGGAGGCAGGAAGTATTCCGCTTTGTGCATTATATTAATAATTTTTTAATCCTGGGGGGAAAAAAAAACCACAACTGGAGTTTGTGCTACTCAGGACCATCCAGGCACTCACAGAATCCCGCGGAGAACTCGGCCGTGGGAGCTCCCGAGCTCTGCCAGGAGGTTCTGTGTCTCGGCCTGCGTGGGGGATCAGCCCTGGTAGGGAGAAGGGGCTTCGGCGTCCCAGCGCCCAGGCCTGACCTGGGGGTGGGAGGCACTGCTAGGTTACAGAGCGGGATGGGGGCAGGGGCGTTCCTAGTCACTGAGCCACTGAGCTCCTAGGCAGGTCCTGGCTGCGATCCGGTGGAGGAAGACGAGGGCGAGAAGCGGGAGGCCGGGCCATTGTCCAGGGAGGGCGCATTTTTGTCCGGATGCTGCTGGTTGCTATAGCGAGGAGGGAAATCCAAACAGAAGAGCTCAGTTCGCCTTCTGCGGGCCTGGGATCAGCGTACTCTCTTCTCAGCCAAAATAAAAGTGCCGCCCGGGGCCTGGCACCCCTTCCCGGGTGAGCTGACCGCAGGCTCGAGGAGAGGGGCCCGAAGGATCCGGGGACCGAGCGAGGGGAGGGGGTATCCAGCCCCGCAGGGAATGGCCAAGCAGGTTACTGCTGGAGCGGACGGAATGCACCAGCAACAAACTCTCTCTTTCTCCCCCCTCATCCCCCTCCTTCTCCTCCCCCCCCCCCCCCCCCCCCCCCCCCCCCCCCCCCCCCCCCCCCCCCCCCGCACCCGAGGTGACGTCTTTTATTTAGGAAAAACCTCACAACCTCAAACTCCTGTGACTTTCCTAGTGGCTGAAACCCCCTCTTCGCCGGGGCTGACGGCCGCGTTTGGGCTTTGGGAGCGCCGTCGGAAGAGAGCGACCTGCGCGCGGCAAGACGCTGCCCTGGGAAGGAGCGACAATACCACCAGCAGAGAGACCTGTTTGTTATAAGTTTAAAAATCACTCAAAGGGAAATTTCACTAGAAAGGGGGGGGAGTGGATGAGAAAACTTTCACATTTAAAGAAGACTTTTATTTTGCAGTAGTGTGTGGGGTTTTTTTTTTTTAATGTCTTGCTATTCAACTTTGAAAACTGTGTGGAGGAAAGGTTACAATAAAAGGGTTTTTATGGCTTATACTTTCTGCCCAACTGTATAGCTCAGAATAGCTAGTGGAAGACAGAAATATTTAGTTAATTGTGAGATGGTATCTTTAGGAAATTTTGAGTTGGTATTTTTAAAATGGAGGATATTAGTATACTCTAGGTCAGGTAAAAAGTTGGGCTATTTTTTGTGGGGACAAATTGTCTATACCAGAAGGGCACAGGACAGTAAGGACTTTAAAAAATTAAATCTCTTACTCTCCTGTGACTTTTAAATTCTGTCTCCCTCCTTCCTCCCTCCTCTCTCCTTTTTTTAAATTTATTTTTCTGTGTCTTTTCTCTCTGTCTCTTGCCTAGAAGGTGCCTGAAAAACTAGAGAGAAAACTTTTATTTGACTAGAGGAAGCCATTTGAAAGGCATAGTCAAGAGCTTTTTTCCTCCCTCCTCCATTTAAAATATATCTTTTCCTTCCCAGTCACAAGTCCCTTAAAAAAAAAAAAAAACTGTTCACACAACTTTGTAAGAAGTTCCTTAATTCATAATAACATTCACATTTTAAAAAATGCTTGAAAGAAATCATGTTAATGAAGAGAACATTTGCAGTAATTTGGTGATAATTATCAGAATCGCCACATATTCGCAGAGGCTTGAACAATACGTGTTCAGAGAAAAGCAAAACACATTATTTTAATAGTCTGATATGCAAACTATGGACCGTTCAATTATGTGGCTTAATAATGCATACATGATGTGATCTTGTTATTGGGATGGGAAGGTCTGCGGTGAGTCACTCCTAAGACCAAGTGTGCTTTCACATCCAGTAAAATCCATTGCCATGGATCAGGGGCCCCTGCCAAACTGCATTTAAGAGAATAAAAATTAATGACTGAGAATTTGAGCGTTAAATTAACATTAATTATATGACCTGCATGCTGGAAAGATTAAATTTCTTACGCCCTAATTAGATAATGTCTCCTCATATATCAAACAATTTCCATTTTCATTTCCAGGTTTCAGGAAAACAGGGCAAGGTGGGGAGAGGCAGTAGTTGAGGATTTTCCTTCTCTGAGGTCAGAGTTGGGGCATCCAGCCACTATCTCCTCTGCTTTCCTTTTCTTTTCCCCTTGACTTTGCTATGAAAAGCCCTCTAGTTGGAGGTCATATCACAGAAAAGTAAGCTCCTTCTCCACCTCTCACTGCCAGTGGTAGTTGGGAGAGCAGGAGGTTGGTGGGCGGTCCCCAAATAGACCTGGGGCATTCGAGGGACCTCTTGCAGCTGTCCCAAAGAAAGCTGGGCCATCCGTCAGTCTCAGGCCAGGAAAATTAGGTGGTAAGATCCCTGGCAGGGATGCAGAAGAAAGGCGAGTCCCGCCAAAATGTACCGCGGACCCTTTTAGAGTAGAAATGTCTAAGCTAGACGTGCAAGGATGTAAGTGATCCTCAGTGTTGTGTTTGGAAAAGGAAAAAAAAAAAGGTGGTTTTCCTAGGTGGGGAACAACCAAGGGCCAAGACAACCGTACCCCTTTCTTTCCTGAAGAGGTCCATAAGAGGTTTGTCCACCAACTCCCAGCAGTGCCCTGACATTTTGAAATCTCACACCGTGCGGGCCATAAGCACCCATGCCAATGAGGCTGGCACGGCCTCTCTGACTGTGTCAGGGGCCAACCCACGGCTGGCCTCGGCCCCCAGGTGAAGAGTGACCCAGGTGTGTGTGTGTGTGTGTGTGTGTGTGTGTGTGTGTGTGTGTGTGTGTGTGTGTCTCCAGTACTTGAAAACCTCTTACCAATGAAGGGGAGGCAGAGAAATGTCAGGATTAGGGTAAGCAGTACCCCACCCCCACTCCCAGGACAGATGGTCTGTGATGATGCGTCCCTTCCCTCCATTCCTAAAATGTAATTTAGGGGTCCCAGGGCTCCAAACTTTTGGAAACAACGCATAAAGACTTAAATTCCTGGGATTAGAATTCGAAGTTTCCTCTTGGATATTCCGTGTGGCCCCAGACCTCTCAACGTTTCCTCTTCCCCCTTTCTCTTCGCCTCCTCATCCCTAGGGACAGTAAAGACTGCCGGCACATTTCGGACAGCTGCCCCGAGCACCGGGCCGGACAAGCCGAGCAAGATTAAAACCTCAACGCTGCGGATTCTAAGTCACTCAGAATAGAGTTTTCACGTGTCAGTGTTTCCATTCAGCCACTTTCAGGCTTCTGGGGAAAAGGGCAGGCGTGCGTGAGCGCGAGTCTACGCGGTCGTAAATAGTGTGTTACGTGCCAGGGGAAGGGGGTCTGTTAGGAAAGTTAGCAGATGCCGGGAGGGAGGGGGTCTCTGCCTGCGGGTTCCCCTTCCCGCGGAGCTGTCGGGCCCCGGAGGGACAGTCGCCGCGATAGGGACAGCGCGCAGAGGGGTGCGTTCCGCCGGCCCCAGCAGGGCAGAGGCTCTCGGAGGCCCCAGGCTGGGCGGCTCTCTCCCGCGCTCCCGCCCCTCCGGGGCCCGGGCCGCCCGCCCCAAGGCCCCCCTGCGCGCCGCCCCACGCACGCTCACCCTTGGCAGTTACCTAGCACTCTCCGAGTCGCCAGGAAAAGCCCAGCTCAGGGGTGGAATGGACCTGAAAGTTAGCCCACCCGTTATCTGGGGCTCGACCGTGCCTGCCTCAAATCCGCGCCAAGCTTGGGCCCCCGGGATTGCGGGGCGAGGAGGCGAGGCGGGGCGCCCGCACCGAGTCGGGTGAGGGCTGGGGGCCTGGGGAAAGTCTGGCTGCGTTTAGAACCTGGCTAGCGTGCTCTCCGGCTCCCCGCCCACCTGCTGCACACCGGAGGGTGGGGGGATGCGGTGAGGTAGGAAGGGAGGGCGTAAGGATCGCGGGTAAAGTGGGTGAGGTGAAAGTGAAAACGGATAAAAGATGGTCCTTCCCGCCTTCCCGAAAAATACAGAAATTTCTCTTGGCAGAGAAACGTCTCTCCTGGCAGGTCTACAGAATTAGAACGTCGCAGCTGTTGTGGCAAGAACTTCGCAGCCCCGCTACTTGGGCAGAGAAGCCTCTGTTCGCTCACCACAGCTCCCTCTCCCCCTCTCCGCAGCGCTTTCGGTTTGAAGCATGTTTCTCCTTTACACAAACCACCCCCCACCCCAGCGTGCCTTTGCTCGAAATGGTTACTCCTTTTAGAAATTGGAAAATCAATACTAGTTTAGCTTCTTCCGTGAGATGATGCACTGTCTAACCTTACAGGGAGGGAAACAGCCCAAGGCACAGCTCCAGCCTCTGGAGAATTTTACATAGAAATTTACAATGAATGATATACTTCTGAGCGCTGCTGAGACATACTTTGGTTAGTAGCATTACTATAAGCCCAAGACACACCTCTTAGGTACCTATACACTATTTGGTCGTGGTTGAGGTTTGGTTAAATGATCAGGAGCTTTCACTGTGGGTGTTTATTCTTCCTGTTTTCTTAAACCCCTTCTTGGATGGTTTCCTGTTAGTTTTCAGATGTCATTTGCAGCACAGACAGATTTCATATGCCTAGTGCAGATTGTCTTCAAAGTTCTAGTTTAAAGAGCATTATGTAAGCCTCTCTCTATTTACATAAGAGCTTTAACTCAAACCTCTCAGAAAACCATTTATTACCAACTGAAACCCATCCAGGGGAGAGGCATAACCGACCTGTATCTTTATGACACTCTCAAGAACAGCAGTAGTTCATTCATTTTTGAAAAAAAGAGAAAAGTAGATGTAACAAAGAATTGGAGTATTTTGCATTTTTATTCAGCTTGGTTTTATATCATTTAAGCATTATTCTTAAGCTTCAGGCAGTGCCTGTATTTATAGGATGCACTTTTTCTCTATCTGGTCATTATTTAGGTGAGAGAGCTGGCCCTGTGCCCCTCAAGTGCAATCCTAAATATGAAAACAAAGATCTTTTAGTTAGTAGAATCAATTAAGTACAAATTTTTACCAAATTCTAAATTACTGAAAGGATTCATGAATACATGATCACTGTAAACAAGTCATGTAATAATCCAATATGTAGGATAAAAAGTTTTATTTCTTTTTTTTACCATCTGTACTTTCATCACATTCCCTTTCCCATAGGTAACCACTGCTAGTGTTCCTTTTTCCTTCCCCTCCTTCCTCCTTTTTTTGCTTTCCATCTATTCACTAAACTTTGGAACAAGTTCGTACTGTTACACATTGTTACAATTACTTTTAGGAAGACAGAGCCTGGTGAGATAGGAAATTTAGTAACAAGGAGTTAAAAATTGGAACACTATAGGAAAATACAGTATCTTGTCCCAAATCACATGGGATGCTGGCTTTGGGGTATTACTTGATCTATGTTACTGCATTAGCTGAAAAAAAAAAAAGTCATTTAGACCCTGGCACCTTCATGTCAATAGAAAAGAACAACAAGGGTCCTAGGGACATCTTTGCTTAACTATTAGAAACAGGAAATGCTTCAGGAGAGTTCTTAGGGTCTAAGGGTCTTCAGGATGGCCAGCTTTTATTTAAACAATCTCTCTCCCTGCACAAGCAGGACAGAGGCTGTTCTCCAGCCATGTCTCAAATATGGAATTTGCCCTGCTAGGGAACTTGTCCTGTTAGGGCCTCTTTTCAGAGGATGCCCCTTCTAAGATGTTAAGTGCTGTTATGCGTAGTTTTATCAAAAGGGATTTGTGAATCAGGCAGATTGTGTCTCACATGTTTTCTACTACCTGCCACCCTTCTCCTTACTCTTCCCTATTACTCTGGCCACACAGTTCCAAGTCTGCCCTATGTGACTTTTTGACCCATTTAGACTGTTCTCTCCAAGGGACTCCGCACTATTACCTTCCATGTCATGATTAATCTGATAAGGCAATCAATGTTAATTAAGGTGTTAAAAGCTGATAAATGCTAAAAGACATTTACTTTTTCCAAAGCAGTTGCAGGGTCCATGTCATAGGCCCACAACAATGAATCTCAGTAGTAGAAATGGAATTTAAGACTGTGGTTGGCAGATGGGGAAGATATTTTAGGCAAGAGGCATTCACAGCATTCCTAAAATAAAGCCACATGGCCGTGAGTCATGTTCTTTGTCCTCTTTAAAGACCTGCTCTACCTCAGTGATGTACCCAGATACGAAATTTTTACTGGAAGTACAGTGCCCTAGCAATTAAGCAGTGTTGGAAACATTTTAATGGGATTGATGTTATATTGAAGAATTTACTTCCAGTAACAGGTTCCATGGAACTGACACCAGTCTCTGGGGAGAATGACCCATGATTGGCCAATAGAATTATTTGTCCCCATAGTGATTGGTTTAGGAAGTGCACATGACCTGAACAGACCAATCAGAGCCAATGAGTATTTGGACTCATAATTTTGGCCAGAAAGATGAGAAAGGAGAAAAAAAAAATAAAGCTCAGATACGGTATATACAAAGATAAAAGCTTTCATCTTCTAGGAGCTTTGATGTGGTGAGAGTAAGCCAGATAGAAACCAATACAGAGAAAAGTAACGGAACATGACATAATTGAGCCCCTGGATTCATCTGTGCCTAAGTTGTTTTTTTGTTGCTTAAGCCAAGAAATCAGCACCCCCATCCCTGAAGTTAGTTTAATTTTTTGTCACTTGAAGTTTAAAGAGCCTCGACCCATGATTCCCATGCTCTCCAGGACAGAAGGTCGAGTCAATCATACATCTCAGGGCATGGCATATTATGATTATTGCTTAATGCAAAACCCTTTTCACAGCCATCTCCTTTCCTTCCTTCTTCCCTCCCTTCCTTCTTTCCTTCATTCTCCTTTATCCCTATATCTCACTCTGGTTCCTATCTGTCAAAAACCACCACTCTTTTTTTTTTTTTTTCCCAAAGACTTTATTTATTTATTTGAGAGAGAGAGATAGCAGGAGACAGAGCATGAGCAAGGGAGAGAGGGAGAAGAGGGAGAGATGGAGAAGCAAGCTCCTTGCTGAGCAGGGAGTCTGACATTGGGGCTCCATCCCAGAACTCTGGGATCATGACCTGAGCCAAAGGCAGACATTTAACTGACTGAGCCACCCAGGTGCCCCAATAAGCCACTATTCTAATAAGTTTTATGTATTCTTTTTAAAATAATCTTTTAAAATATTTTATTTATTTGACAGAGAGAGAGATCACAAGTAGGCAGAGAGGCAGGCAGAGAGAGAGGGAGAGGCTCCCCGCTGAGCAGAGAGCCCGATGTGGGTCTCGATCTCAGGACCCTGAGATCATGACCTGAGCCGAAGGCAGAGGCCCTAACCCACAGAGCCACCCAGGTGCCCCTAGTTGTATGTATCCTTGAAAATACATATTGTTTTTCTGAAGGACTTATTTTTAATTCATGTAAATGACACTGTGTTGAGTGTCTTTTTCTGTTTTTTGCTCTTTCACTCAGTACCATGTATTTAATATCTTTTTGTGTTGCTTATGTTTACATCTAATTTGTTGCTTCCAACTGCTACATAGTTCTCTTTCCTGTATGTATTAATCAAGCTCCAGTAGGCAAAAAACAAACCACACTAGGTATCTTAATAGGGAATTTATTTATCTATTTTATTAACATATAATGTATTATTTGTTTCAGGGGTACAGGTCTGTGAATCATCAGTCTTACACAATTCACAGCACTCACCACAGCACATACCCTCCCCAGTGTCCATCATCCAGCCACCCCATCCTTCCCACCCCCTTCCACTCCAGCAACCCTCAGTTTGTTTCCTAAGATTAAGAGTCTCTTATGCTTTGTCTCCTTCTCTGGTTTCATCTTGTTTCATTTTTTCCTCCCTTCCCCTATGATCCTCTATCTTGTTTCTCAAATTCCTCATATCAGTGAGATCATATAACTGTCTTTCTCTGATTGACTTACTTCACTTAGAATAATACCCTCTAGTTCCATCCATGTCATTGTAAATTGCAAGATTTTGGTTTTTAGATGGCTGTGTAATATTCCATTGTATATATATATACCACATCTTCTTTATTCATTCATCTGTCATCTAAGCCCTTTCCATAGTTTGGCTATTGTGGACATTGCTGCCATAACCATTGGGGTGCACGTGCCCCTTCAGATCACCACGTCTATATCTTTGGGGTAAATACACAGTAGTGGAATTCCTGGGTTGCAGGGGAGCTCTATTTTCAACTTTTTGAAGAACTCCATACTATTTTCCAGAGTGGCTGCACCAGCTTGCATTCCCACCAACAGTGTAGGAGGGTTCCCCTTTCTCTACATCCTTGCCAACACCTGTCGTTTCCTAACTTGTTAATTTTAGCCATTCTGACTGGTTTGAGCCAATAGAGAATTTAATATAAGGAGTTGATTACACAGGTGTTAGAGAGCTGAAAATGCAAAAAAGCAAAGACTAATGGAATATAGATGTAATAACTGCAGAAAGAGTAGGGGTGGGAGAACAAATAGAAAAGATTGGGGTTATTTAAGCTTTTAAGTTTGGAGGAGAAGCCCCAGGGAGCAGGGATTCAGACCTCCAAAGAAGGAGTGCTTCTCAGCTTGTATGGATACACCTGAGGTAAAAGGAATGGTCTGGAAGAGTTGGGACCCAAACCTCAGGAGGCACTGAGGGCAGGACTAGTGAGGCTGCTTCTGGGTGTCACACAAAGCATTGGAGGTTAAAATTCACTGCTGTTGCCAGGGTGAAGTGTCTTTACTTGGGTAACACTGACAGGTGTCAAACACTTGGCCATTTCTATGTTTTGCCTTTATTTTATACACTTATTTATTTATTTTAATTTTAATTTTGCTTTCATGCCAACTGATTTTCACATATACAACTTCCTGTGAAAACTTTCTTTAAAATGTTATAATAGGGGCGCCTGGGTGGCTCAGTTGGTTATGACCATGCCATGACCTTTGGCTCAGGTCATGGTCCCAGGGTCCTGGGATCAAGCCCACATCAGGCTCCCTGCCTAGTGGAGACCCTGATTTTCCCTCTGCCTCTCCCTCTGCTTGTGCTCTCTCACTCTCTCCCTCACTTGCTCTTGCTTTATCGCAAATAAATAAATAAAATCTTTAAAAAAATAAAACAAAATGTTTTGATAATCTTATCAAACATTTAACAGGTATGAATTTACCAATATATAAAAGTCAATGAATCAATCAATAAAAAGAAAACAAATAAATACACACATATACTTTTAAGCTATTTTCAATGCTGAAGAAAGGATTTTGCAGGATAAATTCAGTTCACATTTCTTTCTCACAAAGAGAGTCTCTGGCTTTGTCTTGCAGAGTTCAGGAATATTCCAGCCTTATCTAGTCCAGGAGAGCAAGCAAACCTCATCTAATTCTCACTATGGGGGACGGTAAAGAGCAAGCACTCCCTAAAGCTGGAAGCAGGCATTACTGGTTACTCAAAATGGTTTATAAGAAATGGCCATCCAGTAAATAATGTGTTGTTTACATTAAGGTCCGTGGGACTGTCCTCCTTGGATGACATGCTCAGCTCTTCCAGGAGAATCCAAGAAGTCCAGATAAGGGCTGAAAGGGAGGCATTTTCCTGTTGCTTCATAGTTTTCCCTGGGCCCATAGTTTTCCCATAGTTTTCCCTCAGTCAAGGCCAAACTGTGGCACACTGGCTATGCGGTATAGGGCTCTGTGTTCATGGGATTGTCACCGTACGTATGAAAGTGGAACTCTTTGTTCTTTCTTTCCATTTGAGATACATGAGCAGAATCTAATCTTTTCTTAATCTCCTTTTCTACTTAGAAAATTTTTACTTGACCAAGGAAATTCCTTTTTTTTAAATAAAGATTTTATTTATTTATTTGACAGAGAAAGAGAGCCCAAGCAGGCAGAGAGGCAGGCAGAGAGAGAGAGGGGGAAGCAGGCTCCCTGCAGAGCAGAGACCCCGATGTGGGGCTGGATCCCAGGACCCTGAGATCATGACCCAACCCGAAGGCAGAGGCTTTAACCCACTGAGCCACCCAGGCGCCCCAGGAAATTCCTTTTTTAAAAAAATTTTATTATGTTAATCACCACACAGTACATCATTAGTTTTTGATGTAGTGTTTCATGATTCATTGTTTGAATATAACCCCCAGTGCTCCATGCAATACATGCCCTCCTTAATACCCACCACCAGGCCAACCTATCCCCCCACCCCTCCCCACTGAAATCCTTAGTTTGTTTCGCTGTAGTCCATAGGCTCTCATGGTTTGTCTCCCCCTCCGATTCCCCCCCTTCATTTTTCCCTTCCTTCTCCTACTGTCCTCCATGCTATTCCTTATGTTCCACAAGCAAGTGAAACCATATGATAATTGTCTTTCTCTGCTTGACTTATTTCACTTAGCATCGTCTCCTCCAGTTCCATCCATGTCGATGCAAATGGTGGGTATTCATCCTTTCTGATGGCTGAGTAATATTCCATTGCATATGTGGAACACGTCTTTATGACCATCTTTTGCCTTCCTTCATGTTGTCTTTCTCAACCAAATGTTGAGCTCTTACTAGATGCCAAAAGATGTAAAGTAAGCCACTGTGTCAGGAGATGAGGCTAGTAAATACCAGTATGCTTCTCACAGACTAGTGGGGGATGATGGATAGGTAAATATTATAATGTGGTCTGTGACAGCTGTCACTCATTTACTGACTAAATTTATTATTCATTCTATTTCACATGCCCCCTGTCTGCCACGTACTATGCTAAGCCTCTAAAGCAGGGATTCTCAATCTTGGTTCACATCAGGTGAACCACCCAAGAAAACTAAGAAAGGTGTTCGTCCACCTTCAGGAGTAATCATGTAAATGGTTAAGCTTGGGCCTTGGGAGTTTGAAACCTGCCTGGGTGTTTCTTATATGCAGCCAAGGTGGGAAACCTCTGTTCCCGAGAGGTAAAGACATTGTCCCTTTCCCCATAATTTCATGGCAAATAACTAAACAATTGTAACCCAGTGTGAAGAGCCTTATGACAGAGATGAGTATGAGGGGCTATTCTTCCTCCCATTTTTACGGATGAAGAATCTAATCATCTTCACAGGTTAATAGATTTGCCCAGAATCATGGGTTGAGAGAGCCAGGAAATAAATTCAGATCGACTGCAACGCTCTCCCAATAGAAAGAAACTACCTCCCCATAGAAGGAAAAGATATGAGTCAGGACTATTTATTTTCATTATTTTACAAGGAACTTCATAGTGTTTTTGTATGTTCTAATATGGATATAATATTCATATGAGTTTCTAAGGGTTTAAAAGTGAAAAACTATAACAGCTATAAAAAAATACTCTGGCAGGTCCATGTTCTCAAAATATTTTCTGAACTAGACATCCACAGGGAAATCCTGCAAAGGCGATATTTTTACATCATGATTCCTATGTGTCTCAGACTATCCACCTAACACAATTGGGCAATGTTCATTTACTTATCATTCTCATGGGAGTATGATAATGGCAAATACAATTCTGGAATTCAGGGTGGAGACCTCTATGATAATCTGACCCATAATGATTAACTCTTGAAATATGCAACACAGTGTAATCTGGACATCCCTTAGGCCTTCTCAAGTGTCATTCTAGTCAGACGCTTTTGCTTTCCTAGAGACTTCACAGCATCCTCTTATTTTTATATAGGAAACTGTAAAAATCTGAATGCAAAGTTTCTGGTTAAGTTATTCTATTTTAGGTTTTTATTTTTTATAGCTTTTCTTTAGGAAAACTCTGCCTCTGGAAAAACATCTCAGCTCATCATAAAAAGGGTATACGCAGGCAAAAAGCAAAATAACTTTTCTACATTTTCTACTGATGTTTTATACATCAGTGAGGTTGTGCATGACATGTCCAAACTGAAAAGAAAAAAAAAAAAAACTGAAGCAGCATCTCTGTGATGTCCATCTGGAAGTTTCCTGAGTAAGGAGTATTAGCCAAACTCTAGAAGAAACCCCTAGCCCTTGCCAAAACAGCACTAGGGCTGGAACTGACAGAAAAGATGTGAAATAAAGCAGGATTTTACAATTTTAACTACATTGCAGCAGTGACCCAGTGAGAATCAGGGAGTCTAGATAGAGAGTCAACTTCTAAAAATAAACTTTGAAAAAAAAAAAAAAAACAACCCAGTGAGGCAAATGCTTTATGAGATAATAAACAGTTGAGTGTCACTGAGAAATTTAATAGTTATATTAGAATGCTCTTGATTCAGAGATTTCAGAATATCTGAAACTTAAAAATATCAGAATGGTTCAAATTATGCTTAGCTATAGGGGGTCTGTTAAATATCCTATGGCCCTATCATTTTTATCTGTGAGATTGTATTGAATTTCTATTGAGCTGATTGTATGAAAATGTCCTACAAAATTCATTTTGTAAATTTTCTTCCCTAGATCTCATCTTATAATAATAACAAGCAATGATTGCTACTTTTGGTCATTGTAACCAATAAAAACTACTTATTTCCATTCATGGGTTGATATTTGCAAACCAGCTTCTTTCTGGGCCACACCCAGGAAGCTGATAGTTGTCTTTATTTGGTATCTCAAAGAGACTGGGACCTGCAGGAAATTCAGCCTGGGTAACTCAGCATTCGATGCTCCTTGATCAGCATTTGATCCTCATGAAGCAATTTATGGAGATTGGAAAGGGCTTTTCCAGGATGCAAAGTTATACATGTGATACACAGCTTACCTTCTGTACCAGTTGTGTGTGAAACTGGGCTGTTGTAATGTTGCTGAGGAGCAGAGCTCCCTGTATGAAGAAGGCTGCAAGTAATAACTTCTAGCCCCCAAACCCCACTGTCTGAACAGTAAGAACGTTCTCAGTTGTCCTACATTCCAAGAAATCTCGAGAAAGCGCAGCTCCCATGTCGTTCATTGGCTCACGGATTCCGTAAGAATGCAGTTCTATTTTTTCCTCTCAGCTGTCTCTAGTTTTCTCCTCAGTGAGCTTCCCTCAAGGTTACAAAGCGGTTGCTGTGGATCTAGGCATAAGATGCACATACCACGATGTTTGAGAGTTGAAGGATCTTTGATTCCATGTGTCTCTTTAGTGAGTGGAAGTTAACTTTCCCTGAAGTCTCGAGCAGTCTATACCCACAGACTGGAACTGGGTGGTATGCACGCGCCCGAACCAGCTGCTAGCCAAAAAAACAGGGTCACCCCAACCGGATTCCTAATGAGAGTTTAACCCCGAGTCATAGGAGGACAAGGGACACTTAAATTGGAGCCATTCCTGATAAAGAAGAAGGTGGAATCTTAGTTGGGCAAAAATAGGTGACTTTCTGGGGACAATAAAGAGAGCTATAGAGGAGAATGAGAGGGGAAAAAATAGTTTAAGGAAATAAAGCTCAGAGATGATTCTTCATAACAGATGGATTTACAGCTATTGAAAGCAGGTGGCAACAGAGTAGAAGGACTCTAATTTTAGCCACCCTAAGTGGGCCTCTACACACACCAGGTCAGCGCTGTGGGTAAAACAGAGTGGGGAATTGGAAGCATCCTGTACAGGTTATTGAATTAATGTCTGTTTGGTTTTTGGTTGATTAAGCCAATTAAGGTGATTTTACAATAAAACCTTGCTGCAGTTGAGTGATTTGTTCAGATTCACATGATAAATTTGGTGATTCCCTCCACTTGTACAGCTTGGAAACAGACCAGGAAATAATCTAGAGTGAATGTCCGATGCTCCTCATTCATTCATTCATTCATTCATTCATTCATCCATCCATCCATCCATCCATCCATCCATCCATTCATTCCCTCACTCATTCGTATCTTTACAAATATTTATTGCGCACTTATATGCCAAGTGCTGTTTTAAATTCTGGAATTAATACTGAAATAAGGGACGCCTGGGTGGCTCAGTGGGTTAAAGCCTCTGCCTTCGGCTCAGGTCATGATCTCGGGGTCCTGGGATCGAGCCCCACATCGGGCTCTCTGCCCAGCGGGGAGCCTGCTTCCCCTTCTCTCTGCCTGCCTCTCTGCCTACTTGTGATCTCTCTCTCTGTCAAATAAATAAATAAAATCTTAAAAAAAATACTGAAATAAGAATAAGGTGTCTGTCATAAAGCTTACATTTTAGAGGGAAGAGCAAAACAATAAATATATAAAGAACTGATGGTGATAAATCCTATGGAAAAAGAAAACACTGCAGTGTAGGGGGAGGCAAATTGGGTGTTTTACATAGTACGTTCAGAAAAAACCTTATTAAGAGGGTTTTTGATCTGAGACCTTAAAGGAGGAGTGGACTTGAGGTCATCTAGGGGAGGAATGTTTCAGACAGAAGGAATAGAAATTAGGAAGATCCTGAGGTAGGAGCTGGCTTGAAGGCCAAAAAGTCTGGAGTGTCTGGGGCGGAGAAAAGAAGATGGGGAGTAATAGAGGGTGAGTTTAGAGAAGGAAAAAGTCATGCAGGTATTGCAGGCTGATGGTTTTCACAGCGTGTTCCCCAGACCCACAGCTTCAGCATCTCCTGGAAACTTGTTAGAAATGCTAAACCCAAAACTCTGGAGGGTGGGACTCCACACTTGGTATTTTAACAAGACTCCAGGTGATTCTGTTGGTGCTGCAGCCAAGGTTTTAGATAGAGTTGGAGACTATTTTAAGAACTTATAGATGTTGAAATTTAAACAAAGTATCATTTATTATTATTTTTTAATTTTTTATTTTATTTTTTTGAGAGAGAGAAAGCGTGAGCTGGTGGGACGAGGGGCAGAAGGGAAGAGAGAGAGAGAGAGAGAGAGAGAGAGAATCTCAAGCAGGTTCTACACTCAGCACTGAGTCTGACGTGGGGCTTGATCTCAGGATCCTGAGATCATGACCTGAGCTGAAATTAAGAGAGAGACAGACACTCAACCGACTGAGTCACCCAGGCACCCCCAAGGTATCCCCTTTTAAATAGAGACAGGATCTGGTCTTACGGTTAGGCTGTTTATCTTGTTCCCCTTACCTTGGTCTGGGCCTTGTCAAAAAATTATTTATTTAAAATTTTGAGATTTTGTTCATCATTAATTTTTGTATTTCTTTTCTTTTTTGAAAAATTTATATAAATTCAGGGCCACCTGGTTGGCTCATTTTAAGCCCCTCATCATGCTCCCTGCTCAGCGGGAAGCCTGCTTCTCCCTCTCTTACTCCCCCTGCTTGTGTTCCCTCTCTTGATGTCTTGATGTCTCTCTCTCTGTCAAATAAATAAATAAAAACTTTTAAAAATTTTTATTTAAATTCAATTAACATATGGTGTATTATTAGTTTCAGAGGTAGAGGTCAGCGATTCATCAGTCTTATATGACACCCAGGGCTCGTTCCATCAAGTGCCCTCCTTAATGTCCATCACCCAGTTACTCTATCCCCCCACCCTTCTCCCCTCCAGCAACCTTCAGTTTGTTTCTTATGATTTAGAGTCCCTTATGGTTTGTCTTCCTCTCTGGTTTCTTCTTGTTTCATTTTTTCCCTCCCTTCTCCCATAATCCTCTATCTTGTTTCTCAAATTCCTCATATCAGTGAGGTCATATGATAATTGTCTTTCTCTGATTGACTTATTTCGCTTAGCATAATACCTTCTTCCCTCTATGTCATTGCAAATGGCAAGATTTTATTTTTGATGGTTGCATAATATTCCATTGTATATGTATACCACATCTTCTTTATCCATTCCTCTGTTGGAATGGAACCATCTAGGTTCTTTCCATAGTTTCCAAACTATGGAAAATGTCTTTTTCCAAACTATGGAAAAGACATTGCTGTTGTAAACATTCAGATGCACGTGCCCCTTCGGATCACTACATTTGTATCTTTAGGGTAAATACCCAGTAGTGTGATTGCTGGGTCATAGGGTAGCTCTATTTTCAACTTTTTGAGGAACCTCCATACCGTTTTCCAGAGTGAATATACCAGCTTGCATTCCCACAACAGTGTAGGAGGGTTCCCCTTTCTTCGCATCCTCGCCAACATCTGTCGTTTCCTGGCTTGTTAATTTTAGCCATTCTGACTGGTGTGAGGTGGTATCTCACTGTGGTTTTGATTTGTAGTTCCCTGATTTACATTTATTTTCATTTAAAAATATTATATTAAAGCACTATTTATCTCAATTAATGAGTTTTTGGCACCTCTTCAAATCTGCACCTGCAATGACTCTCACCCACCTTGTTCCACCATCCAGATAAAAGGCACACAGAGGCCAGGAATACAGGCAGTGGTGACTCTGACAAAGGACGGCTCAGCGGTGGTGGTAGGATAAAAGTAAACTGGGAAGGTACTAGATGGAAAAGGAAGAAAGGAATTAAATACAGTGAACTTATACCATTCTTTTAAGGAGTTTGGCTATCAAAGAGGGACAGAGAAATGGTCATTAGTCGTAGAGCACGTGTAGTCCAATGTGGGTTTCATTTTATATAGAGAATATTGCAGCATGTTTGATGCAGAGAGAATATTACGGAATTGGGGAGTTGACAATACCGAAGAGGGAACCTGTGCTGTAGATGGGAACAGAAGCTGGATACCTGTGTGTGCAAATGTGTTGCGGAGAGGGCCCAAGGCTTGGAGCAAGAAGAAGGATGTGTTTTCAGTTTTACCGGAGGCAAATACAGGGGGCTCTTGGGTGGCTCAGTCGGTCAAGCGTGGTCTGTTTTACGCTCAGGTCAGGATCCCTGGGATCAAGCCCCACATCAGGTTCCCTGCTTCCTGCTCTCCGGGAGCCAGCTTCTCCCTCTCCCCTCTGCTCATGCTCTCTCTCTCTCAAATAAATGGATAAAATCTTTAAAAAAAAAAAAAAAAGAAGCAATCAAGTCAGCTGTTAAGAGGACAAATGGGATATATTCCCGTAACTAACCCTTGTAACTATCGCATATGTAATCTGTAACCGAATGGGCAAACGTTCTTTGTAGCTGCTTCACCACACATACAGAATCATGATCAATACGGATCATTCTTGTAATGTCCTTTGAGGAAGGGTCAGGTCATGTGAAGGGAAGTTGCCTGAGCATTTAACCTTTTGACGTTTAATAAGATGCAAGTCGAGAGCTCGGCTTTCAGAGGCACAGACAGACGAGCCTTCTTAAATGTACTTTCTGTCCCCTGGGTTTTTGGTTGGAACTGGATGCCAAATCACTTCGAGGTGATTTGGTCAAGCTTGGTGTCCATCAGTTATTCCCACTGTGGAATAAGGACACGGGTATCTTCTTGGGGACCAAGGGGTGGTATCAATACATCTATTAAGAAACTTAAGGAGCCCGCTGTGTGTTCTGGCCCTGACAAGACGCTTCTGCAATTCCCATGGAGGGTCACAGATAGAACTGAGGGTTCTCAGAAAGCAGTTGGAACAGTGTTTGGATAAGACTACCTAAGGAGCAGGGTAGAGATGATTTTAGCTTTAATTTTTTTTTGGGGGGTGTCACCAGACATCCATAGCCGTATAAAATGTTAGGTTGCTGCAGTATGCATTTAGCAGCCCGGCATGCTAATGGGCCTCCCTGAGGTACAAAACACACCCCTCAGAGGACAGAATGAATTGGACTGATGTATGGAATTATTTGTTATTGATCTTTTAAAAGTTGGTGATATCAGCCTGGAATTGTAATTTCTTTTTTTTTTTTTTAAATAAAGAATTTATTAATTTATTTGGGGGAGAGAGAGAGAGCGAGAGCACAAGCAGGGTGGGGGGTAGAGGGAGAGGGGAAGCAGGATCCCTGCTGAGCAGGGAGCCCGATGCGGAGCTCAATCCCAGCACACTGAGATCATGACCTGAGCCGAAGGCAGACGTGTAACCGACTGAGCCACCCAGGCGCCCCTGAAATTGTAATTTTCATTTAAATTTTCTTATTCTTAGATTTTTTTTACCCCTGAATGTAAGAGGCTCAAAAGGACCATTTGGCACTTAAGGAACTCGTCGAATAAACAAATTTCACAATTAAAGTACAGTCAAACAAAATTTTTTGTTTAAAAAATTTTTTCTTTAAACGAAATAAATGTGCACTAAGTTGGGGTGCCTGGGTGGTATAGTCGGTTAAGCATCTGTCTCTTGGTTTATGCTCAGGTGGTGATCTCAGGGTTGTGATCTCAGGGTCCTGAGACCAAGCCACTCAGCCAACTCTGCTCTCATTGTGAAGTCTGCTCGAGAGTCTTACTTCCCCTGCTCCTCCTGCTTGTCCCCCCTCCCCGCCCCAAATAGATAAATAAATCTTTCAAAAAATGTGCACTGACTACCTTTTGCAAACTTCAGCTTGTGAGGTTAGTGACAAGTAAACCCAGCCATAGCATAGCCATAGCATGGGTCTCCAATGTCCTTTATCCTTCCTTTTTTCTGCCACCAGTGAAGAAACTGTGATGAGGATGGGCTGAGGCAGTGCAGCCACATTAGCCAAGCACCAGCCTGCTCCGAGGAGCCTGGACATATCAAAAACGGTGGAATGAAGGAGCAAAGTCTTGGGGCTATGCTAGATGACCAGGGGAAGACAGGGTGCTGAGGGGCCCAGAGAAGTGTCACAGGGTTAAACTCATGTAGACACCAAAGTTCCCCTTGGGAAAGATCACAAACTGCTATCCTGGGGTTACAGTGCCAGGATTTTTATGAAACTGCTAAGAAGTCCTATCTTTCAGGCGGTAACTATTCAAGTGTCTGGTCTCTTAGAGATGACTCATCTCAGAGTCATTTTATACTTTTGAAATTTGTCAATGATATAATGGGAGCAAAGTTTTTCCTGTAAAGAAGACATAGGCTGTTTGTTCCCTGCAAAGGAAGTGAAAAATGAGGAAACCATCTGGCATTCGCTCAAAATATCTAGATAATTGAGGCCAAAGTATCTTTTAGCTTAATTTTATATCAATGAACATCCTTCATGCCCCCTTACACATTTGCTGCGTATAAAGTATCTTAAGGAAAGAGCCTGAAATTTTCTAAGAAGAATTTTGAAATACAATGGTTATTAATACTATTGGAATGTGCTCTCCATTATCTTGAGCAATTCTGCTCTTCTTGAATTTAATATATGTGTGTATATATATATATTAATTAAAGAGATAGTCTCTAAGAATTTTTATGGACCGAAAAGTCCTACCTTTATTGAAAATTTCATGGGATTGATCAGATATTTCTCACAGGTGTTGTGATCTCTCTGTTATCTCTCAAAATTTGCATTTCAAAGCAGATTGATAGACTAAGTGAGATGAAGTTGATGTCCTTTCTGTACAAAGAGATGTAAGATGCATTTCTGCTTAGAAACATTATTATTTACTGCCAGGGTTATTTAATAAATTTAGTTTTGCATTTCTAATTCAGAATCATATATTTGATGCCACATATTCAAGTCCTGTTATAAAAACTCACATTTCTTGGGAAGACAGAGCCATATTTAAAAGACATTTAATAGCTGTTTTTTCCCCCTCTACATAAGTGTATCAAGTATTGTTTTATTATTCTTAAGTGTGATTATGTGATGGTATCTTCTCATGTCAATAATGAGTACCACCTTTCATTCCTAGTTTTTTTTTTTTTTAAAGATTTTACATATTTATTTGTCAGAGAGAGAGAGCACAAGCAGGCAGAGAGGCAGCAGAGGCAGAGGGAGAAGCAGGCTCCCCGCTGAGCAAGGAGCCCGATATGGGACTCGATCCCAGGACCCTGGGATCATGACCTGAGCCAAAGGCAGCTGCTTAACCAACTGAGCCACCCAGGCATCCCTCATTCCTAGTTTTAATCTGGGTAGAGATCACTTTCTGGTTTACTGGGAATAAATGTAAAAGATTTGGGAAACACTGTTACTCCCTAAAGAAAAAAAAAATCTTTATTTCATAAGAAAAATAGTATTCACCTAATCAAACTTGAAGCCATTACATGAGACTGGGGCTGTTTAGCTGGGTTAACTAATTGTCCTAACTGGTTAGTATTGAAAGTCACTATCAATTTTGCATCAAAATTTTCCTAAAATGAAATTTAGGAAATTTAGGAAATAATGAAATTTCATCACCCTAAATGATACAGAAAGATTATATTATATATCATGTCCTTTAAAGTTTAAAAATTGAATGATCCAATTAGGTTGTAGGCTTGAAGGAAGCAAACTGACCCAGAGTACTAAAAAGATAGAATTTTGTGGTTTTTCTGAGAAATATATAACAGGAAGTATATGACAGATATTTGGTTTTGTCTTTAGCATTCTGTATTCTAAAAAATATATTCCTACTCTTCAAGTTTCTTCTTCTTCTTCATCTCCCTTCTTCTATCTTTGCCTCTTCCTTTTCTTCCTCCTGCTCCTTTAACTTAGGGTTTGACTCCATTTTCAGCAAAAACAGCAAGCATTCACTGGAGGTCACTGGAGGTAATTGGCCAAAGAGGAGATGAGCAGCGGCTTTTATTAGTTGAAGAATCAACGTGATTCCTACTTTATATTTCCCTACTTTCCTCTGGGCCATTCCTGAACTAGCCATCAATTAAAGATAACTCTGGTTGATCGTTTTGGTTGGAATTAGCCTATTTTTTCCCTTGTATTTTAAAAAACTTGATTTGGAAGAACCTGATTTACCTTCTTACCCTAAGGAACTGCAAAGCTGGAAAAAATACATGAAATAAGACTTTTTAAGACATGGCATTAGACAATGAAGGACAGTGACTCCTGAGAGATGGAAAACTAAAGAGGGAGCCCTATGACTATACAACTTTCTTGTCTGTAGAGAGTTTCAAGGTTACAGCACAGGGAGAGGGGAACCCAAGTAGATTTTGGTAATCTATCTGAATTCTATATTCAGTGAGTTAATCAATTAATCAATTAATTAATCTATTTATTCTTAGAGAGAGAGAGAGAGCGCTCAGGAGCAGGGAAACGGATAAAGGGATAGGGAGAGAAATCTCAAGCAGACTCCCCACCAAGCGGGGACCCTGATGCGGGACTCCATCCCACAATCCCAAGATCATGACCTGAGCTGAAATCAAGAATAGTCAGATGCCCAACTGACTGAGTCACCCAGGTGCCCCCAAAGTATTTATTTTTATTTTTATTTATTTATTTTTCAAAGTATTTATTTTTAAATAAAAATTTAAAAAATACTTGTCTAGGGGTGCCTGGCTGGTTCAGTCAGTAGAGTATGGGACTCTTGATCTTGGAGTCATGAGTAGGAGTCAGGCCCATGTTGGGCATAGAGTTTACTTAAAAATAAAATACATAAGATAAAATTTAAAAATGTGTTTGTCCAGTTTTATTGAGATAAAATTGACATATAACATTATGTTAGTTTAAGGTATATAGTGTGCTGATTTGATAGACAAAGTGATTACAACCACAGCATTAATACCTCCACCATGAAAATATTTTCTAAAAACAATGGTGAATAAGGACTTTTTCAGACATACAAAAGCTGTAAAAATTTATCACTAGCAGAAGTGTACTGAAAGAAATGTTCATGGAAGTCCTTTTGGCAGAAGGAAAGTGATACCAGGTGGAACTCTGAATCTACAGAAAGGAAAGAAGACATTGGATTAATAACTATATAAAAAATGTAAGATTTTTAAGTCTCTCTGAAAGATAATTGTCTAAAGAAAAGATAATAATGTATTTTGGGGTATATGATAGAAGTAGAAGTAAAATATATGAGAAAAATAGAATAAAGTTCAGGAAAGAGAAATTAGAGTATATTATTGTAAGATTCTTATGTACTGTACATAGAGTGGTATAATGTCATTTGGAGATAGACTATGATAAGTTATAGTATAAATCCTAAAGCAACCACTAAAATAACACTGTGAAGAGGCTTATCTACTAAGCCAAGAAAAGAGATAAGACAACATCATGAAAAAATGCTCAATGAATTTCAAGGAAATCAGAAAAGAGGAAAAGGGGAACAAAGAACAGATGGGACAAATAGCAAGCAAATATGATGTGGTAGACAAAACCAAATTATTTTACTAATCATATTAAATATAAATGGTCTCAATATCACCATTTAAAAGAAGAGATTGTCAGACTGGATAAAAAAAGCAAGACTCAAATATATACTGTCTACAAGAAATATGTTTTAAGTGCAAGAACAAAAATAGGTTACAAGTAGAAGGGTGGGAAAAGATACACTATGCTAATCAACAAAAGCTGAGTGGCTATGCTAATATCAGACAAGGGAGACAAATGACCTCCAAGACAGGTTTTACAAATTATTCATTCCTTTATATAAGTCTGAAATACAAATATTACAAGACTAAATTTGTTCTGATCTCATTCAATAATGTGATTCTTCAACCACAGCTTGAAAAACTGTAGATGCATGCTCCTCCATGCATATCTTTCTTTTAAAATGCTCTTTTCAAGGCTGGAGAGGAGAGAGTGAGGGAGAGAGAGAGGGCATGCGCGCAGGATTGTGTCAAAACAAGCACACAAATGAAGAATGAATTCTTAGTTCTACAGCTGAGTTGGGGTTAGAAGAAGGGACAGAGGAAGTTTTCTTTCTTTTCTCAGGAGGATCCTTCTATTTTTATCTATCTATCTATCTATCTATCTATCTATCTATCTATCTATCATCTATCTATCTATCATCTATCTATCTATCTATCTATCTATCTATCTATCTATCTATCTATCTATCATCTATCTATCTATCTATCTATCTATCTATCTATCTATCTATCTATCATCTATTCATTTATTTACCATTTGGAAGTGTTGTACCGATGTCTTGGGTTTCCCCTAAACATGTTCAGGCATTCTCATTCCACTTGACAATAAGTTCTCCTTTTCATCTGCTGGGGCTAAGTGCCTTGGAATCATCCTGAATCTTCTCTTTCACACTCTACATCTTAGCGGTTAGCCTGTTTACTTTACCTTTGAATTACACCTGAATCTGGTATCTTACCACCTTCATTGCTATTATCTGGTTTGAGCCACCATCTTCTCTTCCCTGAATCACTGCAATGATCTTTACATGAATTCTCTGCTTTCACTCCTGCCTCCTTGTAATATGCTTTATCTCTTTAAAATCAAATCATGCCCCTCTTCTCATCAACAACCACCACACCTTACCTTCCTCAGCATTCCTTTTTCCTGAAATGTAAAATGTGAAATCCTTATGATGGCCACTAAGGCCCAGAATGATCAGGCCCCCATTACTTCTCTGCCTGCCTCTTCTGCTCTTCCCTTAGTTCACTCCCTCTGCTCTAAACCACTGGACTGCTCTATGTTTCCAAAATGGCGCCCACTCCCTCTTTAGGGCTTTATACTGACTGTTTGCTCTCCCTGGGACACTTTCCCCTCAGATACCCTCACGAAGAACTGCTTCATCTCATTCAGATCTTTGTTCAGGTGTTAAGCTTTCCAGGAGGCCTACCCTGACTGCCTTATTGAAGTCATATCCATCCTGGCTTCAACCCGCCTCTCCACTCCCTAACTGCCTACTCTCCTCTATCTTATCCTACTGTATTTATTATTTTTTTATCTACTATATAGTCTACTTATTTATTATGTTTATTATTATTTTTGGTCTCTGTACACTAACATAGAAACTCTATGGAAACTGGAATTTTTGTCTTTTTTTTCACTGATGTATATCCCAACGGCCTTAGGACAGGGCCTAGTACAAAGTAAGAGTTTAATATTTACTAATGATCGAATGGCCACTTGAAGAAAAGGGTGAAGAGTCTTGTCCAGAAATAATAGCGTATTTCATCTTTTCCACCAAATGTCTACCACAGTGCCATATGCATCTCAATTTATGTTACTGGTTGACAAACATTGAAAGCTGACACTTCTAACAGATGAGAAGATGACTAAAGATTTTGGCCACCTCTGCAATTGTTTTATTTTTCTTACGTTCCTGTGGTGTAAAAATCTGATGGTTCCTATGTGGGTATAATTCTTATATAACCCAGTCAAATGATTAATGTTATTAGGTGTTAGGCCTGAAGGGGTAGAATTTTACCTGTTTAGTTTTTGTCAATTTTGGAGAGAGGAGAGGAGATGCTTTCAGAATAGCAAATCTCTCTAGACTTGTGGATTCTTGAGACTCATTCTTAGGCTTTAGAAGATGGTCTCAATGTTTTTATAGAATCCATATTGTGAGTCTAAATACAGTACCCTTTACATGAGAGAGATTTAAAGCAAGAAAATAGGGAGCCAAAGCTTTGGTGTACCTGACTATGGCACTACTGGACACACACACACACACACACACACACACACACACACACACACACACCCTTCCCAACCCCCCTGTACTCCCTACTCAGGATAGTTGTGGAGCAGGACCAGGGCAGTTGAGGATAAAGTCAACCAAGGAAGGAGGTGACCACATCTTTGAAGGTAAATCCTTTCAGGGTTTGAGTTTGTTTAAATGTCTGGTTGACATTTGCAGTTTGAATTTGCTATGCATTTGGCTAGTAGTCTGTACAAGGTGCTATGTTTAAAGTAGCCAAGAGTTATATTTGCCATAACTTGCTGGTTGCTGAAATTGCAGCCTCCTGTTTGACATGGTTGTTGCAGCATCCTTAGAGCTAATTGAGGACACCTGTTCTCTTTCCTTCCCAGTCTTCCTCTGCAGTGGTGTTACTTACAAATGACCTAGGCTATGACCGTGGCAGCCATAACATCGGGAACAATTAAATCAACTTCCATTTATTGATCATTTGCTATATGACAGGAAATACATTAGATATTCTACAAGCTTGTAAATGTATATTGTTATTATGCTGTCTTTCATTTTCTTTGGTTTTCTTAGGCCTCATGACAATCTCTGGAGGAGATGTATTTACTTTTTATCTGCCATATTAAGCAGGGTCATTAGAGAAACGACTGGGACAGTAAGAGGGTGATGGGGGTAGGGATGTAGAATGTGTAGTCACTACCAGCCAATTCACAAGTAGACAGATGAAATCTGTGGCCCAAATAAAAGTGAGAGCAATAAATCAAGAGTTCTGCTGATGGGAAATCAAGGGGGAACTCTTTGGCCAGAGTAACGAAAAACTGAGAGATGGAGAGATAGATGCAAGCCTTCCCAACTAACTTTTGATAATCGGCTCTGAATTAGAACTTTAATAAACCGAAAATACGTTTGAACCCTTCAGTAGTTTATCTGTGCTTTTTGCATATTGCTTCCTTCACTAAGATGAGAGCCAAAACAAAATTTGCCAGTTTTCTATTGAAGTTTCAATTTTATTCTAACAAATCATATATATATGATATATCATATCACACACACACACACACACACACACACACACACACACACACTTAGAAGCAGAATTGGCAGGTTTAAAGTTTGTGAATGTTTAACTTTACAAGGTTATGTTACATTATTTTCTAATAAGTGGTGCTCATTAAAAATTGTTTTTTTAGGGGCACCTGGGTGGCTCAGTTGGTTAAGCGACTGCCTTCAGCTCAGGTCATGATCCCGGAGTCCCGGGATCGAGTCCCATATCAGGCTCCCAGCTCTGCAGGGAGCCTACTTCTCCCTCTGACCTTCTCCCCTCTCATGTTCTCTCTCTCTCTCTCAAATAAATGGGAAAAATCTTTAAAAAAAAAAAATTGTTTTTTTAAAACTGCAGAATTCCCCATGATTTATCCCTAATTCCTGCCTGATCACTGTATTCCTGGTTCTTGGCTGCTTATAAGAATCATTTTGATGCATTAATTTTAACACCAACTAACCTCTCTTTATTGCTGTCTCTACTTATGAGGAAGATCATCTTTAATTTATTCTGGTGAAAAGATCTCAGGGCCTCTGCTGAGTAACTCAGAAGATGAAGGAACATCATAATTTTGAGCTCCTCCTAGGAGGTGAAGGTACTGGAAGCTAATGATGCTTAATCTTCAAGACACTTATTTGTCCAGGTCCCTACTCATATCACTGGAGAATATTCACTTTTGTATACATTTTTAATTCATAATTTAAAATTATTTTTCTAAAAAAAGATTCCAACTCATATAACCTTATGGCCGCACAAAACCTGACTTTGTCCCTAGTTTCTTTTATGTTATAATCTTTTTTACTTTGGGGTTTAACTTGCATTTTATAACCTTTGTCTTCCCAATCCTCTGCAGTAGCTTGTAAGAGACTTTTTAAAAGATTAAAAACATTTTTCCCTTGAATACTTAAAAAATCACCTCAAATAACAGACAAGTCATTTAACTCAGTAATGGGCTCTTCATGGAGGACATCATCCCAGTGTTAGCGAAGTTGCTTGGAAATGAGTCAGAATTCTAATAGTTTTCAACACAATGGATTAATTTACTCGATTTAAGTCCTTTCAGTTTAGTTTGGTTATGATGTGGCTCTATGTGCCGAATCAGATTTAAGGGTCAATGTATGGTATTGGTGTTTCTTAGACTTGTCCCAGACTTTCCCTATAATCTCTGCTTGTTTTCTGAATTAAAATAATGGATGATATAAGATATAATAAGTCAATTAACTATTTAGGAGAAAGGAATGTGCCTATGAATAGCTAACAATCTACTATTGGTTATTAGTACATTTGATCACTAGTTTAAAGGTATCTTTATTGACTTCTGACCATTGACACATGACTACAAAAAAGCACTCCTTAAGAAAACAGCAAAGTTGAATTGGAATATCATCCCTGAATTTCTAGGCAGATTATTTCTCGTGAATGTGACTGTGTATCAGAGTTCTCTGATTTTTGTTCCAGGTCCATGGGGACAATTAGAAAAGTCTTTGGTTTCTAACTAATGCCAGAACCTTCTCCAAGGCCTTTATTTTATGGCACTCTTGCCACACTGATAATCAAAATCCTCTCTATTGTCATTCCCCGAGGGCACCAAAGCTTCCAACTATTCAACCATTTCTCTTATCTGCTCCCCACAGAGGGAGTGAATCAGACCAGACCTCTACTGACTGTTTTGCCTTTTCTGTCCCAACCTAACCAAATGCTATACTAAACCTTCAAAGCCCCTGAACTGTCTGAGCCCTATTCACCTTCATTAAAAAATACTTACTTTTGGGGCACTTGGCTGGTTCGTCAGAAGAGCACATGACTCTTGATCTTGGGTTTGTGAGTTCGAGCCCCATGTTGGGTTCAGAGATGACTAAAAGAAAGAAATGAAAAAAAATTTTTTGTATAAAATTTTTGTTCATAGTATTTTATTCTTTTTCATAAAAGGGCTCCCAGGTGCACACATTGCTTTTTTAAAGAATTAGGCAAACTAGGAAGTAGTTTTAGTGTAAGGTAATGTTTCTTGAATTTAAAAACTCTGAAGTTTTAGACCTCTGTTAAAAAAACTGGTACAGGGGAGCCTGGGTGGCTCAATCCATTCAGCATCTGCCTTTGGCTCAGGTAGTGATTTCAGGATCCTGGGATCGAGCCCCAGGTTGAGGTTCTTCCTCAGTGGGGAGCCTGCTTCTCCCTCTCCTCATTTCTCATGCTCTCCCTTGCTATCTCTTTCTCAAATAAATAAATAAAATCTTAAAAAAAAAAAACCCAACACCCTCCCCCCCAAACTGGTATAGAAAATTTGACATTTTAGTCAACTCGGATGTCCTCAAACTCATCAGGTGAGGCTTTTTCCCATTTAGGCCTCTGCCATGAGCATCTCCTGTGGATGCTCCTTCCATTGAGACCTCTCTTGCTCTCCCCGTCTGGGGACTTCCTGTCCAGTCCTAGCCTCCTTTCAGGTATATCTGCTGGTTACTCTACTTCCCAGAGCAAGATTTGCCTTTGCATTTCTTAAAAACCCCAGCAGCCCCTCAGGCTCCAGCAGGGTGTACTTTGATCTCTCCCCCCACCTCTGAAAGTAGCACTAATCCATCCCCTGACTGTCTCTGACTAGATAATGGGATACTCAGCCAGAGGTAGGATGTTTTTAGCCACAGAAAGCAGCCCCAGTTAATTTGCACGGAATATCTTATTCCGATGTCTCTCTTAGGTAACACTTTCCTTCTGGTGAATGTAAGACTCCTCGAGCAATAATAACTTGCATTTATACAGCCTTATGAACATGAACTCACATAAATCACATTCATTAGTGCCTCTTCCCTTCAGAGGTCCCTTTCCCAGGTGACTAGCGCGTCTCCAGCCTGCTTCCCAAGCTCTGCCTCGCCTCTATTATTGGTATAATCGTACTTGACTTTCCCAGGGGAGGCCCACCTGCCCAGTCCATTTTCTCACTCTTCCGTGACTCTCTCACCAATTTAGCTGAGGTCTGTGACTTCCCCTGTCTGTTCTAAGGAGCACCCCTCCCCCCCACTGGCTGCTTGAGTCACCTGTGTCTCCTCCAGTCTGAGTCACTGGCACCTGAGTTTTGTCCAGAGGACTGAGGTCCTCTGTCTCCTGTCCTTCCTATCACTCTCCTATCCTTCCCTATAATATTTGCCATCTCATCAAATGAATCAAAACAACATAGCATAGTAGTTAAGTATAAGCTTGGGCTGACTCTGGCTTGACTGCCAGTGTTCTTTTTTTTTTTTAAACATTAAAAAAATTATTTATTTATTTGACAGAGAGAGAGAGAGAGAGAGATCACAAGTAGGTAGAGAAGCAGGTAGAGAGAGAGGGGGAAGCAGGCTCCCCGCTGAGCAGAGAGCCCGATGCGGGGTTTGATCCCAGGACCCTGAGATCATGACCTGAGCCAAAAACAGAGGCTTTAACCCACTTAGCCACCCAGGCACCCCTTGACTGCTGGTGTTCTTAAGAAGTATCCTGTCCTTAAATATTTTAACAAGGGGAAAATTAAAAAAAAATTCTCTACACTTTGGTTTTCTCATTTATAAAATGGGTTTAATAATAGCATTTACATCAAGGAGAAGTTGTGAGAGTTCAAGGAGACAATAAATGGTAAAATATTTATCGAGGTGCTTAACGTTCAGTCCACAGACAATAAATATTAGTTTTCATTACAGACTTTTCTGATAGGATTGCTATTTGATCTCTCTGTGCCAAGGAGAGTGAGATGTTTACACTTTGTGCAAAATCTCCAAAAAGTTTCAAATCTGAAATGTTATGCTTCATGCAACATGTTTGATTTATTATTGATTAGGGCTTTTAGTATGACTGTCTCTTCTTTAAGTGTTCGAAAATAGAACATTGTTTTCCCCAACGCTGCATGGGTAGTATTTTTCTGTGTAGGCTGAAACTCTTAATAAATAAATATTCATCCATTTTATTCATCTTATTGAAAAAATTCTAGGACAGGAACTGTATTTTATTATTACCATTCCCATTTCAGAGATGGGGCAATGAAGGCATCGAGAAAAAAGATAATAGGTCTGAGGTCACAGAATGACTAAGTGGGGAAGATCAGGCATTAGCCTAGACTTAGTTTGCTCTTTGTGTAATTTTGTATCAATATTTTAAAAAATGCACCAAAAAACCTAATCAGAATCTTGTGAATAGCAATCATGTGCTGAAAGATGGTGTATTCTTTTTGCATAAAAGATTTTCTGCATTACAGCAGGGGGCCCTACCCTGATGTGTCAAGAGGAAGAAGAAAATTCATTTCTTATACCAGCCTGTCAGCTGCCCTTTATGATTGAACCATATACCATTAGACAATCACAAACAGTGACAAGAGCTTTTGCTCTGTAGCGATTCTTATGTTTGAATTGGTTTGCTGAAATGCTGCACTATGCTGCATTACTGGAAAACACTACAAAGAACAGATGTGCAGTACCATGCAATATTTATCACTTAGATGTTTAATCTGGGTGTTTTAAATACTACTCCGATTTTGTTATAGTGTGTTTGCTACTTAAAGTGGTATTTTTTTTAGGAGCCATGTTAAAAGCACAATAAATGATATATTTTTATGGATTAAGTAAATCCTTCGTTGTTGACATAATCACATCCTGAAAGCGACTGAAAATAAAAATATTTCCAATTTTCATATATACATAATTTTGATGGTGTATCTGTAGCAATTTTATCAGAGTAAATTCACATCCTCTGTGGCTGGTATAATTCTTACATCTACCTTAGGGGAGACTTCCATAGAAACACAGAAGATCTGTGCTCTGGTATTAACTCCCAGTAGATTACAAAAAGGAATCAGAACCAAATGGAAGATATACTGTCCATCATATATTTTCAGGCTTGAAGTAGTATTTTTTTTCCCCTGCATACTAAAGCAAGTAGGGACCTTTTACATTATCTCTGGTCCCTTTATAACTCCTTGAGTAAGTGTATTGCAAATAAGCACATTTATCATTGAAGACTGTTAGTAAAGAATATGATATTTATTCAGACGATTCAGAGACACAGCATTTGAAGAGTTTTTAAATTGCTTATTTGGTTTAGAGCCATATTCACTTCTTGACTAAGATATTGTTAAGTGACGAAAGTTAGAAAGCTTACCATTTCACTGATCTCTGTCATAGTCAATGAAAATATTAATTTTAAAGAATTAAAATGTAGGAAGAGGCTACATGAATTTTAATAATGTTTCATGTTTAAATTATTAGAAAATTTAATAGAACATATACTCCTAAGGTTAATTTTAAAGACACTGCATTTCCTGAGTCAACATGAACGCTATGAAGAGATTTCAGGATGAAAAATTAGTACAGAACAAAGCCCACTGTGGAGAATCACTAAGCACCAGCTATGATAATAGCCTATTACAAGGCACCTGGTTATACCATGGATTTGATCACGGAGGTCAAATTGTGTTCTCTGTGTACATAGTGATGCGTGGTGCATCACTTTTTTTATAACTTGGAAAGCATACAATGAGGGGGTTCTGTGTGTCCTCTGGCCCCTGCATTATAATAGAACTCTACGTAGTAAGGCCATTAAGACATTTATGAATGCATCAATGGATACTTAGCTGGAGGTTGTGAAATGCCTGTGGATGGAAAAATTCATGCTTGCATATTTATTTATTTATTTATTTATTTATTTATTTATTTATGATTTTATCCTTATTGCCATAGGATATGGAGTGGCTCCCATACTTAGAGCAATGAAGTAAATATATCAAAACAAATATTAGCCTTTCAGACAAACATTTTCTCATTAGTCTTCTCTCCGTGGAGAGAATGAGGTTAAAAATGGTTTGAAGTTTCTTAAGTCATTATGTTCTGTGGCTTTTCTAAAATTAGAGTGTCATGTTTTCAGTAACTGTGTTTGTATTTACATAATTTTATTAATTTTTATTACAGTTCAAAGCATACAACCATTTTACCAATTGCCTTTTTGTAATTAGAATGTTATATCTTCACTTTGTTTTGGCTCTCAGTGAATACAGTAGCATCACATTTCATTAGCAAATACAGAACGGTATTTCCTGATGTAATTAGACAAGTGTATTTGGTGTTTAACATGATTTTCATCTTCATTAGAGAGAAATATGAAACTTATGAGTCTCTTTTATCACTTAGAAAATTCTTCTGCCTTGAACGAAATTCTCTGTATTTTTTTTATTATTCCTGTTTGATTTTGTGAGGCCACACATCACCTGGATCTGTGGAGGTAGCCGATTACCTTAGTCTGCCTGGTGGCAGAAGACAAGGGGGTGCGTATGTGTAAGATAGAAAGGACCACACTTGAAAAAGGTAACATAAAAATGATTGTTCTGCTCAAGTTGAGAAAGTTTTGGCATTAGACTTGCACATTGGACTGAGAACTTTCTCTTGAATTAGAGACTATTTTTGAAGGTGCCAGCAATCAAAACATTAGGTGCTTGGTTACCTACAGGCCACTCTGTGGAGATCAATGGAGTTTTCTGGTTAAATAGAAGAGTACGATGATGCACTAGTGGACAAACTATTATTTAAGGATGCTGGAGAAGCACATTCTGTAACAGCCATTCATCACTATATCTCCTCCTTCTACCAGAATCAGAAATTATTTATTCAGTCTATCTAACCATGACATAGACTCAAAATAGGGTTTTGAGGCACTTGAAGCTTTTTTCTTTCTTTCTTTTTTTGACAAAAAAGTCCCCTAATCATGCTGATTCTTGCCCCCGCCCCTTTTACTGGCAAAAATACAATTTGTATATTTCTATTTATATCACGCTGTGTGGGCAGTGGCTTTTATTTCTGTACAATATTTACTTAATAAACTTTTATTATTTTTATAATAAATAAAATTATTTATTTTATTTTATTTCTTTTATTTCTGTACAATATTGTCCTTCATGAAAATGTCACTAGCAATGATGTGGACTTATACATTTTATAAGATTAGGTACTAATTATGATAATATAAATTGGTATTTGGAAGTACACTGTGGTTGAATACTTATGATATTTTTCATCTAGGAAGTTATTTATGACATTTACTTGAATTTAGGATAGTTCTTTTTGACAAAGTGTTCTCTGCAGCAGTTTGGAATTAAATTCTTAGTTCGGTGGAACAGGTGGGTATCAGTGGACCTTTGTGACTATCTCAGAAATTGAGTATGATAGGATCAAATATTATTCTCTTTCTGTTTGTCATATGTGTCTTTTAAAATATTATTCATTGTACTGTATTTTCTCAAGGGATTTGACTTAATTTATCAAAAAAAGGCAAAATACAAATTAGTAAAAGAATAGGATTAGGAAAAAATCAGAAGTAGAAAAAGTGTCAAGATCAGAAACAAAATAGGACACATATGAAATAGCTGTGCTCTATAGTCCTAAAGGAAATTTCTCCCACAGAGCTGCAGATAAGAAGGCCTTGAAGAGCGCTCTCAACAATGTTCTTATTGCCAACACAAGGAAGTGCTTCCAAAAACAAAGCTTTTTTCCTTTCTATTAATTTGAATGAAAACTAAAGACAGATGACGAAAGACTAGTTTCCTATAAGCAACTCCATAAGGGGTCTTGACCATATGGCAGTAACGAGAGTGTTTGATCTCTACCTTGGTCTCTCTAGAGGAATGGATCACGGCAAGCCCTTCATATTCTTCTCCCGTGGACCATAGGCAGTTGGAGACTGCATGTCTGGTGAGGAGATGTTGTGCATCGAGGTTGTGAGTGCTCATGGTGCTACGAGTGCATACCACAGACCCACAGCCCCTTTATGAACACGTAGTTCCTTGTGTAAACATTTCCTGCCTTGTCATGTGACCTGGCTATTCCAGCCACAGCCAGAGTTGGGCCCGCAGCTGGTGCTAAGACCCACGTCAGCATCCAAGTGGCCTGGGACGATCTCTCCTCTCTTCCACCGCAGTGCTCTAATCCGGATGTGGCCTGACTATGGAAATGGCATCTTTGCTCCTTGGGAGAGTGACTTTCAAATAAACAAGAAGATGGAGGCCAACAGCGTGACTCTGGGGAAGTGAAGACATACCCTGAATGGAGATGAGCAAAAGCCCTGAGCTAGAGAGACAGGAGGAAAGGGAAACCGAGGCACACAATTGGCAGACTCCTGGAGCTGCCGTTGGGCTTCTGGAACTGCAGTGGAACCAGTGTTGTTCAGCTTCTTCAAAAGTCTTGTTTGGGAGAATTTTTCCTGCTTCCTTACTCGCTTGGGTATCCTTATAATAAAGGCCATTATACAAGGTAATCTGCATACTTTGTTCTTTGTAAATGAAAAGAGCCAAATACAAGGGTCGACCCACGTAATCTGGAGATTAAATACAGGATAGCTTATTATTCTTTTATAGAAATTAAAGATTCTAACAAAACGCTTGCCAGGATGAGTCATTATATATGTTTATGCCTCCTCGTCATTAATGATAGATAGAAAGCATCTAAAATTTCTTCTTCGAGTAGTTATAGGTAACACCTATTGCCAATTACAGAGGCTTATGTTTTTGTTAAATCCATAAAACATCCAAGAATTAGACATAGAAACCTGGTAATGCATTTGCTTCAATAATAACTCTGGGATTAAAAGTTGTGATGTTTTGGGGCGCCTGGGTGGCTCAGTCGTTAAGCGTCTGCCTTCAGCTCAGGTCATGATCCCAGGGTCCTGGGATCGAGCCCTGCATTGGGCTCTCTGTGCAGCGGGGAGCCTGCTTCTCCTGCTACCATTCCCTCTGCTTGTGTTCCCTCTCTCGCTGTGTTTCTCTCTGTCAAATAAATAAAATCTTTAAAAAAAAAAAGTTGTGATGTTTTAAAATAGCACAATATCTCTTAATACAGTGGTTTAAATGTTGGAGAGTACGATAATCTGGAAAGTAAGGACTTCTATGACTTAGCCAGCCTGTATGGGGCTGATATCTTTGATTATAATCAGAACAAACAGGTGGGCTGCTTTTGCTGTGTTATGCTCCAACAAGAGAAATACTGAAACCTGGGACTTCCGAGCCCTCTTATTTGTCTCTTCCTACTGTAAAATCAGAATATCGAGTTACAGTGAGGTAATGCTAACGAATTGAAGTACATTCACTCTTCAGACCCTTGAAGAGCAACTCTGCTAATGGGGTCTCCTTTCTTGAACGTTTCAACCCAAATAGGTGATGACCCTTCTAATGAATCATAAAGCCTACACTACGCAACCTTACTAATATATTCTAATGTAGCTAGGTCACAAAAAAGAGGCTCGTTAAGTTTGCAGTGTCGACTTTTGCCTTTACTAGAATGTTTAGTTATGCCAAAAGTGCCTTACCCCTCACTGTGTCACCGTAATCCTACTCCAAATAAATAAGAGTTTATTAAGTAAAACTTCTAAACATTATCACTCTGTAAAATATAATACATGATTAAAAAATCATGATGGTTAAGAGTAATAAAATTTTACACATTATTCATAGCCATGCTATATATTATCACTTAGATATTTAAAGACTGTTATATATGTTCTTTTTAGAAAATTTTTTTAATTTGAGAGAGAGTTAGAGCAAGAGAGATCACCGAGGGAGAGGAAGAGGCAGACTCGCTATTGATCACGGAGCCTGTTGTGGGGCTCCATCCTGAGATCATCACCTGAGCTGAAGGCAGATGCTTAAATGACTGAGCTACCCAGGTGCCTCCTATTATATACCTCTTCTAAAAGAGATACAATTTGACAGATGAATTAAATAGTTCCACATTTAATGGTGTTTTATAGTTGTCCTTATTAAACGGTTTCCTTATAAGGAATAATTCTTTGTTCAGAGCTGCTTTAGGGATATTGCCTTCCTAAAGAAACATCCACAGATCAATGTCCTGTAGTGACCACCTTGCCTGTTTGTTGAGCTGCTTGTTGAAAACTGACATTTCTGAGTCACCTCCTAGTTCTTCTGAAAAGGTACTAACCCTCTTCCCTATATAGGATTGTCATATATACATATGAAATCACCCAATGACCTCTTAACGTAGACTTACTATTTTGCATGAATAAGTATGGAGAGAAGGAAAGCAAAGCCCTTTTAACCGAAAGCATAACACTTTATTTATTTATTTATTTTTTTAAATAAAGATTTTATTTATTTGACAGAGAGAAACACAGCGAGAGAGGGAACACAAGCAGAGGGAGTGGTAGCGGGAGAAGCAGGCTTCCTGCAGAGCAGGGAGCCCGATGCGGGGCTCGATCCCAAGACCCTGGGATCATGATCTGAGCCGAAGGCAGCCGCTTAACGACTGAGCCACCCAGGCGCCCCAAGCATATCATTTTATTCTCTCATCTGGCTCCACGTGGCCACTCCTAACTCCTAAGCGAAGTTTCTGGAGCTGCTGCACCCGCAGAACGCAGACTGGCCAATGGCTCTCCAGAGATGGGAGGCTGCTTACTTTCCGCGTGGAATTCACGTAACACAGAGAACCGTCTGCCAGAACTATACGGAGCCCACGAAAGTTACTGAAGGTGTGCGATGAGATCCCACCGGGTGAAGGGGATGGCAGAGGGGATCCCAGAGGGGCCTCGGAGGGAGCGGGCGGGCTCGACCCAGGCGGCACACTTGGCCGGGCTCCCGGCGGCGGGTGAGTCCCGGCTGGCTTCGCTGCGCAGTCAGCCGCCTCCCGTGGACATTGCTGCAGGCACATCAGAATCTCTTAACGTGCTGAAGAAGAAAGGCGACAAGGACAGCAGGGAAGGAAAACCAGGGGAAAAACGTATAAAAAATTCACCACATAAATTAGTTGAAGCTCTCGTTGCCCAAACTGAAGATTTCATCTGAACGTGAATCCCGGGCTGCTGCTTCAAGCGCCTGGAGGAACTGCACCACGTCATCTACAAGGTAATTATTAAACGTGCATAGATGGTCACGTAGGAACAAAAAAATTTGGAATGCTGTCTCCAGAAAAACATCAAAAGGTCCTCATATGTCAATGAATTAGAGTCGGTTTTCTTCTAACAGCTGCTATTTTGGGAATTCCTCGGAGGATGTTTAAAGAGCAAGTTTTGTATATTGAGGTGGCTGCTCCATTGTTGGGGACAGTTGAAACCAGAGTAGGCTATTGAGGGGAGCTAACGGTTTTGGCACCGGTTTTGGGTGTTAAGTATCAACTAACATGTTTATGCCCGCCCTTCAGATGTCCACATACAAAGACCCCTTTCTCTCCCTTCTGGCAAGAATCCAGGCCAATCTTGGAATGCTTAGTCCCCCGCCCATCATTAAGGGCACTGTGTTAATCGTGGGGCTTCATCGGAGAAGCACCCTGGAAAGGAATGCTCACTGACCCACAACATCCACATTTCCGCTGCTGTGGAAATTGCATGCACATGAACGTGGGGTTCTGAAGCAGAACTAAGAAACAATCAAATTCAAGTTCACTTAAAACTACCTCGAGATTTTATATTTTAGCCAGGCTAATGGAGAGGTCATTGAATTGTTGCAAACAGTTAAAAAAAATTGTGTTCTGGTAGTGATGTATGGTATATGTGTATATATATAGATATATCTATTCACTTTATATATATATCTATATATATATCTATCTCAGAATCTTTCTCACCATTATTTCCATGAAGAACACAGATATTGCATATTTTATTCAGTGAATTGTAGACCAGTCTTAGGCTGCTAAAAAGATATTCACTTGATCCGAAATAATATCTTCAAACTGAGTTTGATAAATAGGATGATAAGCAGGTAGGCAGAGAAAACATTACATCCTTCCTTATAAGTCCAGGACTAGAACTGTGCCGGTGTAACTAAAACAAAAAAAATAAAACAAAACATTATTTTCTTTTGTGCCATATTTGGCATTAAAATTATCTTGATATGCTGTAGGCTTTGCTGAGACTGATGATTTTAATGAGTTGTATGTTTATGAATTTATTAATATAAAATCTACTGTCAATGGAGAAGAGAAATTTGAATCATTCTCCTAGTGAACAATTCGCAAGATATTTTTTCGGAAAATATAAACTAAAGGGATACATAGTTTCTTTTGTGAATATTGCAAGTTGGGACCTTCAACTTGTTGTTTGAGGGAGGAGTTAAACATAATATCTCATCTAAATTTCTACAGATTTTTATATCATATAAATGGTTACTTGTTTACTCAAAATTGTGACTTATTTAGGTTACATATAGAACATTATAGTTTTTCTCAGATGGTTGTTTTTATGATTCAAAATTGAGCCTTGACAACCACCATTCTGTTCTGTCTCTATGAATTTTGTTTTCTTTTCCTTTGCTTGTTCATTTGTTTTGTTTTTAAGATTGCACATTTAAATGAAATCATACAGCCTTTGTCTTTCTCTGACTCATTTCATTAAGTATAATATACTCAGGTTTCATCTGTGTTATCAAAAATGACAAGAGTCTGTTTTTT